>JBAIZL010000006.1:82285897-82983397 GCA_036971475.1 Prosapia bicincta | reverse complement strand
TTTTTGGGATGGATTACTACAAATGCATTCGCATACCAATGAATTTTTCGCTTTCCACTTTCCGAGGCATAAATCTAGCTGTTAGGTGGATAAAAGAGCAGTAAAGACTACATTCATCATTGCGAGTGCATGACGGAGGCTATGTAGGCCTATGTACATTCCAAACGACGCAGCGTGCAGTTTCAATCTTGGTAACCCTTAATCTTATCGCTTCTTTGTATAGTTGGTATCGTTTATCTATTTTCTTTCAGTTTAGTTGATTTTACATTTTCCCACTCTTTATAAATCTGTGTTGAATTTGGTGATACATTTTAAAAAATAATAATAAGCAATTTTTTGCTTCCTGTGGGAACTGTATTATTAACACAACCTTTTGATATATAAAATCATAGTATGGTGGAGATGGGCCATATCGCTGTTTAATTAACATTGATAAGTCAGTTTAACAAGTATGATTGACTTTTCATTACTTACAAGAGTCTCAACATTGAAATACATGAATTAACTTTCGTTATTTACATTCACACAATTAAACGCCTTTGCAAAGTGGGAGAAGGTTACCAATAGACATACGGATAAGGTATGAAGTCGCATTACTTACAAGAGTCTCAACATTGAAATACATGAATTAACTTTCGTTATTTACATTCACACAATTAAACGCCTTTGCAAAGTGGGAGAAGGTTACCAATAGACATACGGATAAGGTATGAAGTCGCATTACTTACAAGAGTCTCAACATTGAAATACATGAATTAACTTTCGTTATTTACATTCACACAATTAAACGCCTTTGCAAAGTGGGAGAAGGTTACCAATAGACATACGGATAAGGTATGAAGTCGCATTACTTACAAGAGTCTCAACATTGAAATACATGAATTAACTTTCGTTATTTACATTCACACAATTAAACGCCTTTGCAAAGTGGGAGAAGGTTACCAATAGACATACGGATAAGGTATGAAGTCGCATTACTTACAAGAGTCTCAACATTGAAATACGTGAATTAACTTTCGTTATTTACATTCACACAATTAAACGCCTTTGCAAAGTGGGAGAAGGTTACCAATAGACATACGGATAAGGTATGAAGTCGCATTACTTACAAGAGTCTCAACACTGAAATACATGAATTAACTTTCGTTATTTACATTCACACAATTAAACGCCTTTGCAAAGTGGGAGAAGGTTACCAATAGACATACGGATAAGGTATGAAGTCGCATTACTTACAAGAGTCTCAACACTGAAATACATGAATTAACTTTCGTTATTTACATTCACACAATTAAACGCCTTTGCAAAGTGGGAGAAGGTTACCAATAGACATACGGATAAGGTATGAAGTCGCATTACTTACAAGAGTCTCAACATTGAAATACATGAATTAACTTTCGTTATTTACATTCACACAATTAAACGCCTTTGCAAAGTGGGAGAAGGTTACCAATAGACATACGGATAAGGTATGAAGTCGCATTACTTACAAGAGTCTCAACATTGAAATACGTGAATTAACTTTCGTTATTTACATTCACACAATTAAACGCCTTTGCAAAGTGGGAGAAGGTTACCAATAGACATACGGATAAGGTATGAAGTCGCATTACTTACAAGAGTCTCAACACTGAAATACATGAATTAACTTTCGTTATTTACATTCACACAATTAAACGCCTTTGCAAAGTGGGAGAAGGTTACCAATAGACATACGGATAAGGTATGAAGTCGCATTACTTACAAGAGTCTCAACACTGAAATACATGAATTAACTTTCGTTATTTACATTCACACAATTAAACGCCTTTGCAAAGTGGGAGAAGGTTACCAATAGACATACGGATAATGTATGAAGTCGCATTACTTACAAGAGTCTCAACACTGAAATACATGCATTAACTTTCGTTATTTACATTCACACAATTAAACGCCTTTGCAAAGTGGGAGAAGGTTACCAATAGACATACGGATAAGGTATGAAGTCGCATTACTTACAAGAGTCTCAACACTGAAATACATGAATTAACTTTCGTTATTTACATTCACACAATTAAACGCCTTTGCAAAGTGGGAGAAGGTTACCAATAGACATACGGATAAGGTATGAAGTCGCATTACTTACAAGAGTCTCAACATTGAAATACATGAATTAACTTTCGTTATTTACATTCACACAATTAAACGCCTTTGCAAAGTGGGAGAAGGTTACCAATAGACATACGGATAAGGTATGAAGTCGCATTACTTACAAGAGTCTCAACATTGAAATACATGAATTAACTTTCGTTATTTACATTCACACAATTAAACGCCTTTGCAAAGTGGGAGAAGGTTACCAATAGACATACGGATAAGGTATGAAGTCGCATTACTTACAAGAGTCTCAACACTGAAATACATGAATTAACTTTCGTTATTTACATTCACACAATTAAACGCCTTTGCAAAGTGGGAGAAGGTTGCCAATAGACATACGGATAAGGTATGAAGTCGCATTACTTACAAGAGTCTCAACACTGAAATACATGAATTAACTTTCGTTATTTACATTCACACAATTAAACGCCTTTGCAAAGTGGGAGAAGGTTACCAATAGACATACGGATAAGTTATGAAGTCGCATTACTTACAAAAGTCTCAACACTGAAATACATGAATTAACTTTCGTTATTTACATTCACACAATTAAACGCCTTTGCAAAGTGGGAGAAGGTTACCAATAGACATACGGATAAGGTATGAAGTCGCATTACTTACAAGAGTCTCAACACTGAAATACATGAATTAACTTTCGTTATTTACATTCACACAATTAAACGCCTTTGCAAAGTGGGAGAAGGTTACCAATAGACATACGGATAAGGTATGAAGTCGCATTACTTACAAGAGTCTCAACACTGAAATACATGAATTAACTTTCGTTATTTACGTTCACACAATTAAACGCCTTTGCAAAGTGGGAGAAGGTTACCAATAGACATACGGATAAGGTATGAAGTCGCATTACTTACAAGAGTCTCAACACTGAAATACATGAATTAACTTTCGTTATTTACATTCACACAATTAAACGCCTTTGCAAAGTGGGAGAAGGTTACCAATAGACATACGGATAAGGTATGAAGTCGCATTACTTACAAGAGTCTCAACATTGAAATACATGAATTAACTTTCGTTATTTACATTCACACAATTAAACGCCTTTGCAAAGTGGGAGAAGGTTACCAATAGACATACGGATAAGGTATGAAGTCGCATTACTTACAAGAGTCTCAACACTGAAATACATGAATTAACTTTCGTTATTTACATTCACACAATTAAACGCCTTTGCAAAGTGGGAGAAGGTTACCAATAGACATACGGATAAGGTATGAAGTCGCATTACTTACAAGAGTCTCAACACTGAAATACATGAATTAACTTTCGTTATTTACATTCACACAATTAAACGCCTTTGCTAAGTGGGAGAAGGTTACCAATAGACATACGGATAAGGTATGAAGTCGCATTACTTACAAGAGTCTCAACACTGAAATACATGAATTAACTTTCGTTATTTACATTCACACAATTAAACGCCTTTGCAAAGTGGGAGAAGGTTACCAATAGACATACGGATAAGGTATGAAGTCGCATTACTTACAAGAGTCTCAACATTGAAATACATGAATTAACTTTCGTTATTTACATTCACACAATTAAACGCCTTTGCAAAGTGGGAGAAGGTTACCAATAGACATACGGATAAGGTATGAAGTCGCATTACTTACAAGAGTCTCAACACTGAAATACATGAATTAACTTTCGTTATTTACATTCACACAATTAAACGCCTTTGCAAAGTGGGAGAAGGTTACCAATAGACATACGGATAAGGTATGAAGTCGCATTACTCACAAGAGTCTCAACATTGAAATACATGAATTAACTTTCGTTATTTACATTCACACAATTAAACGCCTTTGCAAAGTGGGAGAAGGTTACCAATAGACATACGGATAAGGTTTGAAGTCGCATTACTTACAAGAGTCTCAACATTGAAATACATGAATTAACTTTCGTTATTTACATTCACACAATTAAACGCCTTTGCAAAGTGGGAGAAGGTTACCAATAGACATACGGATAAGGTATGAAGTCGCATTACTTACAAGAGTCTCAACACTGAAATACATGAATTAACTTTCGTTATTTACATTCACACAATTAAACGCCTTTGCAAAGTGGGAGAAGGTTACCAATAGACATACGGATAAGGTATGAAGTCGCATTACTTACAAGAGTCTCAACATTGAAATACATGAATTAACTTTCGTTATTTACATTCACACAATTAAACGCCTTTGCAAAGTGGGAGAAGGTTACCAATAGACATACGGATAAGGAATGAAGTCGCATTACTTACAAGAGTCTCAACATTGAAATACATGAATTAACTTTCGTTATTTACATTCACACAATTAAACGCCTTTGCAAAGTGGGAGAAGGTTACCAATAGACATACGGATAAGGTATGAAGTCGCATTACTTACAAGAGTCTCAACATTGAAATACATGAATTAACTTTCGTTATTTACATTCACACAATTAAACGCCTTTGCAAAGTGGGAGAAGGTTACCAATAGACATACGGATAAGGTATGAAGTCGCATTACTTACAAGAGTCTCAACATTGAAATACATGAATTAACTTTCGTTATTTACATTCACACAATTAAACGCCTTTGCAAAGTGGGAGAAGGTTACCAATAGACATACGGATAAGGTATGAAGTCGCATTACTTACAAGAGTCTCAACATTGAAATACATGAATTAACTTTCGTTATTTACATTCACACAATTAAACGCCTTTGCAAAGTGGGAGAAGGTTACCAATAGACATACGGATAAGGTATGAAGTCGCATTACTTACAAGAGTCTCAACATTGAAATACATGAATTAACTTTCGTTATTTACATTCACACAATTAAACGCCTTTGCAAAGTGGGAGAAGGTTACCAATAGACATACGGATAAGGTATGTGTTCCTTTTCCTCCAATTTAAAAAAAGTTTAAATGCGAATGTAAGTTCTTAATAAAAAAACACTCGAAAGTTCAGGGGTAATATTCTAACATAATTAAGGTTTTATCAAAAGTCGATCCATGAAAGTCAGTGCACTAGGTAGCGCGTAGAAGCCTGTTTCCACCCTGACTGAGATAAAGTTATTCAGTTTAGCGATCTTGCCTACGCAGTGCCATAATATCTGCTTTTGTAGGCAAAGTGATCATTATATCCTTCTCTTAGTGCTTTGAGGATCAGATACAAATATCCGTTTAATTAAACAGACATGAGCACACAAACAAATTATTTGTTTATTTGCACATTTATATACAAGATTGGTTATTTCAGAACATTTATATCACTTAAAACTATATAGGTATATTTACATATACAGTAGTTTTTTTCCATTTGTCAAGTCTGTTTTATTGAAGTGTTTTTTATTTAAAAAGCACCCTACTTCTGAGAGTTAGTTGGTCTCTTTTGTCGTCAGCACGTTTTTTTAACCCTTCTATTGTAAGCTGCAAAGTCTTATTTCATACTAAATTCTCTAAAAACAAAAACAAAATTAAATAAAGATCTAATTTACAGTTATTTAATTTCAGTGGTCCAATTCACTGGATGTCATATTTGTACTTAATGTGACTAGATGTGGACGGTACAGTCCCACTTAATTAAAACTACCCTTTCTTGTCCCTTTTTCTCAGGGGGATATAACGGTCTCTTTATGATCGCGAAAGAGAGTAGGTTAATGTCTACTTGAGGTTCGCGACCCTGCACATGTTTACAATTATTTATCAAGAGTTCATATGTCCTTACTTTAACTTTCAATTTTTTACTACCCTTCGTAAAACTGGTCATTTGTCTTGAAACTAATAATAACAATAAAATCTGTGCAGATATATTCGCAGTGTATGCGATCAATCTTTGTTTTTATGAACATATAAAAGTAATAATATGCAAAAAGGCAACATAGAAAGCGGTCTGATCCGAAAACTAAAGGATCGTCAAGTTTACGACCAGTACCCCAGAGTGCGCCCGCCAGTCTGAACAAATTTTATGATAAAAGAATGGCAGTGTGCTGTTTTCATCGATTTACAATAGTAGTATTGGGAGTGGGATCGCCTCCTCGTGCGCGCTATGGATTTATTTTATTATCGGTATTTTTAGAGAGGGCGATAAATTCTTCTGGAAGGACCGGCGGTTTTTTTTATTTATAAAGTTCGCAATGAGTAAGATTTTTGATGGACGATGTAAACTGCACGGTTTTATGCGGTTCGGTGAAAGCTGATGAATTGATATTCGGTTTTTTTAAAAATCCTTAAACAAATATAATGAAGAACCTGCGCCAATATTAGAATTTATCTGCCTCAGAATTTGTTTTTTTTTTAACAATACCTATACTGGCTCTGATACGGATAAATATATTGACCCAATATTCTTTTGAGTTTACGTATACAGTATCTACATTACAAAAACAGTGTACAATAATATTACTCTGTAAGTTTCTCAAAAACGCGAGTATATCCTCACTTTACTTCCATTTTTATAGTTATATTTATAGTTTAAACAGATGGGCCAATGTAAAAACATACAGCGCTCGTCACACCAAACCACTAAACACAAAATGTAAATAATGTCATTACTATACTATGATTTAAAGTAGATTAGGAATGGGTTTGTGGTAGGTTAGGGATGCGGTGTTGTCAGATCGTAATTTCTCCAATTCCGCGCCGTCCATCGTACAAAACTTAATAAAAACTTTCACTTAAATCAAGGTTTAAAGCACTTAGAGTGGGAATTAAATTTTGAAACTTGGCAGGTATAAGCAGCATCATTCCCTCATTCAGAATATTAAACCATAAAAGTAATATTTTGTTTGAAAGATCGTTAAAAAATTAGATTTAATAAGAGTTGTACTTTAACAAACATAAAAAAGTTAGTAAGCGACAATTTTTCGTATTTGTTGGTTAAAAACTTTTTGTAAGCGTAAAAGTTTGAGATAATTAGTTAGATTTTATTATTCTTTTTATTTCATGTTGGTAGGACCTTTGGTTTGCTGCTAGTAAAGTGGTAAAGTAAAAAGTTTTTAAACGATGCGCGTCACATTTTCGCCGAGTACTGCAGGCCTATACTCGTACGTAGATTGCGGCTTTTGTTCCTGTATACATATATTTTTAAGTATTTCTTCATAAAAATCATTTTAAATTATGTAAATAATTACATTTTTACATACAAATTCAAATGTATTTAACTAGATTATTTGAAGGTACTCTATTATTATTAAAAATAGATGATTTTATCTTTTGTATTAATGTGAGAGAGTGTGTTAGCTACCAGGTACCATTTGTTTGTAGTAACTTACCATGTTCTATAATTTTGTGATAGGAATATTACATGAAAAAAATAACTACTGAGTCAATAATAGTATTTGCTTTTTTCATGATACAATGTTATCCACATCAATTAGCATATAGCATATGTGTGATGAGATGTAATACAACTTACTAAGTACATTGTTATTTCTTATTGTCCTAAAAATATTTGAAAAATAAATATTAAAATCAATTATCATCAACTATAGGTTTAAAAAATGTATTTGAACTTGATTGGAAGAATAAAAACGTATTTTATTAACGATTGAAAATTTGTAAAAGATATATATAGATATATATATATATATAAAAAGAGAGTGTGAGGTAATAGAAGGAAGTTAAAAACATTCTGAGTTTTGAAAAAGACTGTTGAGGGGAAGCAAAGCTGAAACTGCAGAACGAAGCAAGCTACACCACTAGTAACTCACTGTACCACAGCTACATTAAGACTGAGCGAGGAACGGAAGTTTAACGTCGACTTGGCAACAAAGCTCACCCATGCAGCAAGATGTGAGCCTCCTATTAGCTCAGAAGCCCGTAATCCCCACTCTCTCTGGTTGATTTCGCCTACGTATAATCCTATTCTGTTTTAAATCCAACCATAATACCAACATAACCTTAAAAAAACACAACGATTGACGGAAGCCAACATATTCGAAGATAGTAACGAATATATTATCGAGACGTCGTCACTAAATTAATAAACGCCAATGCTTGATTGGCTAACCAGTCGTATTTTTACGAAAAAGAAAAAAATTATATTAAGTTTACAATATATCGATTTTAATACTTTTAATTGAATTATAACCGAAAATAACGTGTGTTTTTGTGTATTGGTGATTCAGTTGTTGGGAAAGGGAGCTTGTATTTAATACTATTTTTTAAAAACAAAGTTTAAAAAAGAAGTAGCCTAAAAAGTGAATACGTACACATCGTGATGACAATAGATCGAAAGTATTTTTAAAACTAGCTAAAAGTGACAAATGATTATATAAAGTTGTGTATATTTAAATGTGTTGGTGTTGGTCTGATGAGCGTAGGAATACTTCATGACGCCAAGCTGCAGAGTAACCTTTAAATTGCATCTTAAAGTTCTTTGAGATTTATTACTCATACAATTTAGTGTATGTAATTGTTTAATTGTACCTAAGTTGTGCGCATTTCGTTTTATTGCATCACAAACTGGCTGTAAAAACTTTATAGACTCTGTCATGTAAATGAAATAACTTACATTTGTCATCGTTAGCGTAAGAATCATACAATTCGACACTATACTGCGTTCAATATTACTATGCAGCCTGAGAAAAAGGACGTGTGGAACGAGAAGGCCCATGATTAGTGAACGACGTGGGCAGTGGGGAGCTTGACCCCAAAGAGGACTATTCTATTTCATTTATTTATTTAGCCAACGCCCGTCCGTAACTGTTGGGCCATTCGACGCCGAGCCTCCCAGTATCGTATCGTCAGGTCGTCGGGTAGAAGGTCGAGTTCATGGCAGTGCTGCAGGTGATCGCCATCCATTCTTATTATGTTACATAGGGGGCAGATGTCATTCTCAGCCAAACCAATGCGGTAAAGGTGTGCTTGGAGATAATCATGGCCAGTGGTAAGACGGAATCTGGCGAGAGCTCTCTCCAGGTGCGATGGAATTGGTCCCACCGTTGCAAGGCAGTTCCATTCAGTAAATTTCTTTATTGGTATGCTGGTTGATCGAAGAGGTGATAAGGTTCTGAGCTGATCGTAGTGTTAGCGGGATAGTGGGTTGGTTAGCTTCTGCTCCACGCTTCGCCATAACATCGACCCTTTCGTTGCCACGGGTTCCCACATGGCTTGGAACCCATTGGAGTCACAGTACCCAGCCGATGGTGATGAGCTCAGACATCTTGGTACGGCACTGGATGGTACGCAAGCAGTTAGTGGGGGTGTTGTTGCTAAGAGCTGATACTGCAGCTTGTGAATCTACAAGAGGACTATTCTAGCAAAACATTTGTCATAAAACTGACGCGTACGTCTAAATGAAGCATATGTTGTTATTTGGAGTATTTTTCATTGTTAATCAAGCTTTTTTGCTTAAAAAATAATTCTACTATAAATACAGTTACAATAATTTCATATACATCTAATTAAAATATATTCAAAGTTCAAGGTGTCAACATTAACATAATTAAGAACGCACCTAAAAGCACAGTAGGCGATATTGTGGCAATAATAAGTCATTTATAAAGTTGTATTCTTTTTTTTTAAATTTATTTAATTTTTAAGGTGACGTCACCAGGTTTTGTCTCTTATGAAATATTAATAAAAAAAGAAACAAATCTATCCTAACATGATACGTTGTAGCTATATTCCCATGTAGTATCATAAAGTGTTCTGTTTTATATAAATAAATGTGACTTTAAAAAGGCTTTTTCTGTATTGTGTAGAGTTATTTATTATTATTTTTTTAAATTTTGAGACGTCGCCACCGAGTTCTTTATTTAATTCTATAGTTAATTTAATTCCGAGTTCTTTAATTTTTTCTATATTCACAAAAGCTGTCTGTGTCCCCAGGAATGTTTTTTTTAATCGATTATGTGTAGTAGGGTATTTAAATAATTACCGTATTAAAATTTACCTACAAAATACCCAGATATGAGAAATATGAGCGAATAAAATTTTGTTATGTATCGTAAACGAAGTCTGTCAAGCAACAGGCTCATAACTGACATAGCTTGGCAGTACTAGGTGACGCAGCGTATTTAACCGCTTGTTGCAATCAACGTTGGGCTTAGCAAATTTTTTATTATTGTATAACCAAACCTATCAGAATACTTTGTTATTTAATTATAAAACTGAATATAACAGTTGTATGCAATTTAAAAAAGTTGCGTTGTAAACACTGTTGTTAAAGAAAAATTAAGTTTATGTGCGTTTTTGGGTTCTTATTTTTTTACAAAATTTGAAGTACCATTTAAGGTTTGCGACATTTAAAATAGCTTTACTCTTGTTTAGAAAGAAAAACAATGTGTTTTTCTGTAACATATGTATAATTAAAAAAAAAACAAGTTGGTGTAGTAAGGGTAAACCTTTGCCGATAAAAAATATAGGTTCTAGGCTGATTTTAAGACCTATATTTTTAGGTTTCAAGTAAAAATATAAAAGATATCCTGTAGTCGGGAAGAAACAGCTGATTTGTGCAAGGTCTTTAATAAAAGTAGACGTACGTGGTTACTAATGAGGTCAGAGAGGTGACTACTACAGTGTCTAGGATAAGTTAAGATGAAATATATAACACTACAGTATGGATTCAACATTTCCACTTCTTTCATAGCGGAAGGATTTCAGATTACGTGGTCGTGATCGCCTCCATATAGTAAAATTTCTCTCGATCTACTTCATAAAGGGTTCAGATGGTACATAATTGTCTAAAAATACATAAAAAATAAAGAAATATGTTACTGTTGTACAGTTAATGTGTGGTATGTGGAGTATAAGAGACACGTATCTTGTGAACCGTATGTTGGAAGATTATTTGTTGGCATTCGCTTTCTTGAATGTTCTCTGCCAAAATGATAACACTGTTATTCGATCTTTCATTACATCCGTGAACAGTTTCAAAAATAATAAATCTTTCGAACCCGTGTCTGGATACATTCCGGAGATTTACTGTTATCGCATTGTCTGGTCGATGGTGGTTCTCTGCATTCTTTTGGGTCATTTGTCTTAGTTTTAAGAAAAAAAACTCAACGCTGAAGACGTTCGGAATCGTTTACAAAATTATTTTATCTAGACTCATAAAATACTGTTAAAAAAAGTGCAAAACCTTTTCTCTCATATTTATAGGTTAAATTACAATTCTTTCCCCAAATGTTTTGTAAAACCTGTCTTTGAAAATAAACATCTCTTTATATAAGGCTGTCATATAAATTTCAAATCTACTTTAAAAAGTTAATTCTTTCTAAAAGAAAGTAACTTTCCACTGTATTCACAAACAATATATTGTAGTAGAAGTAAAGTTAGAAAGGTATTTAGAAAATCGAGGCACGGGGCTCAGCGTAGCCCAATTATTAGACTACTGCCGGATTTCCTTACGACGAAGATTGACAGATTTGTCATGTTTCTCTGATCACTTACTAATTATGCATACTTATGAATGGGCAACGCCTCCTCCTAAATAACTCTTTAAAAATATTCACGTTGTCTGTGTTATCGAAAATAGCAGTAAATCGTGAACGGTAAAGTGAAAACAAAAAACTCGGTTAGATGTTACAGTAGACAATTTTGGATCAATCGTATTTTAGAATCTCCTTGTAGGTAACTTATGGCTATGTTTTTTTATGTTTGGAAAATGTGAAAATGTTATTAGGTGGTACGATTGCCTATATTAAAGGGGTGCCAATATCTAACAACAGTTCACTTGAATCAAGAGTATCTTGAGTGTGGATTTCTAGCCTACGACTTAACTCCGTATCTAGAAATAAACTTGACCAGTGTGCCTGTAAAAACATTCAAGAAGAAAGATTGTAAAACTGAGAAAATTAAAACAGTAAGAACAAATGTTAGAATCCAACTAATTCATCATGTGAAACACTGTCCTCATATATCCAACCTCAAAATCATAGTATTCCATATCGAGGAATTATGGTCAGTTCCAAAAGGACGGGAATTGATAACACGACCAGTGTAAAAGCGCGATAAGCTTACTGGAAGGTTTGAGCTGGTCTTCAACTCGAGACGATACTCCAGCCACAGCCTACGGTTTAGATAGCTTTTCCAAAACTACTCTAGAGTAGTAGAACCATGTAGAAGCGCGGTTTTTCGAAAATTTTCATTTCAGATTAGTTCGGTCCAGATGGTGCTTTTAGGTTTTTTTATAGTTAAAACTTAACGACGTTTTATTTACATTTACGTCTAATAAAATAAGTAGGAAAATGCGTTCAGAAAATTCCTCCTTTCTCTCATTAGTAAAATCAATACCGTTGCTGCGGAAAGACTTTTTGAACTGTTTCTTTCGAGTAGATTTTTGAAAAGTTGGACAAAATTTTAGTAGACAATGAGTGTTAGTCTTACTTACTTAAAGCCAAAACTTACTAAAGTCTATATTTCTCCAAACCAATCTTGAAATATTCGATGGAAAGTTTTTCTTTCAAAAAATGTTTCCCAGATTGACTACTATCATCAGTTGTACACGTGAATGCCAAACATCTAGGCGAAATTAGTTTGAAGGCAATCTGATATGAAGCAATTTTTGTTATATTCACTTAAAAATAACGAATTTAGAAGTGGTTCCTCATCACGAAAGCTCACTTAGCTCTCTCAATCAACTAAACTGTTACAAACAGCTGTCTAGTTATCTGAGTGGTCTAAATAGCGGTTTGTAAATGTACTAGATACCAACACAGACCTATTAGAATAACGGATGGGTCTGGTTACATTACGTTCCTTGAATACCATTATAACCTAAGAAAGCCTTCTACTCTGTCTGTCCCAAACCATGTAAATGGTAAATAAAGGAGTACATTATTAACGACTATAAATAAATATGAGCATTAATCATATGAACATTTTTCATGTCCTTATTGCTATTGTCGAAAGTACTTGGGAATATTAAAAAAAGAAAGCACAATAAATCCACCGCACCTTTAAGCTTTGAATTGAGTGAAGGCTGGACGTACAATAGTCGGTTAGTCAATCAGCAATATTGCATGACTGTGTATCTAGGGTACTGTGACATTTGTTTGCAAAGTGCTCAATGTTGATTACCTTCTATTCAGAGCGTCAGAATATTCCAACAATGGAAACCTTTCTTCTATTGTTGCCAAGTTGTGTGATTTTAAAAACTGTTCTTGATTTTATTAAGTTTAAAATGTGTAACAAAATAATATCTTATGCTTTTATTTTGCAAAAATAGGTTATTCACAGTCTTTTAGGAAACTGTAGTTGTTTTCACATCGTTTTTTTAATTAAATTTTGATAACCTCCTTTTCCTTAATTAGTAGAAAACGTCAACATGAGGACAGAATGGCGCCTGGAAGCTCGGCTTCCAATTGTACACTGGCGATAGAATGAAGTCTAGCCAATTTTTTTAAATTCACAATACGTACATGTAACATTGTTTTACCTTAGGTTTTTTACTATTTTAAAGTTGTAACAAAACGAACTGTACAAATTGGAACGATAAATGTTTAAAAAAATAAGATAATCTTGGGACTGTCTACAGTGTAAGTTGAAATAATTTGATTTATAAAACATAATCATGTAAGTCATGTAAGTCGATAAGGTAATATGGTGTCATAAAAGCTTAACATTCACAACATTGTATGTAACATAACCCTTTTCTCAATTCCTTCTTTAGTTCACACTCTCTTTATATAAATAGTTGCCATGGTTACCACACAATATCATAAATAATGCTCTAAGAATAAAAATGAATGAAATCAATAAAATAAACAAAAAAACTGGATTAATGGTACGAAAATTAGTTTAAAAATGAATAATGCGAAAGAAAAAACTACAACGTAATACAAGGGACGAAAAAAAGGTATAGCGAACAAAATTAATAATCCAACAACATATAGAAAAAAAATAAAAATTGCAAGGCAATTCGCTTTCTATTTTGCCACTTAATATTGTTATTGTGATATATATATATATATATATATATATATATATATATATATATATATAATTTATTTTTATTTATATATATATTTATTTTGATATATTTTTTTTATATTAATTGTAATTATAGTATAAAAAGAAACTAAAATGCAATTTGTTTTTACCTCAACAGGAATTGACGAATTTTTTTATATTACTTTCTATAAACTACTTTATACTTAAATACTAAAATATATCATATTTATAAATTTTAAAATATAATTAAATATATCCTGGTAAATGAACATAATTAATAAATACAGCTCAATTTATTAAGTAGTCACCATGTATCTTATATTTAACGTTAACGCATTAGGAATAAAATTACTTTCCTTAGAGAACATAAAAAATATTCAAAAAACTATTTTATGAATTCATACATTATCAACTAATTCAATTATATATTTGATGTTAATTACCAGCTTTTTACTCGTATGAAATAGTTTGGAATAAAAAGACAGCTGTTAAAAAACGAATTAAGAAAGATTCTTCATTAGGACGACGTGTCTAAAACAAAATTTTATCCTTTTCAAATTATCATTAAATTTATAGCTTAAGGAAAGAACATCAAAATACTCAAATCCCTGGCAGTCCTGAGAGAAGAAATATTCACCAACTGCTTCTGTAAATACGACTAGTATCAATAGGACTATAAGTCTGTTAACAGTGCTATATCAACTGAAGAACTGCTGGACGATACAGAGAAAATACAAAATGTAAATTAAAATATGAAACAAATAAATAAAAAAGGTTGAACATAAATATTGTGACTTAGTAAATTATAAAACTGTAAATCGTATAACAAATTTTGGGAACATTTCAAGAAGTGGACTAAAATATCTTGAACATTTCTGAGAATCTCTTTAAATTTTGGCGCCGGTAACGCTGGCCAAATGAGAAGTGGAAATGCATATTTCACTTACCCTAGAGTCGTTTAGTGAAAGAAGTTCACCGCGTTGAGAAAATTTAAGATATAAGAAAATGCATTTCAAAAGTAATGAGGCGGTAAAACACTAAAACATGTAAGCGTAAGGCGCAACCATCACTGAGATCCTTTGACAAAGGTTTAAAACGATAAATCCTTTTTGATGTAAGTAAATAGTAAATAGGATCTCAAGTAAGATTTAATTCAAGGTGAGGATGCTTTTAAAGAAACTCCGGGCCAAAAATCCCTTTACAATGCATATAATTCATTACGTTTCAATCATACAAGGGTTAAACAGCCAATTATTTTCTTCAGACAATCTATAGCTCTAGAAGTTTATACAAGATGTTAGAATATACATTACAAGGAACTAATTTCATTGAAACTAATTGTAACATGAGAATTAAATACTAAGTATAGATATAGATGTATTTTTTTAATGCTACGATTGTCGAAACAGTTTAATAAAGGAAATAATATAGGTTATGTCTTACTAACCTGAGTTAAATGTTGCGAGACATAGCAAGAGACGTCGTAGTCGAAGTGTAGAGGCCTACTTGACATTTAGAATGACGGGGGCCGCTGATAGCTGTTATCGGCCCGCCACAACCACTGTGCCTATATCCAAGAGATGGGTAACCAGCTCCCTGGCCTTCCACCTCCTTTAGTCGGCAATTTCGCCTCCAACGCACCTAAAGTCTCTTGCTATTTCGGCCAATGGTCAAGTGCGAAAACTAATCAACAACTTCAACGTAACCTACTTCATGTTATATAATTAAATATAAATGCGTGCAAATACTGTATATGTAAATTGAATACATTTATTTAAAAGTTTCAGATTACCCATTTTTTGGAATGTACTTCGATATAAAAAAAATGAAACCGAGAAAAAAATGGAATATAAATATTTGTAAACAATTAGGTTGACTAGTAAATTTTTTAATAATTTGTTTTATAACTATTTTCCCCAAAAATGATCCCGCAAAAGACTCCTACGTAGTTTACTTCTGGGCGTGCTTTTTTTGCACTCTCCCAAACCGGTCTGGTTCAAATTAATCACTCAATCGATTACTGCCCAATCGATTATTGGCTAAAATAAATCAATTGTGAAACCACATATCGGCCTAACTGAGTATCAGCCTACTCTGAAATTTCGAATCAGTGCTTTCTAACATGACAATAACTTATCTTAAATTACGAAAATATGTTTTCCAGTAGAAACTGCAGGGTGCACGCGCTAATATAGCAAGAAATCTGAAGTAGACATTGCTACAGGGTATTGATTTTGCAGTGAGAATTAACCTATATTTAGGATGAGCCATTAATAAGCTGGCCGTAGGAAATAAACGTAAAAAGTTAACGTAACTTAAGGAATCGTAGCAATATTGAAAACAAAATGTAAAATCAAAGTAATTATGTTAGTTATCTGATATTGTATAAATATCAATTATATAATACGTTTCTATAATACTGTATTACATAACAATACAGTACATGTATCTATGAACGAATAACCGACACTATTTCCTCATGGCATGTAAAACGTATTAAAATTATAAATAATTAACAGCTATTTGGGCAGATCATGAACGATGTATTAACTTTGGTAAAAACATCAACTTTTCTCCGTAAACAATGGTGGACTTATACGTTTTAGATAAGCGTGAATATTTTATACTTTTAAGACGATAGGTTAGTATAATTATTACAGCTTACGGAGAGGGGAAAGTGTTGGCTATAAGTAGGAAAGGTGCATAAATTCCTGGTAGAGGATTTAGGAAGAATTATGGCATCACTTAGTACATCGATAGCCGACAATGCAGCTTTATCCACAGTTGCATAGGAAACTATGGCGAGTAATTCAAAAGATATTCACAGCCGCTACAAAATTCTAACTAGACGCCATGAAGCCAAAGCTATTACATCTACCAGTATCGTAAGATGTACACGAGCATGTTTAGCACAAAACACTAAACACTCGGCAGTTGAATTAGGGGCGATCTTGTGGGTGTAAAATGACAGAATTACCGAATTGTCTTGTTAAGAAGGAAGTATTTCTAATGGTCTCTTTTCTCTACCTTTCTTCACTTAATGCTTGTTAACGGAACTCCGATGGATGGAAAACAAAAGTCAGATACTTGGGAATAATGCTTGAGAACGCCAGCTCCGAAACCACTTTCCTGGGAGGATTTGTTTGGAGTAACCGCATGTAGTCTCGGCTCCAGGGCTCAGCTAGACCTATACAGAGTATAATTCCCTTCCGCATTTATATAGGGGTAGCTCAGCAAATCTGGTAGGATTTGTTGGGAGTAACCGCATGTAGTCTCGGCTCCAGAGCTTAGTTAGACCTATAAAGAGTATAATCTTCTCGCATATATTAGTCAGGGGTAGCTCAGGAAGTTGGTATAATTTGTTGGGAGTGACCGCATGTAGTCTCGGCTCCAGGGCTCAGCTAGACCTATACAAAGTATAATTCCCTTCTGCATTTTAGATAGGGGTAGCTCAGCAAATCTGGTAGGATTTGTTGGGAGTAACCGCATGTAGTCTCGGCTCCAGAGCTTAGTTAGACCTATAAAGAGTATAATCTTCTAGCGTATGTTAGACAGAGGTAGCTCAGCAAAGCTGGTAGGATTTTTTGGGAGTAACCGTAGGTTGTCTCGGCTCCAGGGCTCAGCTAGACTTACACAGAGTATAATTCCCTTCCGCATGTTAGACAGGGATAGCTCAGCAAGGCTGAGAGGATTTGTTGGGAGTGACCGCAGGTGGATTCGGCTGCAGGGCTCAGCTAGACTTACACAGAGTATAATTCCCTTCCGCATGTTAGACAGGGATAGCTCAGCAAGGCTGAGAGGATTTGTTGGGAGTGACCGCAGGTGGATTCGGCTGCAGGGCTCAGCTAGACCTATACAGAGTATAACTCCCTGGACCATGTTAGACAGGGGTAGCTCAGCAAGGCTGATGAGAGGGTATTCGAGGTCAGACCAACCCCTAAGGTAGATTAAGGGTAGGAAAGGACTATGTTATCTAAAAGGTTTGCAAATACTTGTTTAAACAACGCTTTGGCGTGTGAAGCTGACATTTGTATTAAGGAGGAAACGTAAAGAGATAATGTGTGAATATTAATTGACATTTACAAATGTTCAACAAGACGCGGTTCTGTAGCAACCGCCGACGGCGCCATTTTTTACAAGCAAACAGTCGCAACCGACGTCAATGGTTTATTAATATTAAAATTTCCTGTCTTGAATATAAAGAGAATATCTAAACGCGGCTGTTTTTAGAATTTATATTTATGTAATGGTAATTACTATGCTATTCTTGACATCTGTGACAATGTAATATATTCGCGTAAATTGATCTAGAATTATGGGGGAGAGAATTAACGAATTTTAATTTTATTATATTTGTCTTTATTAACTAAGTAATTCTACAGTAATAGTAAAGACCTCCACGATATTCAAATGAGTTTTGATGTTTAAAGTAAATTCTATCCTAAATAGCAATAATTCGGTGTCCTTCTCTAATCTCAAATAATTTTGAATTCAGTAAGTTTATCAAAATGTAAATTTTGAATTGAAAAAAAAACAAAAGGTTACTTTTCGACAAAGTTATTGATGTTTTTTTATAATACGGCAGTGATTTATTTATAGTATTTTTTTTAATGTTGAGCACAATGGAATGTTTTATTTTCTTCCGCTTTTGGATCGATTCTTTTTAGATCTTTTCAGTTAGTCCTGGAGTGATCTGATTTCCGTCACACAAAGCAACTGCTGGTAACTCTCTGCCTGGAAAACGTGCCGTAGTACTATATAATCCCATTTTTTTTAATGATAATGGATAGTATTGCTGTCGTTGCTTTTTCTTAGTGACGTCGCATCTACCAGAGGCAAATTTATAAGCTGTAGATTACAATGTGACAATTGGAAGTAGTGCGTTAATGATTTCTAGTAAAGTATGCCAGTCGAATATTGGATGACGGATTTAGTTACTAAGCCTAGCGTTATTCCCTTTCTAAAGCCAGTCGTAAGTCATGATTATGGCGCTTTCCTTACCCTTCCACCACTTCGTCTGACCTAGAACTTTACTCGCGGTTTTCGAGCACACCATTCAGCTTATGTACAAATTACGATATAATAGCGGCTAAGTTTAACAAACACGAAAAATGACTGTTTATCGGAGGAGGTCTCAGAGTCGCTTGGTAAACCGTTTCAGCTTTATGTTACTCATTTTCTTAATTATATTGTGTTTTGTTATTTCAATTATTATTACATAATTGTTGTTATTCTGATTATATTACTGTTAGTAAGGGTATCTTTTTTTTAGCCAGACAAGTCGCGAAGGTCTGAGTATGTACGAACTGAGTTATGGCTTATTTACTATCCGATCTGTAGATTTTAGTACAAATCAAATAAACGAATTCCTCCCATGGTTAAAACGCCTTCGTCTTCCATCACACCGAAATGAAGTCCTGCCATTATGTCTGAAACCCGTTCCTAGTTCCAGCCCTATTCCCATATTTCTACCCGCAACCAGCATCGCGGTCCCTGATAACAGCGTATACCTTTCCTCAGTTATGACGCACCTTGATCTATGATTCTTCTCCTGCTATACCAGGAGAGTTTTATCCTCTACCCATATAGACTCCACCACATGCTTCATGCTTTCACCTTATTTGCTCATCTCCCTTCTCCATTCTCTCCTTATTTCCCCGATTTCCATTCTATTCACACACACACACACACACACACACACACACACACACACACACACACACACACACACACACACACGCACGCACACGCACACGCACACACACACGCACACGCGCGCGCGCGCACACACACACACACACACACACACACACTCACACTCACACACACTCACACACACACACACACACACACACACACACACACACACACACACACACACACACACACACACGAAGCAACATACCTGTTCAGCCTGTGTGGGTCCCGAAATAATAACGTATCTAAAGGTATTGTTATTAATCAATGCCTTAAAGGATACTTGTCCATGTTTATATTTTGAATATGTAAATTCCCTAGAGCTGTTCTTCGGTGGCAGACCAACTCGCGCGCTCCGCGACAGATCCGCGTCAACACTGAACGCCCGAACAATCGCCTTCTAATTCCGAGTTGTGCGAAAATATTGCCCAATCGGATTACGTCTAATGACTGCTGTAAACCCTGGATTTATGGACCATTCAAGGCATTATGCCGGCGCCGGTAACCGGGGCTTTGTCCTCGAACTTGTCGCGAAATAAGAAGCTAGATTGTCTAAAAACATTCTAAATTGATTTAGCTTCTGAAGCTGCAAAACCTTAAATGTAATTTCAGATCGTAACCAGCGTAGCGAGGGCATGTTTAGGGGTTAACCCAGCTTGAGACTGGAAACGCTTTTGTTTTTAATTTGTATTGCCTGATATATTGTCTTAAATGTGTCAAGTTTTTTAGCAAATTTAATAATAATTTAACCAACTGTTATAAAGAAAATAAAATATTACAAATTCAACATAGTTTTCATATGAAACGAATTATCAGCTAACGTAACATCTGTTATGGGTAAAATGGTTTGTGTCTATGGGGCAAGAGCTTGTAAGATAGAATGAAGGATCATAGACGCAATATTTCGTTGTAGAATTGCGTTTGAGTAATTGAAAAAGGTTTGGTTATAAGACCTTTTATTTCAAGTAAGATTTTAACCTAACTTTTTAATAAACCCCACCCTGTGTATATACTTAAATTTAACGTTCTTTTAAATTTTAAAAATTTTCAGGACCTATATTTAAATTAATAACAAATTTAATGAAATAATTAAGCACGAGATTGAAGAGTGCCTAAATGAATACGTAACGGCTTATATTCGTTACAGGATCACTCTTTACCATAAGATGGCGTTCTGTATGAAATCTCGAAGACTCAATATTTCATTGCAGGATTACGTTGTGAAAATGAAAATTTGAAGTTTGTCGTTACAGATTTTTATTTCACGCTAGCCTTTAACCTGATTTCCTAAAAAAATACCGCCCTGTGTGCATGTACTTCAATTTAATTTTCACTCAGTACTATTTACATTTGAAATGCATTTAAATTAAGAACAAATTTAATTTACTAATTTTGTCAAGCGTTAGGATGGTGTAATAGTATATAATTTTCAAAATTTTGCTTTGGGCGTACAAATCAGCTCCCAGAAATCAACCCTGAAAGGAAAGTATTTCCAGGCTACTGATAGTTACCAATGTAATTTTTCTTTACATAATTCTATCATTTATAGAAGGTTGTATATTTACTCAAATAGGTTGTAATAAAAGTATGTAAATCAATGCTAACTGCACCTGCGCAGATAGATTGCGTGTGATAAAACCGTTGCGTGAGATTACTAATTACCAATAACTAATCACTGACTTTATGCATAAATGATAGCATCACATTTCAATAACAACGTTTTGTCGCAGACTGTAGAGTGAAAAGTAGAAATGTTAATCTTACGTGACATCTGTGCTCACTTGTAGATCAACGCCACAGTCCATTAAACACAGATGACACCAATAAATACACTTAACTACATTACGTAAACTGGCATTCCTTACTTTTTATTATAGTAAAAGTATTTTTTCCACGTACTAAATAAAAACATTTTTCTTTTAGAGTAAAATATTTTGGTTTTTATTGTTTCAAGTTTGCACTAATTAATTGTACACCTAGTGCTGCGTTAAATTCATTTCCATAACAGTACCAATATTCTAGCTATAATCAAAACACCTCAGGCAAGTCTACTCAGGCCACGCGATACCCTAATTTACCCCTACTTTTATTATTACGGGGGTCATCATGTTCTTTCCTTAGACAGATTTATTTCCACCAGGGTTCCTATTCGTTCTCACAAGGTGTAACGGGTAGAAACCTCTTCTTGGCCCTAAGAGTGGGTAGATCTAGGGCCCTGTACTAGTGACGTCCTATATCCATAACCAGTGAGCTTATTTCCCTAAACCTCTGTATATGCACACTCCGTAGGCGCTGATCATATGCTGTGCCGCAAAGTAACCGGTTAGGGTAGATTTCGTTACATATTAATAAAAATACAACAAAACGTAAGCTAACCGGTTGACAGGTGAAGAGTCCTTGATTTTAAAATACATTATTGTATTGTCATAAACAAGATGGAGGTGATATTTTAAGTGTAACACGCACGCACGCACAGGCGCACACATACAAATACAAAAACTCGCGCGTACACACACAAATACGAACGACTACGTGCGCGCGCACGTACACATACACAAAACAAACATCCTCTGATCGGCTCTCGATACTAAATATTTTTTTTTTCATACATTATAGGATGCTTTCTATCTATGTTCTGATATAGCCATATTGCAATCTAGCCATAATATTTTACTCTGTTTTATAAAGAAACCTTTATTTTATAAAGTTTCGTGTGTGATGTAAAGTAAGGTTAAATGTGTATATTGTTTTCAACATTTTTAATTTTTGGTGCATTAGCATCAAGTATTATTTTAATCGGGTTTCTGAGATCTTGAATACATCACCAAGTATGTGGAATTGTTGCAGTATCACTATTATACATTACATTGTAGTATAGTTCACGTCTGGATAACCGATAGTGTCTGCCAACTATCTCGGGCAAGGTTTTAAACGAAACAGCATTTCTTCGTTTTTAAAATGTGTGACTTGAAAAAAAATCCTCCTCCGTAAGACTAATGGTGCACTGACAGCCGATAAAGGACTGCAACAGATTGTCTGTTAATCAGCAATAAATCATTGCTATTGGCTGGTCGTGCAAGAGCCATAGAGCACTAAGTGCGCAGAGCAAATCAATTGTCTATCAATCACAGATGCACTTTACGATTTATAAGGTCGTAACGCAAGCGATTGTTAAGCTTTGCGTTTGATTGACGTACAATGGCTCTTTGCATAAACATTTATAAGCTGGACATTTTAGCAGTTTATTTGCATTTATAAGTCGCCTCCCACAGTATCGTAGGGAAAATGAATTATTGCCACGTTGTGATTTGTGAATTAAGGGTGCGCAGGATATAAGTATTTGCAGAGATATAGGTCTGTCGATAATATCATAGAGGCATAAAGTAGACAGCTTAAGGGCGCGGTGTCTTATAGACAGGATTAAAAGCCAATTTTTGCAATGTAAAATCCTACTTTTGACAAAAAAAATATATTTCAGTTACTTTTTATTTTACAATTACAATTAATATAAATATGTATAAGCCTATACATGACAGAACCAAATATTAAGTGGCAAAATAGAAAGCGAATTTTCTTGCAATTTTCCGCTTTCCTCCCTAAACAGTATAAGGCGTTGGACTATCAATTTGTTTATTATTTATTCGCTTTCTTTGTTTATGTTTCTAATTTATGGAGCTGATAATGGTATAAAATTTCTCATTCTATCCATCTCTTGTAATGGACCATTATTGCAAAGAACGTTTCTCCTATAATTTCATATACATTTTTAAGTAATCTATTTCTATTTCAGGGAAAGTTGACTCAGTGGCAAAGTGATGGATTTCAAACATGTAGTCATTCAGTTCGAATCCGACCTTAAATGAATAAATATTTGAAAAAACTGTATCAACATCAATTGTCATCCACTACAAGTTTAAAAAAGTGTATTTGAACTTGGGTGGATGAATAAAAACGTATTATATTAACGATAGAAAATTTGTACGAGATGTATGTAAGAAGAGTCTGAGCTGATATAAGGAATGTTTTTAAAAAATTCGTTTTGAGAATTATATATCTTGTTGATGTAGGTTCCTTGAATAATTTTTTAATTTTTTTTTTTTTATTTGCATTGATTGTGTTCTGGTAGAACAATGTGTCTTACATTACTATTTATTAGGAATATACTGTGGTTGAATTTAATAATAAATACACAAAAACCTCTTAACCACAAACTTTCTTTATTTTACCCTTAAGTACATTTCAGTTACCATGTAACCATCCTCAGAGGGATAACATACAAAGACTCACCCTTATGTACATCTCAGTTACCATGTAACCATCCTCAGAGGGATAACATACAAAGACTCACCCTTATGTATATTTCAGTTACCATGTAACCATCCTCAGAGGTATAGCATACAAAGACTCACCCTTATGTACATTTCAGTTACCATGTAACCATCCTCAGAGGGATAACATACAAAGACTCACCCTTATGTACATTTCAGTTACCATGTAACCATCCTCAGAGGGATAACATACAAAGAGTCTTTGTATGTTATCCCTCTGAGGATGGTTACATGGTAACTGAAATGTACTTAAGGGTAAAATCAAGAAAGTTTGTGGTTAAGAGGTTTTTGTGTATTTATTGCTTACATTTCAACCCTGAGCTGGATATGTTCCAGACTAAAGGTCTACAGCAGAGTCCAGCCTGGAAACTCTTTCACACGAGATTGAAAATTCTGTAAAATGAATCAAAATTTTTAATTTGATACGAAGACAAACTTGAGCTTATGAAATTGGATTTCTTCTTGTGCTGGTTTAATGTTGAGTGCAATAGACCAATTTTTACTCCCAAGCATGTAAATTACACAGTACCAACAGGTTATTCACGTTTAATGCTATTTTTAATTCATATTAATTTAAATCAGATCTTAAAAACTAACCACTAATTCTTCTTGCAAACGTTAGTTAAATACTCATATATCGTATTTCACTAATGTTCATTGAATATTTGAATAATGTTCTTGCCTTTCATATGTTATTGGAACTAGCAGAGCGTTACGACTCACTGGGGCGAGTGGTTTTGCTCTCTACCGTCTTCAATCATGTGCTGGTTATAAAGCAATGATTTGCTGCTGCACTCGGACGTTTCTTTTCAGGTTTTTTACCATCTTTTTTTTTCTTGGGGACATTTAGATTTAGAAAATTTAAATTCTAAAAGGATTGGGGACCTTTGACATATTAAGGAACAATAATTAGCTTCTTCGTGTCTTGCCTTGGCACGTCTGCAGAATGACTACCATTACATTGTCCTCGCCCCAGATTTGGATGCCATTAGTGCTAATTATTTTATTATGTAGTGGCAACTCTGAATTTGTTTGCTATGAAACGAATAATGCTTATAACTCTAGAGACATAGAAAGAGATTTGAGATGCGCAGGAGGGGAGTTCACAGACTAGTGGAGGTGGAAGGCCAGGCAGCTGTCTATTTCTCTCTTGTACCTAAGCACAGTGGGGAACAAGGAACAATGGTTGTGGTGATCCAATATGTATAGCAACTAGGTTCGACAAACACAGTCAGCGGCCTCCTCCGTTACTGCACATCAGCTTGCCAAATGCCTTGATATATGTCTCGGCGTTATAAGTGATTTGCCATTTACCTGTAGTTCCTTCTACTTTTGTGATGTGGTGTTTTCGTCTTAGTTTAGAATCTAGGATCATTTTTGGATATATAGCATTATTTTCATAAGGGATTTTAAATTCATATACAGTGGAGGAACCTTTATTAGATGAGGAAAAATGACGTCACTTAATTTAGCTAATTTCCCTTTTATGTTCATTGTTCTCTAGAGAGCGCTATATTACATTGCTAACACATGCAGTGAAACTTAATTAAAAACATGTATGCGCAGAGCCATTGTACGTCAATCAAAGGCAAAGCTAACAAACTGTTGTGTAGCGACCTTATAAATCATAAAGTGCATCTGTGATTGATAGACAATTGATTTGCTGTGTGCACTTAGTGATCTATGGCACTTGCACGACCAGCCAATAGCAATGATTTATTACCGAGTAACAGACAAGCTGTTGCAGTCCTTTATCGGCTGTCAATAATCTTGTGCAGTTTCAGTCTTGTAAGACGTGCATTTTTATAAGCTGCATAATTCAAAAAGAAAAGGACGCCCGTTTCTTTGCATACGGTGCACAAGGATATTTGTCGGTAGATTAAAAACATGTAAGATACTGACCTCGATATAATATACTGAACGAGTTTTTAAGTGAAGCGTTTTGAATAACTTCATTGTTGAGCTGTCAATGATGTATAATTTTGTCGGTATATGTATAATACATTCCTTTGTTAATTGCTAATGCAGTAAGAACACGTAGCGCCATGTCATATGTTGCAATGACCATCTCTTGTGCGGCTGGAATATCGTTGATACAGTAATGGACAGTGTACAAGTTGTTAACGAACTTTCAAATAAGACTTGCTTCTCAACAGAATTGTAGCGCGTGACTGTGAGAACGTAGTTTCATTTTAAGAGTTTGTTATTTTTTGCCCCTTAAATAGACTATCTAAATAACTACCACCCTGTACATAGTTGTATTAAAATTTTATGGCCATTTAGTATACTTAAAATTTGGAATGGATTTAAATCAAGAAGAAATTTAATTAACTCGTTTCGTTGAATTGGATCTACTTTAAGGGTACGGCGCCATCAAATGACATTTTATATTTAAAATATTACCTTGAGGGAATACATTAGCTTTCAGTTTCATCGGAATGTCCAAAAGGAAATTATAAATGCGTTATAAAATCCGTTAATTTAATATAAAGCACTGTGTGTACAATTTTTTAGTAGATTATCTTGACGCATAAAATTCACACAAAGCATATTTCATAGTTAAGCATCCTTCTTTCGTTTTTTTAAACGTTTACAGAGTAAATTCTAATGCGAAATCAAACTTAAAAAGAATCTTCTGCGGTAAACGTTTTTTATGAATGTAGGGTAAGATTTGCCGAAATTGAATGGAGGGGTTTTTTCTTGCCATGATTTTTCGTCCCGCTCTTCCTGCACTACTTACTGTCTTGTTTTATTTCATTTTATTTCATAAATGTCCAAAATAAGTGCTAAATAGTAAGCGGGAAAACAATCCTAAACCCTTCACTTACCGTAAGAAGACGAACCTCATCCTCACGTGAGACACAGTGAAATTAACTGGATGTTTTAACCTGAAATATTCGGTTTTATAAAGCATCATATTATTTAGTTATAGAAGTATTAAAACTGTCGAAACTCACCCTTGTAGCTGTAAGGGTGTGTGAGCTACGAATCCAAACTCTATCCTGCTGCCCTAAACAACATCGTCCACCTGTAAAAGAATTGATAATGTAGACAAATGTATAAAAAAATTGAAGGTGTAAATAGGTAAGCTCAATGTAATGATTGTGATTTCCCTTCTTTCCCTCATATTAGCGCTGAAACTCCATGCTTAAGCATACAGGTTGATTTGAGTAGAATAGACAGAGTGTCAAAACCGGTTTACCACAATGTTAAAACTTATTACAGCTTGTAGAAACAATATGATAATGAGGTTGAATAAGGAAATAGTGTATCTTTAAAAACCATTTTTTACTTTGGATGGCAAAATACCTTTTTATTTTAATGAAACTTTAGTCAAAACATTGCTATGACTGTAGGGTTTTTAATTATTTGAACAGTTTTACATTATTCGATTAAAGAATTTACGTAACACCTTAGTTTTAAAAACATTTCTCCAAAAGATAACCTCAAGTTATTCGTTTATCATCTAACGTTAAGCATGGATATTTAATAGTATTTACGAATGTCAAACACCAAAAAAATAATTTTAAAAAAATATTATTTTCAAATTTATTTATTCGTTATGAAATTTTTCACGGTCAAGTTGCGAAGTAAAACTACAATTGGAAAATAGTCTCTATTATTATTTGGGGCAAAATTAAGTTCCAATAAAATTGTTAAAAAAAAATTTTAGTGTTTTATAATGTCGGCAGAAACAGAATTATAAAAATTTGTTTATTAGTGTTAAAAATAGTAGTGTTAAAATTGTGTTCGAAACGTTCGGCTGAATTTTCACATACTTGTTGGTACAGCTTTGAACCACCGGATATGTGAGTCAAATATGTCATTTATTTAGTTTAAAAGACCCATAAAGGGGTGATATTGTGTGGTGGAAGTTGCGGCTATCAGCATGTTTGGAGAAGGCAAAGTTTGAATTTCATTTAGCTACTGATAATTATCGTAAAAGATATTTTTACAAAATTATACATAGCTTTCTGCATTATGTATTAACTCTGGAGACCCACCGTCACCATAAAAACACGAGAGTTCTGAATATGAAAAATATACTTTCTAATAAAATATGGCAAATATAACAAGATAAAAAAAAATAAAACTGGTTTTTACAATGCGTATTTAATTTATTTATAAATTAATCGGGTAAAAAATACGAAAATCGACTTTCTTGTCAAAAAAGGTTAATGATTTTTTTGAGTTAACGAGTCCTAGAGGGTTCATACGCCCGAGTCTTGGACGGAGGATTGGCCCCCCGAGAACCCAAGTTGTTTATTATCTGAGAATATTTTTGGCTGTCAAATAAATATCGTTTGACATGTAGCGATCCTGTTGATTGAGTTTGCCTCCAACGAAGGCTAAGCTGAAATGCGGTTTTTACGATCGATTTCCTTCCGATATGCATTCGATATGACGTGGATCGCCGCAAAACTGGCGGGAGAGTAGTTTTGCACAGGAACAAACTTTGCACTAAGGGATTATACGAACGCCTTTGTCGTAGTTTGATGTGATGTATTCCACACAGATTAGGTTTAAAAATGGAGACGCTCGAAACAAAACTAATTGTAAATATTAGTTGCACCGTCTGTATGAAGCGTTGTGAACATGCCTTCAATTCAATGTACTTATTTTATCGTACTTCTAGCAATAATAATATTTGCTTTTCACGGCACGTAAATACCCATACGATATGTTTTTCCAAAATTTGTTGACAAGTTTCAAAATGGAGCAAAAATACGTCGGAATCTTGTTATAACAATTTATAACCTGAATTATTACCCTGTAAAACTCTCCAAAAGTCCCTGAAAAGGAGGATTTATTGGAAATATTCCTGTTAAAGGTCACCTTCAATTTATTACACTTGTATTTATTTCTAAATTTATTTTAAAAATTAGATTATTTTAATTACGCTATATTCGTGCTTCAATCTCTTTATAGTTTCTATAGTTTTTGCATTTACTGTGTTTAGAAAAAGTTTCTTGTTCTTCTGTTTTAAAGGCTCGAAATCTGACAGTTATGGTGTGACTGGTCTTTTGATTTAAATGGAGCCGACCTCTCTAGCAAATAACGACTCTCGGGCGACTCTGCACTGTGGAGGACCGTTTACATTCAACAAATCTTCTGCCCCAAACGAGCAAGATGCCAAAGACTCGGTATTTATATAAAAGTTCAAGGGCCTTACTGTAAGGTCACAGTAAATTTTATTTTTGACGTTGCTTTTTATCCACTGTGCATCGAAGCATTGTGTTAGCACTTTTCTTGTTATAGAAACGTTTTTTTGGTTGTTTTATGTAGCCTACAGCTTCTTCCAATGGATTTTCTGATGGTTGTTTAAAGACATGGTTGGTTTTTAATTTTCCAGTTTTAATATTTGCGCTAGGTTCTTCTTGTACTTTAGGTTCTTCTTGTACTTTCCAGGTTGAGATTTATTCTTACTTAAAGATAATTTACCCAGGCAGGTAGTAGTAAATGTAGATTAGATTTTGTTTGTAAATTTTGTATTTTTCCTCCAGCAAGATACTGGGGTAATCGATTTTTGGAATTTTCCAATTTCCAAGTGGAAATAATGAGATTGGTTATTTCCAGGACGGATGAATGGAAAATTCAATCTGGACATATCATTGGCAATTTCTTTGCGGTAAAAAATACAATACAATTGCTAAGCCTTATTATATTTTATAATAGTATTTTTTTGCATAAATGTTATACATAAATTATTGTAAAAACCAACGCCTTTACAAATTCAGTTCTGTTCTGCTTTGGTGCTGTTTTGCGCAGTTCTGCGTTGAGGCTGCTCGTTTCAGGGTGGATCTGCGCAACGCGCTTGGTGTGGAGTCAATCTTTCGAGTAACAACAATAAAAATAATAATGACGAGATACTTAGAGGTCTGTGTCAACGAGCACCGAGCGCCTCCAAGATAAAGCCTACAGACTAACGGCCGCAAGTTACATTAGTACATAGGTTTACAAGTATAAATACTGACTTTCATTTTCGCGAACTACCACAGCACAAAACTACTCTTAGGGCGCCAACTCACTGATGAATCGATCACGCCCCGCCGTGTAATTTATCGACTGTCGACGTCGAAGAACAGACATATCGATGTACGCGATCCGCGAACAACTCACTCCCATAACCGCCGCGTGATTAGGCTTTATTTACAGCCTTGTTTTACTTCTAGATTGCGGACGGTGAAAAGTGGTGAAAGAAAACCTCCACTTGTACTGAACCGACCGACGGTAGACTGGGTCATCGCCAGCAGTCACGACCCAGTGACACAACATAGTGGATTGCTGTCTGGTGTCTTACAGTGATGAAAGTTTCCTAACTATATAAAACGTTCCTATTGAAACATTTAGTGTTACAATACAGTAAACAGATCAAAGGGTATGCGCTTAAATAACGAATATGAAGACAATTTAAAATGCAGACAAAAACAATAATAAATACACAAAAACCTCTTAACTACAAACCTTCTTTATTTTGCCCTTATGTACATTTCAGTTACAAAGTAACCATCCTCAGAGGGATAACATACAAAGACTCGAGTCTCTGAGGATGGTTACTTTGTAACTGAAATGTACATAAGGGTAAAATAAATAAAGTTTGTAGTTAAGAGGTTTTTGTGTATTTATTATTAAATTTGACCACAGTATATTCCTAATAAATAGTAGACAAAAACAAACTGTATGATTGATAATTGTGAAATTGGCCGTCTCAGTTTGTATTAAGTAGTCCATATGTTAATCTAGAAATTTTTGAAACCGTAATAAACATAAAAAAATATTATAAAATTCCAAAGATTATTTAATAAGTCATTTTCATGAAATTGCCTGATTATTCTTTGGGCATCACGAAATCGATTGAATCTACTGTGCCAAATAAAGAATAAACGAATTCGTTCATTACACAACCTATACTGTCAAGGGTGTGGGGAAATAACGAATATTTACGTTCCTACCTAGCAGTTGTAAGGGCAATACACTGAACAAATATAAGAATTTTTCCAAAAGGGTTTGTTTTATTAGAGAATTTAAGATATGTAACTCCTATGACAAAAACAAAGTTAATGATCGTTATGCAAATCGTCAAGATACAATATTAATCGATATAATGCAAATAATTGCAGTACAGTGTCCAACATGTAAATAAAGTATGGGTTTGGAATTATAACTCTTTAGAAAACCGTAATGCTCGATTTTTTTATAATAAACGCTGTACACATAATTTCTTTCCTGTAAGTTCGACAACTACTAGTTTACGGTCTATTTCTGACCCACTCATAATCTCGTGTAATACGGGAGGCTAACTGCATTTCATTCTAGATATTATTAGTCTATTAAGAGCAAATGAGAACCGAACTCGTAATCTAAAACAATTAGTTAACCGATGAGTAGTTAGTATTTCAGGATTTCCTAGAATAGTAGGCCTAAGGGAATTATTTCTTTAATGAGAAATGTGTGTGTGTGTGTGTGTGTGTGTGTGTGTGTGCGCGTGTGTGTGCGTGTGTGAGTGTGTGTGTGTGTGCGCGCGCGCGCGCGTGTGTGTGTGTGTGTGTGGGTGGGTGGGTTTTTGTGCTTTAAAAGTAGCACAATTTTATATGTTAGGGTTCCTCTTGTATTCCTGACATATTTGTAAAATACCCTTTATTTATTTACTTCTTAATTTGCAACATTTTACAAACATTTTTACTTGTTTTAATTTGTGTACTCATTTAAAATAAATTATCTTTATTTAAAGTTGAAGTAATTATTTCAAATTTTGACTATTTCTAAACGTTTCTTTACATCTGACTTGTTTAATACCGCCATCTTGGTTTTACGACGTAAACCAGTATGGCGTCCCATTTGTCTCAGGGTTTATTCGTTCTAACAAGATAAATCCACTATACTCAAAAACATATTTTCATGAAAACTGACGTCAAAAGAAATGTGTTTATTTTCCTTTTAACCTTTTATAACTCCAGCAAGTTCCAGCATCCTTGTAAATCTTGTTACTAGTTTGGAACAGACTTCCCAAGTTTGTTTTGGCCATAACATTTTGGCCAATGAGTTTATCCATAACTGTATGGGTCGTTTTAAGACATCACTGTTCGTTTTTATAATGCTATTTTGCTTCCTTCCTGTCAATAGTCTAACTTACTAACACACAATACCAACTTCAGTTAAAAAAGGAGAGATGTAAATCTGAGTTTTCAGAACTTGTTACTGACAGGTTTTATTATGTGTTAAAATGTTCGTTTAATTTATTGACCTCGTCGAAACCAAAGCGGTGATTAAGCCCAGTAAAATAGATTTGCGTCAAACCGCCCTTGGGAAATAGGGCCAGTACACCGATCGTTTTCTTCGTCACGCCCTATTTATAGCGCGAAGCATCTGTGTGCTTAAACATGTGGAAACCGCCGTAGTTTGAAAGTGATTAAATTCCACGTTAAACGGTACAAAGCCGGCAGTAAACGCGTTTGGACGCGTATCTACGTAAACAATGCGTCGTAAATATCGCTTAACCGCAAATATGAACACAGCGTATTATTCTCGGCCACCTAAATCATCACAAGTCTTGTCCGATGGGTAAACAGTGTTGCAAGCGTTGAACAATGGTATTCCACACGGGATATACAACAGCGCCGAACTTGTTTCCCTTTGATAACGAGTTAACGCTGATGAAACTATTGTTTCAAGTCGTGGGATACGTTGTGCGGTTTGGCGCAGACAATTACTATGAACTGAGCGGTGGGATGTTTTACTTAATGATTGATAAGAATTGTCTCAGATTTAATGAAGGGAAATGAATATATCAAGGAAGACAAATTACAATAAGTTGCAAAAGTGACCAAAATGTAATGTACGATTTTGTCTCGGAATCCTCTTAGAGGGAAAATACGTTTTTAATGTATGTAAATATTTTTTTCATTTTGTATTTTTATTTATATGTTATTTTTTTATTAGGTATACAGTATATAACTTTATCCAAATCTTTGACCACGATTTTATTAATTCCATCAGTTTGCTTTACGTTTCATGCTCGTTTTGTGGCAGAGCCCATGTTATCCATTACCCGAGGTACCTTTGGTTCACATTAGTAATAGTACCTTGGAAAATCGAGGTTTTACTGCAATACGGATTTTAAACAAACCAGGAATGAAATGTTATTGTTTTGACAATTTATGGTGAATCACTTATCATCAGTGTCTTATAAAAATTTAATTTTAGGCAGTTACAACATTTAAATACAGTAATAAAAGTTAATCATTTAACAGGCATGTAACCTGTGGGGCTTCAGTCACCCTAAAATGTCTGGGTTGTAAAATAAAATGTCATGTGAGAAGAAAAGAAGACAGTTTGTGTATGATGTAACCTGTCTTGCGGAGCGCTCGGGCAACTAGGCTAGTCCGAGTGTGCCTTATCTTTCGCAACTGTTTCCTAAATGAGTTACCTATTACTCTCCCTACTAAGTAAATTAATTTTGTCATCCGAATGATTATTTCCGAATTTCTGCGGAATATTTGAAAAGTACGTATAAATATAAGAAAAACGATGCCCAACACAACATAATTTGGTACATTTATTGTAGTTACCCGTCATAAACAGCTACGCCTATGTTGTTTGTTTTTATCACACGAATTATGCCATGTTTAATATCGCTCTAATTATATTTATACGTATTTTTCAAATTTTCCATAAAAATTTTAAAAATATAATGAAAGTTAGAAGTTTAATTAAATTAGTGAGGATGCTAGTGCGTGACTTATTAAGAAAACACCTGTGGATCGTTGCAAGTGATAAGGCACATCCGGGCCAGCTCAACCAGCCGAGAGGCCCACAAGACAGGTTACACACCATACAGGCTATGAGGCAGAATGATACTATAAAAGTAAACAATACTGTTAATAGCTGTTAAAAACTTACTGGTAAATGTTCAGTAAATAAACTTTTAAACTGTGAAATTACATTAACTGAAATTTAAATTTTTACTGGGTTGTCATTAATTTCTTCTAATTATTCTTCTTATGATTGAAAGTTGGTTGATTTCATGGTTGAAATATCATGGCAAAGGCTGCATTTAGATGCCGTAATGAGATAGCCCTCCCTTAAACAAAATATTGGCTTCGCCCAGCCATATAATGCAATTTTTAAAAAGGAAAAATAATGAAAACAAAATAATGAAACTTTACTGTATAACTTAAATCTATTCACTCAAAATTTAAAAAAAAAAAATTCGCAGTTTCCTCAACAGAATTTCCCTGCAACACCAGTTTTATGGCTCAGAAATCTACTTATTTACTTTAAAAAAAATATATTCACCCAAAATGTAATGGCTTGTACAAAGTGTAGAAAGCCCATAAATACCGCAACTGTATTTAGCGGTAATTGCCCACCACGGGCGCCAGGTTTGTGTTGGCAGACGTTCAAACTCAATGCTGCCAACATGAAAAAGTCAAAGACAAGCCTCGTTTACTTTCATAGCTAATTATCAGGTTAATCTATCCATTAGCTAATACGTTCGGATGTTATAAACAACTTACGGGAATGGTTCTATTTTCTTGCATCACTCCCAACTTGACCTACGCCTGCCACTTGCTCCAACTTCTTCAAATCAGTTTTTAAAAATTATCAAACGTGTCTAAGAGAAGTTTTCATTTTAAAAATAAAAATATATAACCCATTATCATTAAATTAATTGTAGTCGCATTTATTAAATATAAATTTATATATTTATTGCTTGATAAAAAATAATGGATAATATGATTTTAACTTACTCGTATATGTACAGTAAACAAAGTAACATAACCTAGACGTTAAAACAGCTGTTGTACAATATAACCTATAACATGAAATTAGCTGTTACAAGAAATTATATGTTATTACTTAATTTAAGGTAAAACAGTTGCATACAGCACATATATACGACTACGTACATGTGTTAGATTCCTGACGCCCGATCGGAGCTTTTCCCCATACAGTTTTTTTGTTCAGGCGCGCCAAAACAGAAAACCCATACACAGATAAACTACTGAAAAGTATCCTTTTCAATAAATATATAAAATCGAAGCAAAGAACTCTTTGATATGTATAAAAACATGTATCCATGTAAATACATAACATCGACTTTATATATGGTCTTCGTAATACAGAAAAATTGATGGGTGTCCAAACTTTAACCTCATAACAAAAATATTTCTTAATCCTTTTTTTCGTAAATGTTTGAAAATATTTCTTGCGATCCTATTGGAGATGATTTAATCACTCAAAGAAGATATAGTCATAAAATTTTATACAACTTACTGCTATTTTTTATTAATCGCTCCTATGTTGTTCTATCATCTTCAATAATAATAAATTCCAGAAATGTTGTAGTTTTAAAGCCAAATAATTAAATATTTGTTTTTTTTAATCCCTGACGACCCACCCACCGCACTTACACGTATTAGCCCACCTATACGTCCCAGAGACGTACACATAAAAATAATTAACAAATGACGCTTCAAAACACTATTAACAAATGTTTTGTTGTGTCATTATGTCAAAACGATGTTACAATCCTTTGTAGCTACTCTAGGTAAAAAAAATGAACCGGTAATTTACAAAAACAAAATTACTAGAGAGAAATATATATATATATATATATATATATATATATATATTTAAAAAACATAGGTTATTCAAATACAAGAATATTTATTAATTTATATCCAAAGCTTTTCGTTGGTAAACAGTATATATATATATATATATTTGTAGATTATGCAACACTGTTTTCTTGTATACATAAGTGAAAGTGATATATATATATATATATATATATATATATATATATATATATATATATATTTGTAGATTATGCAACACTGTTTTCTTGTATACATAAGTGAAAGTGATATATATATATATATATATATATATATATATATATATATATATATATATATATATATATTTGTAGACTATGCAACACTGTTTTCTTGTATACATAAGTGAAAGTGATATATATAGTATTCTTGGATGAATTTCTTTTTCTTGTTTTACACATACACAATTAAACGACACTTTCATAAACAAGAAATTTTATTTTATTTTTTTTCATATATTGAAGCTTTTCGCTGATTGGCAGTATCAGCATTATCAAAATTTTTCAAACTACCTTATAGTTCTATGACTACATCTGGTCTGTCTAGATGTAGCCATAGAACTATAAGGTAGTTTGAAAAATTTTGATAACTCTGAAACTGCTAATTAGCAAAAAGCTTCATGTATGAAGAAAAATAAAATAAAATTTCTTGTTTATGAATGTATCATTAAAATGTGTGTGTGTATATATATATATATATATATATATATATATATGTATATATATACTATATCCTAATTACAACCGTTATAATACAGTTAATTATTAATCGATGTATAAAATAAGTTCTAGTAATAATATTTTGGTTTCGTGTATTTTTATTTGTTTTATGTATACTTTATTCAAGTTTCGTGTGTGTCATAAAGTAAGATAAATTTTTAAATTTAGTCAAAATCTATCATTTTTGCCGAGTTTTAAATGTATTATTGTTTCTTGTTCTTGAGATTATTACATCGCCGGATATTATTTAACTACCATATCAGTGACGGGAGCTTGAAAAACTCTTTTCAATTTTTAATATCAGTTTTACCAAAAATATAAATTATAAAATATCGATCCATTAGTTAGGGGCCTATAATTCTTTTTCGGCTTATTTTTGAACAATTAAAAAAGTGAACATGCTTTTTATTTCAAAATGCTTTTACTCCACTTCTTTCGAACCTATATAGCTTGATAACCTTAAAACTCGTTGAGAATATTTTTCTAATTTACTGCTGACTTTATAATGATGGGTTTGCCAAATACAAACGTCTCGCTTATAGGGACGCCGGGGAAGTACGATTTATCGAACAATCGTTACCACTGTGCCTTTCTCGACGAGCGATCGCGGCTGGTTGAATGGAATATTTGTGGTTTGTCAGTGCTGACGTCACGAGTGTTATGTCTACGTTGGGTCTGACGCGGCGCAATGCGCGAAGTCAGCGATATCTGTCCCCGAGATGCAGAGGATCGAGGCGGTTATGCAACTGGTAAAATGTAGCATGATGAGGCAAATAAACCTGTCACAGATCTCGAAATAAAATTTATTATCACCTGCCATCGGGAATAAATTTTAATTAAAAGTTTAGTAAAATATAGTACTACATATCAACAGTTATGCATTAATACTGGCTTAAGTTAATTTATCTCAGAGAAAGGCCTTTCGATTTCATCAAAATAATTTTGAAAAGATTTTGAAAAAAAAAATAAAATATGATAATTTGCGTAAATTAGTATTTAAGTAAAAATACGGTATCGTTTACAGGCCTAAACAAATTTAAAATAGTTTATTTTGAATAGTTTGTTTTCGAATAATGAGTGTAAATATTCCACATAAAATATAACTGCTAAAGAAACACGTGACCAAGTGAATTAAATCTATGCAAAAAAGTGAAGACAAAAATAAGTATCATACAAATGAAAGTGAACACAAGGAGATTGAAAACTCAGTTTGTATAATGAAGGGGGGTTTATATTTTATATAATACACACACATTCACACAGGTTCAAAGTGAAATTGTGGGTTCTGTTGTTTGATTATTATTAAAACATACCTTCCATTGGTCCTCCAAATTCAGATTCCTCATCATGGGTAGTCAACAACTCTTCTTTAAATACAATATATACAGTAAATGCATTCTTGGAATTATCAAATAAATAATCAGAACTCTGAGAAAAAAAAACAAGACCGTTGATTTGACCGGATACAATATTTATCTGATTTCTCTCCAGGTTTCTTCTCCCGTGGTTAGGTGGAAACATGGAGGTATGTTGATGAAGTGGCTATACTCTGCAATTGGTCATCCTTTTATGGCGTATTAATCCTAAAAGTATAATGCTGCAATCCTACAATGACAGAAGTCGCATTTCCGTAGGCCTTGTCACAGAGTCGTCAATCTGATTCCTTTAAAAGGTTCTTCTCTCGTTGTAAATAAAAACAAACATGAGAAGTTGATGAAGTGGCTACTCTACAATTGGTCATCCTTTCATCCCGTATTATTCCTAAAGGTATAATGCTGCAATCCTACAATGACAGAAGTCGCATTTCCGTAGGCCTTGTCACAGAGTCGTCAATCTGATTCCTTTAAAAGGTTCTTCTCTCGTTGTAAATAAAAACAAATATGAGAAGTTGATGAAGTGGCTACTCTACAATTGGTCATACTTTCATCCCGTATTAATCTTAAAGGTATAATGCTGCAATCCTACAATGACAGAAGTCGCATTTCCGTAGGCCTTGTCGCCGAGTCGTCAAACTGATTCCTTTAAAAGGTTCTTCTCTCGTTGTAAATAAAAACAAACATGAGAAGTTGATGAAGTGGCTAATCTACAATTGGTCATCCTTTCATCCCGTATTATTCCTAAAGGTATAATGCTGCAATCCTACAATGACAGAAGTCGCATTTCCGTAGGCCTTGTCGCCGAGTCGTCAACCTGATTCCTTTAAAAGGTTCTTCTCTCGTTGTAAATAAAAACAAACATGAGAAGTTGATGAAGTGGCTACTCTACAATTGGTCATCCTTTCATGACGTGTTAATCCTAAAGTGATAATGCTGTAATCCTACATCGACAGAAGTCGCATTTCCGTAGGCCTTGTCGCCGAGTCGTCAACCTGATTCCTTTAAAAGGTTCTTCTCTCGTTGTAAATAAAAACAAACATGAGAAGTTGATGAAGTGGCTACTCTACAATTGGTCATCCTTTCATCCCGTATTATTCCTAAAGGTATAATGCTGTAATCCTACATCGACAGAAGTCGCATTTCCGTAGGCCTTGTCACCGAGTCGTCAACCTGATTCCTATAAAAGGTTCTTCTCTCGTTGTAAATAAAAACAAACATGAGAAGTTGATGAAGTGGTTACTATACAATTGGTCATCCTTTCATCCCGTATTAATCCTAAAGGTATAATGCTGCAATCCTACAATGACAGAAGTCGCATTTCCGTAGGCCTTGTCACCGAGTCGTCAACCTGATTCCTATAAAAGGTTCTACTCTCGTTGTAAATAAAAACAAATATGAGAAGTTGATGAAGTGGCTACTCTACAATTGGTCATCCTTTCATCCCGTATTAATCCTAAAGGTATAATGCTGCAATCCTACAATGACAGAAGTCGCATTTCCGTAGGCCTTGTCGCCGAGTCGTCAACCTGATTCCTTTAAAAGGTTCTTCTCTCGTTGTAAATAAAAACAAACATGAGAAGTTGATGAAGTGGCTACTCTACAATTGGTCATCCTTTCATCCCGTATTATTCCTAAAGGTATAATGCTGCAATCCTACAATGACAGAAGTCGCATTTTCGTAGGCCTTGTCGCCGAGTCGTCAACCTGATTCCTTTAAAAGGTTCTTCTCTCGTTGTAAATAAAAACAAACATGAGAAGTTGATGAAGTGGCTACTCTACAATTGGTCATCCTTTCATGGCGTGTTAATCCTAAAGTGATAATGCTGCAATCCTACTGCCGAATTTTCCCTAAGGTCCCTCGGACTTAAATTTGTATCTTATAACACTAGTATGTCACTAGAATACTACGGATACAAAGTTTTACTTCAAATCACAATACGTACACGACTGAGAACGGGTTTGTAAACTAATCAGTAAGTAAGAAAGTGACAAATCTGGCAGGCTTCATTGCTATCATGTCCTCTAGGCACCAACTATCACTGTTTATGCATAGTAGACAATCCATAGACAATCATCAAGTATTAATTTATCACAACTTCAGTAGTTAAAGTACTACATTATTGCAAAAGCAATAGAAGAAGCTATCCGTATGAAGAAGATGTACTTAATATACGTACTCAAGGCCAACAGTTCTTGGGTGAACCACGTTTTAATACGTCTATAGTTACGATAAATGTAAAACTGTACAGTGGTTCCCCACATTTTTCAGCTGAGGATCCACCTCTCCTTATCGGAATATCTCCAGGGTCCAACGGTCCATGGTGGAGTAGAAAGAAGACAATATTTGTACCCTATCCCTTCTTTATTAATATAATTTACCATCAAATATTTGCAAATATATATATATAATTTGTTGTCCCGTGACAATGTTTAAAATGTTTGTGCGTTTAATTTTTTATTACTTTACGGAACTATGGCTTAGAAATATAAATAAAAGAATACGATTTCAATACAATTCTATTTGCTTCGATTTTTCTGATTTATCTTTTGGTTTCTGATAGCTTTAGGATCCAGACGCGACCCATCTTAAACACTTCCGCGACCCACCGACTGGAAACCGTTGCATTATTACATTCAAAGCTTAATAAGACACACAATTATACCCTACTTTTATAGTGCCTACTAGTAGGCGCTTATAGCTGGAAAAACTGCAATTTTCCTCATTTAAAACCGAGTACCGGCTTGAAGAATAAACGATATCAGATACGAGTAAGATATGTAATGTTTCCTTACAAAGTATAAGGAAAATATACCATACACCATACACACTGTCACATCACCACTTTCAACCAATCTGCTTACGGTGACTTCACTCATGCGCAGTGACGTCGGTTCCAGATAACTCTGTCTGAAAGCTTGCTAACGGAATTCCGTGAAAAGGTAATGCAGAGATAAGCTGAAACACTCACGTCTGGACGGTGTTTGAACTTCTGTCATTTCTTCTACGTCTGATCAAATCTATTTCCGAATTCCCATCCACAAAAATACATGACGAATGTTTGCACTTTCAGCACTTGTTCAAAGTGTACAACAGCCCAGTGTATGTATACTATGAGCGGTGTAAGTGTTTGACATTGTTACAATCGGAGAATTCACTTGTGGCTCAGTAGGTAGAAGTTACGAAATCCTACACAGAAGTTTAATAAAAACTTACTCATTTAAAATATTCTTTCCGACAGTAAAACGTGTAATTCCGGAGAAATTACAAAAATAAACGAGTTAGAAAATAATAAAATATGTGTGAGCGGGACTGGGCAACAGAAATGAATACGTCATTTCAAGAACATAGTTAATAGAGCTTTTAATAGAATCTAGTTTGTAATAAAAGTAAGTACTGTAGTTGGGGAAAAACATTTTTAGGTGAAGAATTATTTACTGAATAAAAATTTTACTCAACTAATTCAATTGAAATAATTTCTTAAAATGTTTCAGGCGTCTATGAAGTTTTCATTTAAAAAATTGGAATCAAAATATATAACTTATTATTATTTTGAATTAATTATAGGAAGATTTCGTGAAATAAAAAAAATGTTTATTCATTGACTTACCGGTAGAGATAACATTTGAAGTTAACAATGTACTATAAATAAAGTAACATAACCTACTTGTTGAAACAGTTGTTCTATAACATAACCTATAAACATAGAATCAGCTGTTGTATGAATCTTTATCACTTAATGTCTGGTGCGAACCACGTAACCGTGCACTTGGCATTGTGAGAATTTTCGTGTACTAACACTTCCGAAAACATGCTAGATATTGAGAATGTTCTATACATCAACAGCTTCTGCATCCGATATATCTACATTATATTTCAAGATTGTTTGTTATTTCATACCAAAGCTAATTTATCGTCAAATCTAATATCGACCGTCTAATAAAAATCAGTGTTTTGACAGTCCTTATCATGTTTGTAGGAAAGTATATATACTGACCCTCTATCTGGTCTCGCCTACTGCGATCTCTCAAGGTCAAGTGGAGGGTTACGTGTTCCACACTATAAGTTAAATTTGTTATTTGAAGCACCTATACACAACTATATATATATATATATATATATATATATATATATATATATATATATATATATATATATGTATGTATGTATATATAAATGTATGTGTGTGTGTGTGTGTGTGTGTGTGTTGGAGCTTGAAATCAACTAGATGAATATGCATCCTAAAGAGTCTAACGATAAAAATAAATTCCGCAAAAAATGCAATAGCCTTTTAAACAAGAAGCGAGATCAAAATATTCGTCGTGATGTTTAATTAGCAACATTCAGTGGGTACATGGATTTATCCACAGCTTCCAAAATACCAACTGACCGTAAGACGTTCCCTGATCTTATTTTTAATCCACAGCTTCCAAAATACCAACAGACCGTAAGACGTTCCCTGATCTTATTTTTAATCCACAGCTTCCAAAATACCAACTGACCGTTAGACGTTCCCTGATCTTATTTTTAATCCACAGCTTCCAAAATACCAACTGACCGTAAGACGTTCCTTGATCTTATTTTTAACCTAATGTATCGTTAAATTTGTGAGAAAGTGTTGGGCCAGGAAAATACTCTTTCGTTATAGAGCCGCTCAATTTCGTCTTACGGTCATTTTTGTCATAACAATGGCACTTAGTATATTAAATAAGATGTTTTAGTGAGTGGTTTTGCACATTTTATCAACCAGACTAAGGAGAGTAGCGGACGAGTGTCTTACCGCCCCGGTCGAGAGAAGGTTAACTGTGGGTGAGCGAGCCCCCAAGCGATGTAGGGTTTTCCCCTATTCCTGGCGGATCCTTTAACAGGAAACTTACGAATGTCCGTCTTAGTCGACCTAAACGTCCCAATTGTGTAATGCTATTCCAGGTGCGAAAAGCTACTCCGATCAGGACAATCGATCTAACAAGAACTGGGAGCAACTGTGGAGAAATTTAAAATATATATATATTTGAAATAAATAAACCTCTTAACCACAAAACCCTTTTATTTAAATCCGTATATACATTTCGATGGTGTATGTTTATGTACGCTTTTATGGTTGAGATTATATTTACTGAAAAAATCGATCTTGGTTATCAAAATGTCTAAAAAGTTAATTATCGAAATGGTTTTATAGGCATTTATTGGTCAAAACATCAGTTTCTCTTCTGGTCTGATGTTCACATCTTTGTTAGAAATACACTAAAAAAATCGGGAATGATTTCAATCCCTTTGCATTAACACTATGTAATACACAACATATTTTTCATTTAGTTAATTAGAGCTTAGCTAGTGAGAACTATTCACAATGGTAAAACACAAAATAGTTAACTCAAAATCCCAACAAAATTTAGTTTTTAATAAACAAACACACTAGTTCAACACAGATTAGTTTCGGCGACAATGTCATCTTCCTCAGTGTTTGGTTACTACTTTGCTTTTCATTTATAAGATATTTTTAATACCTATTTAATTTAAATTAAATTTAATTTTTTTTAATAGTAAGCAACGTTTTGAACAAACAAGGGTTAACTACCCCGATGATGCATTTCAGGTATTTAAAATATAACAATAATATAAATACCAATAGCAAAGGTAAATACTAAAAAAAATGCTCAAAATCTTTTTAATATCTACTTTATTTACCGAAACCAGTTTCGACCACAATGTCGTCCTCACCAAGGATGAAGCAGTAAGTTGAAGTTTACTCATTATCTAAGCTTTAATTAACGATAAATAAATTACTATATTTACCTATTAATATATATTAATAGTTCATGTATAAACCTTCAGTCGACGAATTTGAAAAGCATGAGAATATTATAATTCTAAATGGAAAATATATTTTGTTAACAGATTGACATCATTTAGTATGGCTAATATCGACTCTAATGGCGGTTATTTACGCCCTTTCATTCTCTCTTCTGCAATGTTAGTTATTATATTCGTACAAAATCAGGCCAGACTGTCAGACAAAGAGTAATAGAATCGCGACTTACAATCGATTGTCACCGTGACATCGCAGCAGCATCCCACTGGATCTAATTGTCATTTTACAACATCAAAACGAACATCTTGCCCACGGTTCCTTGTAACCGAGCACTTAGAGCTCGTTACAGAGCATTTCGTTAGAGTGCGCTGATTTCCTTTTTATTGTTACAGCTGATATTGTGTACAAAATGGTTCAAGGATGATATTGACGAGGGTACAAGTAGAGATCGCAGACTGAGTGCAATGTCCAAGTGAAAAATAATTTGAATACAGGGTGGGGTGAAATATTTTTTTTTAATTGAAAAATACTTGCGATTAACAGAATGTTTTCGAAATTTAAAGCCAAACATAGTTTTACCCATTTTCTCTTAGTTGGTATTGTTTAAAGTACAATTAGACAATATGAACTAAACAAGTGCGAAGTAATTCTTCGATGTTGTTATTTACTAACATTCAACCTTACAAAGATGTTCTTTTAACATAAACATTATTTTTTAAACATAATCTATTATTTACAAGAGAAACCTTATTTTTAATACCTGGAAAACAGTTGCCTACGTCCTCAGCGTCTCTTTTCCTAAGATAATTCTGTTGGCACTGACACTCATTCTGATTTTGCAAGTCTTCGACCTTCTTCATGTCCCTGAAGTAGATTACCGGCACAAGCCAGATGAGAGGGACACGATATCCTGCTTGGTCCACTATGAATGATTATTCTTTGTGATCTTATGACTATTTTACATAATGGCGTTCTTCACAAGATTTTCTATCACTGGCTTTCTTTTTCCTCCCTCTCTTCTTCCTTTATCTCTCTCTCTCTCACATACACACTCGCGAACGCAGTACAGTGCAAATCCACGTTGCAACACTATAAACCCAAAAAATATCTGTCAATTTCTTTTATGATGAAATAAAAGTTGTACCCCACCCTCCAGAATAATAAAATATTTTGTTTTACCATTCAACCAAAATAATCTCCTAGCGTATACCAGAAACCCATCCTCAGATTCACCTGTATAGCGGGTCAATATTTTATATTTTTTTCTCATAATCGGAATGTTTTACAGAGGTATATGTTTGATCACTACTTTGGCTATATGTTATGTATTTTTTCTAATTAATCACGCCTGAAGACGAAGAATGAGTAAACATTTTAGTATCTTGGTAAAAAATAAGCATTAAAACAAGAAATTCCAATCAGAGGCTAAGGAATTAAAGAAAGGCTGGATGATAAATATACTGGTACAGCGTTATCTGTAGCTCGATCACAGACACACCAACATCGAAGTTTCTAATTGATTAAAGATGGCGACTCTCCGAAACGTGCCAAATGAGTCGGCCAATCGTAAAGAATAAACATCAAAAACACCAAGTTAAAAATATACGACAGCGTATAACTGTCAAACGGCAAAGGATATACGAGACGCGTCACAATGATGTGTTTAAGTGGTGATTCTCGTCCGACAGACAAACACACACCTGGATATTAGAGCCGTGTTGGCGAACGGCCAGTTTACAATGCTCCACTGGGACTGAAACGCGATAATAAACAATCGTTTAGGCAGGAGGAAGGAGAAGAAGCCAAGCCAGACGTTTACTGCCATATAGATCTTGCTGGAGATGTTGAAACAACGGCGGTAGTTTGTAAAAATGTAACAGGAAGGAAGTGAAACCGACAACTGTAATCACTTTTCGTGGAGGAGGTGAGGCAATACTCAATGTGTTACTTTTAAACGCAACATATGTTAATAGAATTGTTTTTGTATGCCTTTTACTTACGTAAGAATGCGAACAGTCATGTAGAATCAATAAGAATAGGGTCGTTCAGTTAAAGGTTCAATGGACTCGTTCAGTTTAACACAAAGATACAATGAACCAGTTCAGCTTAACACAAAGATACAATGAACCAGTTCAGCTTAACACAAAGATACAATGAACCGGTTCAGCTTAACACAAAGATACAATGAACCAGTTCAGCTTAACACAAAGATACAATGAACCAGTTCATCTTAACACAAAGATACAATGAACTAGTTCAGCTCAACACAAAGATACAATGAACCAGTCCAGCTCAACACAAAGATACAATGAACCAGTTTAGCTTAACACAAAGATACAATGAACCAGTTCAGCTTAACACAAAGATACAATGAACCAGTTCAGCTTAACACAAAGATACAATGAACCAGTTCAGCTTAACACAAAGACACAATGAACCAGTTCCGCTTAACACAAAGATACAATGAACGAACCAGTTCATCTTAACACAAAGATACAATGAACGAACCAGTTCATCTTAACACAAAGATACAATGAACCAGTTCAGCTTAACACAAATATACAATGAACCAGTTCATCTTAACACAAAGATACAATGAACCAGTTCAGCTTAACACAAAGATACAATGAACCAGTTCAGCTTAACACAAAGATACAATGAGCCAGTTCAGCTTAACACAAAGATATAATGAACCAGTTCAGCTTAACACAAAGATACAATGAGCCAGTTCAGCTTAACACAAAGATATAATGAACCAGTTCAGCTTAACACAAATATACAATGAACCAGTTCAGCTTAACACAAAGATACAATGAACTAGTTCATCTCAACACAAAGATACAATGAACCAGTTCAGCTTAACACAAAGATACAATGAACCAGTTCAGCTTAACACAAAGATACAATGAACCAGTTCAGCTTAACACAAAGACACAATGAACCAGTTCCGCTTAACACAAAGATACAATGAACGAACCAGTTCATCTTAACACAAAGATACAATGAGCCAGTTCAGCTTAACACAAAGATATAATGAACCAGTTCAGCTTAACACAAATATACAATGAACCAGTTCAGCTTAACACAAAGATACAATGAACCAGTTCGGCTTAACATAAAGATACAATGAACCAGTTCAGCTTAACACAAAGATACAATGAACCAGTTCAGCTTAACACAAAGATACAATGAGCCAGTTCAGCTTAACACAAAGATACAATGAACCAGTTCAGCTTAACACAAAGATATAATGAACCAGTTCAGCTTAACACAAAGATACAATGAGCCAGTTCAGCTTAACACAAAGATACAATGAACCAGTTCAGCTTAACACAAAGATACAATGAACCAGTTCAGCTTAACACAAAGATACAATGAGCCAGTTCAGCTTAACACAAAGATACAATGAACCAGTTCAGCTTAACACAAAGATACAATGAGCCAGTTCAGCTTAACACAAAGATACAATGAGCCAGTTCAGCTTAACACAAAGATATAATGAACCAGTTCAGCTTAACACAAATATACAATGAACCAGTTCAGCTTAACACAAAGATACAATGAACCAGTTCGGCTTAACATAAAGATACAATGAACCAGTTCGGCTTAACACAAAGATACAATGAACCAGTTCAGCTTAACACAAAGATACAATGAGCCAGTTCAGCTTAACACAAAGATACAATGAACCAGTTCAGCTTAACACAAAGATATAATGAACCAGTTCAGCTTAACACAAAGATACAATGAGCCAGTTCAGCTTAACACAAAGATACAATGAACCAGTTCAGCTTAACACAAAGATACAATGAACCAGTTCAGCTTAACACAAAGATACAATGAGCCAGTTCAGCTTAACACAAAGATACAATGAACCAGTTCAGCTTAACACAAAGATACAATGAGCCAGTTCAGCTTAACACAAAGATACAATGAGCCAGTTCAGCTTAACACAAAGATATAATGAACCAGTTCAGCTTAACACAAATATACAATGAACCAGTTCAGCTTAACACAAAGATACAATGAACCAGTTCGGCTTAACATAAAGATACAATGAACCAGTTCGGCTTAACACAAAGATACAATGAACCAGTTCAGCTTAACACAAAGATATAATGAACCAGTTCAGCTTAACACAAAGATACAATGAGCCAGTTCAGCTTAACACAAAGATACAATGAACCAGTTCAGCTTAACACAAAGATACAATGAACCAGTTCAGCTTAACACAAAGATACAATGAGCCAGTTCAGCTTAACACAAAGATACAATGAACCAGTTCAGCTTAACACAAAGATACAATGAGCCAGTTCAGCTTAACACAAAGATACAATGAGCCAGTTCAGCTTAACACAAAGATATAATGAACCAGTTCAGCTTAACACAAATATACAATGAACCAGTTCGGCTTAACACAAAGATACAATGAACCAGTTCAGCTTAACACAAAGATACAATGAACCAGTTCAGCTTAACACAAAGATACAATGAACCAGTTCAGCTTAACACAAAGATACAATGAACCAGTTCAGCTTAACACAAAGATACAATGAACCAGTTCAGCTTAACACAAAGATACAATGAGCCAGTTCAGCTTAACACAAAGATATAATGAACCAGTTCAGCTTAACACAAATATACAATGAACCAGTTCGGCTTAACACAAAGATACAATGAACCAGTTCAGCTTAACACAAAGATACAATGAACCAGTTCAGCTTAACACAAAGATACAATGAACCAGTTCAGCTTAACACAAAGATACAATGAGCCAGTTCAGCTTAACACAAAGATACAATGAACCAGTTCAGCTTAACACAAAGATACAATGAACCAGTTCAGCTTAACACAATGAACGCTAAGAGATACTAGTATTAGTTCATGAGTATAATACCATGGGAAACAGATCGTGAAGAAAGTTAAATTGTAAAATATTTTTGATTGGTAAAAAATTGGAAAAGAAATTTTAGAAATGTTCTCATGCATAAGATATTTGTTTACATTTACTGTAATTAACCCCTAATTGGTTTTAAGGACAGTAGAAAAATTCAAAAATTAAATTTTCTAGAGTGTAAATTCATTTAAAAATATTTTCCGGAATGGAGGAAACATGAGTTTTTTCACTCTTGCTGTCACCTAGCAAAACATCAAAAGTCATCAATCCCCAACACTCGTTTCATAATGATAATGACAATTATTATCAAAACTTTATTAATAATAATAACAATTATAGATTGATTTACTAATACTATTTTAATATAATTGACGCAAACATGTACCCACGACTGATACAACTGTTATTAATAATCACTGCTTTTATACCATTAAAAGCACCATAAAGCTGTTTATGAGGGACAGGGTAGGTCTGCCTTAGTTGAACCACACAATATTGAAGGAAAGTACAGTATTCAACTAAAAAGTAAACGGTTAGAATAAGATTGGTTAGAGGGAAATTTTACTTAAGCTAATCAATCGATGAAATGGAAAGCGATTTCCATTTCCTCCACTAATTTACGTTGGGAAACTTAATGTTTTTTTTCCAACCTAACCGGATTAATTGTTACTATACTGTAAAATACGAGTAGCTATATAGTAATGTAGCCTGTGGTAAATACTATTATAACTAAGTAAATGTTTATTATGTAAATGCTTAGTATAATATAGTGTTCTATTTTGTAAAGAAACAGTGAGTTTATATTTCGCGAATCTTTTTAAATTAAAGTGTTAGTAGTTCTTCTAATTTTGCCTACTATTTCTAGTTTGTTGCGACATGTATAATGTTATTATAATGTAATAGCTTTGTTATTGTTTAGGAAGTATTTTTAAGTAGTATTAATAAATGTAAAAAATTATAGGCGCGCCATAGATTGTCAACAGTTAGGGCCTACATGACATTCCTATTCAAACTTTAGTTACAGGTCATGTGATCATGTCTCTTCCACCTCGTAATATCGAACGGACTATAGTTATGTTAACAATAACACCCAACAATTACACAGCCCAATATTTATAAAAAACACACACATCGAGGATAACTCTAAATTAAAATCATTGAATCAGACGGTTAATATATATACGAATATATATTGACAAAATATATAATGAAAAAATATTCATTTTATCTTACCTATAAGTCCAAAACAGGGTAGTTTTCTGTGAAAACAGGTTTTTGAAGTTATCGTAAAATGTAACGACTGTTTGAATTAGTTCTTGGATATTGTTAGGCCTTGATAAACGAATTTTAAAATTGTAATATTAGTCTCCCTTTTAATTGAAGTTTTTAAATAATTCACAATAACACATAAATAATATTTATAACATAATAAAAGGTTCGGGCAGATATACTATCAATAGATCCCTTCAGTCGGCCAGTTTAGTTTGTCGGTCTTTCTTAAAAGATAGTTTAACTTTGGGAAGATTTCGTTCTACTTGTCGATTGTTGATCAAAAACAACCCTATATGGGTATCCAAAACTATAGCACGTGCGCTACATTCTTAAGAAAAGAGTGTGACGTCAGATTAACTCATAATACGCGCCGTGACCGAGCCATTGGTAGCGCAATATAAACCATTTAGCGCCGACTCAGAATTTATGGCAGATGTGTGAAGGTACTTCATGCGGAAATGATTCAACTAACCACTTTCGGAATATCAAAGAATCGTGGTGAAGCGGTGATGCTCCTTCATTGTATTTTTCGACATTATTATTCTATTGTAATAATAATTCTTGAATCAATCTGGAATTCAGCCAAAGACCAATTACTACTGAAAACCAATGAACTATCGTGGAAAACCAATTTCACACGACATCTCCATTAAAGCATTTTACTTATATCTCGTTATTATGTCATGATTCTTTAATGCCACAAAATTTAAACATTTTCATTTAGAATTTTTAAATTGTAAAACTTGGCGCTTCTTGAAATGTAATTTAAAATTACCATTACTTCGATCACTTAGATGTTTGAGTTTCATAGAAAACTATTTATTATTTGATTTCATTTTCACTTCAACTTATAGTATTTTTCATTACAAACACTTGAACTTATATTGGTATATCACACTTGGCTATAAGTAGCACTTACACATTTTTTATTATTGTGGACGGCCGTTTCGGGAGATGTACCCCATTATCAACTCAGACCGTAACTGACTGCCCACCCTAACCTAAAACAACCAAGATGTCATTACGGTCTGAGCTGACAATAAGACACATCTCTCGAAACAGCCGTCCTCAATATTAAACTTAGCGCTACTATAGGCGAGTGTAACATACTAATATATGTTCAAGTGTTTCTAGTGGAAAACTATTCGCGATAAATTACGATTATAGACTGGACGTGAGAACAATCTTGAGTGCCGATTATTTTCGAAAACGATTTGTCATTTTAGAAAACAGCATTTTACACATTTTTTCGTAAATTTATGTTTCCACTCAGCCCTTATAAATCTCCACACACAATCCTTCCGGACGCCAACTAACGTTCGACGTTCCAAAAACCTACAACTATAATTCTTACTTCAATGCAAGGATTAAGGCTAGTTCGGCTACGGCTTCGTGGTACAGTATTGGTTTTTGCTTTCGACACACGTCTACGTCCCTGTTACTATGTAAACCTCTAACACGGATTAAAACAGCAACTAACCTATAAACATTTTTTTAAAATACAAATTAGTGGTTTAATTTATATATTTCAAACAGACGTTTTAGTTTCTAATGGAACATATTTACGAAAGAAAATTGAGCGAGTGGTCAAGAACGGTTTTCTGTCCTACATACACAGGATAATCGTGCGTCAGATAATAGAAACAAAATGTCGATGAAAATAAATACTTAATAATAATAAAGTAATTTAATTACTTCTCTGACTCTAGACTCTTATGGCCTATGGTAAGACAATTTGGATATGTTAAGATCGCGAAGGGTAATTTCTCTCCGTCAAACGTTCGATCATGAGATTTACAGTTCTAATTTGGATGATGACAGAATTTAACCCTATATTTGAAAACGTTCAAGGAGTTCTCCCATTACTACTTAAATGCCCAACAACGTAATCTGAATAAGTGTAAAGAATGGATATTGTAAATGTTATTAGTATTATTACTAAATGAGTAACAATGAATTTTAGAAAATTTCAGTTTTTTAATAGTAAGTAAAATTTGCAGGATTAATTGTTTTAGAGCGATGTAACTTTTTATGAGACGCAAAATTTAGTTCTTTATATGCAAATATTAATGGTTTTTAAATGATAAAAGGAAGTTTAAAGAATGATATTTTATAGGATAACGTATTTCTCAAAATTGCATGAAATCAATAAAGCCAGAAATTAAAGTAAAATAATCATGTAGGCCTATTTCATATATTATCTTTATTTTCTTGTATGGAAATACAGGTACATTATGAAATCACATAATTATTAAACTCTTTATTTTATATAAAATTATGAGAAAAAGTAAGAAACTATACCTTTTTTTTATTTGTACTCTGTAGACAATTAAAAATATTATGTGTATTAAACTTGACATATTTTTTTTCTAAAACTTGGAATGAAAATTCAAAATTATACATTGTGTAAGATAATTATTTTAGAGTAAAAAAATTTTATACGAAAAATACGAATTAAGACTAAACAAATATGGGAAATCGTCTTCCAGCTGTTGACAATCAAGTTCAGACACTCAGTGAACATCAATATGTAAGGATTGTCTTATGGTAATAAAGTGTCTTAAATACATGTATTACACATAAAAATGAATATTTGAAATAATAGCTTTTTATTGGTGTTTAGTTTGTATGTTATCGTATGACAATATCGGGAAACAATTAAATAAGTGCTGGCCAGTGTGAACCGGGGTTTCGAGCCGATAAAATATCGGCTGGCCAGATATTGGGTAAAAAATAGCAATTAATTTACTTGTACAAGAGCAACAGAGATAATGTCACTTTGTTAAGAAGAATATCAAGTTCCCACCTGTTAAATATTTATTAATCACTTCCGCATTTCTCGCAGTCGACAATGGAGTTGTTGGTGATCTTGGCCTTACCCCACACACGAGCCCGTATGTTTGTGACCTAACAGAGAATGCACCGCAAGCCAGTAGAGAAGCTTTCCCTTAAATATTCATTGTCGACTTGACAATATCTTTAGCGAGATTCAATTGAAAACGAAACTTGTAAATAATATGCACTGCGGGACAACTGTGCCGAATTGTGAGCTTATCAAATTAAATTTTTTGTCGCGAACGGACAGCGCAAAGCGGCTAACATTAGCAATGCCGGTCGCCGAATCGAAGCGGAATAGCTTTCCGCTAAGCCCGCAAAGTATTAATAAAGATAAAGAGAGATTTATGAATGGACGGAAAGCCGGAGTTTATTGACGGACCGGACTGGTTTTTTTAACAAATTTAATCCTCCACTAAGCCACCAGTCTGCAGGGGGACAAACATAAATATCGGAGATAATTAATAGGACACTCAGTGTGGCCAACTTTGGAAAGCTATCAATAATGCCAACTGGGGGGAATTAAGATTGCGACGTTTTAATTTTACCAATCCACACGACGTTGATGAAGCGCTATGATCTGATATCGAAAGAAATTTAGTGAATGCAGAGTTTTTTTCTGCCAACAGTTCTGAAGATTTAATGGCTGTTTCATCAACACCGTTGACATTTTCAAACAGCTTGCATACATTATTTAAGGAGAAAATATAAAGACTAAACATACACATTTGTTTTTACATGGTCCTTGATCAAAACTGACAAGGTAGAATTTATATTAGAAAAGTATTTTGTGAATCAAAGACGGAAGAAGAGCAGAGGCGCGTCTCAGCGTTCAATAATCAGAGATTAAATCTTTCCATATCAACTAAAGTTAACACGTTTAGTACGTACTAATTTCCGTCCTTAGTAACCTCGTGTCAGTTGTGTAGACTAAATAACTGAAGTACGAGTAAAAACCGTATAAAGGGCTTGCGGTAGCGCCAAGTCAGTCAACTGAATCCGATAATTCAACCACAGTGGCGTTATTCCAGAAAAGATAAATCTCCCACACAGACAGGCGGATCAGAAACCGAAATATTAAATGATTAAATAAATAAAACTTCCTAATCACAAATAAACTTTTTCCACACAGACAGGCGGATCAGAAACCGAAATATTAAATGATTAAATAAATAAAACTTCCTAATCACAAATAAACTTTTTATTTACTCAAATCCTAATGTATATTTATATTTCAATACAATCGTCTTCAAAGGAATACGTTATAATAATAGTCTAACCTAACCTAACCTTACACACATTAGGAGAAAGTTATATTTTAACAGATTCCTCTGGAAGATAATTACTTTGGAATAGAATTGAAGGCTTCATTAGGATTTAGGTTATTAAAAATATTGCTTTATTTAAGAAAGTAAAACGTCACAGTTGTTTTAAATTGTTAGAAATAGTAAATCTCATTGAAGCGGCGTATGCAAATTTCCCATCTCTCCAACATAACTTGCACTACGAAATACAACAGATTTGTTTCATTAGAGTCCTTTGTCTCACTAGCTCTGTGTGGTCGCTATATAAACCGATATCAACGCGACTGACAAATCTGTCACACAGTCAAGTGTCAGCTGAAAAGTGACTGGAGAATGTTATTGACAACTTCACTCAACATCGCGTTTAACGGCTGAGTCAGATACTGAGCGGTTAGAGCGTCCATAGCACAGATGATTTAACACAGCCGTATCTGCCGATTCCCACCACAGCCTCTACTCATCTTATCTCTTACCTGAGGTATAGGTGTTGAGACGTAAGCTGGCACTTGGCCTTGGCGCATCACTGTAGGCGGGGGGAGGACTAGGCTAAGACCGTTCTGTGAACATTTCCGCGGATATAAACATACATCGCTTACAGCATTTCGTATTTCATCTACTAGAATGTCTTCACGAGGGCCGCGAGGACAATTTACAGACAGGTCTAGGCTAGTACAGATGATAGGTCAGCTTGCAAGTGCCAACTTGCGTCTAAACACCTATACATCTACACCCAACCGGGATGAGAGAGGTCTCTCTACCTTCTATCCGTTAACCCCGTATTCTTATTTAAAATGACAAAATTATCATTCTATTGTAAATTTTGAAACAAAAAACTATTAGCAAAAATTGTATACAATATTATCGTATAATATTAAATTGAAAAAAAACAAGAACGAGAGGGACTAGAAGAGACAGAGTAAGAAAAAGAGGGGCATGGGAAAGAGACAGAAGAGTGAGTAATAAGGGAAGAGGGAGAGAGTTAATTGGAGAGAAAAAAAGAAATCTGAATCGATCAAATAATTATTATTGTTACTTGTATAATATATACTTTTGTGCGTGATATATCTGTAATGCTATATTCCAATTATCTATATATTTTTTTAAATTGTCTCTAACTACTGACATCGTCGTAGGGAAAAGAAGATGTTTACCATTGGCCTTTAATTATCATTTGATTATCAGCTGTTATGTGATTCAATGATGAAGGTTAAGCAGCAAATAATAATTAAATTTTTTCCCTATAATTATACTTCCATCCATCTGCTTTGGGTCACGCTATTTAAAACGTATTCTGATACTTTGTTCGTTTTTCTGCTCTACATTCTCTACTATTTCGAGTATCGCTTCAAATTTCGTATGTCTTCCGAGCACGTTTACAACTTCTTTGGTTGCCTTCGTAAAATAATTGCCCCTTTAAAATACGACGAAATTAAGTAATTTATTACACAGGGAATAGAAGAAAATACGTTAACTTGCATCATCTAAGTGCTGTGTGTGGTTGGTCTTAGAAGACGCGTAATTTGTTTTGCAATGTTATTGTAATGGCAAGATTCCCATGCCGTGATTTATGTCACACGGTCACAACAGCGAAATGTTTCTCGTAAAACCTGGAGTTTTCTAGAAGTGAAGTGCCTAGAAATTACGAGAAATAGCTAGAAGCGTCAAGTCGATATACAAAGTTTTAGTAGTGCGTGAAAGGAAGAGAGTAATGCGTGTTTGTAATGTAATGAAGAGAGTAAAAGATTTAGTGACGAAGTGAACGCAGTAGTTGTTTGATTAAAATAGTTTTTGGGCGCTTTTATAAATGTTACGTGTGTGTATAATATTAGCCATAAAGGCGTGTGAATTAATAAATAGTTATTAATTATAACTTATTGAGCCCCCGTAAGAACCTAACGCAATATATTGTTAATTATCTCAAGAATTTTAACTTACCAATCGCTAAATTATACCTTTGAAAAGACTTAATGAAATCACCGGTTTAATCATTCCGCTATATACATAAACATTGAGACGTATTAACCACTGCATATATTAAGAGAGCACACACACTTTTAACATCTATATCTATATACAAAATTACAGTAACGTTTTTAATAACTATTGTAATATATAACAATTACTAATGTATAACAATACAAATGTAGTACAAATACCTGGTTACATTACTATTGCATTTCCTATAACTTCTTAGAGTAACCATTATAACTATGCACAGCAACCAGCATAGCATCTTGTATGGGCATTTTAATTATTGGAGTTTATTTCGAAAGTTTAGTCACAAACAATTTAGCTGCTTATTCCCAGTCTTTGATTTGTCCACAAGCATTGATAAGGGCGCGGTCTCCGATAGTAACAAGATTTAAATTTAGGAAATAAACCAGTGCCCTCCTCGTGAAGGATTGAAGCCTTTACTCTCTTCATAAAACAAATGCGGAGAATACTGCTCGTGGATCAGTTGAAGACACGGCAAAATTAAGATTATTTTGCATTTAAATTCAAAACCACAATTTAATTATTCTGTTTGTGGCGGCTACACAATCGTTCGTTTGGTGTGTCGTGGTCGATTGAGCGGAGCGGGCCGTGGTAACGTCGAATACTTTGGAGAAAGCGTACGATTGTTGACCATATGGTCCTCCGGTTGGAGTTATTTGTTCATATCGTTACCAGCGCGTGTTTGTACAGCCAGTCCATGTTCTCAGCGCCTCCTTCACTTTTATGTTCTTACTAATTAAACATGGGAACATTTCGTAGCACGCATTACACCGCGAGGATGAGCACGGCTGTTGACAAGTCGGAACGATTCCACTGCTGGATTATGCATGTTTGCTCAGGATAAATGCTTTAGTCATTTGCTGGATGTGAAAATGTAATAAAAAAATGTCGAAACCATCAAGTGAATATTTACTTCTTTGGAAATGAGTAAATATTAGACTACTAAATATTTTTTAATTTCAATAAATCACTACAATAATAATAATAATAATAATAATATTAATAATAATAATAATAATAATAATAAAGCACTGTAGCGTGAGTTATAATAAAACAAAACCCGCGCCTATAAGAGAATAAATACAATAATTACAAAACCTTTATACATGTTTTATTAATGCAATTACCATCTTCAGAACATCTCAATCTTAACAACTGATACAAAATTCAGATTTACTATAATATTACGGTACCTTATTATTAATGTACCTTATATTTCCGCTAGGTACATAATAAACAAATTTACTATGATTTATTAAATTATCTAATATTGTAAAATTATTATCTGTCGACCCGTTTCGGAGATTCTCCCGTCTATCTCTGTAGAGTATGTTTATGGCTCTGATGATGGAGAATTTCCGAACCGCATCAACAGATAATAATTTTACAATGGTACGTATGACAGTAATTATCATCATTGTTAAAAGCATTGCTTCAGTAACGCAAGGACAATTTGAGAAGGTCATAGAAGAGAAATTTATAGAAATTTATTTTCTTTATTCGCCTTCCCTTACCTTTTTATTAGAATATATTTACTCCTGACTAGTCTCAAGGCAACGGTTGACTGACTGAAGCCATCTCTAGTGTCCTCGTAAATTAACAGAACTGGGAAAGGCGTTTAAAGGAAATACTACGAAATATGTTTGTATCGTGAACTGGATCCAGCTATACAGAAATGGAGACTTCTTGCAAAAACTTTGAAATTTCGCCCCTTCACTGTGCAATACTGGTTTTGGAAAAGTCTGCGGTCGCTTTAAAGTGACTGGACAACAGTTTCTCCAAGAACTGGCATAAAACCAAAATTGAACAATACGAACTGAATTAGGCATTCTGTGCGCGTTATTGTGTGGGTAGTAGTGCAAGATACGGTGTTGGAGGTCTCGCAATTTCAATGCCAAATTCCAAAAATAGTTGAAGATATTCGTGATTCGTCGATAGGGTGGTCTGTAGAAATGCATCTTTCAACAAGACGGCTGACAAGCGGTCGAATTGACAGATCTAGTTTAGCATCCATCATATTTGAATGTCCTCTAATTGCCCAGGAAATACTTTGATGTGATTCAAGTCAAAATTACTAGAGCCTAATTTATAAACTGTTTTTAGCAAGACTAAACGCAGTATATATTTCTGTGAAGGGCCAGTTGAGTGCTGGCCAGAATAGTTGCAACAAGTGGTTTTGTACAAATGTACGTTTGAACAAGTAGTTTTATAAAGCACTTGCTCCCCGTTGCAATTTTGGAAGATTTGATATGGTGCTGCTCCAGAAAGGAACGAACCATGGAAGAGCCCAAAAAATAGAAAACTCCTTCTTAACAGGTTTTAAGAGAAATGTGTCACTTAAGAGTTATTAGTTAACGTTACAAAGAAGAGAAACTCACTTACCATTATTAGCGGATAATATAAAGAAGTGTAACTCAATTAGAAATATTAGGTGACGTTACAGAGAAGTGCAATTCATTCAGAATTATTAGCGGACCTTACAGAGACATGTAACTCAATTAGAATTATTAGGTGACGTTACAGAGAAGTGTAACTCACTTAGAACTATTAGCTGACGTTACAGAGAAGTGCAACTCATTCAGAATTATTAGCGGACGTTACAGAGACGTGTAACTCAATTAGAATTATTAGCAGACATTACAGAGAAGTGCAACTCACTTAGAACTATTAGCTGACGTTACAGAGAAGTGCAACTCACTTAGAACTATTAGCTGACGTTACAGATTAGTGTGCTACTTAGAATTACTAGTTGACGTTACAGAGAAATGTAATTAGTTTAGAATAGTTAACTGACATTACAGAGAAGTGTAACGCACTTAGAATTATTAGCTGAAGTTATAGATTAGTGTGTCACTTGGAATTACTAGTTGACGTTACAGAGAAATGTAAGTAGCTTATATTTATTAGCTTGACATTACAGAGAAGTGTTTCACTTATGATTAGTAACTGCCGTTCATCATATAGAATTTTAATCTGGCAGGTGATATTTATTAATAAATTAATTATTATAAATCATGGAACCAATCAAACTTTAACCTTCTTCTGGTTGAGTGAGCCTTAGGAGATTCTTTTATACGTGTATTTAGAAACAACAGTAGTCTTAAGATAGGGCCAAGAAAAGGAAATACGCATCAAAGTAGAAAATCTAGAACATAGTTCAGTAACTTGTAGTCCATATTTACCTCAAACAGTTTGACCTAACCTCTACAAATCAGACTTCTTAAAAGTTATATATTATCAGTTCTAAATGGATGAACAGTGACCGAAACTTTAATGAAAAGGTTTAAGCCCTTTGAATTTCGGGTCTGTAGATATGTCCTACGAATATCAAGGACAGACAATGGCACCAACGAAGAAGTGACGCATCGATTGGGGAAGAAATGGAAGATAGTATTGGTGTCCTAGAAGAAGGACAGTTAATATAGGAATATTTAGTTGATCATTTAAGGATAAATTGACAGCAGCAGAGCCCCGGTAGGGAAAGACACTATAGTCCACTGCATGAAATCAGGCGGGTAGCCAAAAATGCCGCGTTGCCACATGATAGCGAATCACGGGCAGGCAATAAACTTAAAGCCCGACGCTCGGACCGAGCCACACTGTTCATTCAGGGTTGCCAATTAAAGCCCAGGGGTAATCGATTTCGCCATACATTGCGAGGACGGTTCCAGACGTGGCAACAGCGCCAAACAATCCATCCGCCTGATTTCGAGCAGTGGATATTATTGGTTTCATAGCATAAGTCGATGGTTGAAATTGATATCTGCCCAACAATTCAGATCTGACTTAAATATAGAACGGCATTGTTAATAGTCAACAATCGGAACGGATGAGATACATGGCGAGGACAAAGTTCTTGAGCTAAATAAATAAGCATGAGAGATACAATATTTACTAACTTCGATAATACAAATGCGATAGAGAGCACAATAGCGTAATTATAATTAATAAACCATTTGTATTGTTAAAATTTAATAACGGTTTATTAAATTAATGAAATTATATAAACAATTATTATTGGTTATCTTAATTCAAAAAAACAAAATACTGATATTTCTAAGCAGACAAGTTTTCCACTTGAACAATGTAGTGACTAAAGCCGGGTTTACACGATGACAGTTGAGGAGACAATTGTCAGAAGACAATTTACTGGCATAAAATTATTGGCTACGTGAAAACACATCTGACCAACTGGCGTGCCATTTGCCCTGCCAGTTGTCCAAAAATTCGATTGTCTCCAGGTAGACAGAGGACAATTGACTGGGCGCACTGACACCCCCCCCCCCAGTTATCTAGACAATTTGCGCCGTGTGAACGTTGTAGGGCAGTAGATCTCTCGTTTTGGGCCAGTTTGTTTTTGTCTTTCCAGCTCACGCGGAAGAAATCCAGTAGACTTCTGTAACTATTTCCTGCAGCAAGAAATGATAGTGTCACTTCTAATTTAGACTTAGGAGGCAGTGCTATCCTCATTACTGTGTCTTGTTTAGATATTTTACTTTCCACAAGCGGCAATAGTTCGTCAAAACTCTCCGGACTCATCCTTAAACTTGCTTTACCTATATTCCAATCGATCATTCGTAACTCTTTTATCGGTTGTTATGACGCTCATGGACTGTCTCTTTTCAAAAGCAATTTCCTTGTCCACTTCCTCTTCTTGTTTAACTCTTCGTCGAGCATTTCGCAAGGGTCAGCGATAAATTCTTGATAATGATCCTCACTCATTACTTTCAATTCATCATGAAACACAACAGATGATAAGCACTTAGCCATTTTTCGTCACCAACTGCCGTGGCAATAGTTTCGCCGTGTGAACAAGTTTTCATTCAATTGGACTGGCCTCAGACATTCACGCTGGTCCAAGACAACTGGCCGCGACAATTGTCTCTTCGATTGGCATCGTGTAAACCAGACTTAAAGCCGGGTTTACACGATGCCAGTTGAGGAGACAATTGTCTGAGGACAACTTACTGGCATTAAATTATTGGCTACGTGTAAACACCTCTAGCCAATTGGCGTGCCAACTGCCCTGCCAGTTGTCCTGAAAATCAATTGTCTCCAGGAGTAGACTGAGGACAATTGACTGGGCGCAGTGACACCTCCCACCACTCTATCAAGACAATTGTGTAGACAATTGGCGCCGTGTGAACGTTGTAGGGCAGTAGATCTATCGTTTTGGGCCAGTTTGCAATAGTTAGTCGAAACGGCTACGTATGGGGTTTAAATTGTTTATTTTAAAATTGTCTGTCGTTTATTGGAAAAGTATGGCTCCTAAATGGAGTGATGACTTAAATTTAAAATTCTTGGAGTTATATAAGGAGCATAGATGCCTGTGGGATCAAAGAGAAGAATTATATAAAAAGCATAGGTGCCTGTGGGATCAAAGAGAAGAATTATATAAAGAGCATAGGTGCCTGTGGGATCAAAGAGAAGAATTATATAAAGAGCATAGGTGCCTGTGGGATCAAAGAGAAGAATTATATAAAGAGCATAGGTGTCTGTGGGATCAAAGAGAAGAATTATATAAGGAGCATAGGTGCCTGTGGGATCAAAGAGAAGAATTATATAAGGACAGAAATGCTCGCGAGACAGCACTTGCTGCAATGGTCGAAAATTTAAACATTGAAGGATTCGGTGTAGCAGAAGTAAAAGCAAAGATAAAGTCATTTCGCAGTACATTTAACATTGAGTTCTAAAAACAACGGAAATGTGCCAAATCTGGATGTGGACTCTTCTTATTTAACTCTTCCTCGAGAACTTCTCAAGCTCTAGCTATAAATTCCCGACAAATATCCTCACTCATTACTTTCAATTCATCACGAGACACAATATACGATAAGCACTCCGCCATTTTTCGTCACTAACTGGCGTGGCAATAGTTTCGCCGTGTGAACAAGTTTTCATTCAATTGGACTGGCCTCAGACATTCACCCAACTGGCTCAAGACAACTGGCCCCGACAATTGTCTCTTCGATTGGCATCGTGTAAACCCGGCTTAAGTGCGAAACGAGTCTGGTGGGAAAAGTCAGTAAGTAATGTTTTTTTAGCACGTACTACCCAAACAAAAAAAAAATACAGACTATTAAAAAATCATTGTAACTTTAGAAAACAATTTTTTATGATTTTAGACAATATTATATGTATATTGATAAGGAAATGGACTAATTTCGATTGATCATTCCACATCATAAAGCATCGTATTTATTGTTCTTCCGCTGACAAACAGTTATTGTAAAAGGAGTAATTCATGTGAATGCCGTAATAAAAAAAGCTTGATTTAAAGCTGTAGAAAGCCGATGATTATACCAAATGTAAAACCGTTAATTAATGTGTCCGGTGCCCGCATGCAGCGCTGGAGGTCTTACCCGCAATTAGAGAGACAAAACGAATCTGCCGTCGCAAAGTGATATTTTAATTTACAGCTCCTTATTTGTTCGGCTCGATTCACACCGGGTATATTTACAGCATTAATGTCGCTGTGACACAGTTTGTGCAATGTACGCCGACCTTGAGTGTTGTATAGCGATACGAATAATAAATAAATATTTATATATAAATACTAATACTGTGTATATTTTATTGTATGTATATTCTGGGTGTTACAGTGTTGTAGAATGATGCAATTAATGAACAATATTTATATATAAATACTAATACTGTGTATATTTTATTGTATGTATATTCTGGGTGTTACAGTGTTGTAGAATGATGCAATTAATGAACAATATTTATATATAAATACTAATACTGTGTATATTTTATTGTATGTATATTCTGGGTGTTACAGTGTTGTAGAATGATGCAATTAATGAACAATATTTATATATAAATACTAATACTGTGTATATTTTATTGTATGTATATTCTGGGTGTTACAGTGTTGTAGAATGATGCAATTAATGAACAATATTTATATATAAATACTAATACTGTGTATATTTTATTGTATGTATATTCTGGGTGTTACAGTGTTGTAGAATGATGCAATTAATGAACAATATTTATATATAAATACTAATACTGTGTATATTTTATTGTATGTATATTCTGGGTGTTACAGTGTTGTAGAATGATGCAATTAATGAACAATATTTATATATAAATACTAATACTGTGTATATTTTATTGTATGTATATTCTGGGTGTTACAGTGTTGTAGAATGATGCAATTAATGAACAATATTTATATATAAATACTAATACTGTGTATATTTTATTGTATGTATATTCTGGGTGTTACAGTGTTGTAGAATGATGCAATTAATGAACAATATTTATATATAAATACTAATACTGTGTATATTTTATTGTATGTATATTCTGGGTGTTACAGTGTTGTAGAATGATGCAATTAATGAACAATATTTATATATAAATACTAATACTGTGTATATTTTATTGTATGTATATTCTGGGTGTTACAGTGTTGTAGAATGATGCAATTAATGAACAATATTTATGTATAAATACTAATACTGTGTATATTTTATTGTATGTATATTCTGGGTGTTACAGTGTTGTAGAATGATGCAATTAATGAACAATATTTATGTATAAATACTAATATATAATTATTATACCCATATTATGAGTGCTAATGTGTTGTATAGTGATGCAAAGAATGAATAATATTTATAAAAACTTGTGCTTTCTACTTCACGGCTTCTCAAGCAGCGTTTCAATTGGACTTCCTACAAAGTATGTTTGCAAACATTATCCATTTCCTTCACATTCTAGTATCAAACTACAATGTAAGCGGTAAAATTGGCCTTGACTTTAAATGTTAGCGAGGAATCATCTCATGCATGTTTTGCTCTAAAATGTCATTTGATACAATAACTATTATAAACTCACAAACAATAATTTTGTTTATAGAAACTTATGGCATTACAGGGCTATATGAGTTTTCATCGTAACTCACTTCAAAACCTTATACTTGTAAGGTTTTCATTACAACCTTACTTAATAAACATTTATTCCTAAACAAATACGCGTTTCAATGACCAAGTTATCATCATCAGTGAATGTTACTACTACAAACTCTAACTTATAACTAGGGTGAGAGTAAGGTTACACTTCCGTGTCTATACAGTAGGCGTTGCCATGCCCATTTGTCAAAACAACAGTTATTAACCCTACTTTAAACATGATACAAAAAATAGAAATTTTGTACCCAACTCAATAATTACAACAAACTTTGTAACATACAACATAATTAGATATAAACAAAATAGGTAATTAATATTACACTTTATTATTATGTCAAAATATTTAACCTAAAAGTTACAATAAATTTTATTATTGTTTCCCCCCTTTTGTTACGCTAATTACAATAATATAGAATTTGGAATAGGGCCTGACTCATTGTTTACAATATTATTTTTATTCCTATTAATATACAAAGTTTCCCATGCATCCAATTCACTACACTTAACAACGTTTTTTAACAAGGTTACATCGTCTACTTTAAATTCGTGCTCTTCCTCTAAACAATGTTTCGCCATCGCAGATTTTTCTGGTCTATTATATTTAATGTGGGAAAAATGTTCTTTAGCCCTAGTTTTAATATTTTTTTTTGTTTAACCTATCAAATAGACCACTGATGATGATGACTTGGTCATTGAAACGCGTATGAGTAAATAAATCATTATTTTTGTGAGTTTTGTGTATGTTTTTATTTATTCCTATGTTAGTTTTGAATTTTTTTTGTAATTTAATAGATATGGTTTTTTGTAATTTTTGGTAATTTATTGGTTAATTTTGGTTTATTTATTTAATGTTTATGTATTTTAACGATACTAATTCTGAACAGCACTGTTTAATACTATTATTATTAAAAACCACAAACAAAAAAGGTTATGAAAATTTATAAAACGCATCAACGTTCATGTTTTTCATAAAGTTAGATATTTACTTAACCTCATTAATTTATCGAATTAGAAACAGCTGATATATTACATAGCTTTTATATGACAAGATTTTTAAAAACCGCCTTGAAATTGTGCAAACCCATTCTTAGTACCCCTCTGGATTACCAAACGTAGATCCCTTCCAAATTTAAAGTTTATTATAGGTTAGGCTGTGCGTTGGTTATGAATCAGCCAGTCAGGGCTTCTTTTATAAATAAAGATAGTCTACTATTGTAAAATTATACAAAGACCTTGAGTAATAGTGTTAAGTTGCTTGTAAAGTGGTAGAAGGATAAATAATACTCATGCATTAATCAGAACAAAGGTCATTAATATTCATGTTTAAATATTATTAGATAATTAATGTAGAGAGGTGTATAAATAGGAATACATCAAGAACATTGAAACACCAATCTAAAGCTTCGGTTAGTTTCTTATGGTCAGCATTTTCTTTCTAGCAATAAAAGAAAAAAATCTATTTACTGTATTTTCACTTTATAAAGGAATGTAAAATTTTATAGAATTGGAGCATAGGCGGGGTAACATTATGGAGTAACTTCAACCCCTCACTAGTATAGGACGAAAGTTGAAATATTCCCACCAATGTTAAATACATCTCGTGTGATTTTTACTACGTTTCTACTTTAGGTTTACGCATGGTTTGTCCAAAGGTATTCATTTCCACAAAGTACACAGCAAAAAAGGACCTGGAAGAACTTTAAGATTACAGGGCAACTGGAACTAGTTACATGCTCCATCCAATAAACCACGCAGCCGCCTAGATTACAAACCGCCCTTAAAACGCACGCTGAACACAAATTTATTTTGTTGGAAGAAAACGTATTTGAATAGTACATTTACTAATTTTTAAATTACGTGTAAAATTGTAATATATATGTGAAGTTGAATTTTTAAAATGATAACCTTCATTATTAAAACAAATATCATCATTATATTAATTAAAACAACCTCTCACCACAAATTCAACAAATTTTATTTTAACCTTATGTACATTTCGACTACAAAGTAATCATCTTCAGAGGTATTTTTACAAATAACTTGTAAAAGTTATTTTACAGTTATTTGTAAAAATACCTCTGAAGATAATCATCTTTGTAGTCGAAATGTACATAAGGTTAAAATAAAATTTGTTGAATTTGTGGTGAGAGGTTGTTTTAATTAATATAAACATTTACGCCACAGTTGCTTCAAGTTGTTGTCAAATATCATCATCTTTATGGCCCCTACAATAATTGACACTCCTCACCTAAATAACTGGAGCACAAATAAAATAAAAATCTACATCTAACAATACTTTTATGTTAATGTAAGGATAACAGAAGTCATCAAGACAGATTCTAAGCAATTTATTAAGTCCGTCAAGATGTGGAAACCCTCCCTGCCTTGTCACGTGAGTAGAGGCTAGGGCCTTCCTAGTCATGCGACAGAACCATGTATAATACAAATTAAAATTAATTTAATGGCTAGACAATATTGTCTGTCACCACTTGCACTTACAACTTAATAACTACGTAAAGTAATACTCAATGTGATGTAATTATGTAATAGTGTTAATGCATTACGTTCAAGTGGATTTGTAATTACATTTAATTTATATATTTTGAGGGTATCTTCGAGTTTGCAGATCGCAGATTAGGTCTAATTAAATCTATCTACTTGTGTCACTTAACGCTAAATAAATCCGTGACTATACGTTTCACGGTTGGATAAATAGAGTTCGCCGTTCATTATTTTCAGATTTACGCGTGTTGACATTTTCAACTTCTGAATGTAAACAGACACATAAATAAAGCTAAGCTGTAATTGTCCATAACACTAGCGGAATTACAGTAATTATACGGAGACAGTGGCATATTGTAATAGGTAGCACTGAACACTGTAATTTGAAAGTAATTACGTCTCTGGCTTAGGAAATTGCAACGCCTGTTTGTTTACAAGCTGTTATTAAAACACGCCAACTCTGATTTCATTAGCTTAACGTTAGAAATACACCAGTTATTGCTGAGTAGGGTGATTTAGGTTGCAATATAAGCATTAAAGTCGCTGGCATTGCATTACTGGCGTCATTCTTGGTTAGCAACTATAGTCTGTAGTCGCTCAAGCTGCAGGCTAACCCTTATCCCGTGTCTAAGACTCTGACGCCAATGGGGTCTTTCTTGGTCTGCAGATATATTCTGTAGTTTTGGATAAGCGCTGTACCTTCAAGATGCAGCCCGACCCTTATCCCGTGTCAAAGTCCCTGACGTTGCCTTAATGGCGTCATTCTTGGTTTGCAACCACAGTGCTAGAGTTTCGGAAGAGCCCCTGTTCTGTTCCCACACGCCGCAGGCAGACTCTTATCCTGTGTCCAAGTCTTTGACGTTGTCTTACTACCTTCATTCTTGGTTTACAACTACAGTTAGTTACTACAGTACGAGTAATACTGGAAAAATAATAAAACTAATCGCTGACACCCCAATTTATAAAATTGTTAGAAAAAACACATGTAACAGTTTTACAACTAACACGATACTTTAAAATGGAATAAAGTACACGTTCATGGATGTCTTTTTAGAAATTAAAAATAAATAATTTTCTAAGGTAAGGGTAACCGGTTAATGTGTGGAGTAGTCATTTCCTTGTGACGTTTTAGCTGAACACGGCGTTGTTGCATCATCGGCATAAGAAGGGGTTAGCATCACCATCAACTAGTTAGCTTACGCTCATTTCTTTATTTATGACGTTTAAACAATTCTGTATTAAATTATTTCAAACCTACCCTAAACGGGAATATGTTATAGTTTTATTGTAATGTAGTATGTTAGTGTTGTTTGTAATAAATAAAAACTTCACTTGTTTTTAAAGTTGGGTTATTTTTGTTTCATTATAAAACATAATTTTTGTAGTTCGGGGTCAAATTTTATTATTTTTTCGTGTCCCTGAAGCCTTATATCTTCCAGTAAATATTCTATTGCAACATGATGTACGTGCGTGATAAAGTCATAAAAAATAATTCATTTTTATGTTGACGGATTTACTTCCTTTCTTTGCTACTCCATTATTGAGAGCACTAGTGAAATTTTATAAAAATTATTATATAAGCGATTTTACTTTGTTTTAGTGTACGAATTTCTAATGTTACATTTACAGTCCAGAGTGACCTTGCCCACAGTGAATGTTTAGTTGTTTGTTAAACTTGTTTGTCTGAGAAATCAGTCTGTCTGGAAGTTGTGTTTTGATATTCCTCAACTATTCAGGTAAAAGCAGTTTTACTAACTTCACTAATGCTTTTTTAACAGCGTTGATTCTAGTTGTTCCGAGGGTTACTTGGGTCCAATAAGATAAGAAAAACAATTTCAATATTTTGTTTTTTTTTTATGTGAAACAATATTTTTAGGGGACAACTTTGTGTTGCTACTTTTTTTATCTAAAAGTTATTGTAAAAGTTTAATTTCTTTACAAAATTTTCCGTCTTTTTTGTAGGGCTAAATTTGTTTTTTGTAATTTTTTTTTAGATTGGTCAGGGGAACAATTATTAGTACGACTTTCCTGTGTAGGAGGCTGGTTTATGAGCCTATGACTTTTGAGGTTGGACATTTTGGGGGTGTTCGTGCGATACTACTAAGGGTGAAGCGATTGGCTTCACTGATTTTCTCTGTGTCTTTGTAAGTTACAGACATAAACAATATTTTGTCCAGGATTTCCTCAACCACACTTAGCCTAACCTTTCTATATTTTTAATAAATTTAAATAATGTAAAACAATTTACCTCCGAAAATGTGTTCCGGTAAATTTACATTTTTAAAGGAAGCCTACTGCCAATAGTTTAACAAAACTACACTGGACCGGGTAATTACCATGATGACGACTGTCAATCTTAGATAAACTAAGGACAGAAGATCATAAACATCCAGCCATTGATTAATCAAAAGCCCCCGTACGCCTTCGCGTATCGAAACCTACACAGTAGTTGGCCACTTGATGGACACAACGAAATACTGGTTTCTATCAATGATTGGTCATCATTCAATTATAAAAGATTTGATTTATGGAAAATTGTGCCGCACATTCCAATTTGAATAATAAATTTATTTGGATACTGTCAACCAATGGCGAATTTATAGTTGAAGCGTTTTCGTAGACATAAACAAGAGGTAATGTTTCAGGAAGATATGTACAAGACATTTGTGTTATGTTAAGTGTAAACTGACCATAATTGCCGTGTTCTTAGGAGAGGCTTTCAAAAATATAAACATATCAGTAGGCAAACTTTTGGTAACCCAAACTAGTAGCGACTAGGCACCTCTCTTCACCTAGTTTGAGAAGAGTAAGATACTTCTGTTCTGGTAAATGATCCTTGAAATGCAGACAGAGTTTCCCTATTTCCAGAACCAGAGATCAGTATCATACGGCATTTCCTTGCCGTGTAATCCTATTTACAAGGAGGCTTTATATTGTAAAAATAGATTCCTGTCTAACACCGCGATAGTACTACGAAGGTTATTCCATCTGCCTTTCTTATCCTTCTTCGTACAAGGGAATGTTACAAGCAGATAATTTATTATAACCCCGATAAAGAGTATGTTTAATTTAAGAATGCAGTTCTGCCTGCACGAAGTCATGGTGTCATCCAGTTCCTCTACAGTTTTTATCATTCTTCCTAAATGTTGCAGAATGTCTTGCAGAATGAACGGATGTACTCCAGATTATAACCATCCGTATATGTAACTTACTCCATATTTTTCCATCCGTGAAAGAATACGTATCAGCATATATATATATATATATATATATATATATTACAAATTTTCAATCAAGTTCAAATACATGTTTTTAACCCATAGTGGGTGACAATTGATGTTAACAGTTCTTTCGTATATTTATTCCTTAAATAAAAATTTAAAAAAGCTGGTGTCTCAGTTGGATCCGAAATAAATGACTACATATTTGAAATCCAGCACTTAGGCACAAAGCTAACTTTCCCATAGCTAGAAATCTATTACTTAAAGATGTATATGAATTTATAAAGAAAGATTCTTTGCAGTGATGAAGCAGTACAAGAGATGGGTAGAATGAGAAATTGTAGATCTCATCAGCTTCATAAATTAGAAACGAAAAAAGAAAGCGAATAAATAGTTACAAACAAAATTAATAGTTCAACACCTATACTGATTAGAGATAAAAACGGAAAATTGCAAGGGAATTTGCTTTCTATTTTAGCACTTAATATTATGATTCTTTACGTATATATATATATATATATATATATATATATATATATATATATATATATATATATATATAAGTTATATAAACATTTTGTGTGAACATTTCATAATTAAATGCGTGCTAGGAAAATTCCTGCTTACGCAGCTTTAGTATTATATAGGTGTGAGAACAGAGCCCCGGCAGTGTGTAAGTCGCCTCTGTATCGCACAGACGTTTTCCACTCCGATTGAGTGCATATCAATTGTATTGTTTTATTAAGTAAAAATTTATGTAACAGTTTTCTAAATTAATTGTTTATTAAATTCAAAGGTTTGTAAAAATAAAAATCATTTTTAAAAACCTTTCTTGCTTAATATAAAACGTAACTGGCGCAGTCGGTAGGACACCTCAAGGAAGTTAGTGAATATAACGTCCATCGGTTTTAACCGTTAATTGAGGAAACCTTAAGTAGAGTGAATATCTACAACCACTTAATAGAGCGCATATCTATTAAGAACACGCGCGAATATCGTGTAAGTGAAAAGTGAAAGTTGTTCAAATGAGCAAAGTATTTTGGATCAACTTGTAAGTAGATCTTAAGATATAGAATTAAGAAAAAGTAGAGTAAATACTTTTTAATTTTATATAATTGATTTTTAATTTTTATTATTTTGAAAAATAATATTAAATAATGGCAACGCCAACATTAAAAAAGGAGTATCTTGACATGATACCCGAGTATAGTGGAGAGCCCACTATGCTCCACAGATTTATCTCGATATGTGATAAGATAGTGAATAAGTTTTATGTAAGCGAAAATCCAGAGGATTTTCAAAATGAGTATCTGTTCTCCTCTATTCTTTCTAAATTAAAAGGCCAAGCACTGGAAATGGTTGTAAACTCTAACTCTTACAATTGGCACGAAACTAGAAAAGTATTATTAATTAGTTATTCAGACAAAAGGGATTGTTTCACATTAAACTTAGAGATGTCAGAATTAAAACAAGAAAGTAACGAATCACCATTTCAATTCTATGAGAAAATTCAAAAGTTACTAAATTTACAAATTTCATTTTTTTTGAATAAAGAGCCTCAAAGGCAGATGGCTAAAGACATTTTAATAGAATACGTTCAGAAACTAGCTTTAAGAGTTCTCCTTAGGGGTTTGCATGAACCCATCGGGTCACTAATGCGTACCAAGAACCCTAACACTCTTAGTGAAGCACTTAATATGCTCACAAACGACTTCCAATTTAAAAATAATAAAATGTTTACTCAGCCAAGCAAACAACCAGTCTTTCAGAAAAGCCAAACTCATAACGTAAGAAGACCAATACATACTGAATTTAAATACCACCAAATACCTAAACAACTTTATCAACACCCAAATCCTTCCTATAGACCACCAACTTTTGCTAATCAGGGTCAGCCTCAAAGGGGACAACCAAACAACAACACTACTAAACCTCAGTATCCTCAGCGAAATACGGGTTATCAACCTACCCCTATGAGTATTTCCACCAGACAGACAGATAGGCCTTCTAGACAAACGAATTTGTATCAAATGACCGGACAAGGAGCCGAAAAAGACGATTACACTATGTACCAGACTAATGGACAAGAATCATTCGCTTTTGAAGAAGATCTCGGGAAAGAAGAGTACTTCGAAGAATCCCAAAATTTAACCGACAACTACGAAGAAGAGACCGCTAAAATCGATCAGGACGATTTTTTAGGACATACAAGCCTCGGAATCGATTTTCAATAATGAATCTACAAAGCGAAAATAACGAGCTACCATTTATATACGACACAAACACCAAATCTAGAATATTAATTGACACAGGCAGTACTAGATCATTTATGCGAAAATCTTTAGGCTGGAAAAATTTTAAAACAAGCATTAAAAAAGAGCCGTTTGAAGTAATCACCGCACACGGCACTTCAAAAGAAAATTTTTGTTGCACCATACCTCTGTTGTCTAAAAAAGCAATTAAATTTTATTTATTTGACTTTCATCAGAATTTTGACCTATTACTAGGGCTAGACAATATAAAGGATTTAGGAATAAGCTTAGACTTTATAAATAATAAATTAATACTTTGTGATGAGGAAATCCCTATTCAATATTTTAACACTGAAAAAGGAAGTTGTAATAAAACAGACAGCACGTCAATAAAGCAGGAACAATTTAGTTATGTTATACAAGCCCGCACTAGCCAAACAGTTAAATTAAAAATACAAAATATTCATAATGGAGAAGGTATTTTACCACACAAACAAGTGAACGGATTAGAAATCCCGCAGTGTATAGTTTCAGTGCATAAGGGTGAAGCCTATTGCCCTATTATAAACAATACGGAAGAAAATGTAAAATTAACAATAAGTAAACCATTAGAAGTAAAATCTTTAGAGGAATATAATATTTTCAGACCTGATGCAATGCAAATGAACGCTAATTTCAATTTATTAGATTATAAACAAAAAAATTCGAGAAGAAAAAATTTAGATTTATCAAAATTTAGAATGGAACATATGAACTCGGAAGAAAAATCCGCTATAACAAGTTTAATAAAAGATTATGCAGATTTATTCCATATTGAGGGAAACGATTTAACTTTTACCAACCAAATAAAACATGTTATTAGGACTACTGATGAAATTCCCGTATACTCCAGAAATTATAGATATCCAGAGATTTACAAGAACGAAATTAATAAACAAACTGAGGACATGCTTGAACAAGGAATTATTAGACCTTCAAATTCTCCATGGAACTCTCCTGTCTGGATTGTACCCAAAAAACAAGACGCTTCTGGCAAAAGAAAATTTCGATTAGTAATAGATTTTAGAGGATTAAACAAGAAAACAATTGACGATAAATTTCCCTTGCCAAACATTACCGACATATTAGATAAATTAGGACGATCTCAGTATTTTACAACTTTAGATTTAGCCTCAGGATTTCACCAAGTAGAAATGGATAAAAATAGCATAGAAAAAACAGCGTTTTCAACAGAAACGGGACACTATGAATTTTTAAGAATGCCTTTTGGACTAAAGAATAGCCCCCCTACATTTCAAAGAATTATGAATAACATTCTGAGAGGAATCCAAAAGGAAACATGTTTAGTTTATTTAGACGATATTATAATTTACTCCACTAGCCTCCAAGAACATATACAAAGACTTAAAGAAGTATTCGACAGATTACGCAAAGCCAACTTTAAAGTACAGCTGGATAAAACAGAATTTTTAAGAAAAGAAGTAGCGTATCTAGGGCATGTTGTTACACCGGAAGGCGTAAAACCTAACCCAGCAAAGATTTTGGCAATCAAAAACTATCCAATACCCAAAACCACCAAACAAATTAAAGGATTTTTAGGACTAATAGGCTATTATCGAAAATTTATTAAAAACTTCGCCAAGATAACAAAACCGTTTACTAACTGTTTAAAGAAAAATGCAAAAATAAATATAGAAAATCCAGACTTCATTGAATGTTTTGAAACATGTAAAAATATACTGACTAATGAGCCCCTTCTGCAATACCCAGATTTTGAAAAGGAGTTTACTCTAACAACAGACGCTAGTAATTTTGCACTAGGAGCAATTTTAAGCCAGGACAATAATGGGAAGGACCTTCCTATAGCGTATGCCAGCAGAACTTTAAATGACAGCGAAACTAATTACTCCGCGATTGAAAAGGAATTACTAGCAATCGTATGGGCCACTAAACACTTTAGGCCTTATTTATTTGGAAGAAAGTTTAAAATTTATACAGACCATAAACCTTTACAATGGTTATTTGCAGTTAAAGAACCAAATTCCAAGCTTTTAAGATGGAGATTAAAATTAGAGGAATATGATTATGACATAAGATACAAAAAGGGCAAATTAAACCAAAACGCCGATGCCTTGTCTAGAATACAATTGAACATTACTAATAAAAGGTCAACAAACACCCAACACACTGTAGAACCAGACCTTGATTTATCTCCAGCTGGATTAATCCAACGTTTCTTCCCGGAATTAAATGAAGATAACGAGTCTATGGTCGTACAACTCGACGCAACAGATAATGCCAACTTAGAGTACGATCAAGAAAGTGACAGTCAAACCGTGCATTCCAACTTCGAAGGGAACACCCAAATTGAAATACCAATTTCCGACGAACCTGTAAACTTTGGGAGAAATCAAATATTTTTGTCACTAGTAAAATACGAACCAAAGAAAGTAAAAATTATAAAACTATTCGGAACTTCAAAAATTCGTTTAATGGTCGAAATATCAGAAAATAACTTTAAAGAAGACATAGTTAACTTTGTAAAATCATATTTGGTACCCAAAATAAAATATAATCTATATTTTGAAGACGATTTTTACGAGAAATTTGCATCATGCGTAGCCAAAAATTTCAAACAAACTGAACTAAATTTGGTTAAGTGCAATAACAAACTCTTAGACCTAACTTCGGAAGAAGATACCTTAGAAACGATAAGTAATTATCATGTCAGCAAAACCAATCACAGAGGGATACAAGAAACATACGAACAAATTAAGCGAAGATATTATTGGCCTAATTTAAAATCACTAATCCAAAATTTCATAAATCAGTGTGACATATGTCAAAGAACCAAATATGACAGAATGCCCTTACAATTAGAGATGAACTTGACGCCTACAGCTTCAAGGCCTTTCCAGATAATTCACATCGACACTATCTCTTTAGAAAAGAATGCGTTTATCAGCATTGTCGACAGTTTCACAAAGTATGCTCAAGCTTATCGCTTGGGAAGCTCTCAAGCTACAGAAATTGCAGACAAGCTATTAGATTAGCTGTTCTGCTTACCAACAGTTATTATCTCAGACAATGGAACGGAGTTTAATAACAGGATTGTGAAGGAGATATTAGACCTGCATAAAATCAAAATTCATTTTATCAGTACACAAAACCCTCAATCAAACGGATTATGTGAAAGATTTCATTCCACCTTAATAGAACACATAAGGCTGTTAAATAATCAAATCGAATTTAAAAAAGACAGTATAATTAAGAAAGTAAAATATGCTATAATTGCCTATAACAATAGCATTCATTCAGTCACAAAATTAACGCCGTGCGAAGTCTTATTTGGACACATAAATTCAAACTCTTTATTAGATATAGATTTAGAAAAACAAATTGTAAATGACTACGTTTTAAACCATAAGGAAAAAACAAAAATACTTTACGAAAACATTAGGGATAGCAATCAAAGAATTAAAGAAAAAGTTTTAGAAAAAAGGAATGTAAACAAAGAACCACTTCCAGAAATACCATCTGAAGTTTATATAAAATCAGTTCAGAAGCAAAGCAAAACGAAAAACAGATATAGCAAGGAAGAAATAGCTTCGATAGATAAAGAAAGAAAAACTGGAAAAATAAAGCCTAGACATCATAACACAAAAGACAAAATACATTTGTCGAAAATTAAAAGGCCTAAGAAGATAAAAAATGTAATTAATGACCAAAATCCTTCTTGTTCATATTCCACACAATCAAATTAAAATCCCAACCATACCTTGTCCATTAATTCTATGCAAGAAACTTTATTAAACCTTTAAACAACATTGTTTTATTAATTGTATGTGTTACAAACTGTTGTAATTTATTAAATGATATGTAACTAATTATGGTAATAAATATTGTTAATTATTTGAAATATGTTAATCACAAAAAGAAATGTAATTGAAGAAAATTAGAAACTATACTCTTAAAGAGATAACAAAACAAAAAAAGAATTCTTATAAACTGACTAGAATCCTTATCAAATCTATAACAGGCAAGTTGAATGTAAATGATGGTAAAAATTATGAAAAATTATATAAAACTTTTATTGCAATCAATGTAAATTTTGTAGAACAAAAATTAGATTCTAATAACAATTGTATATGTTATAAACATTTTGTATCTATCCTATGATAGAAAAGACTCATTATAAATTGTATTAATCGATTCCAAATACTTTTGCTCAGTTGAATTATAATGAACAGAAAATTAGACTGTAAAATGCCCATCATCAAAAACAATAACGCCTACAAACTACGAAGATACTGCGTTGGAAATCGCAGACAACCCATTTAACTGGATCTTGGAAATCAACCTTTGCCTGGTGACTTTCTCCAGTGAAGAGGACTTCAACCCATGCCGAAAATTGCCCTTTACGGAGGCCTATTCAGCAGCTTATATACTTCGCCCTCATCAGGAAGAAGAAGAAGACTTCAACCAACGCCGAAACTTCGCCAACCCCCGAAGTTTTCTTTAGGGATGGAGGAGTTATATAAACATTTTGTGTGAACATTTCATAATTAAATGCGTGCTAGGAAAATTCCTGCTTACGCAGCTTTAGTATTATATAGGTGTGAGAACAGAGCCCCGGCAGTGTGTAAGTCGCCTCTGTATCGCACAGACGTTTTCCACTCCGATTGAGTGCATATCAATTGTATTGTTTTATTAAGTAAAAATTTATGTAACAGTTTTCTAAATTAATTGTTTATTAAATTCAAAGGTTTGTAAAAATAAAAATCATTTTTAAAAACCTTTCTTGCTTAATATAAAACGTAACTTATATATATATATTAATTGTAATTATAAAATAAAAATCAACTAAAATAACATTTTTCTTGGTTGACCTGAGTAGGAATTAACTTTAAAATTGTATTTCTATAATTCTTGTGTTCTAATCTCCTTAAGTTAGTTGAGTGTGACAGGAGCTACTACAGCAACTATTTGCGTTAGATGAGTGTGACAGGAGCTGCTACAGCAACTATTTGCGTTAGTTGAGTGTGACGGGAGCTACTACAGCAACTATTTGCGTTAGATGAGTGTGACAGGAGCTGCTACAGCAACTATTTGCGTTAGTTGAGTGTGACAGGAGCTACTACAGCAACTATTTGCGTTAGTTGAGTGTGACAGGAGCTGCTACAGCAACTATTTGCGTTAGATGAGTGTGACAGGAGCTGCTACAGCAACTATTTGCGTTAGTTGAGTGTGACAGGAGCTGCTACAGCAACTATTTGCGTTAGTTGAGTGTGACAGGAGCTACTACAGCAACTATTTGCGTTAGTTGAGTGTGACAGGAGCTGCTACAGCAACTATTTGCGTTAGTTGAGTGTGACAGGAGCTGCTACAGCAACTATTTGCGTTAGTTGAGTGTGACAGGAGCTGCTACAGCAACTATTTGCGTTAGATGAGTGTGACAGGAGCTGCTACAGCAACTATTTGCGTTAGTTGAGTGTGACAGGAGCTGCTACAGCAACTATTTGCGTTAGTTGAGTGTGACAGGAGCTACTACAGCAACTATTTGCGTTAGTTGAGTGTCACGGGAGGTACTACAGCAACTATTTGCGTTAGTTGAGTGTGACAGGAGCTAATACAGCAACTATTTGCGTTAGTTGAGTGTGACGGGAGCTACTACAGCAACTATTTGCGTTAGTTGAGTGTGACGGGAGCTGCTACAGCAACTATTTGCGTTAGTTGAGTGTGACGGGAGGTACTACAGCAACTATTTGCGTTAGTTGAGTGTGACAGGAGCTGCTACAGCAACTATTTGCGTTAGTTGAGTGTGACAGGAGCTACTACAGCAACTATTTGCGTTAGTTGAGTGTCACGGGAGGTACTACAGCAACTATTTGCGTTAGTTGAGTGTGACAGGAGCTAATACAGCAACTATTTGCGTTAGTTGAGTGTGACGGGAGCTACTACAGCAACTATTTGCGTTAGTTGAGTGTGACGGGAGGTACTACAGCAACTATTTGCGTTAGTTGAGTGTGACAGGAGCTAATACAGCAACTATTTGCGTTAGTTGAGTGTGACGGGAGCTACTACAGCAACTATTTGCGTTAGTTGAGTGTGACGGGAGCTGCTACAGCAACTATTTGCGTTAGTTGAGTGTGACAGGAGCTGCTACAGCAACTATTTGCGTTAGTTGAGTGTGACGGGAGCTGCTACAGCAACTATTTGCGTTAGTTGAGTGTGACAGGAGCTGCTACAGCAACTATTTGCGTTAGTTGAGTGTGACAGGAGCTACTACAGCAACTATTTGCGTTAGTTGAGTGTCACGGGAGGTACTACAGCAACTATTTGCGTTAGTTGAGTGTGACAGGAGCTAATACAGCAACTATTTGCGTTAGTTGAGTGTGACGGGAGCTACTACAGCAACTATTTGCGTTAGATGAGTGTGACAGGAGCTGCTACAGCAACTATTTGCGTTAGTTGAGTGTGACAGGAGCTGCTACAGCAACTATTTGCGTTAGTTGAGTGTGACAGGAGCTACTACAGCAACTATTTGCGTTAGTTGAGTGTCACGGGAGGTACTACAGCAACTATTTGCGTTAGTTGAGTGTGACAGGAGCTAATACAGCAACTATTTGCGTTAGTTGAGTGTGACGGGAGCTACTACAGCAACTATTTGCGTTAGTTGAGTGTGACAGGAGCTACTACAGCAACTATTTGCGTTAGTTGAGTGTCACGGGAGGTACTACAGCAACTATTTGCGTTAGTTGAGTGTGACAGGAGCTAATACAGCAACTATTTGCGTTAGTTGAGTGTGACGGGAGCTACTACAGCAACTATTTGCGTTAGTTGAGTGTGACGGGAGGTACTACAGCAACTATTTGCGTTAGTTGAGTGTGACAGGAGCTAATACAGCAACTATTTGCGTTAGTTGAGTGTGACGGGAGCTACTACAGCAACTATTTGCGTTAGTTGAGTGTGACGGGAGCTACTACAGCAACTATTTGCGTTAGTTGAGTGTGACAGGAGCTAATACAGCAACTATTTGCGTTAGTTGAGTGTGACAGGAGCTACTACATCAACTATTTGCGTTAGTTGAGTGTGACGGGAGCTACTACAGCAACTATTTGCGTTAGTTGAGTGTGACGGGAGCTACTACAGCAACTATTTGCGTTAGTTGAGTGTGACGGGAGCTACTACAGCAACTATTTGCGTTAGTTGAGTGTGACAGGAGCTAATACAGCAACTATTTGCGTTAGTTGAGTGTGACAGGAGCTACTACATCAACTATTTGCGTTAGTTGAGTGTGACGGGAGCTACTACAGCAACTATTTGCGTTAGTTGAGTGTGACAGGAGCTAATACAGCAACTATTTGCGTTAGTTGAGTGTGACAGGAGCTACTGCAGCAACTATTTGCAAATCGGCTAAGCACACGTCGTGAATATGAATCAACTAAAAATAAATGGCTTTGGGAAAGCTGTAACGCTTTACGACACTCTAATACGATCGTCCATTGTAAAACACGCTATTAGTTATATTTAATGGTTTTTTTATGCCTCTTTTACGACCTTCACCAGCCCCACGTCACATCTTCGGTATTGTCACAATGTGGTCGAAAGTTATCAAAAAGCAATAAACACTCCTACAAGCTAAACCGATTTAAAACAGATAAAAACGTTTAACAGACTTTAAATTAATAATAGGCCTATTATCGAATTGGTAATATCGGTAATGTATTTATTCAGGAATTTTAAATTTGTGGAAACAAATATCCACGTCTAGCAACCTGTGTGGTAAGGTTATTGTGTTGTATGATACCCCTCGAGCACCAGATGTTTCACTTAGAGCAACAAGACCACTAGCATCTTACTCAAGACACAGAATCCAAATTTTTTTTAGCAATTATAGGTCCAAGTAAGAGCGGCATCATTTGATGGATATTCGTCTTACTGTAGCACTATTCTAGAATATCGGTAATGTATTTATTCAGGAATTTTAAATTTGTGAAAACAAATATCCACGTCTAGCAACCTGTGTGGTAAGGTTATTGTGTTGTATGACACCCCCGTGCACCAGATGTTTCACTTAGAGCAACAAGACCACTAGCATCTTACTCAAGACACAGAATCCAAATTTTTTTTAGCAATTATAGGTCCAAGTAAGAGCGGCATCATTTGATGGATATTCGTCTTACTGTAGCACTATTCTAGAATATCGGTAATGTATTTATTCAGGAATTTTAAATTTGTGGAAACAAATATCCACGTCTAGCAACCTGTGTGGTAAGGTTATTGTTTTGTATGATAGCCCTCGGGCACCAGATGTTTCACTTAGAGCAATAAGACCACTAGCATCTTACTCAAGACACAGAATCCAAATCTTTTTTAGCGTTTATTGGTCCAAGTAAGAGCGGCATCATTTGATGGATATTCGTATTACTGCAGCACTATTCTCGGAAAAAGATATGCTGTCAACACTGAACTTCAGGAGCTCCTCATCCCCCTTTTCTCCCTTTTTTTCTTAAATAGCAGACGATCCTCTAAAACGTCTTATCTACTACAAGGAGGGATTTTTCTCTTTTCACCTGCTGCTTTTCCCCACCTTATCATGCCTAATTTCAAAAGTCCTCAATGAATTTTCCTGGACATGCAACTTCTTTTTTCTTCCATCATCAATAAAGTAAGATAATATATTTTGACACCCAAAAGCAATTTTCTAAATGCAGATCGTCATTTTCTCTGCCGGCCACTCTTCGTCCTCCAAAATTCCAATCCTTGAAAGTATGTTACTTTACAGATATTCAGGTCCATAAATAAAGTCTTTTATCACAGAGCAAAATTCTACCCTTTCGTAAGTAACTAATTTTCATAATTCTTATTCTTCTATCACCCTCAGGACGTTTTACCTTGTGCCCGTAGCTTCATCTTCCATCAAGATTGGTAATCAAGAATAATAAAAACACACACCTTTTCTAATCACTGTCCGGTTTTTTATCATTTCCTCTGAAGTTCTTTTCCACCTCATCATACCTAATTTTGAAAATCCTTAACGAATGATCTGTTCTGGTCCGGTTGTTTCTTCTTCCACCATGATTCTTATTTATGTATAGTCTAGTAATCCGAAACTCCTTATGTAATCGTAGATAGCCTCTTTCTCCTTTCGTCTGTGGTTCCTTTACAGCTCATCACGCTTAATTTAAAAGCCCTTGATAATTTTTTTTTTCTAGCCGGTCTCTTCTCCATCCTCCAAAATATCCACCCAACTACAGTCCTCAAATAAGCTCATCAATCTATCACAGATCTAAATTTTACCTTTTCGTCTGCAACTCATTTCCCCCTCAAAAGTACTTAATCTTTTAAAGAGATCATTCAAACTTTTTATCCTGGGGTAGCTTCTTCTACCAGAATCTCATCCCAGGTAGTTACTTTTGGAGTCCTTGCATTGTCTTTTACACTCGCATTTCGGTCATTTTAAGCACGTTTAGACATTTTCTTGTAAGTTAACTTTTGTAAAAATATTTCAATCGAAGTTCAAGAAATAACTATAAATCCCATAATATAGTTCAAGCTCCCAAATTAATTAATTAATTACAAGATATACACATTTTCCAGTTCCCGATTTTTAATCGTAAATTTCATCAAAGCCCAAATTATTTGGCAAAATTTCGCATTCATTATTACACTATTCACAAAATTAACAACCTATTGTTTACGACCCGATTTTCCATCACAATTTTCATTATATTATGTAATGGAAATTATAATATTGAATTGTTGCTTAGTACGAGTTAGTTTTCTTGTATTAAGAAAGGTTACTTTATACAATAATGTTCACTGACATGGTATAGTTACAGTAATGTTATTTTCGGTTTAATGTAATTGTATTTTGATAGTAAAGCTTCAGTACTACCTAGATAACAAACCTTAAAAAAAAGTTTTGCCTTATTTTAAGTTTTGCAATATTGTTTAATTATTTCCTTCAATTACGCCTGAGATTTAATTTATAGTACATGAACATAAAAGACAAAGAAAAGAAAAGTTTTTTTCTTTATATATATATATATATATATATATATATATATATATATATATATATATATATATATATATATATATATATAATGTTTTCTCTATATACTCTCGTACCCTATTAGGCGAGATTCGCTGCCTTACAATTCAGTGTTTATAATGATATTAGCATTTGTGTTTAATATTTTTCTAATATTTTGTGGCAGGCACGTTTTGAAGCTTAAGAGCATATGTTAAGATAAAACACACTCGAAAACTTATAGATATTTACAATAAACTTTACACAAAATATTTTGTGTTTACACTGAACTGGTGAAACTTTGTACAAGTTTAATGTTTTTGCAAAAAATGTTTCCTTTTATTTTATTTCAATAGTAGTGTAGGGTTTTCTATAACTTTGAACATTTAATTTCTAAAAAAATTTCATGGAAGGTGACTTAATTTTCAAAGTTAAAATTACAATAATTCCTATACATTGCATAATTAGAAACGATACTAATTGCTTTCGAAGTTAGTAAGCAATTACTCATTATAGTGATTGTTTTAATAATAAATACACAAAAACCTCTTAACCACAAACTCTCTTTATTTTACCCTTATGTACATTTCAGTTACAAAATAACCATCCTCAGAGGGATAACATACAAAGACTCTGAGAGTGGTTGTTTTATTCATCTTGATTTCACTGATTATATATTCATAATTATTTGTTTTATAACTAAGTGAAAAATGAGTAGAGCGAGTAGCCTATAGGCTTTGTAAATGAAACGATGTAAGCGCGGTAGGTTGCTGAATTTTGTTAACTTAGAAACAATTATTTATGAACTACTAATTGTTTAGTAACTATTAATCTAAGTGAAAATATTCATACTTTGAGGTTATTATTGTAATCGAACAAAGTACTCGTCCGTTAGTATTTGCAGATTCCAACAGCATTACGTAAATAGGCAAGCCGCATTACACGATATAAGTAATAACTAATAATGAATGACCGATAAAAACAAGTTCTCCTGGATTGGCCGCAGCGCTTTTGATATCGCTATATCTCACACTTGAAGGCTGCTTAATAAAGTATAGTGTTTAAGGCGTTATTATAATAAGCTAATAACAAGCCTTGGTCTCGTTGCACTGCCAAGTGTTATTAGATGCATATTTAAAACTTAACTAAGAGAATAGTGTGATTTGTTGGGTAAACTCTGTAACTACTTGTAAATGCCATTAGAATAACCGGCAAGTGTGACGGTCTTAAATTAGATAATAACACGCTGCCTGCTCTTTAATTACTCTAACTCGATTACTTTGATTGCTGTCGTGGTGAGAGGCTTGTTCATCACTTTTTTAGTTTGAATCTGGGCCACCGCTACGTCGTAAACGGGTAGCTTGTTCAACCATAGATACAGAGTAGTATATGTTAAATCTGTGGTTACGCCATGTGGTTATGATAGTCATTCGTTTAAAGGGGAGTGTGAGTCAATACCACGTACTTGTGATTGAATCTGTGCCTGCGTCACCTAGTTACGTTACTGTCCTTGTCGAATAGTGAGCGTGAAGTAGCATAGATATCAAGTGTTTGTGGTTGAATCTGTGCCTGAAACACGTAGTTACATTAAAGTCCTTTATCTAAAATGCGGACCGCGTATGAACATAGATACCTCGTGCTTGTGATTGATTGAATATGTGGCTGCATCAAGTGGTTATGTTAGTGTCCTTGTCGAATAGTGAGCGTGAAGTAGCATAGATACCTTGTGTTTGTGGTTGAATCTGTGCCTGAAACACGTAGTTACATTAAAGTCCTTTATCTAAAATGCGGACAGCGTATGAACATAGATACCACGTACTTGTGATTGAATCTGTGCCTGCGTCACATATATAAGGTAGTGTCTTTGTCGATTGGCGAGGGTGAAGTGGCATAGATATAACGTGCTTGTGATTAAATATGTGGCTGCGTCACCTAGTTACGTTAGTGTCCTTGTCGAATAGTGAGCGTGAAGTAGCATAGATACCAAGTGTTTGTGGTTGAATCTGTGCCTGAAACACATAGTTACATTAAAGTCCTTTATCTAAAATGCGGACCGCGTATGAACATAGATACCACGTACTTGTGATTGAATCTGTGCCTGCGTCACATATATAAGGTAGTGTCTTTGTCGATTGGCGAGGGTGAAGTGGCATAGATATAACGTGCTTGTGATTAAATATGTGGCTGCGTCACCTAGTTACGTTAGTGTCCTTGTCGAATAGTGAGCGTGAAGTAGCATAGATACCAAGTGTTTGTGGTTGAATCTGTGCCTGAAACACGTAGTTACATTAAAGTCCTTTATCTAAAATGCAGACCGCGTATATGGATACCTCGTGCTTGTGATTGATTGAATATGTGGCTGCATCAAGTGGTTATGTTAGTGTCCTTGTCGAATAGTGAGCGTGAAGTAGCATAGATACCAAGTGTTTGTGGTTGAATCTGTGCCTGAAACACGTAGTTATATTAAAGTCCTTTATCTAAAATGCGGACCGCGTATGAACATAGATACCACGTACTTGTGATTGAATCTGCGGATGCGTCACATGTATAAGGTAGTGTCTTTGTCGATTGGGGAGGGTGAAGTGGCATAGATATAACGTGCTTGTGATTAAATATGTGGCTGCGTCACCTAGTTACGTTAGTGTCCTTGTCGAATAGTGAGCGTGAAGTAGCATAGATACCAAGTGTTTGTGGTTGAATCTGTGCCTGAAACACATAGTTACATTAAAGTCCTTTATCTAAAATGCGGACCGCGTATGAACATAGATACCACGTACTTGTGATTGAATCTGTGCCTGCGTCACATATATAAGGTAGTGTCTTTGTCGATTGGCGAGGGTGAAGTGGCATAGATATAACGTGCTTGTGATTAAATATGTGGCTGCGTCACCTAGTTACGTTAGTGTCCTTGTCGAATAGTGAGCGTGAAGTAGCATAGATACCAAGTGTTTGTGGTTGAATCTGTGCCTGAAACACGTAGTTACATTAAAGTCCTTTATCTAAAATGCAGACCGCGTATATGGATACCTCGTGCTTGTGATTGATTGAATATGTGGCTGCATCAAGTGGTTATGTTAGTGTCCTTGTCGAATAGTGAGCGTGAAGTAGCATAGATACCAAGTGTTTGTGGTTGAATCTGTGCCTGAAACACGTAGTTATATTAAAGTCCTTTATCTAAAATGCGGACCGCGTATGAACATAGATACCACGTACTTGTGATTGAATCTGCGGATGCGTCACATGTATAAGGTAGTGTCTTTGTCGATTGGGGAGGGTGAAGTGGCATAGATATAACGTGCTTGTGATTAAATATGTGGCTGCGTCACCTAGTTACGTTAGTGTCCTTGTCGAATAGTGAGCGTGAAGTAGCATAGATACCAAGTGTTTGTGGTTGAATCTGTGCCTGAAACACGTAGTTACATTAAAGTCCTTTATCTAAAATGCGGACCGCGTATGAACATAGATACCTCGTGCTTGTGATTGATTGAATATGTGGCTGCATCAAGTGGTTATGTTAGTGTCCTTGTCGAATAGTGAGCGTGAAGTAGCATAGATATCAAGTGTTTGTGGTTGAATCTGTGCCTGAAACACGTAGTTACATTAAAGTCCTTTATCTAAAATGCGGACCGCGTATGAACATAGATACCTCGTGCTTGTGATTGATTGAATATGTGGCTGCATCAAGTGGTTATGTTAGTGTCCTTGTCGAATAGTGAGCGTGAAGTAGCATAGCTACCAAGTGTTTGTGGTTGAATCTGTGCCTGAAACACGTAGTTACATTAAAGTCCTTTATCTAAAATGCGGACCGCGTATGAACATAGATACCTCGTGCTTGTGATTGATTGAATATGTGGCTGCATCAAGTGGTTATGTTAGTGTCCTTGTCGAATAGTGAGCGTGAAGTAGCATAGATACCAAGTGTTTGTGGTTGAATCTGTGCGTGAAACACGTAGTTACATTAAAGTCCTTTATCTAAAATGCGGACCGCGTATGAACATAGATACCTCGTGTTTGTGATTGATTGAATATGTGGCTGCATCAAGTGTCTATGTTAGTGTCCTTGTCGAATAGTGAGCGTGAAGTAACATAGATACCAAGTGTTTGTGGTTGAATCTGTGCGTGAAACACGTAGTTACATTAAAGTCCTTTATCTAAAATGCGGACCGCGTATGAACATAGATACCTCGTGCTTGTGATTGATTGAATATGTGGCTGCATCAAGTGGTTATGTTAGTGTCCTTGTCGAATAGTGAGCGTGAAGTAGCATAGATACCAAGTGTTTGTGGTTGAATCTGTGCGTGAAACACGTAGTTACATTAAAGTCCTTTATCTAAAATGCGGACCGCGTATGAACATAGATACCTCGTGCTTGTGATTGATTGAATATGTGGCTGCATCAAGTGGTTATGTTAGTGTCCTTGTCGAATAGTGAGCGTGATGTAGCATAGATACCAAGTGTTTGTGGTTGAATCTGTGCCTGAAACACGTAGTTACATTAAAGTCCTTTATCTATTTCGGACCGCGTATGAGCATAGATACCCCGTGCTTGTGACTGAATAAGTGCATGCTTCGAATGCTTGAGTTAGTGACCTTTATCTAATAGCGGGCATACGAGTAGATACTATGTGCTAGCAATAAAATCTGTGGCAAAACACGTAATCACATTAAAGTCCTCTGTCTAAAGTAGTTATAAAGTATGAATAAAAGCGTCACTTTAATTGGACTGTTTTCAAAACGTTATGAAATAAATTCGAATTTAACTAAAATAGAATCGTTGTTGTTTCCGTAAAACAAAAAAAAATACTTATAAAACATTCACAGTAAACATTTATATGTAAAAATTCGCTTTTTAATTCAAACGAATCCTTTAACAATTTTGAACTGCTTGAAGATATTTTAAAAAAATATTCATGGTTGGTATCAACAAGATCCTGTCGATACAGCGCCGTATATTGCAACACATTCAGAAGACAAAAGTAATCTGGAAAAGATAACCTTTAGCACCAGATCCATAGGTAGGTCACCAACAAGATGGTCTGAGCAAATAAGAGTCCCAACCAACAAGTCACTAGGACCATCTCTGATAAAATGTGAAACACGTGCACGATGGAGAGACAAAGTTATGGAATGCAATTAATAACAGGATCACGATTTGCCAGCCATGGGAAAACGACAAGAGAGGAGAATCAACTACAATTGATTTGTTAGGAACGACAGGTTATGGCAAAGTTAATGAGCGTATAATAACTGTAACCGTTATCTAACCCGCTCCTAAATATATAAATAAAGGTTAAAAATACGTAAAATGCTTCTTGCTTCACGAAATCAACAACAAAGGTTTGGTTTACTTTTCATTAGCCTGGTGCAGTTACAATTATCATTAAGAAAGGTTAATTATGAGGAAACATGAAGGCGAGGTACAGTAACTGCACGATGAAAATGGACCTCTGAGTGGTTCCCCCATGAACCAGTCTTTGCATTGTCAATACGAAACTAACAAATGCTATATAGCAGTTTTATTATATCTAGCTCTCTAAAATACGTCATTCCGTATTAAATAATGGAGAGAGCCTTTTATATTCCTTTTACGCTTAGAAAACTATAGTTATTCGTAGACTGTTAATTCAGACATTGAGTCTGGGATTCACGTTGTTTTGCAGTGTCTTTTGGTAGAATACTGGATTAGGGATGTTGGTAAAAGGGCTTTACTGGACAACTGCCTGGTAAAAGGAAAGAGTGTTTTTATTTGGGGAAAGTTTGTTTGGTTGGGAAGATGACGTCATACGAAGGGAGTGTTTTAATTCAATTCAGGGGTGACAAGTTTTTTATTGTTGTCATCGATACAATATAAACTGTTAAAGTCACGTGACTCGAAAGCTAAACATTAACTTTAAAATTAATTAAAATCCATCAATCACGAATAAACAAAGCCTTGGATATAAAATGGAATAATTTCTAAAAATTTCGATACAAAGAGCAGAAAACTATTAAATTTAATTATATAAATTAATTTTTAATTTATTAAAAAACCAATTACAATTTATTTAATTAAATTTCGTTTTAAAATAATTTAAATTTAACTAAATTAAACATAAATACATGTTTTATCTAAATTAAATTTAAATTAAAAAAGTTTAGAAAATGTAGGAAAATAGGAGGCCCATAACTAATAATTAAAGGGTTTAACAATATAAAAAATGAGAAGTACATATAGACTCTGAACTTACAATTGTGTCCTGTATATGTCTCATTACACGAAATTAGGCACCAGTATCCATCAGCATAATAGAACTGAATATAATTTATATTCGCTATATTCTGCACTTCACTAAAAGTTTAAAAAGCCTACAAAATAATAACTCGAAAACGTATAATACTCTACGCTTCACTTTCGATAGAAGAAAATATAAACATATTTAAAACAAAATTATACATAAAACAAAAAAATCATAACGACAATCAGCTTGCTTGTAAACGTCTGACACAGCTGAGATACAAATATGACATTAGTGTTCGCATATTAGTGTTCTGTCTGAAGAACACGACACGAACATTGACTGTTTCCGTTAATGACAGTCGGACCAATGTGTCTACAGACTTTAGTGCACACAGATCGCTTTAGCTTCAAACACAAGTGTACTGCAGTTGTAGAAATATTATCTTGGTTTTACAAATTTATGATATTTGTATTATACAAGTTTTGAGGAATTATTTTTAGACCCATCACAGATCGCTTTGGCTTCAAACACAAGTATACTGCAGTTGTAGAAATATTATCTTGGTTTTACAAATTTATGATATTTGTATGATACAAGTTTTGAGGAATTATTTTTAGACCCATCACAGATCGCTTTAGCTTCAAACACAAGTATACTGCAGTTGTAGAAAATATTATCTTGGTTTTACAAATTTATGATATTTGTATGATACAAGTTTTGAGGAATTATTTTTAGACCCATCACAGATCGCTTTAGCTTCAAACACAAGTATACTGCAGTTGTAGAAAATATTATCTTGGTTTTACAAATTTATGATATTTGTATGATACAAGTTTTGAGGAATTATTTTTAGACCCATCACAGATCGCTTTAGCTTCAAACACAAGTATACTGCAGTTGTAGAAATATTATCTTGGTTTTACAAATTTATGATATTTGTATGATACAAGTTTTGAGGAATTATTTTTGTATCGAACGTTTTCGAATAATATCCGTTTCCTCGATATAATGGTTTTTTTGGTTGAAAGAACGTAAATAACTCTACGTTTAAGCCCATCCGTTCTCCTGTCATAATTTATTGAAATTACGAGTATTAAAAAAATAAATCTTTAAATTAAAAATTATAAATTATTTTTTAAAAATACAATTCTTCCGTTATTGATGAAATTTTAATCTTGAATTCTTGAATATTAATTGGGTTCCTTACGTTTGAGAACATTAACACCCATAGACGTGTTCGTTACTGTGTATCTCTAACATATCGAACATAAAAACCAATCTACCATCGTTAGATTTGCCCAAATAATATTTAGTGATTTTAATTTTGTGAACGAGTTTATTTGAATTAAAAAACGTGTAAAAGAATTTATATAGAGACAATAACATACGAATCGAATAATAAGTATAAAAAAATAACGTCATAAAAATTGTACAAAAATGTCAGTATTCAAAAATTATTATAAAGTAATTAAAATTACAATTAACATAGAATAAAGTTCGGCATTAAAAAAAATAACTAAGCATATAAATATTGGGAATATTATATAGCTATTGGTGTTGTTCGTTATATATAATTTGTTATGGTTTGTATTGTTAATTGCCTAAGTAAGAATGTAAGGGGTTGACTCAAATACTTACTCTAACTAATTTTTTTAATTGTTAGGATGATGTTCATCCTAACCCCGAATATTTATTGCTCGTACAAGACCTCAGATTCAAGACATTACAGCCCACTCATCTTGTTAAGTACCTTGTATGCATAGGTCTTTGTAGTGAAGGTTTCAGCCTGGACGCATTAGTTTGTGTTCGCCTTTGGATGCTCGCGACGTCAGTTGAAACAAGATCCGTCTGTGTTCCAAATATATGAGTCATCTCTCATAAAATATGAATTAGGGTGGGTCAATACAGTTCTTAAGTATGTATTCAACCGCAGAAGCCTTATTCCAACATGTTCGTGACATTTCTTCCAACGCGGTAGGTGATCCAACACGCATGCGCCTGGCTAGACGGAGGAGACTCGCGAGAGGTTAGTCGTCACGAGGGTTGGGCGTGTATCCGGAGGCTCCGTCCAGCGTGTCCCTTTATACACAAGTCCAAGATATTTTTAGACCTTGTTTCTGTATAGTACATTCCTTATACCATAGGATTAAGCAGGCATAATATGAGGCGATTAAATAAGTGACGTTGCCCACGCTTTGCCATAGCTTTCAGTTATCCCCAATGCCAGGGATTATAGTTCTATGTACATTCTTTAGTGTATCTAATTTAACATTTACCATTCCTTATATTTTTTCGTACAAGAAGGAATTGGACCTTTTAAAACGAAATAGAGTAGGTAAGTGGGGTTGTATTATGATGTTGGCTACACCACACATGAGTTATTATGATCACATGTAATATTATGATTTTAGACATTTATTGATATATAGCCTATGATTGTTATAAAATTTATTTTCTAAATATTTTAAATATTCACTAAATAAATATATATATATATATATATATATATATATGTGTGTGTGTGTGTGTGTGTGTGTGTGTGTCGTATATATATATATATATATATATATATATATATATATATATATATATATATATATTACGTTATCCATTGTTTTTCCGTTGCACTGACTTTATGAAGTTAATATATTACTATTGTAAGTAATTTTTCCACCATTAAGTGCAATGATTTTACCTTGAGTGATGAGGCGCCTTTCGGTCACTTGACCATTGTCGAATCACTGATTATTTTTTTTTCTTAATTTTTCTGGTGCGGATGTTCGGTCCGTCGTGTTGGTAATTGTTGACGTCATATACGTTTCCTCTTGAGTCTTGTGTATTATGTTTTTGAATAGTATGTCTTCTGTATATGTTGTTTGTAGATTCATTAAATTGTTGTGTATGTTTTTGTAAATGTGGTATTTTTCTTACAATAGTAATATATTAACTTCATATATATACTATTAAGGTTGGGACATCGAAAAGCGATATATCGATACATCGAAAATATGGATATTTCGGGACGATATATTTACACTTGAAATATAAAGAAACTAAAAATAATTTTTGGGTATACCTTGAGGTTAAAATGACTTAAAAATCAAAGGACACATAGCGGTTTGATTTCGGAATTTTTGATCTTGTAAATATTTTGTATCGATCGGTTTAACCTTGATTTTTACAAGTATAGTAAACGTAAATGCAAATGAAATTGGCAATAGGCCTATAAATATGTTAATAAAGCGATACGCGCCTATTACTAACAGATGTTATTCTTATATAAAATATGTTGAAAATAAAGTAAATTAAGTTAAGTAAGAAAATGTTCCATCTGTCATACTATCATACTAAGTATGTAGGATAGTAGTCACCAAGAGGGTGATGACTTCTATCGTACGGCGGCGACTTTCGAAATTGTTCGAGGTGAGTCGGTGTTATAAAGTTGATGGGGACAACGGTAACCAATCGAACATTAGGGACATCTAGAGGAAAATCCATTCAAGATTTGGAAGGATATTTTACCGCGAAAATCGTCACCTACATCAGTTGGTTGGAAAATGTTTGTCAGTTGTTGGAACATCGTTCCAGCAGAGAGGCTTTTGTCGAAAGCTCCTTGCGAGGTTTAATCATCCGAAAGAAGGAGACTAAAACCCAAACATTCAAATTGCTGAAATTCTTAGACTCGCTGGAAAGAGTTTTGGGGAAAATAATTTTCATTTTGTAAAGAAAACAAAAAAATGTAGATATTTGTAAATGTAAATTTTAATTCCTTTAAAATGGATTGTTACACAATTTTTTTCATTAGGTTACTAATTTCAATTTCCTGACTAATAATACGTAAGGCATGCTATGAGTGTTATATATATATATATATATATATATATATATATATATATATATATATATATATATATATATATATATATATATATATACAGTGGTAAACGTGCCATGTATACATACCGTGCAGACTCAAAAAAGAAGGCGCAGTGTAGGCAACTAAAGATATGTGGTAAAATATGATTAAATTTTGCTTTTAAAAGTAAAAATATTTTCTAGCATATTCCCTAGTTCTTCGTCATTAATTTTTTTTTACAAACCTAGAAACTAATTCATCATAATTTACTTTCCGAATTTTTTCCAGGCTCTAAATTTTCTTTGAATATAATTTCCTTAGAATAGATTCAAATACAGATAGAATTAAAGTCAACTTGTGTGATTAAGCTATCACGTTGCCGGCCAATTTCCTTTCCATGCGTTGAAGTAGCACTTTTGCAATGAACCGACGTTAAACTTAGTTGAAATTCAATTTGCATTATATATAATGAAGTTTTTAAAGTTTGAAGTTCTTAGTTTGCCTTATTGCCAGAAATGTCTGTGCATTATGATATCGCCGAGGAATGCAGACCCTCGGGTCGAGTGGGCACGTATGCGTTCGTATTGCACACTTGCTCGTATTACCAGATAACTTATTTATACGTTGGTAATCGCATCTAGAGCGTAACGAACGTAGTTTAATGGGCGATATAGATGCAGTTATATCATTCATGACAACGAAACAAGCGGGAGAAACAAAGACGCCGATTTGTGGCCGCTAGCCAACAATTTACTTCAATATTAACGAATGCTTGTGTATGTTGAACAAATACAAGTTTATACTATGAGATTATGAATAAGTTATTTGTAAATTTGCCGTTAATAGATATGTAAATTAAACAACCTATAAGCAAACAGCTTTAATTAATTTATAATTAAATTTATGGGATTTACGTTTTCTATCATAAAACGAAACAAAAAATCTTTTAAACTTGGTTAATTTTTATATTATTTTAGGCAAGAGTGATATTATATTCTATTTGTTTGTATACTTTATAAAAGAACATAAAACATACTCAAGATCAACACACAATATTTATTTATTCACTCATACATGTTTTGACAACAAAAATCATATTCATCAGAGGAAACTATGCACTCACTGCTCTTTTAGTAATTTGTCTTTGGATATTAGTAATATGTTTGAAATAGGTTACTAAGAAGTAATGCATTCAAAGTTTAAGATTTTGGTGTATTTTTGTCTACATTATATTTACACAAAATTTATTAGTAAACAACGACCATAAAGAACATATAAACTACTAAAAGGTATAGAATCAGCTGGCGTGTCTAAGCTAGAAACACATGGAAGGCTGAATGTATTGTTTGGGTGATAATCTAACTCCAGACACGAGTCCTATTGAAATAACACTGTACAGAAACATTGTCCTTATAGTGCAGCAGCAATAAGACATGCTTCTTCACCCCGGGGGTGAGAGCGGTCTTCCTCGATTTAGTAAGCCTGCTTACACAATACCTTATATTCCACTTACTATCAATACCAAGGGATTATACCCTTTTCGCAGTCCTACGTAATTCAACCTATTTTACTTATTCTTCTTCTTACAAGGGGTGTGACGGGTAGACATCTCTTACATCCCCGAAAAAAAGTAAGTCTACTTCTGGTACACGATCCTACAAACGCGATTCCACAATATCTCCCCTATGTTTAGGAGTTTTATATCCTTACCTTACTTTACCCTAATCCATAACCCTTTGTTATAGCCTACTTAATTAACGAATTAGCGTAATCCATACTGGCTGATCGCCTTATAACAAAAACAAAAAACTTTTCAACTCCTTCAGGACCTAGTCCCAGCTTTGGCACTATTTCAGTATTCGACGATTTTATTGATGTTCAAAATATTAACTTAGTATTTAAAATATTTAATTTAAAACTAAGTATCTTGTTTGCAGACGTATTGAATAAGCTCGTGCCAAACAACCGCCTAGATAAAAAATTGCAGCCGAAAAAATTGTTATCCCTGTTAGCTTCACAGGCGAAGAGAAGCTTGCTGAAAAGTGATAAGAGCGGTGCGCCAGACGAGAACCAGGTCCCATCGGTTTGTAATACCAGCAGAAGAGAATTGCTTCTCATTCACGATGACAATTAACACTATAGGCATAGTTTTACAAATTTGGAAGTCACTTGGACAACTAGTCACAACGCTCTTTGACGTCACTTGACGCGACTTTCGATTTGTTTGTTATCTTTGTACACTCTAGGTAGGGGCTCCAGTCTTTTTTACTAAAGGTCCACATCGAAAACTTTTGGAAGAAAGGCGGGGCCGGCAATATTTCAGGGCAGAAAGTCTACCCCCCCCCCATACACCCACGATGTTTTTTCTAATCAATATCTCAGTGGTGGTTTTTGAGATATTTTTGCTTAGTTTTTTAATTGTTTACAGCTAGTTTTACACTTATAAAGAAAAGAAGTGGCAGGTGAGATACGAGTACTGTACTCATATTTAATAGTAAAAATGCTTAAAATAGAAATATATTACCAAATAATTCTTTTCAGTATGCCAGCTTTAGGCGGGCCGGAATAAATCTGTTTGCGGACCGGATGTGGCCCGCGGGCCGTAGGTTGGAGATCCCGGCTTTAGAGCTTTCAAGCAATCTAAAGATCAACAAAGTAGTAAAAGATAAAAGTTGCAATATGAGCTTGGTGAAACTCAGTTTCCAAAAGCTTGTAACACAAGAAAAAAAATTCTACCATTGTTTGATTTTTGTATGGTCTTCATATTTTAAATAATTTAAACGTCCATAAGGAGAAAAGAGGAAAGGTTACCAATCTCAACCTGACGATACCTAGTTACCATAACGAGAAGAGAAAGAACATATTGTAATTGAATTAGCATAATACCTTCACGAGCGACTTTAACGCATGGATACTCACGACGCCTGCAACGCCTTTATTAATGTTTCTCTTTAAAAAACAATGTAGGCTACTACATATACATAGACTATGTAAGATTGGCCAATCTGAATTGGAAATGAGCTATTGCGGGCGTTACGAAATGAACATCGATCTTGATTTAATCATCATAGTGAGTATCACGATAAATATAAAGCAATTAACCAACAATATAGCGTTAAAACAAAAAATCATTTTACGAAAAAAGCGAAGATGTAAACAAATATTCAGTTGGGTTTAGTTTAGGAACTTTAAAAAAACGTTATTCAAATTCCTTATTGGAATTAATTTTAACGTTTAAAAAATTAATTGTTTTATAGCCTACATATTTTGAAAAACAAACATCACCAGGAATGGAAAAACTACAGTAGTAAATAATGCCAGGATAGGTTATACCAAATGAAGTTGCGTTTACTGTAAGGTACGACTAAAGCAAAAGACTGAAATGTTTTGGTAAGAAAAAAATAACCTAATCACAAACAAAACATTTGGTCAGATAATGAGTAGCCTTTATAATTATAGTACGTTCACTGTAAGGTAAAAGCAAAAGACAAATATTTTGGTCAGAAAAAGATAACATAATCACAAACAAAACATTTGGTCAGATAGTAAGTAGCCTTTATAATTATGCAATTAAGTACAATAATGACATCATAAACTATTATAAAATTTTGTATATTTAATAGTACAAAACATACACAATATACTCACAAACTGGAAAATTTCGAAGTGTATTTAAAAATAACCACAAGGTGGAAGTTATTTTTACAAATTGTAAATTTATGCAACAGTTCTTTCCATGAAATATAAAGTTTATATTTACTTGTGTACTTAGTACTCATATCTTCCATATATAGTGTTAATAATTGTTTAAATAGAAGCTTGAATATTAACTGTATGTTGCCGTTTTGCGTGTAAAAAAATTACAAAGATTGTTTATTCCAGGGGTTCTCTAACGTATGTGCTAGCGGTGGGTCTCCAGATTTGATAAAAATAGAATGTAAAAAATATCTTTCACGATAACTATCAGTAACTAAATGTAGTTTAAATTTTGCTTTCTCCATAAATGCTGAAGGTCCCAACTTGCAACAAACAATACCTCCCTTGCTTGGGGGATTTTAAACTGTGAAAGTATTTAAGCATACGTAGAATGCAGACGTGTACAGTTTAAGGAAATTTATTTCATAAAAATAATAAATTGCTCATTTGTCTCAAATACCCTGTGGTTCAAAATTGTACTGTCCAACAGATATATAAAAATTAAGCTGAACGTTTCCAACACATTTTTTAACATTACCAAATAAAAAAAATTCTATAAATTCTCTTATACCGACATTAAAATTGTCGTTTTGAAAAACTGAAAATATCTTAATTTTTTGACAGCCAATATTAAACCCCTATTGGAGAGGTTTTTAAATAGGGAGGGGGATCAGTGCAATGAAACTTCCTACAGACTACAGGTTACGTCCTCAATTCGGTGTACCAGCGGGTTAGACTGATGTGATATGTGCATGCTGAGCGACTTCTTTGATTTTATAGAATCTTTAGTCTCGATAGAGCCTTGTCTAAGGCTATGGTCTTTAGTCATTGTAACTATGGTCTCTATACTCAAGGATAACATCGTTGGAGAATAGGTAAGCGTCTTTATTATATAGCCCTATTCTCCATTTTATTGAAAACTATAGATATATGATGTGGAAGGAACGGATTAAGTCTTTCTATCTAGGGTTGCACCCTCATTAGTTGTTTGGTGAAATATATTTATATATTATGTATATATATATTAAAACAACATAGGTTATTCAAATACAAGAATTATTTATTAATTTATATTCAAAGCTTTTCGTTGGTAAACAGCACCAACATCGTTGGTAACAGTATTATATATATATATATATATATATATATATATATATATATATATATATATATATAATGTATATTAAAAATTAAGTAAAATTACCTGATTTTTAATTGAGCTAACTAGCTTCTATTTCATACTGAGGTTGTAATTCTTGACCAAATATAAGTGTCGGTGTTATAAAGGAGGGTGCAAAGCCTGAAATACAACATTGTGAACCACAGGTAAATCCAATCATTCTGTTTTAATTCGTATGTGATCGGCTTCTTGTCGCATTACGAGTTCAGGCAACACGCATTAAGCCATCTGTATACATGGGAATATAGTTCGCAGATTTTGGTTCGTGCGAACCGAGATAGCTGTTTCCATCGCGTGTGTGGATGTACCAGAGCAAAGCTAATTAAGAACCGTGTGTTCCACGTCTGTCGGAAATTTTTATTCGGTTCGCCGTTGGATCGCTCCAAGATAGCTGTGTGTAGGTGACATGTTGTTCTCGTAATTGTAGCGTTTTGTCATATCTATGTTCTCATGTGAGTATCTTACCTATATGGAGTGTCACAAGTTCCAACAAATACTGAAATACGACATCAGTCATCCACAAGTATAGTCCTTCTCACTATTGCCTCTTAGTGATTCAAAAGATTGAGGTGAGACCATGTTTTACGTTCACACTCTCGTCTAAAACAACCACAGTTACTGCAAACTTTGAACAGCTCATCTTCTTACTGCCGAGAAATGACAGTGTGGAGGAAAACGCTTCAGAACTTGGTCCGGCGAACCGAGATCGGTTAACCATGTTCGCATGTGTGCAGCCCGCTTTACGGTGTCGCGTTACACGAACTTCCAAATGCGTCCGTTTTAAAGACTTTTATCTTGCAAAATAATATATAAGGCTGTTGAGAAAATAGTGAGGCAGAAACTTTAATAAAACATCCAAGATTTCACCTAACCTTTTGCTAGCATAAAAACTCTCTCGCAGAAAATAATGGAGAAATAGATACCATTGAATGATTAACAGAGGTCAAATTAAAGATGTGAGTGGTGTTAATTTATGTGCAATGAAGATGAAAGCTTACAACAGCCATTTATACTTGTTGACATATCAGGTAATTCTGACTCATGTTTCCTAAAGGGGGGCGGTTAGTTGGCGAATAAGCGATCCACACGTTTCTTTATTTGGTTTATTATACTTCTTTTATTAAATAGTTTTATTTTTATCGCGTACATTTTCGGGTTTAAAAAAAACTTCTCGTTTTTGTATTTCCAACTTTTAAAATTTCAAAATTGTTTCCCACGTTATTTCCGAATTTACCCCACGCCTCACGTGACTCTTCCTACGCAACAACTCGTCTCAGAGATAACTAGCGCCTCTTTGCACACATCTGTGAGACTTATCTAAGAGCCACAGAAAAGCAGAAATCAATCCAACACCCGCCGATCAATCTATAACCGTTACGGAGAAGTGTTTTTCCTTGTTTCTCATTCACGACGACAATTAACACTATAGAGTTAGTTAGTTTTACAAATTTGGAAGTCACTTGGACAACTAGTCACACCACCCGTTGACGTCACTTGACACGACTTTAGATTTACGTATAACTGCGAGAACCTAAGTTTACAACACAAGATCATTTTAGTGATCACTGTACATTTATTTGTGTTTTTCTTATAAAATGAATAATAAAGTATGAAAAGAGGCAATGAACAAATAGCAATTTGATAGTAACATATGCACTTTAAAAGCGATAATGCGAAATTTACTAATCTCAAAGGAAAGGGATCAGAAAAGTAGCTACGCTCTTTTCATGGTTGGAACTTGGACAGGGAGAGGAAACCGAGTTAATGTTAGCAAGGAAGAGCGGTAGGAAAAAGCCTTACAATTATCTAGGAAACACGTCGAAATCAAGCGAGAATCCCGTGTAGAATGAACTGGGATTATAGCGTGGGGTGGTTAGATACGTTGTTAAAAGGTATTCAGTGGGTATCGAACATTTAAGTTTAGTTGAAATGAATATGAATGTTCGGCAGATGCAGCTGCTATCACCTGATAGGTGCCGTGTGTATACAATAATGTGTGCAGGTCGACTTCTGTGGAGATGCGTTGTGTAGGGCAAGATTCGTTAAATCTGTTCACCTCCGTATAAGCTGCTTTCGGATACTCCCTCTGGGAAACTTCTTCTTTTTGGGCGACCTCCTCGGGGAGGTCTTCAGCTCACGACATGTGTTGTGTAGGGCAAGATTCATTAAATCTGTTCACCTCCGTATAAGCTGCTTTTGGATACTCCCTCTGGGAAAGTTCTTCTTTTTGGGCGACCTCCTCGGGGAGATCTTCAGCTCACGACATGTGTTGTGTAGGGCAAGATTCATTAAATCTGTTCACCTCCGTATAAGCTGCTGTCGGGTACTCCCTCTGGGAAACTTCTTCTTTTTGGGCGACCTCCTCGGGGAGGTCTTCAGCTCACGATATGTGTTGTGTAGGGCGAGATTCATTAAATCTGTCCACCTCCGTTAAGCTGCTTTCGGGTACTCCCTCTGGGAAACTTCTTCTTTTTGGGCGACCTCCTCGGGGAGATCTTTAGCTCACGACATGTGTTGTGTAGGGCAAGATTCATTAAATCTGTTCACCTCCGTATAAGCTGCTGTCGGGTACTCCCTCTGGGAAACTTCTTTTTTTTGGGCGACCTCCTCGGGGAGATCTTTAGCTCACGACATGTGTTGTGTAGGGCAAGATTCTAAATCTGTTCACCTCCGTATAAGCTGCTTTCGGATACTCCCTCTGGGAAACTTCTTCTTTTTGGGCGACCTCCTCGGGGAGGTCTTCAGCTCATGACATGTGTTGCGTACTTATATTCAAAAGAAATAAAAGAACTCAGTTGGTTTCCTTGTTTTTTATTTCAATAAATTTATACAAGATCTAATTATTATTTCTGTAGCAAATTTGAATTCTAAAATACATTCTTAATTCTAAAATTTCTTAATTAGTACATTAAGTAGTATTTTACCAAACAGCTTTTCAGGGTAGACAGAATAAAAGCTTAAGGGTATAATAAAACGTTAGTGTGTGGGGAGTAGACAGGTTATTGTAGAACTGATTTCCCCATAAGCCTCCTTACAGTCTCCGTTATGTGTGTCTGAACTGTTTTAGAATTGCGGTAAAAACGTGTTGTCCCATGGGAAGTCGATGGCAGTCTAATCTGTGGGCTCTTACTGATAACCCGGGGATGAGATTCCACGCTCCTGTGCTTGGGTCAAATATAGTTAACCGGCAGCAAGCATGCGTTTGACGTCGGCTACGTGTGGGTAGTGGATTTTAGGTTGTCCCCCACTTTTAGATAGAAGCAGTGACAAGAACTGAAGGCGGTAGTGGACAAGAAAAACACAATCTAGACTTGTAGCCTGATGAAATAAGTCTTTGACCTGTTCGTCGGGAAAAATAGGCGGATATGTGGGCGAACCCAAACTCGTGTATTCAGTTGCAGTTTAGCTGGTAGACACATCGTTATAATATCGATAAAGAATAGGGATACGACCCATTTCCAGAGCAGCGCCGAGATGCTCAGGGATTCACGAGCTTGCCTTGTGAGTCTTGTTTTCGTCTTTTCCCTTGGAGAACATCAAGAACATAAAATGCAGGTGCTTTTCTGATCTTTAACACCTTTAATGAGGCTCGTTATTTATTTTTAAACACTTCACCTCGTCTCCGAGTCATGTTTCACCTTTTGAACTCATTTGCCTCCCTTGTTTGTCTTATTAAAATTCTTTAGATGCATGTCTCCTTCTTCTCTTTACACTCATAACACTCTTCTCCTCTTTGCCTCCACACCAAGCTTTTCAATGGATCCATATCATAGCTCTTGTATTTGCCAACGTACCTTCTCTTTGCTTCTTCTCTTTCACATCCATACTACTCGTACGTTTCTTCTTTTTCCTCCACGTTATGCTTCTTCCCTTTGTCTTAATGCCACGCTTCTTCTCTTCACCCCCAGTCCACGGCTTTTCTCTTCACCTTCCTGTAACGATTCTTGTCTTTGCTTTCACATCACGATTCTTCTCTCCAACTTGTGTTATGCTTTTTCTCTTAGCCTCCTAGACAAGCTCTTCTCTTTACATCATGTCATGTCTTTTCGCTTCGAATTCATTGCTCTACTCTTCAAATCACCCTTTTTCTCCTCATCTCCTGATCATGCTTCTCCGCTTCGACTGCATACCACGCTTCTTCTTTTCGAATTCAAGGCATGCCCCTATACTAAGCTTCTGCTCTCCAAGTCCCGTTTCTTTTCTTTGCTTTAATATCATGCTTCTTCTCTCCAACTCATGCCATGCTTCTTCTCTTCACATCCAGGCCACACTTCACCTCGTCACCTCCAAATCATGCTTCTTCTTTTCACCTCAGCGACGCGTCTACTCTTAGCCTCCATGTCACGCTTCTTCTCTTTACCTAAATGCCACGCTTATTCTCCTCGCCATATGTACGTCTAAGGAAGATCAAAATCCAGAAGCCACAGTAACCAATTGCTTCTTCAACAATTAAGTAACCGTAACCAACAGACAGTTTAATCAGCAAAATTTTACTGTTCATTTTGTTATTGCATAGTAATATTATTTTTGCGATATTTTCCGAACCCGAATAAAGCCATCTCAGCAAAAACTAAATAAAAAACGATCACGTGAAACTCCAAACCCTTTTTCAGATTCTCCATAACTTACAAAATATTTCTTATAATGTGGTTTTTATATTTAGACTAATTTCCATTTTGGTTTTTTTTTATTGTGTGATTCTGAATCATTAAAAAACAGTGATATGTAAAGCAGTGGCTAAACATATGATTTGTGTTGGAAATCCAACAGATTTCATCTAGCAGCAAGATTGTATGACAGTTTATGTTAAGTCACAATTTATGACGGCTATGGCATAATTCCGCGCAGAAAATTTACGCCGACTTACAAAGTTTAGTTTATCGCGGATAAATTACATAAATTTTCAGATTTATGCAAATTTACGTTTGCCACAACTTTACAAGGCTGAATGAATGTCTATGCAAACATTCAAATAATGTTTTAAATTTTCATGAGATTGTAAAGTTACAGCCTATTTGCTGGCGTGATATTTCTCTTCTGATCTCTAATTGTAAGCAACATTTTGTCGTTATGACATACAATGTATACCAGTGACCTTTTTATGTGTCCAACCTAAATTCTGAAACCAAAATTGAATAAAGTATAATGTTCGAGAGATACTTAGGAGCGGTTAGAGGGAAATGTTTTGAGTAGGCTTTTCGTTGTGATGACCTTTAACCTTCAGCGACAGATTTTTAAATTACCGCCTTTAGTAGATGAAAAGATAGACCGTTAGAAACAAAAAAAAGACAAAACTTTCTAGTTTTAAAGATATAACGGCATTTTTATTGGATATACTATTTTTTTTACCTTGAATATTAAATATGGAAAGGCTGTCTATGAAGAGGAGACATGATTTGGAACTAATCCAGACATAAATTTCAATAATAGTAAGCACACGTCAATTTTTAAAGCCTGTTTGTAAATTAATTTTAAAATACTGATATTTAATATGTAAAAATGTTTCGAAGTCTAAATACGCTTAGCCTTGTGGTGACCAACTTTGGCAATCCATCTCTGCTAGGAACGTTCATGCGTGTTAGCGAAACCTTAAGACATAGAGACAGCATAAATATATTTACAATTTAGAAAATAAAGTTATTTATATAATTAGTTTTCATATTTTACCCTCAGATAATATTACAATAGTATGGAATGTAATACAGCTATGTATTTGTGCAAGGATCTATCTTGACTGTTCTTGTTTATGATAGAGCCTCTCTTCTAACCTCCTGTTCCAGTCTCCGAACAGTGTCCTCGATCTACTTGTCCCTTCCCCAATCACCCAATTCTTATGTCCTTGAATTTAATTAAACAGTAAAACAATTAATCGCATTGTAAGCGCGTTAGTGCTGGAAGATCGCCAGTTCTGGGCGTGTTTCGCACAAGCATTAATCTGGATTGTCTGTCAGAATTGAATTAAGTATAGTCGTTGGCAAGTTAAATTTAGAATCAAATAATGCTCGTCATAATACACAGACATATCAAAAACATTCTATTGTACATTTGTTTATAATATATCCGTGGTGTTAAATTGATTAAAACAGCTATGAAAAATTAAACTATAAGTTACAATTGAAGGTGTCAAATAATATAAATAGAAGATAAACTAAATTACAGTATAGAGTGGGCAAGTAATACTGTTATGGTTCAGTCGCTCAAATACCATTCTGATCAAAAATACTGTGAATAATTTTGTATTATAAAAAGTGATAAACGTACATCGAATTCAATTTTTCTCCTTCAAAGTACTGTCCTTGGCTGGCAATGCACTTATCCCAACGCTGAGTCTATGACGGGAAACATTTCTGGAAGCCTTCTTTCAGAAAGGCGTTTAGCTGCTCGGTCATGCCCCTCTCAATGTCAGGAATGGTGTCAACATGTTTTACTTTAAGCATAGTTTTAATTTTTGGAAAGAACCAGAAGTTCCATGGTGCCTAATTGGGTGAGTATGGCGGATGTGGACAGACAGGAACACTTTCGTCTAAAAACCCGCGAATGAAAAGCTGTTTTCGTGATAAAGAAGAAAGACATTTGCCCATTTTCTGGTCTCTGTCTTCGTATGTCATTTCGCAAGTTGCAGTACTCCTTATAAAATGCACAGTTGCTCCCCTTGGAACGAACTCAGATCGCACTACGCACTCACTATCGAAGAAACCAATGAGCATGACCTTGATGTTCGATTTTGTTTGACGTGTGTTTTTAGGGCGAGGAGATGTATTGGTTTTCCATTGGGAACTCTGTATTTTGGTCTCAGGGTCATAACCATAGATCTAACTTTCATCTCCAGTTACAATTTTGGCCATGAAGTCCGGATCTGCTTGAAGACGATCCTTCAACTCTGTGCAGACTGACGCATGATTTTCCTTCTGTTCATCAATTAAAGGTCTAGGAACAAATTTTGCACTCTTGTCTCATTTGCAAATTATTGCTTTGAAGAAGAAACCTTACGAGATGTTAAGATCTTCAGATAGCTTTCGAATAGTCTCTAGTCTACGTATTATTACAATTACTCCTAAGTAACTCTACACTTTAAGAGGAGATCCATGTTCCTCCTTATGGATCCAACCAAACACAACAAATATATCTACCTGTCCTCAGTATTTTTTTATGAAATAATTAGGTCGCAGCCTTCTAAGCATGGACGTCAAAAATGTTGGTGGGTTTCGATCAGTTGAAGATGATTAATTAGTCCACTTGGCTAGTTGGCAATGAAGTTGTTACTTTGATCGAGTGAAATCTCATCATTCAAAAACCTTATTTTCTCCAAAAATTCTAACCTTTCACTATTCTTGGTTAGGATCTTTTTTTGTGAATAATTTGATTCCAATGCAGTATTACTCAAACTATACCGAATGATATCGACACGATTTATAGATGCTCCAAGGTGGAGAAAATACACACCAAAAAGGTAAAGGCCCTGAGTGTGATGGAAGTGGTAGAACAGCGGTCTTGAACGAACAATTGTTTCTACTTTTTGCACATTGTGTCTGTTTTTGGGACCTCAAAAACAGAGGTTAATGAACGTCCCAAACGCTGCTCGTCTTCAACCGACTCATTTCCGCTTTTATATTGATCATACCGCTTGTACACAATCTTCAGAGTTACCGCATTAACGCCAAACACAGATTTTAACATTTCGTGGGCTTCTTTGGGATTCTTTTGCAACTTAAAACAAAACAATGTGAATGCGTTGTTCGATATCCATAATGTGCGACACACTATGTACACGACCTCACTCTAGCGGCTCTGGCAGTCGACTGACAAGCTCCAGCGTGTTGAAACTTGTGGTTGCCTGTCTAAACAGATAAAGCTACTAGGCAAATTACATCATATGGATGTAGGGTCAGCAATTGCTGCTATAAAAATTCATTCACTCTTTTTTGATCACCCCTCGTAAGTGACTTATCAGTAATACAAAGTGGCAGTGAAAAAATATATTTCCTGAGAAAGGGGGAGATTTTGTCCACACACATCAGCACATGTCAGTCGAGTCCGTGTATGTGTGTGTGTGTAATACAGTATTTGTGTTTTCCTCAAAGATGTTTCTTGTTTTAATTGGATTAAGAAATTTTGTCTCGTGTAGTCATCTCTAGGCCCAAACATTGTTTCTTCCTTCCTGAAATTACGCTAATAAATATGTGTATGTGTGTGTGTGTATGTGTGTGTGTGTGTGTGTGTGTGTGTGTGTGTGTGTGTGTGTGTGTGTGTGTGTGTGTGTGTGTGTGTGTGTGTGTGTGTGTGTGTGTGTGTGTGTGTGTGTGTGTGTGTGTCAAAGCGTAATAAAATTGCCATATTAAAACGTTTTTACTGGAGGTTCTACCACAAGGTGCACAACCCGCGGCCCCGGACTTGCTATTTGCTCTTGATATTGCTCTAAAATGTTACCCTTTAATTTAGCATTTTATGCTAAATGTGTGCTAAATGACGTGATATTATGCATCATATGAACGAATTGAACAGCAAACGTATAGACGACGGCAGTTTAATTCAATCGTCAGTGAGCCTCAACAGAGCGTTTGAAAAAAAGTTGTCAGACTTCGGCACCCAAATACAAAAAGGATTTCTGGCTAACTTCCCTTCGCTTCCGAGTTGATTCCAACACCGTAGATTTCTCGAAACCTAGCAGTAAAATACAATGTCTGGAGGCAGATTTATAAATCAGTTTTCAAGACATTAACAAATTTGAAACATTATTTGAATTCTTTTCACCATTTTTCAGTGTTGTTTGTATGGATGAATCAGACAATATTTAAACGGTACTTATTGATATGCAGCTCATGATTTCGTTAAAAGTAAACGTTCTGTGGGGTTTCATTATTATATTTCTACAAAAATTACTTACCTCCCGATGCTTAATCTGGGAAATAAATTTTTAAACATTTCGTATTTGTTCGGTAATACTTTCATTTGTAAGGAGCTTTTTCGTTAAATAAACTATCAAATCTAGAACTCGTGTGGGTTTATCTGACAGTCACATGGAATCAACTTTCAAAATAACAACGACAAACATTGAAATAGAGAATTATCAAAACAAAACTGTCACTAAAATAAACATTTTTCAAAATTAATTTTATCTTTATAAAATGTATAGTTTCATGTTTTTAATCCTGATATAAGATCAATATTGCAACATTATAAAGAAAATTGTTTTAAGCTTTGAATACTAATGTAATATCAACATTGCAACATTATAAAGAAAATTGTTTTAAGCTTTGAATACTAATGTAATATCAACATTGCAACATTATAAAGAAAATTGATTTAAGCTTTGAATACTAATGTAATATCAACATTGCAACATTATAAAGAAAATTGATTTAAGCTTTGAATACTAATGTAATATCAACATTGCAACATTATAAAGAAAATTGATTTAAGCTTTGAATACTAATGTAATATCAACATTGCAACATTATAAAGAAAATTGATTTAAGCTTTGAATACTAATGTAATATCAACATTGCAACATTATAAAGAAAATTGATTTAAGCTTTGAATACTAATGTAATATCAACATTGCAACATTATAAAGAAAATTGATTTAAGCTTTGAATACTAATGTAATATCAACATTGCAACATTATAAAGAAAATTGATTTAAGCTTTGAATACTAATGTAATATCAACATTGTAACATTATAAAGATAGGATGTTATTGACCTCTGGTCACATTGTTCTATAATAGCGTACAGGTATGTATGCTATTATATATTTTAAAATGGCGGTGTATGTAAGATATTTTCGCATATTACAATATAAAATGTAGGATGTAATATTTGAAAAAGACGTATTCCAATTGTTGAACTCGGTATATTCTTGTCCTGCGGCCCGGTTAAAAAAACGTTTCTGGTCCGCTGTTCTACCACTTCCATCACACTCAGAGCCTTTACCTTTTTGGTGTATATTTTCTCCACCTTGGAGCATCTATAAATCGTGTCGATATCATTCGGTATAGTTTGAGTAATACTGCATTGGAATCAAATTATTTAGAAAAAAAGATCCTAACCAAGAATAGTGAAAGGTTAGAATTTTTGGAGAAAATAAGGTTTTTGAATGATGAGATTTCACTCGATCAAAGTAACAACTTCATTGCCAACTAGCCAAGTGAACTAATTAATCATCTTCAACTGATCGAAACCAACCAACATTTTTTACTTCCTTAGAAAGTTGCGACCTGAATATTTCATAAAACAATACTGAAGACAGGTAGATATATTTGTTGTGTGTTTGATTGGATCCATAAGGAGAAATATAGATCTCCTCTTAAAGTCTAGCGTTACTTAGGAGTAATTGTAATAATACGTACACTAGAAATTAGAATTAAAATTAGAAAGGTATTCACTCCCATCGTCATTACGTTCTCCTAATCAGAGCCTAATTATGTTGTCGTGTCAAGACAACAGAATTTTCACATTTCTTAGTGAACAATATTTTTAGTTTTCTCCGCGCTTATCCTGTACGAGGTGAGGCCTAAGAAAATGCAATAAAAGTCGTGCCCACAAAACTTGACATATATTGCAATACTTTTCAATAAGCAATTTCAAAGTGCACGATACAATACGAATTTCCTTTCATTTCTTTTCACTTTCATTTACTTTTCTAATTTTAACTCATATTTCAAATACTTTTTCAGTTTTAATTCTTCTCCAAATACTTTTCTAATTTTGATTCCTTTTCAACTGTAACTGATGTGTTTAACAAATGTCACTGTTCATTTGTTCAGAAGTACGTCAGACGGATGGTAAAATATATTTCAATAGATTTTCTGTCTATTTGAATTATTTTTAAGAGTAAGTAGACTAAAATTTTCGAATTTTAGCCCATCCTCCAGAATAACCTCGTTTTAAAACCTCTCTCAAAATTTCAATGCAACTCCAACGAAAAATGTTTTTATACATTGTAATAAAAAGTTTCGTGAAGTCCATTGTTTTATTGTTAAATTCGAACCCTGACCTCTACACGACAGATCGCCATCTGAGTACAATAAAATACAATAGTGTAACATGCAATCGTAGGCTGTGACGCCGTCTGCGATTTCATATTTAAATATTTATATACAACCTCCACTTATTGATGAGTAAATACGTCCGGGCGAGATATGCTGACAGTAGGCTAAGCGCGAAGATAAATGATTATATTATGTGTCTGCCGACATTGCCAAACGAGTTGCGGAAACATGAGTGTTGAAAATATTCAACGATTATTCAGTTTTTTCTAGTCGCGAGAAGAATGAGACTATTTTTGTTTCTGTTTAACTACACACGATCTTTCGACAGTTGGGAGACACCTTTCTTCACCTCATGTTAAGAGCACGACTGCTTTAGATAAGTAAACCTCTTCTTCGATGCTACTTCTCCTATTCCTAGTACCATTACATTTCTTTAGTCCTACCTATAGTGTGGACCACGTAACCGTGGACTTGGCCTTGAGAGATCGCAGTAGGCGAGACGGGAGGTGGAGGACCAGTACAAATAGTTTCCTACAAACATGATAAGGGCTGTCAAAACACTGACTTGGATGAGAAGGTCGATATTAGATAATTCTATGATTAAATTAGCTATGAAATCACAAGCAATCTTGAAATATGTGTAGATATATCGGACGTAAAAGATGATATTGTATATAACATTCTGAACATTATGTAACATAACATAAATAAATGAAACCTCTATAAGAGGTTTCATTTATTTATGTTAAACATTACGCCACAGTTGTTTTATACAGTTATGTAACATGTTTTAAGAAGTGGCGGTATACGAGAAATCTCGCAAAGCCAAGTGCTCGATTACGTGATTCACACTATACTTCCATGTACCTATCCTTAACCTTCTTCTTACAAGTGGGTGGGCAAGAAGACTTTTTCATGACACCAATAGAGAGTAGATCTACTTTAGGTACGCAACGCTTGACTTTTGCTATGATGTTATGGCAACATAATGTTATTACGTCATAATAGCTCTCCTATATCCTGTACCAGAAGTTTTTTAAATCTATCTTAATCCTAGATATCACAACCTTTTCAAATCCTTCGTGGGCTGATAGCCTTAAAAATATTTTTTTCAACTAAGTTATAGTATTTGTAGAATATGTCTTGTAAATAATTTGTAAAACAACTTCATAATTTAACGAAAACGAATATGAAAAAAAGTTGTTTATTTCTGTAAGTAATTACATTCATGGTAAAGAAATGTTTAGTCGTGAGTTTCGTTAAAACAAATCTAACCTTAAAAATATTGACAATACTCCCTAATAACAAAAAAATAACTAATACAAATATTACTACAATTTTACATTTATAAGCATTTCGATGACCATGGCATCATCATCAAAGGATCCTCCTACAATAAAAATACAATCTTCCAAGCTTATTATAATTAAATAATGTTTTTGGTATTGGTAATAGTATCAATATTTTTATTGTAATATTGATTCTGTGCTCATTACATTGTATTTTAACCAAATCTTTTTAAAAGGAAAATATTTGGTTCCTTATAATACCCCATAAATTAAAAATATTACTAAATTATACTTTAATTTTATATTGCAAGGAGACGACAGATATTTTAGGCTTTAGAAAACGTAAAATTTACTTTGAAAATATGTTTATTTTATGTTTATTAATTATCAAATTCAATCGGTTTTCTGGTTTTTTCTAAATTTGTGTGATGTAATGTAATAAAATAGTCTAATTTGAAATGTTCAAAAAATAAGTCCTTTCCTTAAACCAAACGTCTTCGACTTCACAGTATAACTTAAGTATAAACCTGAAAAACAATCGAAGTTGGTTTTCTGCCTCGTACTGTCGGCCATTGCAACAGCTAAATAGGGATATTAGGTCCAGTACGGACGAAGTGGAACCAATAATCCTTTTAAGACTCCCGGAGCCGGGCGGTAAATTGAGCGAGGCTAAGTGACTGTGTAAACAATGCGATCCAAGTGGCCGTGAATTAAGGATAATGTCTCAATCAGTTTTAGTGCAGCACCTCTGCCTCTAATGGATATGCAATGAGCGGTGCACGCGCTGTCAAGTGTCAAGGTTGAGCGCCAGCTGATTTTGTCGCTCAGCTGTGAATTCGGTGTGCATTACGATTGCGCGCTATCCTTAACGTCGCCCATTGCCCGTGCAGGGCCTTACTTTACCTGACACCTGATAATGGTCCTCCGGGCCAGACGTTTAATTGCCGACTTCGTTTTCTGTCGAACTCTAATGGTGCTTAATTTACTGTCGAAACTGGTCTTTGCGAATCGCGTGCCTCTACGTCGGACGTGTGAATAATCAAATACGTCGTGCTTGCTTCGCATTAACTTGTTAGGCACCCGTGAATTGCGTCTTAGTAAACAATCTGAAGACATGTCTTTACTAAAATGGCTTGAAAGAAACAAATACTTTTTTTAATTTAAAAAAATGACGACGATAAAAATAAAATTTCCAAGTAATTTACTTTGTAACTACTATTTTGAAGCATTGCCCAAATAATTTAAAATATGTTTTCCAGTAGGGTACATATATCTATTGATTTTAAACGTTTATGATTACTAAAAAGAGCAAAACAATACATTTTGCTAAATTAATTATTTCGGTTATTACGATTTAAGGTTGGCGTAAACACAAAGCTGCTCAGAGTGTTATAAAAAAATGTATTCACAGAAGATTATTGGATTGAAGTTGAAAAGCATGCCATTAAAAAATAGTCATCAATTGTGAATATTTGTAAAATCAAGTTAACAAAAACCGCTGTAAAATAATAATAGGCCTACTCAACATTTAGAGTTCCCAGTGCTCAGAGTTACTGGAGGAGAATCTAATAAATATGTGTGGAATGGAATTAAAGAAAGCAATAGGGTAATAAAAATAAGAAATCCAAGACCTCCATTACAAATAGAGTTTTGCGAACTTCAATTTCTTGCAGTCGACACAATTTGTGTGTGTGTGTGTGTGTGTGTGTGTGTGTGTGAGAGAGAGAGAGAGAGAGAGAGAGTGCGTGTGTGTGTGAGAGAGAGAGAGAGAAAGAGAGTAAGGGAGAGAGAGAGTGTGTGTGTCTGTGTGTGTGAGAGAGAGAGAGAGAGAATGTGTGTTAGAGAGAGAGAAAGAGAGAGTGAGAGACTGTGTGTGTGTGTGTGTGTGTGTAAGTCAGAGAGAGAGAGAGAGAGAGTGTGTGTGTGTGAGAGAGAGAGCGAGAGAGAGTGTGTGTGTGTGTGAGAGAGAGAGAGAGAGAGTATGTGTTTGTGTGTTTCCTTGTATTCACTAAATAATAAAACATTATCAGCTATATCAGTCTTATTAGATTTTAAATGAGCTAGCTTTCTCTATCATCAAGTCTAATTAAGTACTGATTGGAGTAGATCATTATTCGTAATCTTCATAGTACACTATGAATAAGGTTTACAAACCTTATTTTTAAATAAATAAAATCTCTAAACCACAAATAACATTTTATTTAAACCTTATGTACATTTCGATTGCCCAGCAATCATCTTCAGAGGTATTTAAAAAATACAGAGTTGTAATAAAATGTTATTTGTGGTTTAGAGGTTTTATTTATTTAAAAATAAACATTACGCCACAGTTGCTTCATATAGTTATGTTTAGAAACCTTATTCTTCTATATCTTCGTCACTGTGCCGTTTTGCGTCAACATTTATTGTCAACCCAGCGCTCATCGAACCTCTCTACCTAGCCACCTTTCGTCGTTTGCTGAGCTTTATCTTTGCTCATTCCTATTTAAGTATGAAATTTTCCGGTTCAGAAGCTGTTTTTCGCCCACAGACCTGCTTCATAAATTTTGCGGTTTCCGGACTCCGTAGAAACGTTTTCTCCAGCACTTAGGCCGGCCGCAAACAGGATACGTCACGGCACTGCGCTGCAAAAAAGCCGTTCCCGATGCAGTGTGCGGCACCTCCATTTAATCCACTACAAACCAAATCACCCCCAAGGTGCCTGAAAACAAAACGTTCCGCAGCGCCGCGCTGTTCCTTATCCGGAGCCTAATTACTGTTGTGCTTTTTCTGGTCCTGACTGAGGAACTGTCTAAAGATTTCATTTCCTAAACACCTTTCTTTGTTTTCCCATCAACTCTGTGGAGGAATGTCGTGTCTGCGGACTAAATTATGTATTTAAAATATATTAAACATAAACTGGTAAAAATTAACATCTTTTATTTTGTAGTATTATTGTTAATTTTTTCCCAAACATATCATGTTCGTTTAAGAGATTACTGTGTGAGTAATAAACTGAGTTTGACGAAAGTAGGAAAGCTAGTGCGTTGTTGCGTCGTAGCGTAGTGAAGACGAGCCAACGTGGACAGCCCAGAATCGACCGGTTGTAATTGTATAATTTGTAACCCGGTAAAGTTTCGTACAGAATTGTAAACACTGGTCGCTTGTCTGGACGTCATGGCTTCCTTTATAAGGATCAGCGTATAGCCACCCAAACAGTGTAAGGAGACCATTCATATGTATTACGCTACACCAAGATGGCGGCGTAAACACGTGATCGATGCAACTGAGTCCGGCCACGTGTTGACATGCCAAAGAAAATTTGTCAACACTGGATCACGAATGAGGCAAAAACATAACATCCATTCTTCGTGAGGATTCATGTCTAGCAAAGATTAACGATATTTGTCCATTTCCCTAGATATCCGCCAAACAGCTGTATCAATTTACACAATATTTTTAAAATGTACTAAACATATTGAAAACCACACACACACACACACACACACACACACACACACACACACACACACACACACACACACACACACACACACACACACACACACACACACATACACACACACACACACACACACACACACACACACACACACACACACACACACACACACACACACACACACACACACACACACACATTTTAACTTCATAATGCACAATACAAAAAGTAACATAACCTAAGAGTAACAAACACAGATACTCTTATGTTTATTATAGCAAGATATATTGAACTATAAATTAATATTTTTATTAATTGATAAATAATATTGAACTATTGCATTTTTACTTCATAGCGCACAATACAAAACGTAACATAACCTAAGAGTAACAAACACAGATACTCTTATGTTTATTATAGCAAGATATAATGAACTATAAATTAATATTTGTATTAATTGATAAATAATATTGAACTATTGCATTTTTACTTCATAGCGCACAATACAAAAAGTAACATAACCTAAGAGTAACAAACACAGATACTCTTATGGTTATTATAGCAAGATATATTGAACTATAAATTAATATTTGTATTAATTGATAAATAATATTGAACTATTGCATTTTTACTTCATAGCGTACAATACAAAACGTAACATAACCTTAGAGTAACAAACACAGATACTCTTATGTTTATTATAGCAAGATATATTGAACTATAAATTAATATTTTTATTAATTGATAAATAATATTGAACTATTGCATTTTTACTTCATAGCGCACAATACAAAAAGTAACATAACCTAAGAGTAACAAACACAGATACTCTTATGGTTATTATAGCAAGATATATTGAACTATAAATTAATATTTGTATTAATTGATAAATAATATTGAACTATTGCATTTTTACTTCATAGCGTACAATACAAAACGTAACATAACCTTAGAGTAACAAACACAGATACTCTTATGTTTATTATAGCAAGATATATTTAACTATAAATTAATATTTTTATTAATTGATAAATAATATTGAACTATTGCATTTTTACTTCATAACGCACAATACAAAACTTAACATAACCTTAGAGTAACAAACACAGATACTCTTATGTTTATTATAGCAAGATATATTGAACTATAAATTAATATTTGTATTAATTGATAAATAATATTGAACTATTACATTTTTACTTCATAGCGGACAATACAAAACGTAACATAACCTAAGAGTAACAAACACAGATACTCTTATGTTTATTATAGCAAGATATATTGAACTATAAATTAATATTTGTATTAATTGATAAATAATATTGAACTATTGCATTTTTACTTCATAACGCACAATACAAAACGTAACATAACCTAAGAGTAACAAACACAGATACTCTTATGTTTATTATAGCAAGATATATTGAACTATTGCATTTTTACTTCATAGCGCGCAATACAAAACGAAACATAACCTTAGAGTAACAAACACAGATACTCTTATGTTTATTATACAAGATATATTGAACTATAAATTAATATTTGTATTAATTGATAAATAATATTGAACTATTGCATTTTTACTTCATAGCGCACAATACAAAATGTAACATAACGTTAGAGTAACAAACACAGATACTCTTATGTTTATTATAGCAAGATATATTTAACTATAAATTAATATTTTTATTAATTGATAAATAATATCGAACTATTGCATTTTTACTTCATAGCGCACAACACAAAAAGTAACATAACCTAAGAGTAACAAACACAGATACTCTTATGTTTATTATAGCAAGATATATTGAACTATAAATTAATATTTTTATTAATTGATAAATAATATCGAACTATTGCATTTTTACTTCATAACGCACAACACAAAACGTAACATAACCTTAGAGTAACAAACACAGATACTCTTATGTTTATTATAGCAATATATATTTAACTATAATTTAATATTTTTATTAATTGATAAATAATATCGAACTATTGCATTTTTACTTCATAACGCACAATACAAAACGTAACATAACCTTAGAGTAACAAACACAGATACTCTTATGTTTATTATAGCAAGATATATTTAACTATAAATTAATATTTTTATTAATTGATAAATAATATCGAACTATTGCATTTTTACTTCATAACGCACAATACAAAACGTAACATAACCTTAGAGTAACAAACACAGATACTCTTATGTTTATTATAGCAAGATATATTGAACTATAAATTAATATTTTTATTAATTGATAAATAATATTGAACTATTGCATTTTTACTTCATAGCGCACAATACAAAACGTAACATAACCTAAGAGTAACAAACACAGATAGTTTTATGTTTGTTATAGCAAGATATATTTAACTATAAATTAATATTTTTATTAATTGATAAATAATATCGAACTATTGCATTTTTACTTCATAGCGCACAATACAAAACGTAACATAACCTTAGAGTAACAAACACAGATACTCTTATGTTTATTATAGCAAGATATATTTAACTATAAATTAATATTTTTATTAATTGATAAATAATATCGAACTATTGCATTTTTACTTCATAACGCACAACACAAAACGTAACATAACCTTAGAGTAACAAACACAGATACTCTTATGTTTATTATAGCAAGATATATTTAACTATAAATTAATATTTTTATTAATTGATAAATAATATCGAACTATTGCATTTTTACTTCATAACGCACAATACAAAACGTAACATAACCTTAGAGTAACAAACACAGATACTCTTATGTTTATTATAGCAAGATATATTTAACTATAAATTAATATTTTTATTAATTGATAAATAATATCGAACTATTGCATTTTTACTTCATAGCGCACAACACAAAAAGTAACATAACCTAAGAGTAACAAACACAGATACTCTTATGTTTATTATAGCAAGATATATTTAACTATAAATTAATATTTTTATTAATTGATAAATAATATCGAACTATTGCATTTTTACTTCATAACGCACAACACAAAACGTAACATAACCTTAGAGTAACAAACTCAGATACTCTTATGTTTATTATAGCAATATATATTTAACTATAATTTAATATTTTTATTAATTGATAAATAATATCGAACTATTGCATTTTTACTTCATAACGCACAATACAAAACGTAACATAACCTTAGAGTAACAAACACAGATACTCTTATGTTTATTATAGCAAGATATATTTAACTATAAATTAATATTTTTATTAATTGATAAATAATATTGAACTATTGCATTTTTACTTCATAACGCACAACACAAAACGTAACATAACCTTAGAGTAACAAACACAGATACTCTTATGTTTATTATAGCAAGATATATTTAACTATAAATTAATATTTTTATTAATTGATAAATAATATCGAACTATTGCATTTTTACTTCATAGCGCACAACACAAAAAGTAACATAACCTAAGAGTAACAAACACAGATACTCTTATGTTTATTATAGCAAGATATATTGAACTATAAATAAATATTTTTATTAATTGATAAATAATATCGAACTATTGCATTTTTACTTCATAACGCACAACACAAAACGTAACATAACCTTAGAGTAACAAACACAGATACTCTTATGTTTATTATACAAGATATATTGAACTATAAATTAATATTTGTATTAATTGATAAATAATATTGAACTATTGCATTTTTACTTCATAGCGCACAATACAAAATGTAACATAACGTTAGAGTAACAAACACAGATACTCTTATGTTTATTATAGCCAGATATATTTAACTATAAATTAATATTTTTATTAATTGATAAATAATATCGAACTATTGCATTTTTACTTCATAGCGCACAACACAAAAAGTAACATAACCTAAGAGTAACAAACACAGATACTCTTATGTTTATTATAGCAAGATATATTGAACTATAAATTAATATTTTTATTAATTGATAAATAATATCGAACTATTGCATTTTTACTTCATAACGCACAACACAAAACGTAACATAACCTTAGAGTAACAAACACAGATACTCTTATGTTTATTATAGCAATATATATTTAACTATAATTTAATATTTTTATTAATTGATAAATAATATCGAACTATTGCATTTTTACTTCATAACGCACAATACAAAACGTAACATAACCTTAGAGTAACAAACACAGATACTCTTATGTTTATTATAGCAAGATATATTTAACTATAAATTAATATTTTTATTAATTGATAAATAATATCGAACTATTGCATTTTTACTTCATAACGCACAATACAAAACGTAACATAACCTTAGAGTAACAAACACAGATACTCTTATGTTTATTATAGCAAGATATATTGAACTATAAATTAATATTTTTATTAATTGATAAATAATATTGAACTATTGCATTTTTACTTCATAGCGCACAATACAAAACGTAACATAACCTAAGAGTAACAAACACAGATAGTTTTATGTTTGTTATAGCAAGATATATTTAACTATAAATTAATATTTTTATTAATTGATAAATAATATCGAACTATTGCATTTTTACTTCATAGCGCACAATACAAAACGTAACATAACCTTAGAGTAACAAACACAGATACTCTTATGTTTATTATAGCAAGATATATTTAACTATAAATTAATATTTTTATTAATTGATAAATAATATCGAACTATTGCATTTTTACTTCATAACGCACAACACAAAACGTAACATAACCTTAGAGTAACAAACACAGATACTCTTATGTTTATTATAGCAAGATATATTTAACTATAAATTAATATTTTTATTAATTGATAAATAATATCGAACTATTGCATTTTTACTTCATAACGCACAATACAAAACGTAACATAACCTTAGAGTAACAAACACAGATACTCTTATGTTTATTATAGCAAGATATATTTAACTATAAATTAATATTTTTATTAATTGATAAATAATATCGAACTATTGCATTTTTACTTCATAGCGCACAACACAAAAAGTAACATAACCTAAGAGTAACAAACACAGATACTCTTATGTTTATTATAGCAAGATATATTTAACTATAAATTAATATTTTTATTAATTGATAAATAATATCGAACTATTGCATTTTTACTTCATAACGCACAACACAAAACGTAACATAACCTTAGAGTAACAAACTCAGATACTCTTATGTTTATTATAGCAATATATATTTAACTATAATTTAATATTTTTATTAATTGATAAATAATATCGAACTATTGCATTTTTACTTCATAACGCACAATACAAAACGTAACATAACCTTAGAGTAACAAACACAGATACTCTTATGTTTATTATAGCAAGATATATTTAACTATAAATTAATATTTTTATTAATTGATAAATAATATTGAACTATTGCATTTTTACTTCATAACGCACAACACAAAACGTAACATAACCTTAGAGTAACAAACACAGATACTCTTATGTTTATTATAGCAAGATATATTTAACTATAAATTAATATTTTTATTAATTGATAAATAATATCGAACTATTGCATTTTTACTTCATAGCGCACAACACAAAAAGTAACATAACCTAAGAGTAACAAACACAGATACTCTTATGTTTATTATAGCAAGATATATTGAACTATAAATAAATATTTTTATTAATTGATAAATAATATCGAACTATTGCATTTTTACTTCATAACGCACAACACAAAACGTAACATAACCTTAGAGTAACAAACTCAGATACTCTTATGTTTATTATAGCAATATATATTTAACTATAATTTAATATTTTTTTTAATTGATAAATAATATCGAACTATTGCATTTTTACTTCATAACGCACAATACAAAACGTAACATAACCTTAGAGTAACAAACACAGATACTCTTATGTTTATTATAGCAAGATATATTTAACTATAAATTAATATTTTTATTAATTGATAAATAATATTGAACTATTGCATTTTTACTTCATAACGCACAACACAAAACGTAACATAACCTTAGAGTAACAAACACAGATACTCTTATGTTTATTATAGCAAGATATATTTAACTATAAATTAATATTTTTATTAATTGATAAATAATATCGAACTATTGCATTTTTACTTCATAGCGCACAACACAAAAAGTAACATAACCTAAGAGTAACAAACACAGATACTCTTATGTTTATTATAGCAAGATATATTGAACTATAAATTAATATTTGTATTAATTGATAAATAATATTGAACTGTTGCATTTTTACTTCATAGCGCACAATACAAAACGTAACATAACCTTAGAGTAACAAACACAGATGCTCTTATGTTTATTATAGCAAGATATATTTAACTATAAATTAATATTTTTATTAATTGATAAATAATATTGAACTATTGCATTTTTACTTCATAGCGCACAATACAAAACGTAACATAACCTTAGAGTAACAAACACAGATGCTCTTATGTTTATTATAGCAAGATATATTTAACTATAAATTAATATTTGTATTAATTGATAAATAATATTGAACTATTGCATTTTTACTTCATAGCGCACAATACAAAACGTAACATAACCTTAGAGTAACAAACACAGATGCTCTTATGGTTATTATAGCAAGATATATTTAACTATAAATTAATATTTGTATTAATTGATAAATAATATTGAACTATTGCATTTTTACTTCATAGCGCACAATACAAAACGTAACATAACCTTAGAGTAACAAACACAGATGCTCTTATGTTTATTATAGCAAGATATATTTAACTATAAATTAATATTTTTATTAATTGATAAATAATATTGAACTATTGCATTTTTACTTCATAGCGCACAATACAAAACGTAACGTAACCTAAGAGTAACAAACACAGATACTCTTATGTTTATTATAGCAAGATATATTGAACTATAAATTAATATTTTTATTAATTGATAAATAATATCGAACTATTACATTTTTACTTCATAACGCACAACACAAAACGTAACATAACCTAAGAGTAACAAACACAGATACTCTTATGTTTATTATAGCAAGATATATTTAACTATAAATTAATATTTTTATTTATTGATAAATAATATCGAACTATTACATTTTTACTTCATAACGCACAACACAAAACGTAACATAACCTAAGAGTAACAAACACAGATACTCTTATGTTTATTATAGCAAGATATATTTAACTATAAATTAATATTTGTATTAATTGATAAATAACATCGAACTATTACATTTTTACTTCATAGCGCACAATACAAAACGTAACATAACCTTAGAGTAACACAGATACTCTTATGTTTATTATAGCAAGATATATTGAACTATAAATTAATATTTGTATTAATTGATAAATAATATTGAACTATTGCATTTTTACTTCATAGCGCACAACACAAAACGTAACATAACCTAAGAGTAACAAACACAGATACTCTTATGTTTATTATAGCAAGATATATTTAACTATAAATTAATATTTGTATTAATTGATAAATAACATCGAACTATTACATTTTTACTTCATAGCGCACAATACAAAACGTAACATAACCTTAGAGTAACACAGATACTCTTATGTTTATTATAGCAAGATATATTGAACTATAAATTAATATTTGTATTAATTGATAAATAATATCGATCTATTACATTTTTACTTCATAGCGCACAATACAAAACGTAACATAACCTAAGAGTAACAAACACAGATACTCTTATGTTTATTATAGCAAGATATATTGAACTATAAATTAATATTTGTATTAATTGAAAAATAATATCGAACTATTACATTTTTACTTCATAGCGCACAATACAAAACGTAACATAACCTAAGAGTAACAAACACAGATACTCTTATGTTTATTATAGCAAGATATATTGAACTATAAATTAATATTTGTATTAATTGATAAATAATATTGAACTATTGCATTTTTACTTCATAACGCACAATACAAAACGTAATATAACCTTAGAGTAACAAACACAGATATATGTTTTTATTATTCATTACACATATAATGAAAATCTTTTTCACATATTTTCAATATACGATATTCTTGAATCTGTCGAACAAGATACTGCACTTGAAAATGAACTAAACATAACCTCAAAATACCTTTAAGCGAAAACGAAAACTGGTGATGTTAATAACCGTCACGTTAACTTTCGGAAATCTTCGGTACAAATCGTTCAGCTTACGTATGTAACGTCAGAAATGTGACGTCATATTTCTACAGTTTAACTCCCGTAGAAAAGTGTTAGTGGCGCCTATTGAAATTTACTATTAAATAAATCATGCACATAGGTGATATTGATCGTGCAAAGATATAACTTGTGACAAACAGTACTGATACTTCATTTACTTTCTTTAATGATAAAACCATTACACTCTTAAGAAGTGAATAATCTCCATTACGTCATAATCCGACAAGAAATGATATCAATATCGAAAGTTACAATATAATACTTTAATATAATAAATCAAACTTAGACAAACAATAGCATTTTACAATTTGTAAGTTGGCATGTAAAGCCTGAATATATTTGAATAGGTTGACAGTGTACGAAACGACAATGTAAATTAGAAGGTCGAGCAGCATCGAGAAATCGAGTTGGTATGTCATTTGCTTATTTAAAATAGAGAAATTTTGTTTTAGTGGTTTCTTTATGCACAATTTATTAGCATTGTGTTTGTGTGTAGTGTGAGAAGATAGGGAACAGCTTAGTAGCGGAAGAATACAAAGTGCTGATTAAAGTGGAATACATCCAGCGATAGCATTACTCTCAAATTTGTGACACTTTAAAGTGACGGGATGCTGTCATCATTAGGTCAAAATGTTTTTTTAATCGCCCGCTTCTGTAGGGCTTGTAAAGTTACACGCCAACTCAAATCTTGTACCTACATTGGAACTGGTTACTTTAACTGTGGCCAAATTAGACGGGATGTAGAAATAGCCGGGAACGGTTAATTTCAGACAAAAAAAAACTTTTTTACTGTGAATACACCTTTATGACATAATTAGTTGGTTCGATCCAGCCTACACAAACTTGGTCTTAGGGGGCATCAAAATTTTACGTCTCCTTGTTGAATTAAAAATATTTCTTAAAAAGAATAACTTTTTTAAACCGAGTCCCGACGATATTAATTCTCTAACAATCATTATTAACATTATCAAGAACTAGCTAACATGTGTAACGACAATAATCCATCCTGGTAAGAGTTGTGTTATCACTCAACAGGTTGACTGGCTCTTGGCAATGGGGACTATAAAAGGGTTAGAACTGTTTTGTTACAATTTTTTTCAAAACATACACACACACACACACACACACACACACACACACACACACACACACACACACACACACATATATATATATATTGTAACACACTTTAGATGGTGTTACATATTAAATTTGCAAATTTCAGAAAATAAACGAGAATAAATTCAAAATTGTAATAATGTATAACTATGTAAAAAAAATTGTAATGTATGATAAATATTTTTAATGAAATCTCTGGCTGATAGTGACATCTAGCGAGAAAAAATTAAAATAAGTAATCAAGCTATGCATGCGCCCCGCGGATGCGCGATAGGTAGGAATGTTGCTCGTAATTAATTTTTCTCTCTCATTTTAGGCCAGGATGTAACGGGGAAAGGACGTTTCCAAATGGCAAGAAGATGTATTTAGTTTCTTTTTATTTTAATTAATATAAAGTATTCTTTTCTTTCAATCATGGCATAGAAGACGGCTTACGATACCAGATACAAGATGGGTTGCAGACTTATTCATGGTTTTCCCGACGCTTATTCACGAAAAATGAGGCCAGGCTTTACCGAGATTTACCACGAGGTGGAAGGGAAGTTGCGACAAGTTAACACAGCTAAGTGGGCGATTTAAAACTTTTCAAACTTAATTTCAAAATTTAAAACATTTCGAAGCAGAATTTCTAAATTATGAACATTGAACTTTTTAATTAATAAGCATAATTATAATTACGCATCTTTTGGTGCCAATATGTTCACATTAAATTATTAAATCTGATTATACAAGAAAGGCAAGTAAACTCGAATATATGTTCATTTTCAGCCATTGATTAATTAATTAATTGAAGGATTGCTATCCTTAAAAAATTTATAAGTAATATTAAAAATGTTCCATAATCCGTAACTGAGTGTTAAAGAAATTTATGTGTCATGATTTTAATTTATTTTATCTGTCTATCTTAAAATAAAAGTTTATGATTTGCTTTAATTGAATTTAAAAGAGTCATTATTTTACCAGCGCACAATTCCTGGCATTTCAAATAAATAAACCTTACGAATTAATTCAAGAATATTCTGCTAATTTTAATTGTTTAACTTGGTAATTTAAAATATTTTAAGTAACGGACTTATAGCTTCTGTTGCGTTACAGACAGACGTTTCATTACGCCTCAACTGTAAGCTAGAAGTGAATATTAAATGTTTTAAGAGTTATAACTAAATAAAGTCCAATTGGTATAAATATAAACCGTTGCCACATATTGCGCAACTCTGCTAGTTTCATTTTATATAATCCGTCACACAATTTGCGCGACTCTGCTTGCTAGTTTCATTTTCGAGTATAACATCCGTTACAATATATATATATATATATATGTGTGTGTGTGTGTGTGTGTGTGTGTGTGTGCTGTTACGTATTCCTTCACGGATGGAAAAATATGATGAATAGTTATTATCTGGAGTACATCCGTTCATTCTGCAGTCCATAAATTCGCAGTTCCGACGTTTCGCTAGAATCTCATCCATCATTGACGAGGTGAACCCAACAACAGTAGAAGAGCGAGTGAAGAGCGCAGATAACTCGGCTCCTATATAGAGGAATGAAGCCACGCCCATTGACGTCAATCCACACACACCTGATCCAAACAATTACTCACATTCTTTTGCCTTTGTTTACCTTTCTGCCGATAAAATCTATCGATGACACATTTCCACACTGCGGGCAAATTCAAAGTATCATCGCGTTTGTTAAGACTCCCGTTTCTCTATTTCGATAGCCTCACGAATAATTCTAGTCCTGTAGTTTTCCACTTGAGCAATCTGTCGGCAAGACTGGAAATCAATGGTGTGCCCTGTATCGCAGTGGTGCCTGTACAGAGCCGACGTTTTCTGCTTGTTTTTAAGGCCCAGTTTGTATATAGGAGCCGAGTTATCTACGCTCTTCTACTGTTGTTGGGTTCACCTCGTCAATGCTGGATGAGATTCTAGCGAAACGTCGGAACTGCGAATTTATGGACTGCAGAATGAACAGATGTACTCCAGATAATAACTATTCATCATATATATATATATATATATATATATATATATATATATATATATATATATATATATATACTGTATATGGATCTATTTACTATATTTAAACAATTAAAATATTTCAAATGCAAGAATTGTTTTAATTTAGATATTTTTCTTTAATTTTAAAAATAAAAAATACATAATTAAAATAATTCTTGTATTTGAAATGTTTATTCTTATTGTTTAGTTATATTACAAGAAAATGTTATCATCATATTTAATATGTATAGCCTACATTGTTATTGTAGCTTTTAAATTTATTTTCACTTCCACTTATTAATAATACATTTAATAGCCTCGCGCTGTTACCAAATGCAGATATATACACATATATAAATAATGACAAAATTACACAGGAAAGGCCTTTTACTTAAACATGGGAGTAACTTTAGATGTATGGGCTTTTCAGTTATATTCTATGTGCTATAAAGTAAGTGTGTAAGAAAGTTTTGATGATGGAGGTTCTCTGAACCGATTTGACAATGCAAAGATTGGCAGAAAATCATTCCTCGACACTTTCCACCAATGGCAATGTAAGGGATGGCCGTAAAGATTGATGATGGAGTTTCTCTGAAACGAGTTGACAATGCAAGGAATGGCAATAAACCATTCCTCGACACATTCCTCCAATGGCAATGTAAGGGGTGGCCGTGAAGAAAGTTTTCATGGTGGAGTTTCTCTGAACGATTTGACAATGCAAGGAATGGCAGAAAACCATTTCTCGACACATTCCTCCAATGGCAATGTAAAGGATGGCCGTGAAGATTGATGATGGAGTTTCAATGAAACGAGTTGACAATGCAAGGAATGGCAGAATACTATTCCTCGACACATACCTCGAATGCCAATGCAAGGTATGGCAGCGAAGAATTTTCTGATGATGGAGGTTTCTGAAACGAGTTGACAATGCAAGGAATGGCAGAATACTATTCCTCGACACATTCCTCCAATGCCAATGCAAGGGATGGCCGCGAAGAATTTTCTGATGATGGAGGTTTCTGAATCGAGTTGACAATGCAAGGAATGGCAGAAAACCATTCCTCGACACATTCCTCCAATGGCAATGTAAGGGATGGCCGTGAAGATTGATGATGGAGTTTCTATGAAACGAGTTGACAATGCAAGGAATGGCAGAATACTATTCCTCGACACATACCTCGAATGCCAATGCAAGGGATGGCCGCGAAGAATTTTCTGATGATGGAGGTTTCTGAAACGAGTTGACAATGCAAGGAATGGCAGAATACTATTCCTCGACACATTCCTCCAATGCCAATGCAAGGGATGACCGTGAAGAAAGTTTACATGGTGGAGTTTCTCTGAAACGATTTGACAATGCAAGGAATGGCAGAATACTATTCCTCGACACATTCCTCCAATGTCAATGCAAGGGATGGCCGCGAAGAATGTTCTGATGATGGAGGTTTCTGAAACGAGTTGACGATGCAAGGAATGGCAGAATACTATTCCTCGACACATTCCTCCAATGCCAATGCAAGGGATAGCCGTGAAGAAAGTTTACATGGTGGAGTTTCTCTGAAACGATTTGACAATGCAAGGAATGGCAGAATACTATTCCTCGACACATTCCTCCAATGCCAATGCAAGGGATGACCGTGAAGAAAGTTTACATGGTGGAGTTTCTCTGAAACGATTTGACAATGCAAGGAATGGCGGAATACTATTCCTCGACACATTCCTCCAATGTCAATGCAAGGGATGGCCGCGAAGAATGTTTACATGGTGGAGTTTCTCTGAAACGATTTGACAATGCAAGGAATGGCGGAATACTATTCCTCGACACATTCCTCCAATGTCAATGCAAGGGATGGCCGCGAAGAATTTTTACATGATGGAGTTTCTCTGAAACGAGTTGACAATGCAAGGAATGCCAGAATACTATTCCTCGACACATTCCTCCAATGGCAATGCAAGGGATGGCCGCGAAGAATTTTCCGATGATGGAGGTTTCTGAAACGAGTTGACAATGCAAGGAATGCCAGAATACTATTCCTCGACACATTCCTCCAATGCCAATGCAAGGGATGACCGTGAAGAAAGTTTACATGGTGGAGTTTCTCTGAAACGAGTTGACAATGCAAAGAATGGCAGAATACTATTCCTCGACACATTCCTCCAATGGCAATGTAAGGGATGACCGTGAAGAAAGTTTACATGGTGGAGTTTCTCTGAAACGAGTTGACAGTGCAAGGAATGCCAGAATACTATTCCTCGACACATTCCTCCAATGCCAATGCAAGGGATGACCGTGAAGAAAGTTTACATGGTGGAGTTTCTCTGAAACGATTTGACAATGCAAGGAATGGCAGAATACTATTCCTCGACACATTCCTCCAATGTCAATGCAAGGGATGGCCGCGAAGAAAGTTTACATGGTGGAGTTTCTCTGAAACGAGTTGACAATGCAAAGAATGGCAGAATACTATTCCTCGACACATTCCTCCAATGGCAATGTAAGGGATGACCGTGAAGAAAGTTTACATGGTGGAGTTTCTCTGAAACGAGTTGACAGTGCAAGGAATGCCAGAATACTATTCCTCGACACATTCCTCCAATGCCAATGCAAGGGATGACCGTGAAGAAAGTTTACATGGTGGAGTTTCTCTGAAACGATTTGACAATGCAAGGAATGGCAGAATACTATTCCTCGACACATTCCTCCAATGCCAATGCAAGGGATGACCGTGAAGAAAGTTTACATGGTGGAGTTTCTCTGAAACGATTTGACAATGCAAGGAATGGCAGAATACTATTCCTCGACACATTCCTCCAATGTCAATGCAAGGGATGACCGTGAAGAAAGTTTACATGGTGGAGTTTCTCTGAAACGATTTGACAATGCAAGGAATGGCAGAATACTATTCCTCGACACATTCCTCCAATGGCAATGTAAGGGATGACCGTGAAGAAAGTTTACATGGTGGAGTTTCTCTGAAACGAGTTGACGATGCAAGGAATGGCAGAATACTATTCCTCAACACATTCCTCCAATGCCAATGCAAGGGATGACCGTGAAGAAAGTTTACATGGTGGAGTTTCTCTGAAACGATTTGACAATGCAAGGAATGCCAGAATACTATTCCTCGACACATTCCTCCAATGCCAATGCAAGGGATGACCGTGAAGAAAGTTTACATGGTGGAGTTTCTCTGAAACGAGTTGACAATGCAAAGAATGGCAGAATACTATTCCTCGACACATTCCTCCAATGGCAATGTAAGGGATGACCGTGAAGAAAGTTTACATGGTGGAGTTTCTCTGAAACGAGTTGACAATGCAAGGAATGGCAGAATACTATTCCTCGACACATTCCTCCAATGCCAATGCAAGGGATGACCGTGAAGAAAGTTTACATGGTGGAGTTTCTCTGAAACGAGTTGACAGTGCAAGGAATGCCAGAATACTATTCCTCGACACATTCCTCCAATGCCAATGCAAGGGATGACCGTGAAGAAAGTTTACATGGTGGAGTTTCTCTGAAACGATTTGACAATGCAAGGAATGGCAGAATACTATTCCTCGACACATTCATCCAATGTCAATGCAAGGGATGACCGTGAAGAAAGTTTACATGGTGGAGTTTCTCTGAAACGATTTGACAATGCAAGGAATGGCAGAATACTATTCCTCGACACATTCCTCCAATGTCAATGCAAGGGATGGCCGCGAAGAAAGTTTACATGGTGGAGTTTCTCTGAAACGAGTTGACAATGCAAGGAATGGCAGAATACTATTCCTCGACACATTCCTCCAATGGCAATGTAAGGGATGGCCGTGAAGATTGATGATGGAGTTTCTCTGAAACGATTTGACAATGCAAGGAATGGCAGAATACTATTACTCGACACATTCCTCCAATGCCAATGCAAGGGATGGCCGTGAAGAAAGTTTACATGGTGGAGTTTCTCTGAAACGATTTGACAATGCAAGGAATGGCAGAATACTATTCCTCGACACATTCCTCCAATGCCAATGCAAGGGATGACCGTGAAGAAAGTTTACATGGTGGAGTTTCTCTGAAACGATTTGACAATGCAAGGAATGGCAGAATACTATATCTCGACACATTCCTCCAATGTCAATGCAAGGGATGGCCGCGAAGAATGTTTACATGGTGGAGTTTCTCTGAAACGAGTTGGCAATGCAAGGAATGGCAGAATACTATTCCTCGACACATTCCTCCAATGCCAATGCAAGGGATGGCCGTGAAGAAATTTTTCATGGTGGAGTTTCTCTGAAACGATTTGACAATGCAAGGAATGGCAGAATACTATTCCTCGACACATTCCTCCAATGCCAATGCAAGGGATGACCGTGAAGAAAGTTTACATGGTGGAGTCTCTCTGAAACGAGTTGACAATGCAAGGAATGGCAGAATACTATTCCTCGACACATTCCTCCAATGGCAATGTAAGGGATGGCCGTGAAGATTGATGATGGAGTTTCTATGAAACGAGTTGACAATGCAAGGAATGGCAGAATACTATTCCTCGACACATTCCTCCAATGGCAATGCAAGGGATGACCGTGAAGAAATTTTTCATGGTGGAGTTTCTCTGAAACGATTTGACAATGCAAGGAATGGCAGAATACTATTCCTCGACACATTCCTCCAATGGCAATGTAAGGGATGGCCGTGAAGATTGATGATGGAGTTTCTATGAAACGAGTTGACAATGCAAGGAATGGCAGAATACTATTCCTCGACACATTCCTCCAATGCCAATGCAAGGGATGACCGTGAAGAAAGTTTACATGGTGGAGTTTCTCTGAAACGATTTGACAATGCAAGGAATGGCAGAATACTATTCCTCGACACATTCCTCCAATGGCAATGTAAGGGATGGCCGTGAAGATTGATGATGGAGTTTCTATGAAACGAGTTGACAATGCAAGGAATGGCAGAATACTATTCCTCGACACATTCCTCCAATGCCAATGCAAGGGATGACCGTGAAGAAAGTTTACATGGTGGAGTTTCTCTGAAACGATTTGACAATGCAAGGAATGGCAGAATACTATTCCTCGACACATTCCTCCAATGGCAATGTAAGGGATGGCCGTGAAGATTGATGATGGAGTTTCTATGAAACGAGTTGACAATGCAAGGAATGGCAGAATACTATTCCTCGACACATTCCTCCAATGGCAATGCAAGGGATGACCGTGAAGAAATTTTTCATGGTGGAGTTTCTCTGAAACGATTTGACAATGCAAGGAATGGCAGAATACTATTCCTCGACACATTCCTCCAATGCCAATGCAAGGGATGACCGTGAAGAAAGTTTACATGGTGGAGTCTCTCTGAAACGAGTTGACAATGCAAGGAATGGCAGAATACTATTCCTCGACACATTCCTCCAATGGCAATGTAAGGGATGGCCGTGAAGATTGATGATGGAGTTTCTATGAAACGAGTTGACAATGCAAGGAATGGCAGAATACTATTCCTCGACACATTCCTCCAATGCCAATGCAAGGGATGACCGTGAAGAAAGTTTACATGGTGGAGTTTCTCTGAAACGATTTGACAATGCAAGGAATGGCGGAATACTATTCCTCGACACATTCCTCCAATGTCAATGCAAGGGATGGCCGCGAAGAATGTTCTGATGATGGAGGTTTCTGAAACGAGTTGACGATGCAAGGAATGGCAGAATACTATTCCTCGACACATTCCTCCAATGCCAATGCAAGGGATGGCCGCGAAGAATGTTCTGATGATGGAGGTTTCTGAAACGAGTTGACGATGCAAGGAATGGCAGAATACTATTCCTCGACACATTCCTCCAATGCCAATGCAAGGGATAGCCGTGAAGAAATTTTTCATGGTGTAGTCTCTCTGAAACGATTTGACAATGCAAGGAATGGTAGTAAATCATTCCTGGACACATTCCTCCAATGTCAATGCAAGAGATAGCCTTGATACCGGGCATTAATGTACGACCTGGCAGACACTTTGAACATTATAGCAATTTAATGTACGTTGCGAACTTACCTCACAGGATAAGCTATATGACGGCACTTTCACTCTGTTTTAGATATCGTCCGGTGAAGGAATCTGAAAAAAATCATAGATAAGTTGCTATTTGGGAATACATATATTTGTTTAGAATCCTAAAGTTTTACATTTCTAAGGTAATTCTGCACTGGTTAGTTTTCCTCTTATATGTACTCTGTTTACAATTCCCTCCCCTTAATCAATTTATGTTAGTATATGTTAAAAATATGCGGTTAATTAGAGCTTAGCAATAAGATTTATTCATCGAAGGTAAATTTTGAAATATTATATTCAATCTCTACTAATTACAAGTTTTTTTAACCAAACTAGTTTTGAAAACCTTGACTCATCATCAGTAATGGACTAAATAAAGTGATGGGTGGATCAGAGTGAGCCAATGATGAAGGTGGAATGCCGAAACTAGTCTCGTTAAATAAGTGATTGGGGAGAGTTTCAGTATAACTATGTATTATTTACCTCCGGTATGTTAAGATACTGGTAAATTTTGCTTTATTTGACTTTTCGTACCTTGAAGTGTTTAATGTTATTTGCACTCTTAATTATAAATAATTAGCAAATTTCCTCCATTACTTCGAACATTTTACAATTTTCCGATTTATATCTAATGTTTGTATAATAACAATAATGGCGTTTTTCTATACCATGAGAACTGATGTAGGAGACACAGGGTAGAGCGGCCTTACGAGGACCAAAGGGTATTCAAGGTAAAGTGGCTAGAACTAAGGTTTAACCACTTATAATTAAGATAGGTAATCATTTTTACAAGATGAGTCTTGAAAACGGTCACAGAAATTCTTTGGCGCTACTAGCAATTGAACCCAGAACTTGTAGTTACGCAGGTAAGTGCTCTACTCACTTCACCAAGCAGAATTTTTTTTTTTTTTTTTTTTTTTAATTAGATAATTATTTTTCTGAAGATGCTGATACTATTTTATTGGCGAAAAGCTTTGAATAAATATATTCATTAAAAGTTTCTTGTTTTTGAAATATTTTTAATTTATTAACTATATATACAAGAAAACATATCATATATATATATATATATATATATATATATATATATATATATATATATATATGTATATATATATATAGAGAGAGAGAGAGAGAGAGAGAGAGAGAGAGAGAAAGAGAGAGAGAGTGTGTGTGTAATTATATGTGAAAGCGTACAGAATATATCAGAATATTACACTTTATAATTAGAATGAGTACATCGTAAATGTAGGCCTACTAGCACGTTCTTATTTCTAATTATTTAGAACACATTTAATCATTTTCCTGCATGCCTTGGTTTTGTCATCGCTTAGCCTCGAACAAACAAACACCTGACACACGGATCGAGGCTAGGCACTAATACCACATTCCTTTTAGTAACAATCACCAAGTAAATCACAGTAGAAGATACATTTATCAAATAGTCTTGTTGGGTTTAACATAAACATCTAGCCTAGGTCCGTGGTAAACGTGTCTATTTATAGAGGTCGGGAATGTTTCATTTTATTTTATTGCTACTGTAGAAAGGTTTTGGGGGTAAAAACTAGCTCGATTCTAAGAAAAGATAGGATTTTTTTCTGGGTGAATTAATGGAATAGTCTATGTATCAGAAGCATTTTTCTGCATTCTAACCATTAGCAAAACAGCATTGAGTAGAGGGTCAGAGAGAATATGTGATTGCTTTGATTTACTCACACACAACACATGTCCGGTATAGAGTTAACAACACAAAAATTACACGGATATGGACGAGTGGGGATATGGTAAACATGGCGATATTACGATATGGTAAACATGGCGATATTACGATATGGTAAACATGGCGATATTACGATATGGTAAACATGGCGATATTACGATATGGTAAACCTACCATAAACTATGAACCTCTGCACAATAATTGTAGGTAGATTATGTGTTATTAGACTTGAATTTTTCAATATTTTACAAGGCATGTTTTCACCACTTTATTTTCCGGCCAGGGTCGTGGTGAGGGTGGAGTTAACTACTAACCCCCTCCCCCATGAATAGAAGGATTACAATGATTCAATTAAAAGATTTTTCTTTTATCGGATAAAAAATTATTTTAATTTGGTCAGTTATGTAACAAATATTACATAGATTTCAAATTCTCGTAAGTAAAGGCAAATATAATAATGACCATTTAGTCAATAACCTTTTATTGAACCAGTTGACAATAAGAGCTGTTAATAAAGATGAGTATATAATGTACGGTAAAGACTTGAATGCGCGAACCTTTTTTCGATAATGGCCTCATATTTTACAAATAAAACTTACGGGAAGTGCCTAAACGTATAGTTACCAACGAACTTTTAAAGTAGACTTATTATTTTTCAACATTTTAGTTTGCAAATATGAAAATTTAAAGTTTGCTTTTAAACCTTTGTCATTTCTTTTAAACGCTTATCCTATTCTCTAAATCAATTCACTCTGAACGTTTAGGCCTACATAAATTTGATGTTCATTTAAATTACAGATATTTACGTTCTTAAATTTAATTCACTTATTTTGTATAATTTAAATAGCGTCAAATAGAGTAAAATGTCTTTTAATTTTTCAAAGTTTGCCTTGGGGTAAGCATTAACTCAAAGTCTCTTCTGAATACGGAACTCCATCCTCAGAAAGTAGTTTTGGCTAAGATACTGCTCCTAGCATAATCTATTGTTTTATAAAATACAGTACTTAAATTTGTTTTTTGCTTTTTTTATATATTTTTTTAGAACGTTTTCCTTTTCTTATGTGAATATAAATCTATCCAAACTGACTTCTGATTTTGGCGAATTGATAATGAAGAAGTACTTTAATTGCTTTTGGCCAATAGAAACGTGTAGTTTTCATGACAACAAAATTATCAAGAACATTTCATGAGCCCAGTGGAATTCCCCGGACTACAGTAGAATTAAAATTAGAAAAGTATTTTGTCTGTTAGAACCAAAGAAGAGCGAAGAATAGTCTCATCAAGGATAAACTTGAAGGTCCTATGACAACTGAACTTTACACGGACGTCATGTCTCTCATTCCTCTATGTGACGTAGTGACAATTATGGAGTTTGCGTATTCGGTAATAAGATTATAAATATTGCTTAAACGTGAGTACTTACCCTTACTCTATAAGAGTAAATAATGTTACGTTCTAAGATCACTAACTTCAAGGATCCATGTTACAAGAAATGATTACAATTAACCTGTTCCTGTAACGAGTGGTGTATACACCAAGGTGGTGTTGTACGCCTTTGGAAGACATTCTGGCACATCACTAGTCCCTTGTGCTTAATTACCGCACGCTCCCATCTTACGTAATGTAGTACATATCTGGCTTGTATATTTGGGCGTGTGTGAAGACCTGCCTAGGTGGTCCTGCAAGCGCCTCAGGGCTCGACCATTTGATTTAGACATTACACCATGTGTCTGTCAAGCTGACATACTGGTCTGACTTCATCATACCGTTGTACACTAATTTATTCAGGCGAATGTGTGATGACCGAGCGCGTTTTGGGAGATTCTCGACCGGGAGGATATAAGAGTTTGTGCGAAATGTGGTAATTTAGCGAAAGCATGGTGTCCACAGATATATCGGGTGACTAAGGCGAACTGCAATTTTTATACATTGTTATTGCAGATGGTAACACTATTCTTGTGTTATTGGCGCAATAGACAAATTCAATACCATACTGCATGTCATTTTAATGTATAGTGTAGACAAAATAATTCCCCTTAAAATTATTATCATCAAAGATTCATCAACTTGCTTGTTTTTCGATACAGCTACTCTTTTAAAATTTCTCGTTCTTCCTCGTCTTGTTTTTTACAAAACATTAAGTTTTCCTTTTGTTTGTTTTAGTTTGACTTAGACGAATTTTTCATCGCTCTAATCTTATATCTCCATCCAGCTTGCCCCAGCGATAATCTTAGCCTTAAGAAAGCTTCGTGATTTTTTTTATAATTATGTTTTAAATTATTTTTATTTCTTTTGATTTTTTCATGACGATTTCCTTGATCAACCTGTTGTAGGTAGGAGAGAGTTCAAAGACAAGCTTTTATATCACAAGTTTCTTCATAATTCTTGATCGTTTTTTTAATAACTTCGTCCATTTTCTTATACTTGAGTTTTTCTTCGCTTTCCTTCCAGGCTCAATTGAATTTTTCTAAACATGAACTCTGAGTTTTCGGCTATAGTTTTTAAACAATGGATTAGTTCTTTGATCTTGGGATGAGATCATTGAAACATACTAATAATTTCCAACCTTCAACAGAATTTGTCGTCCTATTCCACCTATTGTAGCAGATCCATGGCTTTATATCGTGTTGCACACTTTCCATTCAATTTTCAACGAAATAATCAAACAACTCGGTCAACATCTCATTGTCTGGTTTTTGAGAATATATATATCTAACCATCCTTTATTCCTTTGCTGTTGCAGAACTCTCTTTATGGTAAGCGGAACTGGAATCTCTGTCACCTCTGCTGTGAAGCTCACCTAACTCCTGATTGTAGATTTTCGAGACAGCCGTGTCTTCTTCCCGGGCCCGCTTCTTCGCCGAATGAAGACTTTTCTTTACCTCTAAACTTGCTTCATCTATAGCACCACATCTACTACATCTATTTATCTCATCTATAGCACCACATTGATATCCACTCGTAGGCAAGACCTCGCCATTTTTACTTTTCATGTCACATTGACACCTTTGTTACCTCTGCTTTGAACATCTCCAAAATATAGTTCCCTCCAAATTTTGGAGTTTAAAGTTAGAAGAGTAGCCGTCATAGAGAGCGCACTGCTTACCTTTGTTAGTTGCAGTAAGTTCCATTATAGAAAACAATCTGATAGCACAAACAAATATAGCACTGAATGCACCATCATCACACAATGAAGGTTACAGAAAGGCTACAGTAACACCTACATCGACGTGTCGCCACACCGTTAAAGGGGATAGAAATCCTTGGCGCTTTTTTCGTATATCCGGTCTATAAAATGACTAAGGTTACTTCTGGTATTCGCTGGTTTCCTTGGAAAGCTTCAGACCGATGGAAAGTCGTACCCATAGTCACCAACCAATCAGGCTTCCCTTGCCTCCTACCTTTACAACTTTTCGCTGTTCGCCTCTCGCCTTACGACTCTTCTTAACCTGATTTTAATTTTTAAAGAGACCGGAAAATTCAAGTTTGTGACAATCCGCTGCTTATAAACGGTTCGCTGCTGAGGGCTGCTCTCCCGCGGCAACTATTGAAACTTATAACTATATATTTTTCGTTTACTTTGGATGTTTGGCGGTAGTACAAAAAAATTACAAATTCAGTTAAAGAACGAAAACACTAATATGCAGCTTTACTTAAGAACAAATTAAAGAGTCAGAAGAGAGTGTATAGAACGTCTTCAGTCCGTGCCAAACGCACCGGATATTATTCACACAGCAGTCGAAGATTTTCTTGTGTAGCAAATTCCTTTTATATGTCTCCATGAGAAGGAGTTGTAATAGGAGCCATGAAATGTTAGAAGAAGGGTTGCAGTAGAGAAGAATATAAATGACCGAATAATCACAGGAAGAGGAAGAGTATCGTTGGGGCAAGCTGGAGGATAGAGGCATACTGGTAGGCGTGTTGGATTGCAGTGGCGATGGAACAAATGTCGGTTAAACCGTGTATTTGATATGAACCGTATACTTTAATATGAAGAGATATTAGAGTATCGATATAACAAGCTGGACGATGGAGGCTTGCTTGTAGGGTGAATAATTGTAGTGGCGAAGGATTAATTGTCGGCAAAACCTTATACTATAGTTCAGTATGAAGAGGAAGAGTATCGCTATTACAAGCTGGAGGATGGAGGATTGCTTGTAGGGTTGTAGGATTGCAGTATGAAGGATTAACTGTCGGCAAGATCTTATAGTTCATTTTGAAGAGGAAGGGTTTCGGTATGGAACGCTGGAGGATAGAGGTGTATTGGTAGGGTTATAGGATTACAGCATGAAGGATTAACTGTCGGCAAGATCTTATAGTTCATTTTGAAGAGGAAGGGTTTCGGTATGGAACGCTGGAGGATAGAGGTGTATTGGTAGGGTTATAGGATTACAGCATGAAGGATTAACTGTCGGCAAGATCTTATAGTTCATTTTGAAGAGGAAGGGTTTCGGTATGGAACGCTGGAGGATAGAGGTGTATTGGTAGGGTTATAGGATTACAGCATGAAGGATTAACTGTCGGCAAGATCTTATAGTTCAGTTTGAAGAGGAAGAGTTTCGGTATGGAACGCTGGAGGATAGAGGCGTTTTGGTAGGGTTATAGGATTGCAGTATGAAGGATTAACTGTCGGCAAAACCTTATAGTTCAGTATGAAGAGAAAGAGTTTTGGTATGGAACACTGCCAGCGGTAAAACCTTATATTGCATTATGAAGAGGGCTGATTACGAAAGATGACATTTATGAAAAACAAAAAAAAAGTTTAAAAGTATAAATATAAAAAAAAGTTGGCAATGCATAAACATTAAAAAAAAATAACGAAGCTTTCCCAAGGCTGACTTTAAACACGCCTGAGTGATAGAAATGTATTACTACCATTTAGCCACTCCAAAGCCTGGGTAAAGTGTGAGGGAAATCATACCCAGGCATTTGAATACATTGAAACACCCGTAAGAGGAACAGAGTGGAATACCCAGGCGCGGGTATTTTCTATTCCCACTGGGCGCTTTTTTCACGACACCATATAGACCACCGCACCAGGTAAATATTTTAAATCTACGGGCTGGTCACGGCCGAGAAAGGTTATTTGTCAAAAAGGATATTTTAAATTTTGGGGAATAATAATCTCGGTATTTAATCCTTCTACGGAGTTTTGTTTCAATGTCTAAACTAGGATATAATTAAATTATTATGTATGAATTCATTTAAGCTTTTATAAATCCCTATTACTTTGATTCAATCGGACTCGCAACGAGGACAACACTTTAAGCAGTGTTACCAACTGATTTATTATTAGTAACGAACAAAATATATTTACTTGGTTTTAATTAGGTATCTTTACAATTTCCATAACAACTAAAACAGAGAAATAAAATAAGTTTAATTGCATAATAAAAGTACACATTTTGGATTATATTGATTTATTAAACTGAGTTAATCATTTTCTGAAAGTTAGAAAGATGAAAATTAGTGGAATTTAACAACTCTCTTTTATGTAGGATTGATTTCTAAACTAACACCCACGTTTCACCTATAACGACCCTTTTAGCTGATCTGATGATATTATCTTACATTTTATATTTAGTCTTGGTTTAACCTAAAAACAGAGCGATTATTGGATTCCGAAATAAAATCTTTAGCCAATTGTGCTTCCCTTAACCGGTTAGTTGCACCGGCTTAGTTTGGAATTAAGACCACTACCACAAAAACTATCTCAAAACCAAACAACTGGCCCACACAGATTTCTTTTGCAAATTAACTGATAATGGAGTTGTTATGGTAATTCTCGGGTTGAATTTTAAGTGGTGTTATGTTGGCCAGCTTGTTAGAACAAAACTCTTATCATAAGCCTATAAAGTAGATAAGCTTTGGTATTTATGCTAATTAATTTCCGATCAACTAAACGGTTGTGGGGATATTTGTTTTTGAGATGTTGCTTGACCTGGCACGTGTACGCGGAGGTGATGGATGAGCCTGGGAAATGTCATGCCTGCTCACAATATGCCGAGGATGACAATTTAAAAATCTTGTATTATTTAGGGAACTCTTAGATTAACAATAGGAAATGGCTATTAATAAGATGGTTTGAGCAAATAGCTCCAAAATTATTAATTTTAAAATTCCTAAATAATACAAGATTTTTAAAAAATCTACAAATTTAATCTCATACGACTTGATATTAAATTACTAGAACATAATATATTATATCAAAGATCAACAATACTAGATAATAACAATGTGTTAAAAATACAAACATTTGTAAATTTAACGGAAAATATTTTTATTTTAAAATTGAAACTTCAAAATAATATGCATTATAGTTAATTTAAAATTCAAATAAGAAAACTAAATGACAATCAATTTCAAAATATTTATAGGCTATTTGCATTTTAATAAAATAAACAAAACACCTTTAATTCATTCCGAAAACCTTTTTACATTCTTCTCATCTGCTTTAGATTAATTTTGTCTACTAGACGCCCTGGCTCGATCAAGTCTCCCTACTGTATAATTGCCTTCCAGAAAGTCTTTATACCGAATACCCAATCGTTAAAGATAATTGTTTAATCTGTAAAAAATTATTTCCTGATAAATGTTAAAAAAGCCAATAGTGTAGCTTATATACTCTCTTATTTTAGCCTTTCGTTCATGTAGCCTTTTATTATGATTCTCCTGTTTACCTCTCTTTCATGTAGTTCTTGATTATAACTCATCCGCTTTACACCTCGTCCATGTAGCTCTGGATTAAGACTCATCCGTTTTATCTCTCGTTCATGTAGCTCTTGATTATGACTCATCCGCTTTATCACTTGCGCATCTAGCTCTTGATTATGACCCCCTCCGCTTTACCTCTCGTTCATGTAACTCTTGATTATAACTCATCCGCTTTACCTTTTGTTCATGTAGCTCTTGATTATGACTCATCCGCTTTATCACTTGCGCATCTAGCTCTTGATTATGACCCCCTCCGCTTTACCTCTCGTTCATGTAGCTTTTGATTATAACTCATCCGCTTTACCTTTTGTTCATGTAGCTCTTGATTATGACCCCCTCCGCTTTACTTCTCGTTCATGTAGCTCTTGATTATAACTCATCCGATGTACCTCTCGTTCATGTAGCTCTTGATGACTCATCCGCTTCACCTCTCGTTCATGTAGCTCTTGGTTATGACTCATCCTCTTTACCTCTCGTTCATGTACCTCTTGGTTATGACTCATCCGATTTACCTCTCGTTCATTTAGCTCTTCATGATAACTCATCCGATTTACCTCTCGTTCATTTAGCTCTTGATTATGACTCATCCACTTAACCCTTCGCTCATGTGGATTTAAGTTATGACTTATCCGCTTTACCTCTCGTTCATTTAGCTCTTGATTATAACTAATCCGCTTTACCTCTCGTTCATGTAGCTCTTGATTTTGACTCATCCAATTTATCTCTTGTTCATGTAGCTCTTTGTTATGGCTCATCCGCTATACCCCTTGCTCATGTGGATTTTAGTTATGACTCAACCGCCTTATCTCTCGTCATCCTGCTATTGTTTGTGACACTTCCGCATTACCCCTAGTTAATGTAGCTCTTGTTAATTTACCTATTTGTAAAGATTCTTGAGCACTACATCTAATTTATATACCTCTTTTGTTTACGCAGCTTTGTTCATGTACCTTGTGGTTACGACTATTCTTTGCATCTGAATCATTTCATGTTCCATGTCTGGTAACATTTTCTTCGAGCTTTGACGCTGGAGCTGGCTGTATCTAAAGTAGTTTTCACTTTTACTAGAGGACTAGTCTTTAACAGAAACTCTTTAGTCCTACCATTACACATTTTTTTAGTCCTATAGTAATTTTGCAATTAAAATACAATAGGATTGAAAATTACAAAACCTATTTAACTTCAAAATAATCTGCTGTGTAAAAATCTGGCAGACTGAAAATCAGTTTGACGTAATGAGGTTAATAAATTCAACCATTAGACGGGTCTAATGGTTAACATACTTGATCCATTAGCAGATGACAACTGTTCCTTTGCTATAGAAAACATTTTACATTCACAGTGATAAGTCATTACGTGTTAAGAGTATAATGAGTATTTTTCATTAACAGTGTTTGATGATTCGCTAGTCAAATTATAATTAGAATGTAATTAAAATTAAAAAGGTATTTGGAAATATTCAGTACGAGAGGTCGGCTGAGAGCGACGTTGCAACTTAGTTACCACCAACATAGAATAAGAGAGAATAGTAGAGCTAGTGAGAGGACACGTTAACTGAAAATATGGCAACACTGTCAATATGAAAAGCATCAATCGCTTACCGGACCAGAGCATTGGGAGGGCCTATAGAGAGACATCAGTCAGAATGACCAAATTCCTTTTTAATTTTAATTGTAGGATATAATAGTCTAAGGTAGAGATCTTTTTTTTAACAAGTGATTGAAAATAGAAGACATACGGACACTGCTAGCTATGCAAAGCCACCTGCAACATATCGATTAATACACTAGAAGCAAATCGTATTCATAACAAGAAGAAACAACTCCAATAAAGAACAAGATAACCTGAGTCCAACAGAGCCAGTCGCTTAGCGTTTGTTCTTTGAACCTGTTATCTAGACTTTACAGCGGCCGGCTAACTTTGTTATAGCATTGTAATGTTGTTTCACCTGCAAAATGCAAATCAGCTGATCTCGTATGGAGGCGGGAATTTGCAATAGCAGCGTATATGTTTTCTTTAACATTTTATCCCACGGTACAAATTACTTTTACGAATATTGGGACCGTGATATATTCCGTCAAGGAAATATATATAAAACAAAAATTAAATCCACGCTCCTACTATATGGATTAACCACCCGAGGCGTGTAAGTAAAGCTCATGCGATTGTACACTACTGTCCTACTTGTTGTACAAGTTGTACTGCAAGCCTTTCCTTTCGTGGAGTTCACAATCTTGTAAACAGTATTACAAGTCGGACAAGTGTCAGCAACAACATTGTTCGCTGCATACAACGACGTACTGAAAACTGAATATCCGGTAAATGTCAGTTAAACAGACATAATCGATATTGCAAAAAAAATTATACTTGGTGATCCAGAAAGTACTCGGTAACACGGAAAAATAATAAACCTTTGTGCTGACACCACAAGAAACACACAGAAGAAGCCAATGCTTCATTCTATAACGCGTGAACTGTTTTTACCTCAAGAATAAGTCAACTTTAAGATATGTAAAAATAAAATTAAAACCTAACCTAACCTAACCAAATACTTCATAGATATATTTTTAAGTAGCTTTCTGTTTTATTAAAGAAATCTTGATTTTATAAATTTTCGTATGTTGAAAGTTAGGTTATGTAATTATTTAAAATTTTTAATTTTTGGGGTGTTAACATCAAATTGCATTACTGCTTTCTTAAGAAACAACTATTAGAATGTTTATTAAACCTGAAAATTGACAATATTTAAATGAAATTATTTTCTTTGCGAAAGTTTTATAGTGGAATTTAAATTATAATTAAGACAGGTTTAGATTGCGTAAATAGAAATGTACAGAACGTCGGGACATATCACCGTAGAAATTTAAAATGTCCCTACTTTATCCCATATAAATTTTATACATTCTTCCTCATTTCCATTTCAGGGGGTAACGGAACAGCTCGAAGACTTTAACATAGGTTAAGTGGGGATGCAATCAGGCATTAGTTTACCTTGATTTTATCACATTTCCTAATCCAAGAGAGTTTAACGTTTCTGTTCTATCCCTACGTAAATTTCATTCACCGCAGTCTCTCATACCTTGAATGATAAAAAAATAATTTGTTAAACAAAAGGTTTAAATATATATATAAAAAAATTATTAGCAAAAAAATAATTTCTGAAACTAGATGCATACGTTTGTTGGTAAGGCATAACCTCTTGATGTAGTTAAAGTCATGGTTTTCATGTAGCTCGCTCTCGCTTTGACGACGCCCATAAATTCACCGCTCTCTAACCCTAACCTGCAAGTGTAATCCGCAATGTGACCCAACAGCAATTATTCATTCCACAATTGAATTATAATTCCAGAAAGGCTCTGACAAAACGGCGTCAGCGGTTTTATTGCCGCAGTGACGCCATCAACGAGATAATCCGTGTTGAATTATAATTGGATAAGTGTTACACCAATCCGGAGCCAGCTTGTATGAGTTGAAATTCTTTTTCAATTTATCAAAGCAGACGTTATCAGCGATTGGCGAGATCAGTGTTGGCAAGAGACGCTTTTTGTATTTGCATACCGTTGCTGTTAATATGTACATAACGTACTTGCCATCTCCCCTCTCCGCACACCTTTAGTGGTTTAATCGCTTTAGCCTGTTTTCTCTTTTCCAAAAGAACATTTTCTTAGCTAACTTGTAAAAAAATATTCCACATGGTTTAATCGATTTTTGTACCGAAAGCGGAAGGGTTTCTAAACATAGCTAAATTAGGGAAAATGGTGGGTGGCTGTTTGACCCTCTTTGAGCCTTCCTTATATTACCTGCCAAAATAAGTGTTAAGAAGATCTGAGGAAGAGACTATAGTGAAATTAAAATTAGAAAGGTATTTAAAAAAACGGCTTTGTCACTTCCCCTATCGTTTTCCCTAGTCTCAGAAGAAGGGCGAAAAGGAAAGCTAGTGAAAACTGCACTTATGTAGCTCTGTAAATCATGGAACCTTCAAATACCTACTAATTTTAATTCTACTATATTCACAGTCTTTGTGTAAAATATACCTTGTATGATGGCGTTACTTAGACATAACGAACACATAAAGAAAAACTACTAAAAAACTAACAAAGTGTGATACATTAATGGATTGCACGAGGAGTAATTCAAAAAACTGTGCGTGAAAAAAGACAAGAATAGTGAAAATATAAATGACAGGGTTACTGTTTAATTAGATTACCTGAAGAAAAAAATATGGAAATGCGTTTAGCAAAAATTTTCAAAACCAAAATACTTTGAAGTAAACGTAACTTTTAAATGATTTTAAACGAATCGCAGCCGAAAGACATCTCAATTTCCCCAGACGTCTTGACATCCAGTAATTTATTAGGACACCACTCAACCTTGTCTGTCTGTCACCTGTTGTAAAACCACCAGCATTCCACGCATTCCTGCTGACGTGTTGGTAAACAAACACTACCCAACTTGTATTATTCTTTCTAATGGTCGCGTGGAAGGCAAATATAGACAATGTCAAAAAATCTGCCTCATCAAAGTCAAATATTGTACAATAAAAGGAGAATAAAATGCTTTAAAAAAGGATATCCCGATGGTTAAGGAAGACCTAATAAGAACGTTATGAAGTTGGTTGATGATTTTAAGTAGTAATTTCGGTTTCGCAAAGTAATAGTTCAGGATGTTTTAGTGGTTTATACTGTCACTTATAGAAGATAGATTAAAAGGTTTTATTAAAATTTAATACCATTTGTACATTTGATTCTTCTAGTAATTTTTTAAAAAATAATAATAGTTTAATTTTGAAGTCTAAAGTTCTTTAAACTTATTTTTAACTATTATAGACTTTTACCATGACATGTTAGATTTTATTAACGAGGTAACATTATTTCTTAATATAAAAGACCATTTTTCAGCCTTTCGTGCCCGATACTAAGGTCGGGACATCAAAAAACAATATATTTACATTTGAAATATTAAAAAAATTATTATTATTTTTTGTTATATCTTGACGTTAAAGCGATTTAAAAATCACGATACAGAACGGCTTAGTTTCGGAATTTTAAATGGTGTAAAAATTTTTTATTGATCGATTTAACTTTGATTTATACAAGTATAGTAAACTGTAATACTGAAATCGTCAACAAACATCATAAATATTTTAATAAAGCATTACGCGCCTATTACTAACAGATGTTATTCCTATGAAATATGTTGAAAATAAAGTTAATTAAGTTGAGTAAGAACATGTTTTTATCATACTTTCATTCTAAGTTTGTAGGATAGAAGTCACCCGGGGAGGGGGGACGTCTATCGCACAGCGGCGAGGGTTTAAGACTTTCGATAGGCATATTTTGTTCGAGATGATTCAGCGTGAAAAAGTTGATGGGGGGGGGCAACGGTAGCCCGTTCATGGAGGGACGTCTACGAGACAATCCATTCAAGACTTGGAAAGATATTTCACCGTCAAACTCATCTCTACATCAATTCACTAGGAAATATCTCTCAGTTGTTGGAATATCCGTTCCAGCTCAGCTGGCGAGGTGTTAACGGCAGAAAGGAGCAGACCTAACCCCTATAATCCATATGGTGGTAACCCTATTCTTAGGTTGTCTGGTAAGAGAATTTAGGGGAAAATAATTTTCATTTTGTAAAGAAACCAACAAATATATATTTTTGTAAATGTAAATTTTAATTTGTAATTCCTTAAAATGTACTTTAATTACACAATTTAAAAAAATAATAAATAATAATTCCTTTATTCGATTACTGATTTTAATTTCTCGACTAACTTTACATTCCTCTTTATAATAAATGAGTATAATTTTTCGATTGGTTTTAAACGATAATGTCTTTAGTAATTTCAAATAATAAATATTTATTATTTTTCAACTTATATCAATAGCTTTTAGAATTGTCATTTTTGTCTAGTTAAATATTCAATCTGCGCAGACGCGGGGTACGAATTTTGGCCTTAAGGCTTTCATACGTCATTCATTCTGTGAATCGATTAGCATCGACAAATTGTTTACGATAAACATTTCAAAACTAGTTTTCAATTATTTGAAATATATCTGATGCAAGTTTTGACTGGATTTCAATCTCGACATGTTTAGAATGACAGGCTTTCGTTTCACGACTTGTTATAGCTAAACTGTGTCCCCGCCCTCCTCCAGACGTCTGGTGTCAGCTGATTTAGACAGAAAGGAATAATTAATAATAACTGATTAAATTTAACCAGGTTTGTACTATAGTTCAATTGATTCGATACTGGCAACGTTAAACGCATCGCATGTTTGTAAAATACCACAATGGATATTAAAACTTGTATGCATTTAAATTTTACAAAATTCTCTGGCTTTCGTAATATATTGTAAGATTTATAATATAATTCTAAGGATTTTACGTTTTTGGCGCACAGGAGAATTAATTTGGCGCAAAATTAATTTTTCTTTCCTTCTACATCATCATGATAGCTTAGGAGAGACTGAGTAGAGTTCCTTGGGTCAAGGTGGTGAAGGAAGGCCATCACTACCCTTCATCCACTAATTACTACCCTATCCAAATATAGGGTCCAACCCTACGTATTCATTTTCATAAGGTGAGTCGATCTAGAGGATGATAAAGCACAAAACATTTGTTAGGCAGCCGAGTGGTGAGAGTACCCAGTCGGAGGAGCAATGAGTTACCGAAATCGAAGTTGTATGTGTATCTTAAATTAATTCACTTTCCTTTCTAAAAAACGTTTATTCTCAAAGTTGATTTTAATACACTTATACATTCACTTTTTTAATTTACTTCTCAAGTAACCTTTACATTTACAGAATCACTACTTCACTAAATTTCTTAACAAGTTATGCAACACTCTTCTGTTTCGAGGAGCAACACGCTCCTCGAGCAATCTACTGAGATTGGTAATGGGTGATTGTGTCCATGTGGTTTTATAGTATCCAGATATTCCTTGAATTATTTCCAGAACATTCTCTGTTATCTGGAATCTTAATGGATTTCTATTAACTATTTTAACTAAATTACAAGCAATTTACTTATTGCGTCTTTGAATTTAAATGTCTATTTATGACATATTTAAAATATAGGGCGTTACAAAAGCCGGGTATTCATTGGGGCAGAACACATTTTTTTGGCGTGACCGGGGATTGAATTCAGGGGGAAAATATTTTGAGGTTAAAAACCTTGAAGCAAATTGTTCAGAATTGCTTTAAAGTACATCTGATGTTTTCGTCTCTCTGCTACCACTTTGTTCAACGAATCGCGCGATGTGTGTACATTTCTTACAATGAAAAGGGACAGTGTGAATTAATAATAGGAATTGAATAAGATTAAATAAAGTTTAATTAAACTAAAATAAAATAAATAATTAGCAAATAACGTTTACTTCAAATTTGTTTTTTACAGAATATATTTATTCCATACTTTAACTAGACTGACTAGTTTGTTAATTTTTTGTATTCTAGATTGTACTTTTGTAATAAGAACCTCTGAAGATGATGACTTTGTTATGGAAATGTACATAAGGATTTAATCTTAAGTAACTTGTTTTAGTTATTTTTTGGTTAATTTTTGTGGTTTTGGGGTTTTTTCACCTATATTTTTGTAATTTAAAATTATTACTTAATTTAAAAGAAGAAAATGATATGTTGAAAATAAGAAGCCACTTAATAATTAAAGACATAAATAGATGTAAATCAAATCTGAGTATTTTACAATTTCTGAGTATTTTTTTAAAATTTCTTAACATATTTCCAACCAATATTATTACATACTTTATCCCAACGATGATAAAGACTTTATTATCCTAGATGCAAAGGAAACTTCAACTAATGTGGAAACTTCAAGTTGAAAGGTCCTTTGTGAAATGAGGTTTTGAGGTTATAAACAAAACAGTTTTAATATCTTAATTGTTGCCAGCTGGTCCCAGTGATGTCCATACAAAGTTCGAAAATTATCAAACGCCTCCTTCATACTGTTTCATTACATCAATTTGTCTCTATGACATGGTCTTCGTAAATTAACTTACTACCAATGCACAGTAACATATTCAAATATAGATTATTTCTGAATATATAGAAAATTGAAATTAGTTAAGCATAACCTCCAAATAAAACAGCTGTTACCGAAAACCATCGTTATTTTTGGTTTTACAAAACTTTGGTTCGGTGCATCTCACTTTATTGACGTTAAACTTAAAAAAGTAATACGAGAAAATGGCAAACATTCCAATGCATCCGTGTATTAGTTAGCTTTTCCCATTGTTGTTGGTGGTTCGTACAAATTTTAAAAATCAACGAACAAAAAATATGTTTCCACCACCAACAAAAAAACTGTTTTCTTTACATATTCCAGAAGCCAACAAATTTCAAAATATTCTAAAGAAACCGCGACAAACAGACATTTTGTCACCACAATGAAGCAGAGGTTCGTTCATTTAACATCACAAGGAAGCAGAAGACGTCGCCAACGTAAGCAAGAAAGTCGTTAATTTTAAACTTGGCCAGGAGATATGTTGAATCGATAGCTTTCACTGAGTTTTCGTGTAAAATGCTAACTTCGATATTTACGACACAATGTTTATCTTTAGGTGATCATGTTTTCACTTAATATTCTTTTTTATGGTACTCTTTCGACATGGACGATTAGGCGCCGTCAGGTGTCGCTCAGGAGTCCGCCGTGGATATAATTTTGTAACTTTGGAAATAAAAATAATAAATGAACAGACAACCATTATCACAGAGAGTTGAAAATAATATACGAGATGCGCAATGAGCGGAATACGTAGGACAATATGTCGATGTGTCACATAATTATAATAAAGAAATCACTAGGTATTGTGTCTTGAGAAAAGGTATGAAAAGCGAGGTCATCAAGCTATTTAAATGCATGTCACTAGTTGCTTAGCAGGATAATAAGTTGAGTTTACTCATCACTAATCACCCGTCATCAGCTTATGTCGCAATTTGCGTACAGAATCCAATGATGATGAATTAGAAATCGTTATGATTTTCTGAGCGTTTACTAGGGTATATACAGGATGTTTCAGAAAACGAAAGAACAGCCGGTGTTCACAACAACGGGGATGGCGTTTCACGTAGGCAACGAGGACGTGGTTGAGGAAAAGGAGGATGAAAATATAGTGTCACGTGATCCAGAGAAGGTTTAACTTGAGAGAAGGGAGGCTAGTTCAAGCTAAACAACTGTTTAGGCCCGGTCCAGAGGGGGTTTAAACCAGTTTCATCATAACATCAGAGCTACGGTTTTAGTTAACGATGAAACAACCTTTCAGCTCCCTGTCCGGAGGGGTTTTGACTAGTTTTGCTAAAAAGAACATCAGAGCTACGGTTTTAGTTAACGATGAAACAACCTTTCATCTCCCTGTCCGGAGGAGTTTTGACTAGTTTTGCTAAAAAGAACATCAGAGCTATGGTTTTAGTTAACGATGAAACAACCTTTCAGCTCCCTGCCCGGAGGGGTTTTGACTAGTTTTGCTAAAAAAACATCAGAGCTACGGTTTTAGTTAACGATGAAACAACCTTTCAGCTCCCTGTCCGGAGGGGTTTTGACTAGTTTTGCTAAAAAAAACATCAGAGCTACGGTTTTAGTTAACGATTAAACAATTTTTCAGCCGTCGTCCGGAGAGAATTCAAATTTCAACAAAAAACCATTAGCGCTACGATTTTAGGTTTTATTTTTACTCAGTAAGAACTTACTCTAAAAATGGCATTGCCCTAATAAAAAAAAAAAAACAAAAAAAAAAACAAGAAGAACCGAATGAAGAAATATTTCAGTTGACAAAGTACGTTATTTAGAATGATCTCTAATGTAGATGAAAGCACAGATTAAAACATAGAAAATACGGTTTGTTATCAAGGGAAAATATACATATTTTATTATTTAATTGGCGCAATAAAGATTGTTTTTTACTCCTACAATGTTCCTGTAACTGGCGTTGAAAAATTAGTGTCATAGAAAATAAATTCAATCTATGCCCGTCTCGCGTCTTTAATAGTTACATCAGTGGTCGTTACCGCCTTCTGGATAACATAAGGTTTAAAAAATGACTTAATCAAGTCATCTGTGTCAAATATAATCCGACAGTCGCTAGGAAAAGAAATGGCGCCGATTTATATATCTCACATTGTGCATCTAATATTAGCTTTAATTCATCAGGCAGTGGTAGGCTTAACTTTGATGTTTATATTTAGTGAGCAGTGACTGATCGGTTCTCTGGATTTAAATGACAGTTTAAACCAACGTAAAGTTTGTGTTGACGATTTCTTCAGTCTACATTGTGTGAATACATTGCTTCTAACGTTATTAAACTGTGGGATCATAGATCACATCCAGCCTTTTTATTTGTTTTATTTGCCTGGTTAGTTGAAATATTTTTTAAATTTTAATCATAGACTAATCAGTAAGAAAATGTATTTTGGGAATCCCAAAGGAAATATTTCCAATAAAACATAAAAAACCATTAGAGGATACTAGCTATGGTTAAATTTTGTTTTATCAGGAGGTTTTATTGTGCGGGGCAGTTACGTTATAATTTAAAGTTGTTTGGCTAAAAAATACAAACTTTTTGTAAAATGGTAAATCCATCGTTGTCGTTGCCGCCATGAGATTATTACAAGGTTAGGGTTGATGTGCAAATATAGGGAACCCCGTTCTTAGTAAAACAAACGAATATACATTTTGTGTTAGGTTGTTGCTATGGTTAACTTACTGACAAAGCTTAACAGTTTTCTTGTGAGAATGACTAAGTTGGTTCCTCTTGACGTTCTATTGTTAGCAGACTAAAGCCCCAGGAAGAGAGAAGGAAAGGTTACATCCCAATGTTTTCTACAGAGTTCTTCACAAGCTCAAGTCTTATATTTAACGATCTATAAGTAATTTACTGACATGGTTCCACTTTAGAAGAAATGCATTTGGCGTAACGGAAAGACGCCGATTGAATTCAGGTTTCCAAGAACTTTTTTAATTCCTCCAGATGCGGGTAGATATTCCTCTTCACTCCGGTAATCGATCCTGCCCACACAATTTCATACATTTTCCCTATTTCCAGTGTCACGGAATTATGTTTTTTTCTACGTACTGCATAATTCATTCTAGTATCTATACTTTATCTAAGAAGGGGTTGTAATGGGAGAAACTTATAGCCTCGACAGAAATAATTCTACTTCAGGTAAGGAACACTGCTCATGTTGCCATAGATTCCTCTAATGCCAATACCTGGAGATCATTATATCCTTTCCTTATCCTACCTAATTCTATTTACCCCGTTTATCCTTATCCTTACAGGAGGTAGACACTCCTCTTTATGATCTCGATGGGTAGTAAATCTACTTTAGGTATGCCACTATGCACACGTGATCCTATAATTTTCCCTTACTACCACGAGATCATTATATCCTTTCCTTATCCTACCCAATTCTATTTACCCCGTTTATCCTTATCCTTACAGGAGGTAGACACTCCTCTTTATGATCTCGATGAGTAGTAAATCTACTTTAGGTATGCCACTATGCACACGCGATCCTATAATTTTCCCTTACTACCACGAGATCATTATATCCTTTCCTTATCCTACCCAATTCTATTTACCCCGTTTATCCTTATCCTTACATGAGGTAGACACTCCTCTTTATGATCTCGATGGGTAGTAAATCTACTTTAGGTATGCGACTATGCACACGCGATCCTATAATTTTCCTTTACTACCACGAGATCATTATATCCTTTCCTTATCCTACCCAATTCTATTTACCCCGTTTATCCTTATCCTTACATGAGGTAGACACTCCTCTTTATGATCTCGATGGGTAGTAAATCTACTTTAGGTATGCCACTATGCACATGCGATCCTATAATTTTCCCCTGCTACCTGGCGACACTATGTATTTTCCTTAGAACTATCAAATTTATTTAACCTCTTCTTCTTACAGAAAGATATTACAAGTAGGCAGCTCTTCATGGTGTCGATAGAGAAAACGTCTAGTTTAGTCACGCGACCCTGACCATGTGTTACAAAGATTCATTCGTGTCGCAACAATCCCACCTCTGTATCATTTACCTGGGCGTTTTATACGTCCCTACCTTAATCCTACATATATTCACATATATCCTTTTATAACCTTCGCAACTGATAATCGTACTCCTAACTGAGGGCCTTAAAATTACAATCCTTTCAATCCTTCACTGAATCAAAATGTCTGCGGAACAAAGTTCTTACATCAGACTTTAAATTTTAGTTTCAATCGAATTAATTGTTATGTTGTACACCTGATACAGCCACCTAAAGCTCGTCTAAATAAATAACGTCCAAGTACTGTAGATGTTAAACCGGGCAAAATTATTACTTTTATACAGAGAAAACCACAGTTGTGACGTATCACCCTTAAGGACGTTGCCCATCATCCAACATCTTAACAAAGATCGCCATAGCTTTAAAAACGTTAACGGTGGATAAGAAAACACTTCTAAAATTCACTCTTTTATTAGAGCATAAACTCGAGCTGTCTCTGGAAAATATGTATTCCACGAGTAAGTAAAGAATGTGAAGATGTCGGGACGTGTAAATAAGACGGTAAATGAAATTCATCGTGACAGAACTCTCGCAGTCAGAACGGGGCACAAAGAATACGACAAAGGTTTCGAAAGTGTTTGTATTTGATGTTCGAATGTTGGTAATCTTGTTTTCACTTTTGTGACGAGGGTTGCTGTCATACGTGACAATAGTTTGTGCGTGCGTGTGACTGTAGGTTTTGGAGAACAGACACACGCAGAAACACTTACCAGAGTTTGAAATAAAAAAAGTGAATTAGTAAACGGGAACCAAGCAGTAAATATTCATTCTGTAAAGACAGCTAACTAAATAAAGTTACGTCAACGGTAATCGGTTGGAGTAGAATAGTGTTATAAAATGTCGTTCTGTTATATTAAGAGTTATCTTACGACCCTACGGAGATAAAGATCAAAGTTATGTCATTTCGAAATATAAGCTGTTAACACCGATATGTTGTATTAATAAAACAAAACTTAGCTTTGACGTTAAAATGTTGCAAAACATTGATATCTAAGCACAACTCGTCCACATGAGATGTTTTAGTGTGTTAAAATTATTCGATTCATTGGTTCTTTTAAGAATATACGAGGCAGGATTAACGTGGGAAAGAGTTTCTTCTTTAATAAGAGTGTCCTTATTGCATTAACAAAACTGGGATTAATTGACGTCCAAACGTTACCAAAATAATAGAATAAAAAAATAAGAAAACCAACCATATTTCCAAGGCGTTCCAGATACGACAACCAGAAATATTGTTATTCAAAATATAGTTCGTACTAAAGATCAATGCAAAATTTTAAAATTTTTTACAAAATTATTTTTATAAAAGGACCAAATTTATTTCTGAAATTCGAAATCGAATCAAAGTAATATAATATTTTATTTATATTGGGAATTGATAATGGGGTACAATCTACTTTACCATGTTTTGAAATCCATTTAATTGCAGCTGGCTGGCGGGTTTGAAAAAACGTATTATCTAAAGATTAATAGGTTACCTCTCCAATTTAAACTCCACCCACATTGATGTCACTAACCCCATATATAAGTTACATTGTTAATTTGTGGACGTTTTTGTCGTTGGACACGATAACAACAGGAAAATCAAAAGAATCTTAACCCATTTATTAAAAAAATATAATAGTCTACTATCCTGAAAGGACGTTTTTGTCGTTGGACGCGATAACAGCAGGAAAATCAAAAGAATCTTAACCCATTTATTAAAAAAATATAATAGTCTACTATCCTGAAAGGACGTTTTTGTCGTTGGACGCGATAACAACAGGAAAATCAAAAGAATCTTAACCCATTTATTAAAAAAATATAATAGTCTACTATCCTGAAAGGACGTTTTTGTCGTTGGACGCGATAACAACAGGAAAATCAAAAGAATCTTAACCCATTTATTAAAAAAATATAATAGTCTACTATCCTGAAAGGACGTTTTTGTCGTTGGACGCGATAACAACAGGAAAATCAAAAGAATCTTAACCCATTTATTAAAAAAATATAATAGTCTACTATCCTGAAAGGACGTTTTTGTCGTTGGACGCGATAACAACAGGAAAATCAAAAGAATCTTAACCCATTTATTAAAAAAATATAATAGTCTACTATCCTGAAAGGACGTTTTTGTCGTTGGACGCGATAACAACAGGAAAATCAAAAGAATCTTAACCCATTTATTAAAAAAATATAATAGTCTACTATCCTGAAAGGACGTTTTTGTCGTTGGACGCGATAACAACAGGAAAATCAAAAGAATCTTAACCCATTTATTAAAAAAATATAATAGTCTACTATCCTGAAAGGACGTTTTTGTCGTTGGACGCGATAACAACAGGAAAATCAAAAGAATCTTAACCCATTTATTAAAAAAATATAATAGTCTACTATCCTGAAAGGACGTTTTTGTCGTTGGACGCGATAACAACAGGAAAATCAAAAGAATCTTAACCCATTTATTAAAAAAATATAATAGTCTACTATCCTGAAAGGACGTTTTTGTCGTTGGACGCGATAACAACAGGAAAATCAAAAGAATCTTAACCCATTTATTAAAAAAATATAATAGTCTACTATCCTGAAAGGACGTTTTTGTCGTTGGACGCGATAACAACAGGAAAATCAAAAGAATCTTAACCCATTTATTAAAAAAATATAATAGTCTACTATCCTGAAAGGACGTTTTTGTCGTTGGACGCGATAACAACAGGAAAATCAAAAGAATCTTAACCCATTTATTAAAAAAATATAATAGTCTACTATCCTGAAAGGACGTTTTTGTCGTTGGACGCGATAACAACAGGAAAATCAAAAGAATCTTAACCCATTTATTAAAAAAATATAATAGTCTACTATCCTGAAAGGACGTTTTTGTCGTTGGACGCGATAACAACCGGAAAATCAAAAGAATCTTAACCCATTTATTAAAAAAAATATAATAGTCTACTATCCTGAAAGGACGTTTTTGTCGTTGGACGCGATAACAACAGGAAAATCAAAAGAATCTTAACCCATTTATTAAAAAAAATATAATAGTCTACTATCCTGAAAGGACGTTTTTGTCGTTGGACGCGATAACAACAGGAAAATCAAAAGAATCTTAACCCATTTATTAAAAAAATATAATAGTCTACTATCCTGAAAGGACGTTTTTGTCGTTGGACGCGATAACAACAGGAAAATCAAAAGAATCTTAACCCATTTATTAAAAAAATATAATAGTCTACTATCCTGAAAGGACGTTTTTGTCGTTGGACGCGATAACAACAGGAAAATCAAAAGAATCTTAACCCATTTATTAAAAAAATATAATAGTCTACTATCCTGAAAGGACGTTTTTGTCGTTGGACGCGATAACAACAGGAAAATCAAAAGAATCTTAACCCATTTATTAAAAAAATATAATAGTCTACTATCCTGAAAGGACGTTTTTGTCGTTGGACGCGATAACAACAGGAAAATCAAAAGAATCTTAACCCATTTATTAAAAAAATATAATAGTCTACTATACTGAAAGGACGTTTTTGTCGTTGGACGCGATAACAACCGGAAAATCAAAAGAATCTTAACCCATTTATTAAAAAAATATAATAGTCTACTATCCTGAAAGGACGTTTTTGTCGTTGGACGCGATAACAACAGGAAAATCAAAAGAATCTTAACCCATTTATTAAAAAAATATAATAGTCTACTATCCTGAAAGGACGTTTTTGTCGTTGGACGCGATAACAACAGGAAAATCAAAAGAATCTTAACCCATTTATTAAAAAAATATAATAGTCTACTATCCTGAAAGGACGTTTTTGTCGTTGGACGCGATAACAACAGGAAAATCAAAAGAATCTTAACCCATTTATTAAAAAAATATAATAGTCTACTATCCTGAAAGGACGTTTTTGTCGTTGGACGCGATAACAACAGGAAAATCAAAAGAATCTTAACCCATTTATTAAAAAAATATAATAGTCTACTATCCTGAAAGGACGTTTTTGTCGTTGGACGCGATAACAACAGGAAAATCAAAAGAATCTTAACCCATTTATTAAAAAAATATAATAGTCTACTATCCTGAAAGGACGTTTTTGTCGTTGGACGCGATAACAACAGGAAAATCAAAAGAATCTTAACCCATTTATTAAAAAAATATAATAGTCTACTATCCTGAAAGGACGTTTTTGTCGTTGGACGCGATAACAACAGGAAAATCAAAAGAATCTTAACCCATTTATTAAAAAAATATAATAGTCTACTATCCTGAAAGGACGTTTTTGTCGTTGGACGCGATAACAACAGGAAAATCAAAAGAATCTTAACCCATTTATTAAAAAAATATAATAGTCTACTATCCTGAAAGGACGTTTTTGTCGTTGGACGCGATAACAACAGGAAAATCAAAAGAATCTTAACCCATTTATTAAAAAAATATAATAGTCTACTATCCTGAAAGGACGTTTTTGTCGTTGGACGCGATAACAACAGGAAAATCAAAAGAATCTTAACCCATTTATTAAAAAAATATAATAGTCTACTATCCTGAAAGGACGTTTTTGTCGTTGGACGCGATAACAACAGGAAAATCAAAAGAATCTTAACCCATTTATTAAAAAAATATAATAGTCTACTATCCTGAAAGGACGTTTTTGTCGTTGGACGCGATAACAACAGGAAAATCAAAAGAATCTTAACCCATTTATTAAAAAAATATAATAGTCTACTATCCTGAAAGGACGTTTTTGTCGTTGGACGCGATAACAACAGGAAAATCAAAAGAATCTTAACCCATTTATTAAAAAAATATAATAGTCTACTATCCTGAAAGGACGTTTTTGTCGTTGGACGCGATAACAACAGGAAAATCAAAAGAATCTTAACCCATTTATTAAAAAAATATAATAGTCTACTATCCTGAAAGGACGTTTTTGTCGTTGGACGCGATAACAACAGGAAAATCAAAAGAATCTTAACCCATTTATTAAAAAAATATAATAGTCTACTATCCTGAAAGGACGTTTTTGTCGTTGGACGCGATAACAACAGGAAAATCAAAAGAATCTTAACCCATTTATTAAAAAAATATAATAGTCTACTATCCTGAAAGGACGTTTTTGTCGTTGGACGCGATAACAACAGGAAAATCAAAAGAATCTTAACCCATTTATTAAAAAAATATAATAGTCTACTATCCTGAAAGGACGTTTTTGTCGTTGGACGCGATAACAACAGGAAAATCAAAAGAATCTTAACCCATTTATTAAAAAAATATAATAGTCTACTATCCTGAAAGGACGTTTTTGTCGTTGGACGCGATAACAACAGGAAAATCAAAAGAATCTTAACCCATTTATTAAAAAAATATAATAGTCTACTATCCTGAAAGGACGTTTTTGTCGTTGGACGCGATAACAACAGGAAAATCAAAAGAATCTTAACCCATTTATTAAAAAAATATAATAGTCTACTATCCTGAATGGACGTTTTTGTCGTTGGACACGATAACAACAGGAAAATCAAAAGAATCTTAACCCATTTATTAAAAAAATATAATAGTCTACTATCCTGAAAGGACGTTTTTGTCGTTGGACACGATAACAACAGGAAAATCAAAAGAATCTTAACCCATTTATTAAAAAAATATAATATTCTACTATCCTGGAAGGACGTTTTTGTCGTTGGACACGATAACAACAGGAAAATCAAAAGAATCTTAACCCATTTATTAAAAAAATATAATAGTCTACTATCCTGGAAGGACGTTTTTGTCGTTGGACACGATAACAACAGGAAAATCAAAAGAATCTTAACCCATTTATTAAAAAAATATAATAGTCTACTATCCTGAAAGGACGTTTTTGTCGTTGGACACGATAACAACAGGAAAATCAAAAGAATCTTAACCCATTTATTAAAAAAATATAATAGTCTACTATCCTGAAAGGACGTTTTTGTCGTTGGACACGATAACAACAGGAAAATCAAAAGAATCTTAACCCATTTATTAAAAAAATATAATAGTCTACTATCCTGAAAGGACGTTTTTGTCGTTGGACACGATAACAACACGAAAATCAAAAGAATCTTAACCCATTTATTAAAAAAATATAATAGTCTACTATCCTGAAAGGACGTTTTTGTCGTTGGACACGATAACAACAGGAAAATCAAAAGAATCTTAACCCATTTATTAAAAAAATATAATAGTCTACTATCCTGAAAGGACGTTTTTGTCGTTGGACATGATAACAACAAGAAAATCAAAAGAATCTTAACCCATTTATTAAACAAATATAATAGTCTACTATCCTGAAAGGACGTTTTTGTCGTTGGACACGAAAACAACAGGAAAATCAAAAGAATCTTAACCCATTTATTAAAAAAAACCTAGTTTACAAAATTAGATGCCCCACGGGTGAGGTTATTTCCTGATCTCTTGTATGACCCAGAAAGAGCCAGAGACGTTCCAGAAAAGATTTTAGAATAAAATCTGTATTAATCACATGGGGAAGAGAAATGGATTGCTCGGCATGCAATAATAAATTTAAATATAACATATTGCTGACATATTTGCAGACTCTTTAGTTCGCTATTAGTTTAGAAAAAGTTCTACTCTCATCCTCTCCTACATTTATTAGTAATTTTTAATGAGAGGTTTTCATTGCAATTAATGCAGTGCAGAATTAAATAAGTTATATAATTTTATGTCTAATTTCCTTGATTCCCTTCTCCCTGGAAGAGCTCGTGTTTTTATGAAGTTGAACAATCACAAAAACTATAAATATCAGCCAAATCAGTTTAAATGCCTTAAATGTATTCTTTATGGTACGGTACATCTTGCTACGTGTAAGCGAACCTATACACAGATCGATGTATGTGTGCTTGTCGGCGTGTCAGCGCTACGCCGCTGGTTATTAACCAGAAGTGCTACGAGGGTAAACAACACAACAAACAGTACTAAGGTCCAAGATCACCGACGATGTACAGTTGTATAAACACGTTGTCTCGGCGTGTGGAATGTTTGTTCATCCCCTCCGACAAAGGGTGGAAAAATAACACTGGATCGGACACGGGTCAAGGAATCTGAGGCGAGTGCTAAACACATAAACGGCTGGAAGAGGGACCTGTAAATATCTGTAAAAAACATTTTTCTGGCGGTATTACGCACAGTGTTTATTTTCGAATTTTTATTTTACCGGGTGATTTCAACGGGTTACAGAGCAGCATGTCTTCTTTAGAGGAATTGTTAATAATAATTTCTCGACTCGCTTATCTTTCCCTCTCCCTCTTCACTCTTTGTATGAATTACTGTTTAATACGCACGAAAATGTGGCTAGTGCACTAATGTTATTAAATATATTTGTAACAAATAAATAGAGAAAACAACAACATAATAAAATGATGATCTAGATGGTCACTGTTAGGTATGTGGATGGTTGTTTGTAAATCAGATACAGCAATAATGTAGGAAATATAAATACAATTATATCATAAATATAAAAATACAAAACCTGCCTTTAAACATGATAGCTTCAAAAAAAATACTTAAAACATTATATCTATCTGAAACATTAACATATCTATAAAAACTTTTATCTAATCATGCTATTCATCAAAATAGAACAATACATTGTTATGGACATTATTATATTATACCCATAAACTATAGTGAAAACATAAAACTTTATATATTAAATAGCAATGGATAATGTTTCTGCAAGAAAAAGACTATTGATTAGTTTACTAGTAAAATAATAATAGAATAGAATATCCCACAAGAGTAAAATTTAAAAAATAAAAATGAAGTGCTAGAAATGGAATATAATATTAAATTATTTCTATATTTAACTACTATAAAATTTCATATAAAACTATCAATAGTATTATAAGTATAATAAACACTAATCAAATTAACCGCATAGAAAAAATGGTATCTAAAACATAAAATGTAATATCATAGTTTTTAGGTAAGAAAAAAGTGAATGAAAAAAAGGCACCAATAATAACTTGATGCGTGCAAACAAATCAAACACGTAAAATTTGAAATTTACAAATTCTATTACTAAAAGTCATAATATTCAAGATTAAAACGTCACTTGAAAAAATTATATTAAAAAAAAAACAATTGAATATATGAATAAGTGTGAAAATACATGATCACACAACAAACTTAGTTATGTAGAAATAGGCTACAATAAAACAAAAACCTGACAATGAAAGTATTAAACCTGATACGAGTAGCAGTGCTTATCGTATTTCCTTTCAGTGTAATCCAATCTGTGACGTCAAAAGTTCATGATTTCGTACTATTTAAAGGTAAATGGTTTGAACGTTTTGCTTTCTTGATGTAAATCACCTGCAGTATTAAATTTACTTTAAAAAAATATTATTACCCTCCGCTCACTGATACATTATTCCTTTATATATTCAATGTCGGCTAGCAGAGTTAAGTTCCTTATGAGAAAACTAATCCTTCCACCGTCACCTACCCTTCCACTGGGGCATAGTGGATATAAGTAAATGTTTGAATTATGAGGGTTGTTCAATAATTAAAGAGACAAATCAATCTGCGGAAAAGACTGTTGGTAGTGTAAATTTTAAACATTAGGATTTTAAGATGACATCACTGGGATAAGTTTTATTCAGTTGATGAATTAACATTGGTCTGATTTATAACCTCAAAAATAAGTATAACGGTGTCGGGTCTTCCATGAAATATCCCCGTTCAACAATGTTTTGTGATTAGTTATTTGATTGATGAAGGTGAAACACCAGCCAATAACTACTCTAGAATGGTTGAAGTATACAGTAAAAGGTGTATGAACCGTGGAAATTTTTAAAAGTGGGTAGAACAGTTCAAAAGTGGTCGAGAATCAGTAACTGACGAAAGCTGTTCTGGTGCCTGTTGAAGTTTTCCTCATTTAAAACTCGAATTTATGACATGGCAATAAACAGCCTAATCGGAAATGCTTTTGAACAAGCTTGAGCCAACCATGAAAGAAAAACATTGTTGATCTCGGAGAGAGGTGATTCGCACTTTATCACGTTACTCACTTAACCCGTGAAATTTCAAATCGTTCATTAGAGCTGGAATAAAAATAAGCTAGTAACCTATCGGAACATGTGCAAAAAAAGTTGATGACTTTGTTGAGAAGGAAGAAAAGTCTTTGTTTTGTAAAAATAAACCGTTTGTTCTCCCGGTCAGTTTGTCTCTTTAATTATTGAATGACTATAGTATTCCACTGCTCGATGACGTGTCCACGTGAACTTCTACAATTCTTAACCCCAACAATTTTATGGCGAAAGAAATACATTATTTAGTATCCGTATACAGCTTTCGAAGAACAATACTTATTGGTAATAAAACAGTTTTATGAGGTACCTAGAAACTGAATTTCATTTAATACCAGATATCTATGGCATTACTCTTTACTTGGATAAAAGTGCAGAAGGGTAAAATATCTTTTAATTTTATCCAGAAATTTGTACACTTAAGTAAACAAAATTGGAAAATTAAATCCAACAACTGTTTTTTCATTATTTAACGTCCATTTTTAAGCCGGTCTATCGGACATGTTTGGTTACATCTAGATATTATTCTTATCAAAACAATATTTACAACTTTACACTGTGTCCAGGGGTCCCGCGTCCAATTAGCGCAGCACGAAAACTTGTCCAGTTAGCGCCGAAACCATAAATCATTCAATGTGTTTATCTAATTACTTAATTGTGGCACTGCCGGATGGCCTGGGGCCAGGTGAGGAAATAAGCTTTTACCTTCCTTACCTTATCTTCCTAAATTCGAAGGTGAAATTGTTTCGCTTGAGAATTGGGCATCATGGAATAAATGTCGTTCTTAGATGGGAAAGACGGGAGACGTATGAATGACGATTAAGAGAAGAAAGCTGTAATACCTGGGCCATCTTAAGAGGCTTAGTAGATATATTATTCTTCATCTAATCACTATAGGAGGACCCTCTTGACTTCATAACTTGCTTATTTCGTATTGCCACCTGGTCAACTATTCAGATCATAACTGCCTTCGCGTTTTTCAAGGCACGTGAAGGTTGGAAAACTCTGCTTTTTTATAAAAGTCTGCTTACAAAAATATTTTTAAAAATTTGAATGATGCTGTTATATCGTATACCTTTATTTTAATAGCAAACCTATTGTAGTATATAATGGTAGCGAAACACACCTTGCAAAAGTTTTAAATATAAATAAGCCTTGAAAAAATGATGGAGTAAAACAGGGTTGGGATAAAAGTATTAATATTTATAAAAGAAATGTGTAAAGTCATTAATTGCAATTCTTTCTGATATGCAATTAATGTTATTAGATCGGCTAGTAGTGCACGTTTTAAATACATTGCCCAGGACTATCAATGCCAGGAGGAAAAACACCCTTCAACCGTTCATTAACCCTGTGTTTAATCCTATGTACACATTTTTAAAAGTAACTAAACCACCTAGTAGTTACGTGGCCAGGATGATGGGCTTCATCCCCTCCCAAAATCTCTGAGAAAAAAAGTCCCAGATTTACAAAACATATTAACATTTCGCGGTTATAGAGGACCATATGATTTATTCTGTATTTCATTACACTATAAATAAACGCAACTACATAATATTTATTCATGAGCCACGCATATTCCATAAACTATATTTTGGTGCGGTAATGGGGCAGACCATACTTCCTTTAAACTTAGTCCCCCAAAATAAAATCCTGGATACGTGTCTGGCCCCTCGAAGTACCAAACCTTTAAAGTGTTCTACCTGCCAACCACTCATTGATGTCTATTTAAGCGTTAAATTTTCAATGTAATAAGGTGCTACTGCAATGTCAGCTTTTAAACATAATTGGGAAAGGAAAAGACTTTTATAAAAAATATAACAAACTGTATTTTTCTTTTAATCCTTATGCTCAGATCGGAAGATTGTTCTTTATCTGTGAGAGTTTACTAGTTTATAACATTTGTAGTATAACCTAGTAAGCAAGCATTTTTCACGGTAATGTTTTATGTAGCGATGACACGGTCGAAAACCACAAGTCCCCATAAACTCTCGTTATATCAGCAATAAAGTTTTACGAGAGTTAAATCGTTTCTTAGAAAACCCAGAAATTACAAAACGTTCAACCGTTCATTATTACCCTGTGTTTAATCCTATATACACATTTTTAAAAGTCATCTGATCTTTGGGAAACTAAACCACCTAGTAGTTACGTGGCCAGGATGAGGGGCTTCATCCCCTCCCAAAATCTCTGAGAAAAAAACGTCCCACATTTACAAAACATTAACATTTCACGGTTATAGAGGACTATATGATTTATTCATATAAACCATACATATTCCATAGACTATATTTTGGTGCGGTAATGGGGCAGACCATACTTCCTTTAAACTTAGTCCCCCAAAATAAAATCCTGGATACGTGTCTGGCCCCTCGAAGTACCAAACCTTTAAAGTGTTCTACCTGCCAACCACTCATTGATGTCTATTTAAGCGTTAAATTTTCAATGTAATAAGGTGCTACTGCAATGTCAGCTTTTAAACATAATTGGGAAAGGAAAAGACTTTTTATAAAAAATATAACAAACTGTATTTTTCTTTTAATCCTTATGCTCAGATCGGAAGATTGTTCTTTATCTGTGAGAGTTTACTAGTTTATAACATTTGTAGTATAATCTAGTAAGCAAGCATTTTTCACGGTAATGTTTTATGTAGCGATCACACGGTCGAAAACCACAAGTCCCCATAAACTCTCGTTATATCAGCAATAAAGTTTTACGAGAGTTAAATCGTTTCTTAGAAAACCCAGAAATTACAAAACGGGATTCTAACGTCGGCCGCAAAATACGCCCTGATTAAATTTGAAAATAAATTGTCGAGCCACGTCACGACTTCTGGCAACACATTGTCGTGTCTGGCTAATAAAAGCATAAAAAGTAGAACCAGAAACAATACTAAATAACGCGGAGCTGACAACCGGCCAAAAGCTGATTTTATTATCACTACTAAAAATAAAACTAATCTGCGAAACCATGTGTTTTTAATCTGTGAATAGCTCTTGCAGAAACGCCCGCATTGTTGCTTTTGGAACTGGTAGATTGCCAGGAAATAAATTGTCGGTGATTTTCAGCGTGATTCATTTTGGATTTATACGGGTTTTTAGCGCGGATTATTTGAATCACATCGTGTAATAAACGTTTACAGCGCACCACTACGGACTGAAAATGAACCAATTGTAACCAAGTGATCCAATTTAAATTGTTTAAAAAATTTAACATAAGCTTGAATCTACAGCAGAATATTCTGTGAAGTGAAAATCTTTATTTTAAAAATTTTCAAGGAAATTAATTTTACTTTTGGTGTACTTTAATAAAACCACTGGTAAGGGATCTAAACACACTTATCCTAACTTTACACAACCATCATTCTATACAAACGTAACAATCCTCGGCAGTAGTTAGCTAAAGTAGTCAAGGACAAAATTATATTTATTTATTAACTTTGTTTGTTTGCCTTCACATGGCTCACGCTTCCTTCTTCTGTTGTTTCTTTCTTTCTTACGTTTTTTGTTTTTTTTTCTGTAGTTTCAGGGCTATCAGCCACTATGACTAGTAACGCTTAAGATGGATAGGGTTACTGGGAATAGGACGGTATAAGATAAATATCCAAACACCCCTGGTAGAGGATTTAAGGACGTTCATGACATCATGTGTGCAGTGACGCTTATCTGTATTAAACCTACTCTCTATAGAGGCCATAATGAGATGTGTACTGCCTACACTCCCTTGTAAGAACCATAGTGAAGGCCACACGATATTACGCAAGACTATGAAAAGGGTGAAATGAGGCACTAGTACTGGCATTAAGCCACAGGGAAAATTATGGAATCATTGTCGGAGGAAATCTGAGTGAATTAGACAAACACGAAATGTCAGATAATCGAGGCTCTAATGTAGTGTCTCGTATTATATTATGTGTCATGATTTTAATGCTTTGATAAAACTAAAGTTTAGATTTTTATAGACTGTATAAATTCGACCACAGTGACAAAATATGTTCAAAGAAGTTGGTGTTCAATGTTGTATTTTCATATAAAAACAATATTTTACAGCACGTGAGAGAGTATTTATAGGCCTATGATTCACTCCATCAGGTATCAGGGACACCTGGAATAAAATGGATGAAGAAATTGCGCTAAATAAAAACTAATTGCCGATTTGGGTTTTTCTGTTTTAAGTTTTTTCTGGCTACACTTGTCCGTCAGTGCTGAGAGAATTGTGCCTAGCTGACGGTTTTGTAAATTTTGGTAACTTTACAGTACAAAAATAAAAACTCTTATATGACCGACCGATCTATGATAGAATCAATAAACGAATCACAGATTCGAAAAGTAATGTCGAATTAGTAAATCCTCCCCAAATTCAACAATTCTTGCTAAAAATTCCGTAACGTTAATTCCGTAACTGAATCAATTTGAATAATCCAAGGTAGATAAATTCGGGAACAGCTACATGTGATTTACCCGATGCGAAACTGGTTTACCTCTGCAGGTGGAAGCCACAGTGACCGGTTTTTCATTCATAAACATCGACCAGAAATATGTCCTGCTCCCAGTATGCAAATCGAGTCGGGGTAGGATACGAATTTATAACTTTTAATTGGATTGATAGAACACAGGTTTAATGTGGCGACCATTCTCACAGATTACGCGACGGACCAGTGTCTAACCTGTGACGAGAGTTTTAAGTGTAAAATGTGGTTCTCTGAAATATCCTAGCAGAGGTCCTTGCACATTTCCACTGCAGAAGGAAAACCGGTGCGAAATTGAAAAAAATAGAAATCGAATGAAGTCTAAATTTAAGAGCAAACTACATTTACCTAATGTGAACAGCGTTGCTCTTATTCGGTTTCAAAAGCTGTAGACCAAATATTTTGCTACTAGACGTTTAATTAATAGGAATTAAAAACAAGAATTTTATAGTAAAATACGACTAGTTGCCATCCTTCCCGTCACACACCTAAATACGTATAGCCTGAGCCCTGAAGCATGTTGATGGAGTTGTGTTTATAGACACATGGGTGCGGTTATCATTATTGAGACTCACACCACACCCAGAGGCATAGAACAGAGATTATCAATGTAACTGTAAAGACGTTTGAAGATGGAACATGGATAAATGGGAAAATCACAAATGTAGATTTGTGGAGTGTATTATTCAGAACGACATACACTGTCTCTACGATAACAAATCGGATGAATAGGGTTAGTCTCAAAACGGGAGCCATGGGTCCGCCACTGAGACGAGACGAGTGACCCAACTAGGACCTATTTTTTCAACAGATTTTCCGCGACTACTAATTGGACCTTTCGAACGACTCGGTGTTATCTATCCTACCTTCAAAAATACCTCCTCTATTGAGTTCTGTCTCGGTGGATCAAACGGTCGCAAAAACAGAGCAAGAGACAAGAGACGAGATGCAGCCCTTGCTTGCTTCTATTCGACAAACATTCTATTGCTCATCAGCCGCACTCTTACAAGAGACCGTAAACCACCTACGGATCCAAATGTCCGGGCTCAGGCAACACCCATTTTGGTGGACTTCTTTGTTTGCATGAACGACCGTTAGCTCTAATTCTGTGTGGCGTTTCCTCAGCATTTTAGGGGTTTCCAGTAAGTACATTAACAGTAGATATGGAACACTGCAGAAAATCCAAACAGAAAAATTAACAATGTTTAACTTTAAATAAATATTTACTGAATAAGTGGAGCTTCATGTCAAAGTGTTTGTTGAAGGTTTTTATTACTTCAGTTAGGCATAAACACTAATCTATGGAAAAACGTTGCCGCCCATTTTTGCCAAACATTCAATGTCCTATAGAAGAAGATAATAAAGATAGCCCATAAATTAATCTAAAGCATCGTGTTGTTTTCTTTATTGAACTTTTTACATGATGATGATGATGATGATGATGATGAAATGATGATGATAATGGTATGTAAATTTTGTGCTTCACTTTAAAACAAGACACACGCTGCAACGTCCCCCCTACCGTTTCTCCTATTATCTCCGCTCACTTTTGTGTACGGTGTTAAGGTTCTAAAACTTTTTATTATTTTTATTTGCGCCTGCTTATCTTCGTGGCGCTCTCGTGTTCGTGTAACCTCAAGCATTCTTAAATTTTGTCGTGTGTTCACCCGTTATATGCCACGCCTAAACGCAAGCCAATTCCCGCTGACTCCTACCTTAAAGTTTGTATGACCCCCTTAAAATGGTTAACATGTTTTGTTGGGTCTTTAAATAGTCATACTTGTCAGTAAAGTAGTCAGCTGGAACACACAAAATTTTCAAAGAATTTTACCATCTTAGAAGATCTGCAGGCACAGCAATGGGACGTGCAAAATATGATCATGTTTAAGATTTTTTAAAGGCTCCTGTGTTCTTTAAACATGATCTGCCAGTAGACTTCGTCTCTGGGCTTCAATACAAAAAACCAACTAATTTTTAGAATAGCTCAATAAATTGGTTCTCAGGAGAGAACTCGTTTGAAGAAACATTAGGTTCTGAATTTTATATATTTATTAATTAATGAAATTTAATTAAAACTGTACTTTGATTTTATAATCATTATTTATTATTTGGAAAAAACTAAACGTTTTATTGGTTGTTATAAATTTAAATACCATAAGTTTTTATAATGCATTTAATTACTGTTTTTTAAAATAAAAATAAAAATATTTTCAACTAAAATACATTTGACTCTCTCTTTACTATTTCTTTGTTTTCATTGAAATCACAAATAATCATTAAAATTTTTCTGATATTTCATGTATTTAATTTCTACATTATATATATATATATATATATATATATATATATATATATAATTCATTTACATATTTGAACAAAAATTATTTCCTAATTTAGCATAATAAAAAAATTTGTTATCCTCTGATTTCAAGATTGAATTGGTAAATTTTACATTTTATAACAAATAATTTTAAAATTTGTATACTTCTATAAATCTGGTATTTCTGAAATTGATTGGCTTATGGCCTAAACCACTTTGTGAATTTAATATTTATTATTCATTATTTAAGCATTTTTATTATACAAATTAATTTTACTGAACTTAACACTTATTTAAAAATTCAACATAGAGTGAAGTCATTGTTTAATTTTTATTGATAATTTTGAATTTAATATTTTTAACTTACTAAATTTGACGTTATTTAATATAATAGAGAAAATGACTTGCCAAAAATTTCTCTGCCGGTCCTAGAGTCCTCTCGTCTTGATTCCGGGTCCCTGGACAATGGAAGTAGCCATCCCTGGTAAGTCGATGTAAGTTCTCCATTCTCCTTTGATCTTCACGTCCTGGAGGCTGAGTCTGAAGCCCTCGTCCGTGGATCGAATTAGACGGCAGAAACGTGGTTATTTGGTTCCATCTGGCCTATGGTGGTTGTCCTATGCGCGGACCGGCATAGTGACCGTTAGCACCTCGTATTAAAATGTTTCAAAGACTGCCCTACAGGTCCATAAGTTCCTGTATTTATTGCGGCTATGTAACCCTTCCCCACCCGCTCTTAGCTCGTCGCTATCTCCGTGCTTTTTTCTTGTACGGGCGGGTTGGACAACGTATTCGATTCAACCTGCATAATTCTGTTATCGGTTTTGGAATACTGAAAAATGTCTATTTCTTTAAAATAGCTGTAACTTTTTTGTTATTTAAGTTTTTTAAATTTAGTTTTCACTATTGTTCATTTTGGATTTAGCTGGTCATTTTAAAATGTCAGTGATAGTTCTACGGTGGTCTAGTTCTCAAGTTAGCATTTTTCGGCACTTAGAAAAATTTCACTGCACTCCCGCTTGTCAAATTTAGTAAGTTATTACAGTTTTATTTTATTTTAATTTTTAATTTGTCTTAATAATAACTATTTAAGATATACAATATGAAGAGCTCAGTGGTACAATATATAACAAAAATATAGGTGAAAAAAACCCAAAACCACAAAAATTAATCAAACAATAACTAAAATAAGTTACCTAAGATTAAATCCTTATGTACATTTCGATGACAAAGTCATTATCTTCAGAGGTTCCTTTTACAAAAGTACAATCTAGAATACAAAAAATTAACAAACTAGACTCAGTTTGTTAATTTTTTGTATTCTAGATTGTACTTTGTAATAGGAACCTCTGAAGATGATGACTTTGTCATCGAAATGTACATAAGGATTTAATCTTAGGTAACTTATTTTAGTTATTTTTTGATTAATTTTTGTGGTTTTGGGGGTTTTTTCACCTATATTTTTGTTAACTATTTAAGATTTTACTGACTTCTTCACTCTTTACAACGTTTCATTATACAATAAATTAAAACCTTATTATGTAATTATTAAATTTGTTATTCAATTTTTTGAAATTATTAATTTCTTAATTTAAACGGCCATTCCGGCCGTTTCAACACACACACACACACTCACATACACACACACGCGCGCGCGCGCGCGCAGTCATTGCATTTGTTTAACCGTTAAAGCGACACGGCGAGTGATGTAATAGCTCCGAGGCAGAAAGAAGGTTTTAATCGTTACCAAGAGCACAGCGCCAAATTGTCCGGTAGTAAAGATCGATATACGAGTAGGACCTGTCCAAACATTACAAGTCGAGTTTATCGAACAAGAACAGCGATATCGATCTATTGTTTGGACGTGTTTCGGTTAGACGGATGACTTGTTAGTTCGGAAGACAAGCAGCTATATGGGCGTCAGATAGCTGAGAAGGGATACCGTGGAGGTGAGAAACTACTGCAATCAAAACTAGAGGAGTCGAGTGTACAGTTGCTGTTGTGTCGTTGGCCAACCTTCGCTCCTTAAATTAGGTCCAATAGTCTTTTCCTACTCATGATATTTTAGCTGATTGCAATAAATTCGATCTCGTGATCTATAAATTTAATGATTATGAACTTTATGGTACTTATTATTTAGGCGTGGTTTTATAGCGATCAGTATTGTTTGCCTATACCGTCGATGAAGGATGAAGGATGATTATGAACAATATATATGATTAGGTTAGGATAAACCTTCTAATCATATAGGAAGGATCATGACATCATTGGTGTACGATCGTGGTTATGTTCATTCCTGATCGGGTTCAAAGGAGGAGGTCATACTCCCGTGTAGGAAGAAGATTGAAGAAAGCAGGCATCGTCACTACGCGGCCCGAGTATAGCATGCGACCTTGAGAACGATTTCTTGCGGCCCTCAGCCTGTTAATAATTAAAACTCACATAAAGCTCACTATGAGTTTTGGGAAGCAGTTGAAACGGACAAAAGTCCTTACGTAACTGACTGTGCTCAGAAAGTATGATGTGTTTTTGCATCTACATATGTATGTGAATCTACATTCAGTAAGTTCAAGTTCATAAAACACAAGTACAGATTTAGGTTAACGAGTGGAAATATTTTGAAAATTTCAGTTTCTTTCCAACCTGTTGACATAGATGCCATATTAAATGTGGAAGATTTCGCACATCGGTTTCAAAGTATTAGCCAATTCAGATACTCCTGGAGTTAACTAAAATACACTTTCCTACTTTTTCATTAAAATCATTTGATTTAATTTAGTGATGTGATAAACTTATGTTATAATCATACGGTGTGTAAATTATTTAATGCCACTTGTATGTATGGCCCTGAGGGAAACTTCATGCAAACTAAGAAGTCCTAATGAAGAACCCTGGGTTAAGGGATAATATCAGGGGCTAATGGGGACAAAATGATCGCCTGTAATCGGAAATAAACAACAATTGTAGCTTCAAATTTCAATCATTTGTACAAATATCAAGAATAAATAAGTGTTACATAATTTTTATAAAGATGTAATTTATCAGGAGGGGCCAATATTCACACTATGTGCAGTAAGAAGAAAGAGAGAATATTACTGGAATAGTGGTAGGAGTTCAAAAGGGGAAATAATGATATCCTGTACAGCAAATAAGAAAATATTTTAAATATCGAATGGGCCTACCTAAAGTAGTTCTGTACTTATCCGCGATCGAAGAGACCTATTAATAAACATAATTATTTTCACAAAAATTGTGAAAATATCAAATGTAAAGAAAATTTTATTTCCTCGTAAAAAATCATGGTTTTATTTGTGGTAGAGAGAGGGGGAGAGGGAGAGATGAGTGAAATTGAGAGATGGGGGGAGGGAGAGAATCATTACATGAGAATGACAGGCGGTACGCATAAATGAGAGTGAACATATAATTCCAAAAAGACGTCGGTTACAAACGTCTAAAACAAGTGTTTAAAAAATCCTGGAAACATTTTTTACGACAAAAAATCTTTTTTCCAACGCGTCATTCTTCCAATACAAGGTATATCGTTAAGCCTACACTGTAAAGATCTAAACAATATTATTATAGCTACGCTTTGACCCTCGAACAAGCTATTTCCCACGAGATTTCAATCGGCGTATCGATATCTCAAGATCATATCAGTCATCCTGGTGGCTATGATCGATAAATCCACCTGTTTATTTCGTACAACTGGTGTTGGTAGAGACGTCAAGGCAAAGTGTCGGTTGTTACGATTGGTCGGCGCGTCAAGTTAATTTGACGCCTGAAGTTTAGGCGTTGAACTCACTGTTACTTCCAATCGCAGAGATAGGGAAATTAGCGTTGTTAAAGCAGTAGATCTGTATTCAAAACAAGTGTTTCTTATAGGCAGTGGTTTTCTTGACGGTTTTATTGTTAAATGAGTTAGTTAAAAGTGAAGTAAATAGCAGTAAGTAATGCAACCATGTACGCGCGTTTGCACGCGCACGCGCGTGTGTGTGTGAGCGTGAAAGAGAGAATTCTATAGAAGTATGCATTTTTTAATGGTTGCGTTTTAGTAACGATTGAATTAATAAAGCTTAACGTCCACTGAATGTCATAAGCCATATGAAATTTCGTTTGCATTGTTATTGAGAATTATCTCTCGCTTAAAAACACAAATATAATATATAGGCATATATATATATATATATATATATATATATATATATATATATATATATATATATATATATATATCGCAATATGTATTCTTGTGTATTAATAAAGAACTAAGTCAAAATACAAATACAAGAATTATAATTGAATTTACAATTCAAAGCTTTACGTTGGCTAACAGTATCAACATCAACAGGAATATTAAACAATTAAAATTAACATATGTGCAAATTAGATCAAATAAATAGCTATGCTAAATCAATTAAAATGTTGAAAATTTTTTCATTATTTTTTTGTTTTATTTTTTTTTTAAATTTTGCTGCCCTAACATTGAATTGTAAATTCAATTATAATTCTTGTATTTGTATTTTGACTTAGTTCTTTATTATATATATATATATATATATATATATATATATATATATATATATATATATATATATATATATATAAAACAAATTAAAAAAAAAAAACTTTCAACACAAGATACATAGTGCAATATTATAAAGAATAGACACCGGTTGCACCTGTTAGGGGGATAACCCCAGTGAGCCGTCTCACCTCTGTCGAGCAAGTCCTAGAATTATTTCAATCTGATAACAGATGAGATGTGATATTCGACACTTTATTTCTGATCAATAAAACTATTTCAGTACAGAACTCCTAGAACAGGAATAGAGAAATGGAGGCGTACGCCAACGTCCCCTAGCTCGGTTAGTCTAACAATGAAGGAAACGAGAAATTATGAACGTCAGACACAAAATAGTGGAAGACATTAGTGAAAAAAAAATCGGATGGTGTGACCGTGCCTAAAGAATTTCAGACTAACGAGTAAAGGAAAAGAGAAAGGACCTTGCCTCGCTGGAAAGAAGGAATAAAACGGGAAATGACAGACAAAGGAGTCAAAGAAGGTTTGCAAATGGACCAAGAGGAATGGTTACTGGGTATCCGTAGATGTAGTGGAATGTTTACAGAGAGGGTTGTGTGTGTGTGTGTGTGTGTGTGCGTGCGCGCGCGCAAATCTTTTTCAGTTTTAGTCATTGTCCATAAAATCGAAAAACTCAGTTAGAGAATAAATTGGTTTGAAAACAAAACATCAATTTGCCACAAACTTACTAAATTTGCATATTTTTTTGAAGTATTGACAACAACTAAAAAATTAAAGCTTTTGAAAAAAAAGAAAAAAATAAATTCAAACAAAACGTTTTCAAAATCGTGGTGTTTTTATGAAACAGAGCTTTATGCTATACTACACTATGGTATAGTTACAAAGTGTCTAGTTAGGAAAGAATTGAAAATTTTGCCGAGGCCAAACTATGACGAGTGTGAAGTCAGGTGCTTTTTGCATAAATGCATGGGACAAAGATGCCATGTTTGATACTTTCTACATATTGTATTAGTAGTTATTATTATTTTTTCCAAACCAAATCAATCTTAGTTTGATACTTTTTATATTCTAATGAAGTATAACATAATACTCTGTTTTATAAAAATAAACTGCTGTGTTATAAAACTTTGTTTGCTGTAGAGTCACGTTATTTTTGGCTTAATCAAAATTTTGAATTTTTGGGCCACCACCACCAAATTTTATTATTTGTTTCTGTATTCCTGAACTATCTCACCAATTATAATGTTCTTTGCAAATATGAATTATTTATAGATAGGAAAAAATTACAAAATCTAAAAATGCAGAAACTTCATTGCTTTTGCCAAATTATTGCAAAGGTTAAATTTCGGATTTCTAAGACATGCGGAATTATTACCTTTTTATGTTAATTTATTTATGACTTATTTATTTGTTAATTTATTTGTTTATGACTCACTGATATGTTCATTTATGACCCATTGATATGTTCGTTCTTTTATTTATTTATGACCCATTGACATGTTCGTTCATTTATTTATTAGCCATTGATATGCCCGTTCATTTGTTTATGACCCATTGATATGTTCGTTTGTTTATTTATGACCCATTGACATTTTCGTTCATTTATTTATGACCCATTGATATGTTCAATTATTTATTTATGACACATTGATATCTTATTTGATTTAGTTACGATACATTGACATGTTCATTTATTTATTTATGACCCATTGACATGTTCGTTCATTTATTTATTAGCCATTGATATGTCCGTTCATTTGTTTATGACCCATTGATATGTTCGTTTGTTTATTTATGACCCATTGACATTTTCGTTCATTTATTTATGACCTATTGATACGTTCAATTATTTATTTATGACACATTGATATCTTATTTGATTTAGTTACGATACATTGACATGTTCATTTATTTATTTATGACCCATTGACATGTTCGTTCATTTATTTATTAGCCATTGATATGCCCGTTCATTTGTTTATGACCCATTGATATGTTCGTTTGTTTATTTATGACCCATTGACATTTTCGTTCATTTATTTATTAGCCATTGATATGTCCGTTCATTTGTTTATGACCCATTGATATGTTCGTTTGTTTATTTATGACCCATTGACATTTTCGTTCATTTATTTATGACCCATTGATATGTTCAATTATTTATTTATGACACATTGATATCTTATTTGATTTAGTTACGATACATTGACATGTTCATTTATTTATTTATGACCCATTGACATGTTCGTTCATTTATTTATTTATGACCCATTGATATGTTCGTTTATAATATTTATGAGTCATTGATATGTCCGTTCATTTGTTTATGACCCACTGATATGTTCGTTTATTTATGACCCATTCTTATATATTATTTATGACACATTGATATTGCCATTTATTTATTTATGACCCATTGATGTCTGCATTAACGTACTTATTTATGACCCATTGAAATGTGGATTAATGTATAAATGTATGACTCATTGCTATGCTGTATTTTCACAGCATAAATCTTTGTGCGTACGCAAGTCATAGCACATTCCAACCACCTTATCAAAACTACAAAGTTTCCCGATAGTGTACGCTATTAACACTGGTTCCTTAAACATGTGCAGCGCGTGGGAGGGAGTCGAAACTGTAAAACTTAATCAGAAAGAGCATGTCGGTAGTTGTAAGGAACGCGGACAGGCTCCTAATTATATTTACATATTTATAAGTAACACACGTGTTCTAGTTGTATAGGCCTATATGTGGGCGTGACCCAATATGGTATCCGTGGTCGAGCGTTCTGACGCTGAGGAGAAAGTGACGCTCTGAAAGAAATTTTATAAAAAATTTCTGTGATTAAGACTGCCACGAAAATATAGACGAAACTAAATAACGCACCGCCAACAACAGTTGCTCTTTTTAGGGTACCTGTTAATCTCAAATAATTTTGTAAAAACTCCACTATGTATGAAATGTCCAAACCGTTAATTTTGATAGCAATGTTGGAGAAAAAGAGATCCAACCTGTTTGTGGGTAACAATAAGCTCTGAAAGCTGTCGTTTTCTCAAGAGCACAATTTTTTATACTATTTAAGTTGTATCTGTATTACCAGAGTCTGTTACAATGACGGAGAGAGCTGTGTTTGTGTGTGTATGGTAATAGTTCCCTAACCTTCTAGCTGCGTTGCTTGTAACCATAGAAGGTGAGAGCTTTCTTCATTATTTTTTACAAAATTTCGAATTGATGACCAACTATGTGTGTTTGTTTACTGCAACTCAATTCATAATTTCAACTTTTACTAGTTGAAATAAAACTACAAGTAGTTACAACAAGTATAAGAAACTAAAAACTAATCTGATCATATAAAATCTATTTTATCTACATTTTAGATAAGTAACACTTAAGTTCTGGCAATGAGCTAAAAGAACCGACAGAAACTTCTATACTGTTACAAAAATGCATCTCAAAGTCTGAAAACTCAAACTGCAGTGTCAACTCAAGCTGAATTCCTATCAACTAGCGATGAATAACTCAGCGCCAACATACTACAATCAAGACAGACCTTTCCACACAATATCTTGACCTTATCAGCCTTACAGCTGGAATTCCTGACAAGCAATGAGCTGTACCAACCCAACCTGATAATCCGCCCACTCTAAATAGGCAAAAAGTAGGAGACCCTTGCTTCCGTGGGATCAATCTCAGGATCTGCTTAGCCTCAGGGCTGATGAAACCTGTACATTGTGCAGTCTTGCAAGAATAGATAGTTACTGAATCTACGGGGCTGCCAGTCGTTAACTTATCTATAGTCTGATTTAAAACAGAATAGGATTCTGCGTAGGTGAAATCGACCAGAGGGAGTGGGGATTACAGCCGCCTGAGCGAATAGGAACTTCACATCTTGCTGGGTGGGTGAGCCTTGTTGTCAATTCAACGTTAAACTTCCATTCTTCGCTCAGTGTCATCGTAACTGTGGTGGAGTGATTTAATAGTGCTGTAGTTTGCTTCGTTTTGCCTTTGGCGACGGCGAGTTGACTATCACAGCGTTCGAACTGGCAACATCGCATCCCTACCCTGCCACAGAGCCATTCCTATTCTACTTTAAATCAAAGTATAGTAGATGACATCATAAATCGGTACGGGGAGACGCGAAGTAGATTGGTTGAAGAACCACGTACGGGTGTTGGATAAATTAAACAAATTAATACAACCATTTACAACACAGACAATCTACCACACGATGCAACAAAACCGGACACCCTCATTGAGAAGGTTTCAGATGTAAACAAAGGTTACAATAAACAAAAACTATGCGCGTTAACTCAACAAACAATTAAGCAATACTAAAAGGTCAATGAGACCAAGTTTTGACAGAAAAGTTAAACTTTCTGAAACTCACGTCAACTCGGAGACGAATGGTTACGCTCTATGGTTAAAACGATGTAGTAGTCGAACCAGTTATAAATACGCGATCTCTATGAATGTCTGGAAGACGAAGACATGGTTCATGAACCACGATATTTCCCATCCTTTAATACAGTAATAATAAGCATTCGCAGCCATACAGCACTGTATGGGATCAAATGATTACGTCATCACGTAGGGAGATAATGTGCATTCGATAAGCACATAGTACTGTAATAAGTTTATTGTTTTTCCTTTATAATTGGGTTAAAATAGTTATTAATTAATTTTTAATTGTTGAAACGGGTAATTTTATTGTCCGCCAAATTTGTTGTCCACACAGATGTTTTTTTTTCTGAAGTAGACGGTGTAAAATTTAAAGTACTACCTAAGCCAAGTTGATGCTCTCCCGCTTCTAGCCTCCTCAGAACCTTTTTGAAAGTGATATAGAGTAAATTGTAACGAAATATTGTAGACGGTCAACATCCTCACAGTGGCTCGTTCAACAAGATTGAAAACGAACGACTTGATGACAAATGATATAAACATAAACAAAACCTACATCTTAATGTAACCTAAATAATTCTCATTAGGGAAATAACAGACAAGATGTTTATTTAAACGGGAAGCAAAATACTGACTGTCACTAGAAAGCGATAAGCACTTCTGTTCTCCACTTTGTTGTGGACTTCTACAACATGATAAAAAAATTACATTTGATATTGAAGGCAAATCGTACAGACGCTAAACTAGGCGGTATTACGATATTAGGGGAAATGCTTACGCCTTCCCTAATCGTAGCATTTTTATAATATTTAGATACCTTGTGAGTGACTAATGACACATGTTTCAATTATGTGAGTATTCATCCCCAGGGATACTACTACACAATAACATCTCAAGTACACTAGCTCATCTCTAACCTAGTTGTAGCTGAGATTGTGTAGTAGTTTCACTGATGATGATGACGACGGCTTAGGTCGTTGAAACACGTATAATAATTAAGTATTTATAATTGTGAGTTTGTTTAGGAATTTATTAATAATCCTACCAGTTATATCCTAAAATCCATAACAAGCAATTGTGTAATCATCGTATTAAAACAAGAACAAAGAAGTTCTGTGTGAAAGTCATGAGAACTGTTGAAAGCGGAGGTTCTCAATTTTTCCCTTTATTAAAGTAACATGAGGTCATGTTACTTTAAGCTTCCCTCTCATTTGTATTTGGTCAAGACTTCTAAGCTGAGTATCAATCAGAAGCTGCTGAGGTCAATTAAACATTAGATAATTTTATTTAAATTTAACAAATGTTTTTATAATATATTTACCCCACAACACACAATGCTACAATCGTACTGTGACAGGACTTGATTCGGGCCTTGCACATTATATATCTTAAAAGGTTAGTGGAGAAATTGGCTATTTAATAAATTAAAACTCTTACCTATGCTCCAGAGACGTTATCCTTGACCATATAAACCATAACTCACAACAAGCGCCTACCGAAACTAAATACTCTATAAAAACTATGACGTAGTTCAGTATACACACGTCACGTCAGTCTACCCGCAGGTACACCTATTTGAGGACGTAAACCTCTCGTCTGTAGGCAGTTTCAGTGCACTTATCCACGCTTCTTCTAGTCACCTTCTACGCCCCCCCCCCCCAGTTTGATAACCCCTGGATTAAAACATAACAAGCATACACAAGAACACTTTCCTCCGTTTTACTCCAAGTCCGCTAGCACATAGCTGGTTTCTGGATTTGGGAAATTTAGTTGCCAGAGCTCTAAGCGTCTCTGATCAGATTTCGCCTAAAAAATACACTACAAATCTCCTTTTTTAAACTCGTATCGTTTTCCGATTGGACGCCACAGTAAAACCCACTTTATAACAAACATCAGATCTAAAAGAAATTAAAGACACAACAAAAGGATTTAATTCCCACCGGGCCTAATCTCTCCCACGGGCGGGTCCAACCGCAACGCAACCATCGCGGATTACCGAGTAACCGCCGGACGTCAAGAGCTACTAAATATCTTCGCAGATTATAACGACGCCGGCTTAGAGAAGTGGCAGAACAACTAAAATAATGAGCCTTCTAAATCTGTTCTCGTTTATTTTTAAATCTTTAATCAATGCTGTTTTCTCTTGTTTTATTTTCTTTTCTTTGTTCGCAGGTTAATTAACAAGACAGACGCCCTAACTATAGAGGTAAGAGCACTTTATTTACGTTGTAACGTTTTTCAACCCACTGCTAACACTGAGTTTCGCTATTTTTGTGTGTTGGTAGTGTTTTAGTTTTCCTTGATGTTCACATGTTCTGTTCTGTTTCTGCGGGGTTTTGAAATTTATGTCAGAGAAATGCAAATTTCCGAATAATTAAACATTTATGGTGTTTTATAAAGTATTTTACGCGTGATAAATTATGTGCGTGCGTGTCCGTTAGATCGGAAAATAAACAGACAGATAGATAGATGGGTAGACAGATAGATACACATACAGATAGAATTATATATATATATATATATATATATATATATATATATATATATATATATATATATATATACACATATATACCATTTAGACACACCATTTAGACCACTAACATATTTCAAAACAACACCATCCTACATAATCGCAAAAATACTAGACAAAATAATAAGATCTAAAATACAAATCAACAACACATACAATATAAAAAATGGATACGAAGTAATTAATAAAATTAAAAAAAGAAACAAACAACAACAACAAAATAATAGGTTATGACATAAATAACATCTACCCTAGTATCCCAATAGAAGAATCCATAGAAATAATAAAAAACAAACTAATACACAATAACGAAAAAGAAAACACAATAAATAGTATAATTACACTAATAAAACACATCTGTAACCAAAATTACTTCCAATTTAACAATAAATTCTATCAGCCAACAATACTATCACCCATATCATCAGTCATGTCAGAAATATATTTACAACACTTTGAACAAATAATAATTAAACCTATACTAAACGCACATAATATTTTACTATGGACAAGATACGTAGACGATATACGTATAATATACCAACCTACCATTCACAACGAACACATCATAATACTAAACAAACTAAACAACGAAAACATACAATTCACCGTCGAAACAGAAACAAACAGAACAATTAACTATCTTGACATTACATTAAATATAAATAATAATAAAATAGAAACTACAGTACTCAGAAAACCTACTTCCAACAACACCATAATACACTACAAATCTAACCACTCCTGGACACACAAAATAAACACTTACAGTGACATGATAAATAAAGTAATAAAATACACACAAGATAACAAAAAAAAAAATTAAATGAAGAATTAGATAACATTACAAAAATAACAATAGAAAATGGATACAACAAACACCTTAAAAAATATATACAATACATTTACAAAACACCCTAACCTCAACACAACACTACAACCTGAACACAAAAATAATAAAAATTTTAAAAAAATCTACCTAAAATATAAATACACCAATAACAAAGTAGAAAAATTAACAAATATATACAACAAAAAATACTACACTCCAACATACAAACCAAACATCAAAATAATAAAATATCCTTATAACACAAACCACAAAACAAATACAGAAAAACATAACCTATCAGGAATTTACAAAATTACATGTAACAACTGCAACGCATTTTACATAGGGAAAAGGACAAGATCATTTAAAATAAGATTTGAAGAACATTACAGAGCATTCAAAAATAAAAATACAAAAGTAACAAATGTTGCAGCACACTTAATATCACATAAACATGAAATAACAAACTACGAAAATAACCTAACCATACTTGAAATAAATAATAACCCAATAGAATTAAACTCACTAGAAAAATACCACATTTATAAAAACACACACAACAATTTAATGAACCTACAGACCACATATACAGAAGACATACTATATAAAATATTATATACGCAAATCAAGAGAAAATGCGTTTAACGTCAACAAATACCAACATCACGGACCGAACATCTACACCAGAAAAATTAATCAGTGATTCGATAATGGTCAAGTGACCGAAAGGTGCCTCATCACAGGTGTGGATAAAAGTATTTACAATAGTAATATATCAAATTTATATATATATATATATATATATATATATATATATATATATATATATATATATATATAGACAGAGAGAGAGGGAGAGAGAGAGAGAGAAGAAGAAAAGAAAGAAGTGTAATATAGTCTTAAAACAATCTTTACTTTTCGCTGGGATCCTTTTCCTTTTAGCTATAAATCAGTTTGCTTAATAGACTATTTGGGCGGACGGTTTACAAATTTTGCTCAAAAATGTTGGGCACGTAAAAGCATTAAAACTTAGCGAGGAAAAGATCAAGAGAGATGGGCGGTAACGTATGTCCGTAGATGGTCCAAGAATAAGGAAAACTTCACTTCGAGGCTAGAGACTTCTCACAGGACAACGTTTGATGTTTTGCCTTACATTTGACGAAGTTTCTGACTCATATACAATGACAGACGTTTACTAACGCACGTCTAGGAGTTTAATCACTTGTTAAATGTGTATTGAATTAATGCATCCTGGGTGATTTTTGTCGCAGGATAATCTTACGGGTATGGTTGAAGGATGTTAACGGTAATAAACTATCAGGATTGCCCGTTCGACACCCCTAGTTCTCAAGGCGTCTCAGGCTACATTCTTGAAGAGGTCTTGTAGGAATATACATTTAAAATGAATTCAATAATTTTCCTTTTAAAAATGTTAAAATGTGTGAGACGTGTAACTGTAAAATTTCTTTTTTGAAATTAGGGATAACTTTTGGCATTGTGTTTCAAAATCCTTGTATTGCAAAAGTTTTAAAAAACTATTTTTGTATTATTACTTCAAAATACGACTTGGCAGCACTCAGTCAAATATTACTACTTTCAGTGACTTAAGGAAATGTTCTGATGGCAAGGGTTTTGAGGCGGAGTAGGGCTATATAATGTTTTCGCTCCACCTACTCACTATTTTTTCTCACTTTTCAGTCCAATTTTATTTTGGTCGTTAACATTCATTGGTAGTTACAATATCAGTGTTCTCATGTGCAGCTTGTATTACTTTAGAGAAGGAGGGGTTTAGTGGTCTCGTGGTTGTTGCAGCAACTGTCTTCTGCGACACCGGCTGTAGGTGGGATACTAGATAAGGACTGTTGGTAATCCACTGTTAACAAGGAAAAGCGTTTAAATTCAGAAGCACGTATGTTTGGTCGGGTCTTATAGAAAATGCAGTGTTTTGCCAGTTTGGTGCTTTTATTTAAACGTAGATGATAGCATTGCTTAATCGGAATTATTATTTTTGTCATAAGTAATTATTTAAAGAACTAAGTGTAAACTATTCTACTGTGCTGACGCGCTTCTCAACCGTCGTTTCATTGACAAAGCCTAACCGGACGAAACGGAGGGACCATGGTAGGCTTCATCAATAAAACGACATTTTTATCACTAAATACGTTAATAGTTTTCACTTAATTCTTTAGATAATTGCTTATTATTTAAACAGAAAAATCAAGATAATGACAACATCAACTTTATAATTTTAATTAATTATTGTTATTTGAGCAAAAGGTTAGTAATTCTTAACATCATCACAATTAACATGACTCCTTCGCCCTCATATTTATTAGACTAATGTGTCCTTACATATAAAGGGTTATATGCTGTATGTCTAGGAACACTTTAAGGGCTCTATTGCTGTTGTTGGTCTGATATATGAACTTTGTAAGGTCGGAATTCTGAGCCCTGTCTTACATTATTTCCGGGATAAAATAACTTATTTTCGGCAGAATATGTTGTAATAATAAGAGAATACAGTAATATTTACTATATATTACTTATATTATTTATAAGTAGCATTATATATATATATATATATATATATATATATATATAATAAATTAAAATATTTCAAAAACAAGAATACTTTTAATGAATATATTTATTCAAAGCTTTTCGCCGATAAAATAGTACCAGCATCTTCAGGAAAATAATTATCTAATAAAATATTTTTACAAAATTAAATCATATCTTTAAATCATATGATTTAATTTTGTAAAAATATTTTATTAGATAATTATTTTCCTGAAGATGCTGGTACTATTTTATCGACGAAAAGCTTTGAATAAATATATTCATTAAAAGTATTCTTGTTTTTGAAATATTTTAATTTATTAACTATATTACAAGAAAATATATCACCATATTTAATATATATATATATATATATATATATATATATATATATATATTATTTATTAGTATAATATTACAGAATTAATAAGTTGTAATAGTTTATGAAGTTAGTATGCTCTTAGCGAAATTTAAACAAAACGTTTCTTTACAATTTATCAATTACAAAAAATGTTTGTAATGAATTGACATTTCAAATGTGTGATTTATTTTTGTGCCTGAAAACGTTTTTAACGCCTATATGATTAAAACACGTGATTATTTCATAAATTTATTGTCTTGAGTGTCGTTAAAAGCGTCCTAACTTTAGTAATATATTTTAGTTTTCAACGAGCGATTGACAAAACACCATCACTTTATGAAAACTTACAAATTGGAGGAAGGTAAGGGTGATATCCCAACGAGCAGCTGCGCACCAATAGAAGCCACATTTCCCTACGAATGACCGTTTAGGCAACCCCCGCTGTTTCTAAAGCTGAGGCACTACTGTTACTGTCACCAGGTTATGTATCCAAAACGTTTAATACTGCGCATTAACATTTTTATTCAGGTCTTTATTACACACGCGGCTGTTAGTTACCCTTCCTCTGTGTGTGTTCTTGGTCAGTTTCCGTATCTTTGAATGATATATTGGGCGGGTGTTTCCTTCTTCAAAGTGACAGCGCTGTATCTTGTAGTGTGAATATTAAAGGCCCCGTGCAGAATATGTTAGTTGCCAAAGCATTGCCAACTTACGAATATTTATTTCGTAATAGAGACGTTTTCACTTATTTAACATTGTCCTTGAGCGTTGCATATTAAACAAATTCATACGAAGGAGAGAATGCTATTATATTTATTACTGACTAAATACGGAGTGAAAGTTCTGAGCAAAAATATTCCACGTGATAAGTAAATAATAACAAACACTAACCTACAACCAACATCGGTAAATACAATATTAAAAAGAGTTCACTCAAAATCTCACTACACTTTAGAAAATTAATACACACAGACTAGTTTTGACGACCATCTTGGCTTCATTAGCGATTGGCTTGTTAAAGGCATCATGGTCGTCGAAACTAGTCTGTATGTAGTAATAAACTAGTGTGTAGTGAGATTTTGAGTGAACTCTTTTAATATTTACAGTTGTGAACTATTCCCACTAGCCAGCCTCTAATTAACTTAACATAAAATTATTAATTTATTTTCTCAAACGCGTTTCAGTGACAGTCATCATCAGTGAGTATAACTATCTCACCTGACTATAATGATACCTGACTAACCAGTTAGAATCTTTGTTGTTATACTCACTGATACACAACTGGTCTCCCTCCCCCCTGGACTTGTCTTTACGCCCCCCAGTTTGGGAACTGATGTTGTAGAATCACCCAACATTTTCACTTACTTTGTGTTCTTAATGATTTGAAGACACAAGTCGAAACGCTAGCTGCTTCAAGTAAAATCTCTTCTGGTTCACCATTCGGTAAGTATTTCCCGTGCCTACATGTAGGATTTTAGCGAAATCGTTATACTGGGCGACGCAGAAAGTCATCAAAGATACGAAAAATATAACGTAATCTTTCGCTCATAGAAATAAATACCATTTTTATCAAATTAGGGTAAAAAATTCATTACGGAATAGTAAGAAGTACTACGTCCGCGTAACAACGGCGCGCCGTACTACTTATACATATATTTAAATATACCTATTAAGTCTCCAGTTAGGATAAATTTAATTTTAATTTTATACATTACTGTACAACTATATTAAAATATACCTGCAAAGTGTCCAGTCAGAATAGATTCGGTTGTAATTTTATACATTACCTAATTAGACGTCTACTTCCGTGGAGTAATATTTTTTGCCAGGTGACGTCACGTGATGTCTATTCTAGCCTTACGTGTGTACATTTGCTTAAACGTATAAAATTACAACCAAATCTATCCTGACTGGATACTTCATAGGTATATAAAATTAACCTCCCGTAGCAATATCAATAATTATCGATATAGAGTCAGGACATGTTTTTGAGTCATTCTATATACATTGTATTGGGGGGTGGGGAATGTGCATTTTTAGCATCACGTATTGGGGGAATTACAAATTCCCAAAATTGTTAGTTATTAGGGCGTAAGCGAGAGTTGTGAAAATGTTTTTCGTATCCCTGATGACTTTTTGCGACTTTCTACGGTGTTTTTTCGCTAAAATCGTACAAGTGAGTACGGGAAATAAATATCCAACTTTCTTGTCGAAGGTTTTTCATGACATTCTTGCAAACAAACGCTTAGTGAAGTAGCGTGACCCGGTCAGATTAACTCTTACAATTCTGGCAAATCGTTGCCAATTAGCAACAGGACGTCTACTGGTGATACCAATCTGATTGAGCGCCGCTCCATTAGGTTTTCGGGGACGTCAGGCCTTCTGTCAATTACGGAATGGCGGCAACAAGTTTTTAATTTAATCAATGTGCAACGACGTTGCTGCATTAGCGGTATCAGTGCAATCTGACGCGAACCTGTCTCGAGTCGCGAATTTAGATCTCCTCGAGACGTGTTGTAAAGGACGTTATTTACACTTGTAAAACCCGTGTCCCATCTAGAGTCTGTCGTCACTTATGTTTACTCTCCAAATTAGAAGTATATTTTAGGATTCTTATGTTGGTATAACTTAATCAAATACACCCTACTGTTCAAATTAGAATTTTTCTTTTTTACATTATTTGTTATTCAATGTACATTCTAAACAAAGAATAAATACCATAAATCATAATGCTGGTTAAAACTTACATAAATTATTATGTTGGAAACATAGAATCGCTTTACAAACAAAATCCATTACTAAGCAATTAATTATTTACAAATAGCCACATCATGTTACATAACTACATTACTCACATTCGTAGCTGCGTTTATATATACAGTTCCTATATTAAAATGGAGGTAAAAATAAATAGATTTTGTTATAAAAAAATTAAAGCGTAAATATTCAACGAAAAATAAACTATGTGTAACGTTACAATGAAAATATTGGAAACAACCCCAATACCACAAAAATAATAAAAAATAACAATTAAAACAAGTTACTTAAGATTAAACCCTTATGTACATTTCAATGACCATGTCATCATCATCAGAGGGTCTTACTACAAAATTACAATCTAGCAAACAAGAAGTTACAAACTAGAGTGATCTCGTCTCGTCACTCTAGTTTGTAACTTCGTGTTTGCTAGATTGTAATTTAGTAACAAGACCCTCTGATGATGATGGCATGGTCATCGAAATGTACATAAGGGTTTAATCCTAAGTAACTTGTTTTAATTGTTATTTTTGTTTGTTTTTGTGGTATTGGGTTTGTTTCCAATATTTTCATTGTATTATACCACTGTGCTCTTGATATTGTGTATGTGTAACGTTAAAAAGAACCTATTCCAGCTCTATTTTCGGACGTGTAAAAGTGTCGTACTGTCAAAATAACGGTGACGATAGTCTGTAGAGTGAATTACGACTGGATTTATGCATCAATTTATATTTATAGTTTTTGCGTATTGAACCATTGCTCGATGTCAGAGTTTCGTTAGTCGAGAAAACTGGTGACTCAGAATACCGACGTCACCTTCTTGTCAAAGAAATACAAAGATAGTTACTAAATAAGGATGATCTACAATCCTGCATATGAGAATACGCAGCCCCAAATCCAACGTTAAACTCTAGACTTCCGTCCACTTGACCATTGTCATGCCCGTGATTGCGCTTGGTGCCACGGCCCGTGGTATTAGTCGCCAAGAGTCATTCGACCTCACTGTAAGTCTTGGGCTAGTGACCGCCTCTGGGACGAGGCTAACTCCAAACACTACGTTTCAACCACTTTTCCATAACTATTTCCGGGAGCGATGGAACCTTCCAAACTTCCAAGTTTTACGTATCTTAATACTTTGTATGATTAGTTCGATAAAAGGGCCGAACCCTCAAACTCGGAGCTTGGTCCTGGGTTGGCATAAACATATCTCGTCAGAATAAAACCTCTAAATCACAAATAACATTTATTTAAACCTTATGTACATTTCGATTGCCCAGCAATCATCTTCAGACTTATTAAAAAAATACAACTCAGTTGTATTTTTTAAATACCTCTGAAGATTGCTGGGCAATCGAAATGTACACAAGGTTTAAATAAATGTTATTTGTGGTTTAGAGGTTTTATTTATTTAAAAATAAACAACGCCACAGTTGCTTCAAACAGTTATATCTCGTCAGAGCTTTAGAGTTCCTTCCAGACAAACTCGACAATATGTACACTTTACCGACCAACACAGTATCCAGTGGTATATTTCGTTTTTTTTTTAACGATTCTGAATTCATGTTTTGTTATGAACAACTCAACAACGTAAACGTAGCAAGAAACGTTCATCGTCAACGAGTCGGCCTCAACAAATACAGGACTATCGCGACTGTCCTAACTTGAGGACAAAAATTATAGTGCAGCCATGTAACCGTGCACTTGCCCTTGAGAGATCGCAGTAGGCGAGACGGGAGGTAGTATAAATATTTTCCTACAAACATGATAAGACTGTCAAAACACTGCTTGAGAAGGTCGATATTAGATAAATTCGATGATAAATTAACTTCGGTATGAAATAATAAACAATCTTGATATATGTGTAGACATATCGGATGCAGAAGCTGTTAATATACCCTATAGAACATTCTGAATATGTAACATGTTTTCAGATATCATGCGCTCTCTCAAGTCCAACGTGCAAGTTTAAGTGGTCCACACTATACTTCAAACTACTTTATAAAATGATTTCCTCTCACAATATATCCGAAATAGCAAGTAGCTAGATCAGTATTATTTAAACCTCGATTAATGCTCCTAAAACATAAAATGAAAATATCCCTAATTATGACAAATTTTTAAATTTTACACAAGTCTAAATTTTAAACGAAAGTAATCACGCAATGTTTTGCATGCAATGAAATGTATGAAACACAAATTTCACAGCTACTTAGAGATGTGAAATATTTCGACAAATAATTACATAAATAGAAAAATGCAAATCCTCTAATATTTCAATGAACATAATACTTGCCCAAACCTTATGAATATAAACAAGTAATATAAAAAAATGTTTTATCATTGTTTGCTTATTTCCAGTTTGTTTATTATATTCGTTTCATACCTTTTCAACCTTACAACACTAATTATGTTATTGTGTGGTAACCATGGCAACAGTTTAAGGTTGTACAATGGAGGTTTCAACGACAACCAGATGGAGGAAAAACATTCATATACGTCTTTTAGAAAAATAATTCTTCGTATTGGAAAATTGGCGTCGTGCCAAAGCACGCTAGACTTTGAACATGAAGATGCATAGTTCGAATCCTGAAGGACCCCTAAATTTTTATAATTTAATAATTGCATACATATTTGAAAAAAACTTTAATAACATCAATTGTCATCCAATATAGCTTAAAATAAATGTATTTGAACTTGATTGGATGAATAAAAACATATTTTATTAACGATTGAAAATTTGTACAAGATATATATTGTGAGCTAATAGAGAGAATTTAATAACAGAAATATTATATTTATATTTGCCAAACTAAAACACAAGCAGGAAAGTAGTGCCAAATACATCTAGAGTTAAAAATAACTGGTTTGATAAGATAAATGACAAGAGTGCATCTCGTTATCAGTTGATTAAACATTGCCGTACTCCATTTGATTTCGTTATTATTATGTAATCGTTGTTTTATGGCTTTAGATAACAGAACTATCTCTGATTCCTCTGCTAATGTCTACTCATACATATGTACGCTACACAATCTTAATGCAAATGCAGGCATTAAAATATTTTAGTCATCACTTCGACAATACAGATTCTTAGCATCGAGAACTTGAAAACATTCAGAATTATCAGTAAAGTTAATAAGTCTTTACACAGGAATCCAATAACATATTCTAACTCTGGGCTTCTCTCTGGAGCGTAGAGCCCTCTGATGACGTAAAGCCGTGTCAGTACTATACACGGAAAGCCAATATTCTAACTCTGGGGGTCTCAACCTTTCAGGCTCTGGAGAGTAGAGCCGTGTCAGTGCTATACACGGAAAGCCAATATTCTAACTCTGGGGGTCTCAACCTTTCAGGCTCTGGAGAGTAGAGCCCTCTGATGACGCAGAGCCGTGTCAGTGCTATACACGGAAAGCCAATATTCTAACTCTGGGGTTCTCTTCTCTCTGGAGCGTAGAGCCCTCTGATGACGCAGAGCCGTACCAGTGCTATACACGGAAGGCCAATATTCTAACTCTGGGGGTCTCAACCTTTCAGGCTCTGGAGAGTAGAGCCCTCTGATGACGCAGAGCCGTGTCAGTGCTATACACGGAAAGCCAATATTCTAACTCTGGGGGTCTCAACCTTTCAGGCTCTGGAGAGTAGAGCCCTCTGATGACGCAGAGCCGTGTCAGTGCTATACACGGAAAGCCAATATTCTAACTCTGGGGTTCTCTTCTCTCTGGAGCGTAGAGCCCTCTGATGACGCAGAGCCGTACCAGTGCTATACACGGAAGGCCAATATTCTAACTCTGGGGGTCTCAACCTTTCAGGCTCTGGAGAGTAGAGCCCTCTGATGACGCAGAGCCGTGTCAGTGCTATACACGGAAAGCCAATATTCTAACTCTGGGGGTCTCAACCTTTCAGGCTCTGGAGAGTAGAGCCCTCTGATGACGCAGAGCCGTGTCAGTGCTATACACGGAAAGCCAATATTCTAACTCTGGGGTTCTCTTCTCTCTGGAGCGTAGAGCCCTCTGATGACGCAGAGCCGTACCAGTGCTATACACGGAAGGCCAATATTCTAACTCTGGGGGTCTCAACCTTGCAGGCTCTGGAGAGTAGAGTCCTCTGATGACGCAGAGCCGTGTCAGTGCTATACACGGAAAGCCAATATTCTAACTCTGGGGTTCTCTCTGGAGCGTAGATCCCTCTGATGACGCAGAGCCATGTCAGTGCTATACACGGAAACCCAATATTCTAACTCTGGGGTTCTCAACCTCTCAAGCTCTGGAGCGTAGAGCCCTGATGACGCAGAGCCGTGTCAGTGCTATACACGGAAACCCAATATTCTAACTCTGGGATTCTCAACCTTTCAGGCTCTACCCCTTATTACTCTGACATGAAGCCGTCTCATTTATACTTGGTCAGAATTATAATCTGAGTATGAAACTGAAGCTGTTTAGATTAATTAAACGTCAGAGAATTTACTTAAATTTTGTTATAAATATATTTAACGTAACAGTTGCTCCGTACGTACATATATACATAGATAGACCAACATACGTATATATATGCATACATAGATATAGACATACATTCATAAATAATATTTTTACCCAAGTTATGTATTTTTAACAATTTTCTAGTATATGTTGTGCAAGGCCCGAATCAAGTCTGTTAGCGTAGGATTGGAACATTATATAATAATCCTACAGTAATTGTGTTGCAATCCTACAGTAACAGACTTAATTCGGGCCTTGCACAACTTATATTTTAGAAAATATTCATGTTTATTTGTGCACTTCAGATAACTACTGAATAAATGACAAGCCGGTAGAATATCGAGTCAAAGTTTATTTATTTAGCGCAACGTTTCGTCAACTAATTTGTTGCCCTTATCAAGCCTGAAAACAATGTTTCACTACATTATATATACGAATAGAAATACAAGTACACTCGCAACAAAAAATTGAAACTTTAAACATTTTCAATGGAACTTTAGTCCCAAACTTAATAAAATAACCCACCTACATGGTGAGAGTCATAAACTCATCTAAAATGTAATTAAAAACAGTAACAACAGTGGGAGAACAAAAATATACACACATAAAAAATACCCTAACAAAATAAACCATACATGAAAACATAAAAGAGCTCAACATACAACCAACATTTGCTAATTCTTGGAAATAACTAATTGGGTTAACTAATTTTTATCTTAACTAAAACTAAATAATTGGACATAAATTTGATTTTGAAAATTTTATTATACTGGATAATGAGTCCAACTGGAGTAAGAAACTTATTGTGAAGTTGTCCATATAACTTGCAAAACAATGGTATCAATATTAAAAATTATTTTGATAAATTATGTAGTATGTATAAGCCATTATTATATAAATTTAAAACATCCAAGAATTATATTTTAAAAAATATGTATTGAAAAAAGACTTTTTTTTAAAACAAAATCTTTAAATTTATAGTTTTTGTTACATTTTATATTGCAATACTTCTGTTGTTTGAACTTTATCAATTTTAGTTCAACATATACGTATTAAGTTTTAAAATATTATTTTTCAACTGTAGGAGATGAATAGATAAAAAAATAAATAAATGAATATATATATATATATATATATATATATATATATATATATATATATATATATATATATAATATATATATATATATATATATATATATATATATATATATATTTTAAAACAACACAGGTTATTCAAATACAAGAATATTTATTATTTTATATCCAAAGCTTTTCGTTGGCAAACAGTACCAACATCATCAGGAATGAAAATTACAATAATGTAAGCTATAGGCCTAAAGATATGTTTTAGGCCTATAGCTTACATTATTGTAATTTTCATTCCTGATGATGTTGGTACTGTTTGCCAACGAAAAGCTTTGGATATAAAATAATAAATATTCTTGTATTTGAATAACCTGTGTTGTTTTAAATTATTAAACAAGAAAACGTATTATATATATATATATATATATATATATATATATATATATATATATATATATATATAGAGAGAGAGAGAGAGAGAGAGAGAGAGAGAATGAGTTACGTGAGTTACTATTTCAAATTTAGGAATATATTTTTCTGATAGGCTATTAGTTTTAGAAAAACAAAATTATACTTGTATATAAAATATATATATATATATATATATATATATATATATATATATATATATATATATATATACTCATATAGGCCTACATTTCTTGTAAAAGAAGTATGTTACTTGATGATTTTTTAAGTGAATTTCGGGAGGTGTGGCCCTGTCATTTTCACATTGGAAAGCCTTTTCCCTCTACTGACTATTTTCCAATTATTTTCATTTTGTCTATTCCACTTGTCTATTCATAGTTAATTTATAATATTTGTATTGTATTTATTACTCCATCAGAGTATATAAATGCAAAGCAAATAGTTAAAGGTATCATTTATAAGCATGCAACCTACAGAATATATCGATATTTAATTTTATACCGCGTAAAACTCGACTTTCAGTAAACCGTTGTGTTTACACGCATACATCATCTCCGCTATTTTCGTATCACACGATCTGACATTCCCAACGACTCGACGGCTGCTTCTTGTGTCGAATTTTCAAATTTAATGCTCATAAAGCAGGTGTGAGCTCATAGCGCAGTATTAAATTTCTGCAGCGGGAATCTGATATTAAATCGGGCCTTATTTAGTATCAGATTTATAGAATATATCTCATCGGGCAGACGTATAACGCCTGCCCAATCCCGCTATCTGGGGACCATTAAGTGGACTGGTCTGGGCGACCTCAGAGAGTGGCGGTAGGTTTCAAAGAAATCGTCCGTTGAAAGAACGAATATTCTTTTATCCGGAAAATAAAATTGCATAAACCAGTATTTCCGGTACTATTTTGATAATTCGGAAATATTTTCCATTTCGTTCCAAATGCGCTGTTTCTATTTTTGTCTACAGCTTCTCTTCAGGAGCATACCTTTAGTTCTGTACCACATTTTTAGATCCTTTAAACTTTAACTTATCTATTTTCGACTTTCCTCTTTGCTACGATCTTGTCTTGAGTAACTAGCCGATGGAGCTCTTGTTTATTATTTCTCTAGAAATGTCTTGAATATTTTAATTTTTTAATCTTTATAAAATTTTAAATTTCAAAGTGATTTCCATCCTTTACGTGCCAGCCTTCTATCCTATAAGGCAACACAACATTTACGAGGTATTATCATCTGCGGTTAGAACATCGTTATAACCGAAGTCGTAATGAGAATGTTGTTCTTCATCAATAGACTTCTCGAATATTCTATTGTTACCGGCATTCTCAATGATGCGGTAAATATTCTAATATGTGTCTATAAATGTTTTAAATCCACATAATAGCAGTATTTGGTAGGTTTTACAAAGTCTAATAATGAAAGCTTTTGGAATTATTAGTTAGGTACAGGGTGACCGAAAAAACCTGACGCTTTTGAAACGGCTAGTACACACGGGGCAGTTGTTTGGATGGGGGACTTCGATGATCGCAGACCTCTGCACATGATGCTATTTCATTATTCATGGAGCAGAGGACTGTACAACAGCATATGTTTGCTTACGATGCGTATGTGCGAAATAGTGAGTGTCACAGCTACGAAGCGGCTTTATAGCGTTCGCTTTGAACGTGGGCCCCAGGATATCGTTTGCAGCCGGAATACGCTCCTCAGGAATAGCAACCGGAAGTGTTCTAAAATATATGTCTGCTAGGACGCCGGAAAACGTTGAAATGGTTAGGCAAGCTTTGATTCGTAGCCCAAGTCGATCGGCAAGAACACACGCGCGTGAATTAGACCTAACTCGTGAATCAGTGTGACCAATTTTCCAAAAAGACTTATTGTTTCAACTATACAAGATGTGCGCGGCTCAGATGTTAATAGAACGATTATATAACCAACGAGTGGATTTTTCTGTTCATAAGCTAGTGTTGCTTGAAGAACAAGAAAATGCAACATTCATCACTAGTGATGAGGCTCAATTTTAATTAAAAAGTTTCATTTACTTTACAAAAACAATCGCTCTTTTCAGCAAGGTGGCACCACTCCACAGACTTCTCGTGATCCGATGACAGTTTTGCATTACATGTTTCCAGGAAGGCTCATTTCGTGCTTTAGTGATATCCCTTGACCTCCAAGGTCGCCAGATTTGAGCTATTGTGAGTTTTTTCTTTGGTAGGTAAATGGCAAGTGTAGATAAATATATTAATGTAATAATTAGCAACATTAAAGTTCTAATTAGCAACATAATAAATAAGGAATGTTAATTTAAAAAAAAACTTCCGTTCCTTTTCAGTCATCCTGTATAACGTTCAAAACCTACGAGCAACAATAATAGTCACAATGGCGCCAACGATTACTGAACATTTTTCACAGCTAGAAATTTTATGTTGAACATTGGTGGTTATTTTCTTTCGTTATTGTGTACTAAAAAATAACATGTTTTATTATTTGCATATTTTTATATTACGGCATATAATAAAACCCCGTCTGATATAAATCATCATCTACTATTTTATTATTAGCGTGCATAACTGTTCTGAATGAATTCCTCTCCCCAAAGCCAACCACTAATGTAAATTCACACGAAGCCGATGGGCACCGTAAATCTAACATCATAGGGCCACGACAGGTACCTTGAGGTACACCACAAAACGTATGACGTACAACTCTCTATACCACCGTTGACATCTCCATATGTCTTCTCACGGACAGATGTTCGAAATTGCCCCTCGGGGAGTGTAAGAGTTATATCCATTTCGGCGGGTAGTGTGGGACACGCACGGCGAGTTTACAAATCACGCCGTGATTCAGCGTTACTTGTCCGCATTAAATCAGTCCATGTGTTTTTGTATGTTGTAATATTAATGCCAATTGAAATGCAACGGGCAGCCTTCATTTGAATTTATTTATCCATGTATTATTGAAACGAACTGTTTACTAATGTTTTGTAGTCGTGTTAAAAATCGTTCCAGCTTTGCTCGAAACTAATCTTCACTAAGTCTTCACTTTACTCTTCGGTACATCTCCGTGGAAGCAAGTTGGTCATACAAATTTGATCGTTACACTTGTGCCATTTAAGGTAATCTTGTAAAAGTTGCTTTTCCTCTCAGATCTTTCTTAAACTGTTCTACACTCCTTCAGTTTTTCTGCGCAGTTTATCACGTGTGACGTCATGTCTTTATAGTTCACAAGGGTTATAAGCTGACGATGGATTGTGCTAGCGTGTCGCCTTTTGCAACGATTTATCGCTTTTATAGTACTTGTTCAGTCATTGTTAACTACTAGGGTTTCATTCCTTTTAGAACTTATCGACGGCTACGTGTCTCACCCGAGCGGTATCATCATATTACAATCGTGCTAAAATGCATTATTTTGCGATCTTCTAATTGAAAAGCTGAAACCTCTCGAGCTTTGAGCACACGTGATACGGTAGTGAACAAAATGTATAAAATAAGACGTTTTTCGCAAAGAGTCGAAGACAGTAATAGATTCAAAGAGACCAAGAGTTTCACCAAATGAGTTTTAGGTTCCCAGTCTTTGGTATTTTAAGAAACTAATGTTCAAATGATAATAACTGGGCAAAACGCTTCTTCGCGGATACCACTCTTTGGACCAACAATCTTTTTCTTTCTGCAACGTTGCTTTTCTTTCTGCGACTCGTCTTTTTCTGTCAACCAGAACTGAAAACCCACTAGAACTGATGAAATATCGGAGGGAACTTGGGCGAACACGGACAACCTCCTATACAACTTCAGTTCAGAAAACTGTAAAGATTTACAGAAGTTATCAACTTGTGGAAATCCCTGCCGTAGTCCTACCTAAATTCACAATACTTTGCTATCCTAATTGTCACACTGGCTGATCGCCTTAGAACTAATGTATAGTGCGGACCACGGACCGTGCACTTGGCCTTGAGAGATCGCAGTATGCGATACGGGACGTAGAGGGTCAATATAAATACAGTACTTTCCTACAAACAGGGATAAGGACTGTTAAAACACTGACTTTTATGAGACCTTATATTAGGTCAATATTAAATAAATTCGATGATAAATTAGCTTCCGTATGAAATAACAAATAACTTAAAATATGTGCAGACATATCGGATGCAGAAGCTGTTGATGTATAGAACATTGTAGGGATGGGCAGAACGATTCATTTTACTGAACCAACGAGAATCGATTCGTTCACTGAACTGAATCGATTCTTTCAAACGATTCCTCGAGTTCTTTCCTTTAGTTTATAACCAAACAGTTTTAAAAGGATTTATAGTTTGAATTCATTCGATTTTTAAATTATTCTATACACTATATTACATGCTTCTGTGTGACTTACATTATGTACATTTTAAACAATTATTGTCCACCCATAGAGATTTATTTAAAGATAAGGCACACACACACACACACACACACACACACACACACACACACACACACACACACACTGATGTGGAGAGTTACAAAGGAATCGAGTCCTCCCGCCTAGCTGATTCTGAACGAACCGTGGACAAAAGTGGGAGTGGGAAGACTCGGCGTCATTGAACGAACGAACGGACTACGAAGGAGCTTTAGGCTTTAGGTTAGAGTGGGAGGATTAGGTTCGGTTCACTTCTAGTTCTCTATTCAGTGAGTCAGACTAGTCAGAGTAGATTCCCCCTACTCTTAGAATAGTACTACCGATTTCTACTACTCTGCTTGACTGAACCGCAGTTCCTTTTAAGGAATCGAACTTCGATTCGATCTTTTTACTGAATCGGTTCATGTGAATCGATTCACAGTTTACTCGCCCATCTCTAGAACATTGAGAGTATTTTTCAAGAAGTGATAGTACACTATGGTCCGCACTATAAAAGCAACGCCCAATGCCATTCATTCATTCCTGCCTTTGCAGCAACCTAACCTATTCTGCGAACTCCACAGAAGTAGGATAGCTACAGCTAGCTCTCTATGACTCCGGTAGAGAGTAGATCTACTTCAGGTAGGATACCCTGCGCACATGATGCCATGTGATCCTGTCAAGGATGTAACTTGATCTACCTTAACTCATTTATATTCACAACCCTCTCCTGTCCTCCATAGGATGATCGTCACACTGGATGATAGCCTTAGAACTACGAATACAACCCGCCGGAAGCTTGCAATGTATTCCGTCACGGTTAAAGTTATACCCTTTCTCGAAACAATCGCGGAATTACAAAGGGCGCGCCGCAGTAGCCGGCCCGGTCGACAATGGGAGCGACGGCGGGATTAGTCTCGAGCAAACCGCCCACAACCGTGGCCTTAAATTTCCGTAATGCTCAATTACCAATCAGCAGCCGCTTATTGTGTTCCTAGAAGCTGGCGAATATAACTTCTTCATTACGGCCTGTTCACACTCGTCCACCTCCGCTGCGGGTAGAGAACGTAAATACGTCACGGATGTGATGTAAGTGCAAAATATTGCGAGCGCTTGTAGAATCTGAAACAGTTTCGATTTACAGTTTTTTGGCGAAAGTTGTGCGATATTTTTACATTTTACTGAGTTTATATTTATTTTAAAGCAAATTTACTGGAAAATATAGTTTTAAATTGAGGATAGTGACAAACATTTTTGAAAGCATGCTCACTCTCCCAATACTGAAAGTTGCTTGAAGCCTAAACAAATGCTGATTTATACAGTACAGTATTAAATATTCTTTTTAAAGAAGTTAAAACCTTTTCTTCTAAAAATAACATTTTACTTGAAATTTTTTGTAAAAGAACATATTTTTAGAATATCAGCAACAAAAGTATAACTATAAAATATCTTAATATGAGTTTTTATAAAAAATAACATTTTAGAATATTTTTTTTGAAGCAAAGAAATAGTTTAAAACTGTTGTAACGATAAAAATGCAGTGCAAGAACGACAGAATAATTTTAATTACATAACACACACACGCGCCCGCGCGCGCGCACACACGCACACACACACACGCACACGCACACACACACACACACACACACACACACACACACACACACACACATATATATATATATATATATATATATATATATATATATATATATATATATATATATATAGTGTGTCTGTGTGTTGCGTGTTCGTGCATGTACGCCTGTTTGTGTGTGTGTGTCTATTTATAATACATGTGTGCCATTATCAACTTGTATGTTTAAGTATTCACTAACAGAAGATCTGTTTTAACAAGATGGCAAGTGTGGTAGAACATGTATACTCATACTGCGGACTAAAAAAAGATAAACCAAGGCGCTATTTAGGCAATATAACGTTAGAGGTGTAAATGAAAAATTAGATTGGTAAAAGAATTGTAAAAACTATCAAATTCTCTTGAGTAGGATAAATGGGACGTCATAAATCTTTGTAGCAAAAACTTCAGTGATAATATAATAAACATATGAAGATATTATAATCGGGGAAGTGGGTTTAAATTATAGGTAATTTTACTACCAACCTAAATTCCTTGGTTCGTTCCAGGGTAACGTTAAAATATCTCTGGTTTTGTTAGCCCACAGGCTGCCCAGACTCTAGAAATGAGTAGGTCCACTTGGAGGCACACCTTTGGTAACAATGTCTTTAGTAAATCTCTCATGAGCGGTACAAATCCTGACTTTGCTGAACTAAGTAAATGGTGAAGAAGTCTAGTCATTATTCTTAACAAGGCCTCAGAACTAATTAAATGAGAGAGTATTTAATAATTTCTGTATATAAAGGAATGCACTAATTTATATTTGTATAAAACAATTCTTTTCTTTTGAATACAACATAAAAGAATTTTTACTATCTTTACAAGCAACTTCAGCGGGTCAGATTTAACCCATCAAATCACTTTATAAAATCGCGGAATGAATTCTCTTCTATACAGTCGTCACTACTGCAAAGTATTTTATTTCCCAGTTCAACCAACTTTCGTTTACCATTAGGCCGGAGTAGAACTATTAAATTCTAGGTTAGGTTAGGTCTACCTGTGTAAGTAGCGGGCATGTTTATGTGTCTAGGTCATATCGTAAACATATTTGCATATACAGTGTGTTCCGAGATAGATGTTCCCACCTTTTACGATATCGTATAATTCTTTTTTATTTCCCCAATTTAATATTTTAAAGCATTTAATCGCGAATATTTATCTAGTGAATTTTAAACGAGGAACTACTAAATTTTTATGTTTCAGAATGGAACCAAAGGTTTTTTCCAATTTGTAATACTTTACCTGCCTGTCTGTGTGCTTCTGCACCTGTTCGGCAGGGTGCGCCTTCTTGAAATTTTACAGCTTTATATGTCTAATGTCTATCCTCGTTTATTTACACAGAACTTTTCATTTTATAAATTTTTAAATACAATGTTTGAAGGAAAAGTAATTTTTTTAAAATAAATACAATTTCAACGTATACCTTTTCATAATACACACCTGAAAACTTCTACAGCTGTGGTTGAAAAATGTGCATGCAGGTAATGATAATGCCTGTACAAATTTTAATCTTCTGGATGGTATCTTTGCCTTTGGTGGCGTGACAGGGATGGAGGGAAGAACGTGTTTTGATCTAACTACCGAGTTTCTACGTATGTGGTTGAAAAGATGTAAATGAAGGTAATAACGATAAAGAAATATGCCAGTGTAAACTTTTGTCTGCCAATGGTAACTTTGCCTTTGTAACCGTGGCGGGGATAGTATGAAGAACGTGCTTTGATCTCACTGCCGAACGAATAGGTCACTCATTGCTATTGTAAAATTACTGGCTAGGGTTACTGTAGCAACAAATCCCTCATCTCCAAGTAACCTTACTAACCTCCTTAGTCCAATCTTTCACTTGCTACTCGGCAGCGAAAGTAAAAGTCTACAATGTGTGTGAAGAGTGTAGCAGTGTGCTTCAAACTAGACAGGAATAAATAGAGACAAACAATAGTAAAATGTGGATATGGAAAGAAAGAAAGACTCTGTATAAGTGTGTAGAGGAATAAAATTAGAAATGACGGGGAAAACGTCGAGACTAAAATAAATTGAAAATGATAAAAAAGAGGAATTGATAAAAGTAAACCTTGTCTGCTAAAGGTGGAGTTTTTGGTGGTTTTAAAACTCTAAGTTAATTTGATTATACACCTTGTGAAAGATTAACTACGAACTGTGGATGAGGAAAAGGATGAAGCGAAGAGGATTATGTCATCACGTGACTCGCTTACCTAAAGCGTATTTACCATTTACCGAGGTCAGAGAGGGATGTCAATCCCTTATAACTTCTTGTAGGACGAAAGGGTTGAATGAAGATAAGATTAGAACAGGACCAAATTATATACTACGAGGGGGCAACAAGTATGGCTTAAATGGGCAAAATCGATTACCTTTGGCAGACCTACTCTTGGCAGGATTCTTGGTCTGTACTGGAAGGTATGATGGACGGAGAAAGAATTCAATCTAAAAATTATATCAAACTAAATATAAGTGATAACAAAACAATCTTGTGCTGGGGCAAAGCAAATATGAGCAAGAAGAAAACTTAAAGGGGAAGATGGAATAAAAAACGAATAATTTTTGTGCTCTTTCATTTCCAATCACCGGACGGATACTTTATTTTTCTAACAAAAAAATCGTGACGAGAAGAATGAAAATTCAGGGTCAAATTATAAGTAGGCCTATACGTAGTATATTATTTTTGAAGCATAAAAAAAATACAGGACTGGTGGATGGTGAAAACGTTTAGGGAAAATCTCTGATTTGTGGATTGAAGATTATCGCATATGCCCGAAACATAGTAATTATTTACCAAAAGTATAGGCTTTATTCAAAAGTATATGAATATTCAAATTTAATACTGTATAATAAATTACATATTTTTTTGAAACATATATATTTAGGTTAGTTTTAAAATTAGTTTCTTAGTAGTATTAAATTAGTCAATTTAAAATTAATAATGAGGCTGGTTAAATGCAGGGTTGCCAAATTTTAGAATGACGTAGTCCACATCTTATATGAAAAAAACTGAAGAGAGTTTGTGATATAGTACCGTGTCAAGCACATTGTAAAACATGGCAACCCTGCTTTTGGAACGAACCCTGGTTGTTATATAAACTTAAAGTTCCTGATTAAGATAAAACTGTCCTAAGCCCCCAACACTACTTACAAGTTGATTACTAGAATATCATTATTACTTTACGTTATTGCAAATTTGCATTTAATTTATCTTGAATACATATTGAATTTATACGCCTACTCAGACCTAAATTAAAATAATAAAACTAACAATAGAAAAAATTCGTAAACGAATTAAAAAATTTCTAAATGTTAACGTTTTTAGGTAATGACAGCAAAGTTATAACATAAACCTGCTTTCTACGTGAGATGTTTTCAGTGATTCGTCACCTGAACCTTTTGCCGAACGGCACGTAAACGGTCCATCGTTTATCTAAAGCAAATTATTACCAAATAATATTACATGACCCGACCGATGACGTAGGCATTTACCCGACCAATTTGCAAGGTTCGAATAATGATAAACATGTTTATTTATTTGCCCGGTGTCAATTAAATTATTCTTTATGGAAAACAAGTATTGGGTAACTAAACAGCCCGGGTGAATCGTGAAGACGCAATTTACACGGGTTTCGTCATTATACTGTCACGTGATTAGCGAACGGGGTATTGAAATTATATTCGATCGTAAACAAGTAATTAGGATTGGACATTCACTGTCTTTTATTTTACATAGTGAGCGAATCCATGCTTCGAATATTCTTATATGTATAAACATTCTCGATATCGCTTAATTGGCGATTTACAAGCGACCGTCCGTTGCGAAATGTGTGACCTGTTTAAAATTTGTCACAGCTTTGACGTCTGCAAATATCATTAAAATCTTTAGATTTACTACTTTAAAAACAGTTTAACGAACGGTGAAGAAAAATAGCTACAACCTTCTCGGAATAGCCGACAGAAGTGTTCCTTCAAATTATTTCATTTATAAAATAAAATCATAATATAGATGTTGCATAAGGAAAGCAGATTGGAAAAAGAGGAGTTTTGTGGAAATGTGTTATATAAAAAAACAAGGATTAAATGCATCGAACAAAATGACAGAATTAGATGATTTGCCATCTACATATAATTCTTTAGTAATGAAAATATAAGTGACTTTTAACATTTTGTAGGTTTTTTGATCACTCGGTTTATTGTATATATTATAATGATTGTGTTGTTTAAAATTTAAAGTGTTGACTCTGTTATTAATAGTATGATGAATTAGTGTATGTTTCTGTGATTTGTCTGTTTTATTGTGATAAAAATTTGACTTTGTGTCATAAAATGTAATAAAAAATGAGAATATTTATCAAGAGTTTTGTATTGTTGATTTTTATTATGTTTTATGTAATGTTATGAATTTTAAGCAATGTTGTATATTGGTTTAATAAAAATGAGCGCTTGAAAAGAAATTTCGGAAAGAAATTCGAAACGTTGAGTGTTGAAACATCATGTATTAAATATCTGTGATCTTTCATTAGCCTATATAAAAAATAAAATCATTTGAATAATTAGGCTGATAAGAACGTAGCATAACTTGATAAAAGATATTATTAATTCAAGTTTTTAATATAATTATAATATATTTCAATGTTCTATGGGAAAGGCTTAGGCCTAATACTCTAATAATACAAAGCGCAACATAATTTTTTTTACAGCAGCAAACATGGAAACAATTTAAATATCACCAATACATGAATATGTTTGAGTGTGAGAGAGTGTGTATGTGTGTGTGTGTGTGTGTGTGTGTGTGTGTGTGTGTGTGTGTGTGTGTGTGTGTGTGTGTGTGTGTGCGCGCGCGCGAGTGCGTGCCTGTGTCTGTGTGTAGCGTGTGTGTGTGTGTGTGTGTGTGTGTGTGTGTGTGTGTGTGTGTGTGTGTGTGTGTGTGTGTGTGTGTATTTCAGTTTTAGCATGTTTGCTGCCGTAAGTTATTCTTGTGACGAGTTAAAATGTGAATTATAATCTTATCTATGATTATAACTTAGTATTTTTTATTTAAATATTACATTATACCATTTTTACATCCTAATAAAAAACTAAGTAAAACTTAGTAACAACAAACAGTTGTGAAATCATACGTTTTGATGTAACTTAATAAAATACACAATTTTTCGAAATATTTTAAATATTTTTTATATAGAAAATTGTGTTTGAAAATGGTTCACATGTAACCTCAGAGCATTCACTAGGGGAAGATGAAAACATCTATTTTCACTAAAAGTGCATCAACGGCATTTTCAGGGGTTGGTCGTAGGTACTAAATGGGGTGTTAGTTTTTCTAGATTCAAAATTTAAATATTTAAAGCTGGTTTAAAAGTATAAAAAGATTAAAAATTTTACCAACCAGAACCCACCGATCAGACGTGTACCGTATTCTTATTTCTACTTAAAAATCATTCAACATTTATGAGCTTCTAACACCCTGGTAAAGGATACGGTCATTGCTAGCATTAATTCTCGGAAAAAATGTACCATTTACTGAAGTATACAGGCCTTAAGTGGTTACAAGGCAGACTTGACTGTAGATCTTGCACACGTTTTCCATAGACTTATTGTGTTCTATGAATAACAAAGTACGACATTAGGCTATACTAGCCTGACGCATATAATGGGTTTCACGGCTGACCTGATCGTAGAATATTTTTACCCCATAAATAGCAAAGTACATCATTAGATTATACTTGCTTGACGCATATAATGGGTTTCACGGCTTACTTGATCGTAGAATTTTGGTACCCATGAATAGCAAAGTACATCATTAGATTATACTTGCTTGACGCATATAATGGGTTTCACGGCTTACTTGATCGTAGAATTTTGGTACCCCATGAATAGCAAAGTACATCATTAGATTATACTAGCTTGACGCATATAATGGGTTACAAGGCTGACTTGATCGTAGAATATTGGTACCCCTTGAATAGCAAAGTACATCATTAGGTAATACTGGCCTGACGCATATAATGGGTTACACGGCTGACTTGATCGTAGAATTTTGGTACCCCATGAATAGCAAAAAGTACATCATTAGATTATACTAGCTTGATGCATATAATGGGTGTTACACGGCTGACTTGATCGTAGAATATTGGTACCCCTTGAATAGCAAAGTACATCATTAGGTAATACTGGCCTGACACATAGAATGGGTTACACGGCTGACTTGATCGTAGAATTTTGGTACCCCTTGAATAGTAAAGTACATCATTAGATTATACTAGCTTGACGCATATAATGGGTTTCACGGCTGACTTGATCTTGGACACGTTTTCATAGCGCAGAGTTCATTAAGCACGCAAGGTTAGTCTCTATCTAAATCCCTTGCGACAACTATTTCACATCCAAAAACAAAGATTAGAAAAGGTTTCGTCATAACGAAAAATTCTAGCGTCCGGCTGCGACTTGTAAAAGCACTTCGTTTTATCGCAAAGTCCCTAAACACGAACTATTGTTTGCGCGGAATCCTGAACTCGTGTTCTTTTATTTGCCGGGATTAGCTGGAGTAAATGTTGGCTGCGAGATTACCCAGTGTCACAAACAATCGCGGCAAAACAAAAAGATAAATGCCGTAAAACTAGATAAGCGAGATGCCCGCAAGACTTCCTGGTGTAGCTGAACATTGCCTTCACTTCCTCACCTTACCCATACCGTAAAACCTAGCAGTCGCTAATGTCGGGGAAAAGAATTGTTTGAAGACCAGGTAATTATCCCTTTAATTAAACACCAACAAGTGCAATTATCTTTATTTTACACTTACGGTGAGATTGGTTAGAGATAGACGTGGACACTAAAAACTCTTTCTAATTCCACATTAGTACGTTTACTCTCTGTAGTTCTACTCTTATTCAAGCAATTTCTGTTTACAAGGACCAGATGTTAGTTCTCAATTCTGATTATTACTTCGCTCCTTTTGTCTCTAGCACGTTTACCTAGGTCTTTCTTCCAACACATTCTACAGACTTATTTTTTACTAAATATTTACCGACACCTTTTATTTACAATTAATTATTTTCATTGCTCATATAACATCTGCAACTTGTTTGATTTGGTCGCCACATTTGGATCTAAAGTTATCGTCAAAAATGGCAAAATACAGACTTAAAACTTTTGATTTCGGAAAACATAACGATTTTTGTAATACACATTACAATGTTAGAATTACAAAAAAAAAAGTTTTCTGCTATAACATTATGGACTATATAGTTTCAGAACAATTCCGTAAATTATAAATTATAGTATGTATGATGTTACCTGTCTTGTGGACGTCTCGGCTACTCTGCTACCAGGCGGCTCCAGTTCGTCAACTACAGGAGTAGGAGACAGGCGGTTCGGATTTTCGTGATTTGTGATAGGAGGTGATTCGTGAACGGGGGATGCAATGCGGCACTACTAAGTTTAGGGAGCCTAATATTACCCTAAGTACCCGTAGCACTACCCTTACGATTAGGGTACATTTGAAATTAGGTGCTATCTATCGAAAACCTTTTGACTAGCATTTATCTACCCACACAGTCACCTTTTTTCAGATTCTCAAGATAAATATTATTTATATTATGGAAAATTTTATTTATATTAGTTTATTTATAATAAAAAAATTATTTATATGGAAAAATATTATTTGTTTCCATTTTCAACTTAAGCTACTAGTTTAAACTTAAACCCTTGAACATATATCAATATGCCACACTTTCCTATAGTAACACTTACAACACTTAATGAGGACGCCCGTTTCTGGAGATGATGCAATTGTCAACTCAGATCGCTTAGATTAGGTTAGACAAACTAGGATATTTCAGAGACAGTTTTGTGAGTTATGATGTAATTGGGGGTGTTGAATATGTTACAGAGTGTAGCATGAAATGTTTGTGATAACCCCAAAAAATGTCTAAGAAATAACCTAACCTAACCCACCTCTCTTTAATCAGGTCAGTTACTGTCTGAGTTGACAATGGGACACATCTTCCGAAACGACCATCCTCAATAATAAAAGAGCATAAGTGTCCCAATAGGCAAGTATGGCGTATGAATATAAGTTTTAATTTTTAGAAATAAACTGCCATGTAGTACATTCTTTTTCACACCATTGGCCTTGTTTAGAGAAAGGCGATTTTATATACAGTTTAAAATGTATCAAAATTAATCTTAAAAAAAAAAGAAGTATAGGCCTACAGAAATTGTATGAACTCCTATGATACATGGCTCGATGGATAAACAATAACATACATACGGATTATTTTTTATACTATTACAATACCTTAAAGTAAACCAAGTAAACTTTGTATTTTTTTTCAACTAAAAATGATTTAGATTAAAAATATTTATTATTTTTTGTGATTTACAGTAAATTGTTCTTAATTAATAATAATAGGTATTTTTTTTTAAATTGCTCTATTTAATTACCTTTGAATCTGGATACAACATATATATATATATATATATATATATATATATATATATATATATATATATATATAGGTGTGTGTGTGTGTTATGGGTAATGGGAGGTCCGTGGTAATTCACTTTAAGCCTGAATGGTCAGCAGACACTTTTGAGTGGAGACCACTGGTCAAACAGAACATTTTGACCCCTCTAGGGGCTGAGTTCAGCAACAAGCGACAGTCTCGTCGAATCATACAAACGCAGGGATGCGTGCGTTAGCCCGAGTGGGACGTCAGTAATTGATCGGCCATTAATTCTCAAATAGACAACCGTCTCACCTGAGCGAAACGCCAGCGCATTCTTCTGGTAAAACGTTCACTCACAACGGCTGTTCAAAGTTGAATTACGATCCAGCGCCGGGAGTTATTATCTTGTTGATTTTATTCAGGCTGTCAAAATTTCAAAGCCCCCGGCCAACCTGCTCAGCGGCTACCATTAAGCAATTAGGAAGCCCCGATTGTGCGACCGCTTCCGAGAACCCTTCTATGTCGTTGTGGTACGTGCCCGGTCCGGTATTTGTTGTAAGGTGGTTTAGTCGCGTATGTGAATCCTGGACGAAAATTACAGTCTCAATATGGTTCTTTAAAGTTATATTGATATTGTAGGGCATATGTATAAAGACGGACACTAGGATAAACAAAATGGCTCTTAAAATATTTGGAAATAAAAACAGTAATATTACAGTTAAGTGAACTTTCTCCCAGATCAGTTATGCACCAGACCGATATATGGGAACGCACAGTTTGATGGATTCAAAACCGGTCCAGAATACGATTAACATAACAGAAAACAAAGAGATGAATTTAGAAACAGAAAGTACAAACAGAAATACATAAAAGTACTGAAAGAAATTACAAAAAAGACTGTACATAGTCTAAACAAATATTTATACGGACGACCTGAATCAGGTCAGGATAATATGGTTATAAGTAAATAATTTCTTAAGTATCTAACAGATTACCCAATGGAACAAGTAGTCACCAATTACATCAGTCTTGCACCAACATATGTATCTCAGACGTAGTAATTAGCTTACGTTAGTAAACGTAATCACGTTTGTCTTTTCATGACCAATCTTAGTCTAAACGTATACTTTGTAGGTATAGTGAAATATAGCTATATAATAATGTAGTATAATATAGTGCTAGGTTTAAATAAACATATTGCGTTTATATATTCGTGTGTTTTTGTAAATTGAGGTTATGTTTGTACTTAAATTTAAATTTTAACAAATTGTTTTATTTAATATGACATTTCTTATTTAGAGTGAATTTTTAAGTTCCTTATGTGAAAACGAACCGAGTTATTATCAAGTATTATGCTAGAAGTCAGCGATATAATTTTACTTTTATATGGATAATTTTTGCAAGATAACACAGTTATTTATATAGGTTTTAACAGTTTCTGGTAGTAATCATTATGTTGCTTCTTTGCTTTAATATTCATGACGTTTAAATTTAAAACCGACCAAAGCTTTTTTTGGCAATGAGCATTTCTTTCAATTTCATCTTGTTTCTATAGTGACTTTATAAAGATATTCGCAGGAAAAAAGGATAAAGAATAAGAATTGTAAGAGAAATTAGTAGAAAGTTAATAAAAAAAACTAATATTTTTAAAACACACGATAGTTAAATATCTGTAAAATGTAAGATTTTTGGGCAGCAGAAACAAACGAGAGTTCAATTTAATATAAAACTGGAAATGCCGTAAACAGTGGTAGATTAATGGCCTCGACGTTGGCTTTACGCTTGACCCATCATAAATTAAACCTGGCTGTTATAAATATATTTCGCAATTTTCTGGGGGGGAGGGGTCTTTTAGTACTTTAAAGTACATACGTGAATGTTACTTTAGTGGGAAAACAAAAAAGTGTTCTAACAGTTGCAAGGGCCTATAAATGACCACGCCTTATGTCTTTCCTATAACCGTATTTTATATTTTACTTTAATTTTGTTTTAACTATTTTCTACCACCCCGTATATATATATATTCGTATTGCTCATTAATTTTTATTATTATTATTCTTACCTTTTTTTGCTCATATTTCTTACACTTTCCTTACCCACATGCTTTTATACTATTTTAGGGTAGTTCCTTTGATGTCTACATTCAGGAGGACGTACCTCGCTACATAAGGATGCAACTTCTTTGTTATCGACAGACCTCACTAATATCTCGCCCTTTATCCTAATATCTCACATCACTACACCTACTGTTCCTCTCTACAGCCGACCTCTCCCTTAAACGTAGCCCAACACTTACTTCCAAATAGGCAGAGTCGCGTGGTAGAGGTGAATGACCTAAGAGATAATTCAGACTAATAACAGAAATCTTTATTTCCCTTGTTTAGATCTCCTAAAAATAAATTCGTAGATTTCAGGAAACCAATTAGCTGAGTTTTGCCTCAGCTAGCGAATTCTCAGAGGGTTTTGTTTTGTTTTGAAGGTGTTACATAACTAGAAATTCTTTAGATAAGGATTTGCGAAGGCCTCTTAGTAGTTGAAAAAAACTAACAATGGTTAAGTGAAAATTATTAACAGTTTTTTTTTAAATTTAAAAATGACCTCTTACACTCACTCCAAAATTACAGGCCATTTCGTATTCACTGTGTTATAATATTATTTAAACTTTGACTCATAACCTGTTGAAATTCTCCCCCTTTTTACAAAATTTACTAATTTTGTAGTTTGTTCAAACTACAGAAGCTTGCTTGATGAAAGGCAGAATTTAAAACAAAATTTAAAATGACGTCGATTGTCTATGGCCTACAATAAACGTTTGTACCGTAAAAAGATGAATTTATTTTTATTTTATTTTCGCATTCATTTTGTAATTTTTTTTAAACTACTGGTTGTAGTTTCAAGGTGGGAATCCCTGGTAATGAGAAAGCCGACAAATCAGCGAAGGACGGAGCAAACATGCAACAGCATATATCCCTTGTCAGCTTAACATCTGCTAAAAGCCATATAGAAACTGCAGTCAGACAACACTGTAAATCAGTTCACCTGGAGGCAAGTAGAGGAAAGAAGTGTGAAACGTTACTGTTGTATAAGTCTCTCCCCCGAAACCTAAGCAGAGCGGCTGCCGTCGCACAATTTCGTACTTGTACTGGGCATGAGTACCTCCAGGCACATCTTCACCGTCTTGGTCTGGTGGACACTGACATCTGTCCCCTATGTCTAGGAGAAAGAATGAACGGCGACCATCTGCCAAAGTGCCCCGAACTGGCGAACATAACTCCACAGTTGTCTCGTCTCTACTGGGAGGCTCGACGCCGAATGGCTTCTTTGGCAAGGGCAGGCATTGGATAAAGTAAGTAAAGTAAGTTTCAAGGTTATGAGAAGACAGTGCAAAAGACAGGAAAGGATTTGGAATATTTGTAGAACTAAGTAGGCACTCTGTAATAAGCCTCTGTAAAAAGTATGTCGTTGGGATCTTGGCGTCATGTTTGCAGAGTAGCGTACACGGAGTAGACGTACTCTCTATGGAGTAATAAAGAGGCATACGCTGTAGGGGAAAAGCCAAAAAAGAGTAGATGGATATCTTATTCAAACTCGGAAGCGTCACAAGGGATTAAGCAACCCTCGCACCTCGAAGAGCGCATACACTCACACGCTCCGACTTGCCTACCTGCCGCCGCACCATGAGTCACCTACTATTCCTTGGTCTATAAAAATAAAATATTGAACTGTTAAATTCAAGTAGTTTTTACTGACTCCATATTGTTTCAATAGAGGTCAAACACGTCAATTTATGTCGATTGTTAATAAGTAATTATGTAATTTATTAAATATCGAAACCTGATATTTAATAACTGTTATAGTTTCTATACTCTTTAGTAGTGACGTGATTACGTCGTGTCTGGACTCGATGTTATATGTAGAATCCAAAATCTCAGTAAAAACTACCTAAATGTTACAGTTTAAAATTGTTTAGTGTTTTAGACAAAGGCGTAGTAGATGGCTCTTTGGTGATAGGTGGCCGAGGAGCCGTGTGGCGGTTGCCTTGTACTATGGGGTGATTTCCTGTTTGGATGGAGTATAGCGAAATGTATATGATAAATTTTTAACTGGTTTGAATATATATTTTTAAGCTCAAGTTTTTATTGTTATATTATTATAATCAAGTAAACTGTGTTCCACATTATTTTTAGACATATAATACAAGAAACGATAAGTATTGGTTTCCTACACGTCATCGATATCGCAAAAGGACTTGCCTCGAGACGCAGATAGGCCTTAGGTACACGGAAAATACTACAATTTGGTGCCAATGCCCTTAAAACATTTTTGGAAAACATCGTGCATTGTTTAACCTCATTTTAATCACACGCCAAGCTTCACAAAATCAAGTGTTTTCTTATAAAAGAGTAGGCCTACACCAAATGAAAATAATATTTATAAAAAATAATAATTTTAAATAAAAGTATCCAGTAGGACAGATTTTGTTGTAAAAAACAAATGCTAGTTTATTTAGTTTTATAATACTAGCAACTCCTACATGTACTTACTACAAAGGCAAACACCGCTCGACGAATCCATAACGAACTGTGTGTAAGGCGAGAGCGACACCCAGTGCAACGGTGTGAACCTTTCCGCAGGCTGGAAGTACTCAGCCGGCGATTAGTATGCTAATATACTGGGACTCATAGTGACGTTTCGTCTCGTTTGCTGCATTCCTCGTCATCTTCAGCTTCTTCCATTCTTGCCGGAATGTTGTGAATGAGTCGATGACATTTTTATTCAAAAAGGTTGCGCCTTGATTGCGGTCTACCTGGATGTAGCTAGGATAAAATAGCGTAGACCTTCTATCCTTGTGGGTTTAAATTGAGCGTTTACGAGTTAATAATATAATAGAATTAATATTCCCACATTGGGATGACAAACGTTGCAACTATTGCGTCAGCATTCTTAAATGACGTAACATTGAAAAACATTCTTAAAATATAATATTCTTCTACTGAATATGTTGTCCATGACGACCGGAATTAACAAATTTGTAGTACAAGGCTTAGTAACTGTTTCATGGAGAACCATCAGGAGCAAGTAGGAAGGTTAGCGCATGTGAGTGTGTGTGCGCGTTGAGGTGCGAGGTAGCTTATACCTCTGGGTAGGACAAAATACCGAAGGCATCATGAGAAAGTTACAACTGGACTAACAACAGTTATAGTAATGTTTTTTAAATTCCATCTATTACCTCACAGTCTCCTGATATATATCTTCTACAAATTTTCAATCGTTAATAAAATACGTTTTTATTCATCAAATCAAGTTTAAATACATTTTTTTTAAACCTCTAGTGGATGACAACTGATGTTGATACAGTTTTTTAAAATATTAAATTATAAAAATGTACGGATTTAATATAAAAATAATTTTAAAAAAGTACGATTCGAACTGAGCATCTTCGTGTTTAATGTCTAGCGCTTTTTGGCCAACTTTCCATAGCTAGAAATAAACTTCTTAAAGATCTATATGTAAAACCTCCATAAACTTAAATTGTTGCCATGGCTACCACACAATATCATAAATAATATTCTAGGATTAAAAATTAATTTAAAGAATAAAATAACCAAACAAACTGTATTAACGTTTTCGAACCTTGATTCACAAATGGACAATGTGAAAGGAAAACCAAAAGAAACTACATCACAATGCAAACGACGAAAAAAAGAAAGCATGTAAATACTGAAAAACCAAAATAATAGTCGAACACCATACATAGAGAGGAAAATGAAAAATTGCAAGGAAATTCACTTTCTATTTTACCACTTAATATTGTTACTTACACACACACACACACACACACACACACACACACACACACACACACACACACACACACACACACACACACACACACACACACACACACACACACACACACACACACACACACACACACACACACACACACACACACACACACACACACACACACACACACACACACACACACACACACACACACAAACACACACACACACACACACACACACTTTTGTATAAATTATAATTATGAAATAAAAAGAATCTAAAATAAGATTTTGCTTTGTTGACCTCAGTAGGAAATGACTTTTTAAAAAAAACTTTGTATATTACTTTATAAACAATTTTTTTACCTAAGGGTTTATTATTGTTATATTGAAATCTGAATTCAGCAAATGTAACTTCTTAATCTTTGTCTTCTGCCCCATCACGAGGAACAACTACAATACCGAAAATATCCCAAACAATTGTGAATTACTGAGTATCCTAAAGCATTGTCTTTCGATGGTTTATCTCAAGGCTATAGCCTCAGCATCTACGGGGCAACTAGTAACCTGTAAATCCCAAGGGAGCAATAAAAAGTGGGTGAAGGGGAAAGGTGTAATATTGTAAGGCTAAATTGCTGTATTTTGTGATCTAACACACACCCATCTTCAATATAACGCGAGCATATGTGTGACATTAAATAAAATACAGCATCCATCAATAATATTTTACATTTGAACAAAATCCGTAAGAAAACTTGAACAAAAACAAAATTTTAAGAAAGTAATAATACTAAAATAATGCATAACTCTATTTAAAATGCGAAAACATTTATAATTTCACCTCCGGATTTAGGAGACAAATCGATGACAAAAACTTTATTTGTTTACATCTTTGTGCATAAATCCACAGGAGATCCGGCAATTGGTGCAAGCCTTCTTTGATTTACAGTTTTTACGGTAATTGGACAGGTTTGTAGCGCGGCGCTCCTTCTATACAACATGTCAAGTTCCTCCCACATTCCTACCCAGCGATATTAGCCGAAATAGGCTCTTTTCCTAAATTATATTTTTATTAAGTTGCATTACTGGCAAAACTAACTGCGATTTCAATATCTCGGCGCTTGTTACACGAAGTGATAGCAGCAAATATTACTCATATAAACAAATAATGGAAAGAAATTCAATGCGTGGGATTAGGCTAGGGGAATGCGGCCTAAGACCTATGTATACAGTTAGGTTATGTCAATACGACTGGATATCAATGTATATAATTAGGTTAGTTTATTGGAACCGAAGATCAATGTGTACGGTTGGCTTAATGCGACGTGGGTGTGACTGAAGAATAATGTATACAGTTGCATTAAATCTTTATGTATATTCTCTTAAAAAGGTTATGTGGTTATTTTGGAAGAACTCTAGCATCTAATTAAAATGTTTAACAATGACCTTCGCAATCGCTGGTCCGGAATGTGGTTACTGACGAAGAACCTGCGCCACGTAGTTGCATTAATAAACCGTTATATGAAGACGTGTTTCGAAAAACCAACAAATTTAAAACACAAAAGAAATAATTAAAAGCGCATTGTTGCATCTACTAGCTTAGTCATCGGGAGAGGCGCACCTCGGGAGTTTATTATATAGAAATAGTGACCTCTGATGTGGCAGATCTGTGTGGTATGACGCGTCATACGGGAACGGGGAACGACTAGGCTACGTATGATTCCGTAATGTTTTTGTACGTCGTTTTACGCTGCAACTTTACAGAAAATCTCATTCCCAAAAGATCTGATTTTTCAATAAGCGAAGACGTTTCGTCATGGTAAATGTTTATACAGTATTTATTCACATGATTTCTGGGCGGTTAACCTAGCCTTTCCTCTTAGATATAACCTAACCTAAACCGACCTAACTAACCTGTCCTTAAAGGTTTTCTATTACATGATTCTATGATTTTAGACTTTCTCAAAGAATTGTAACTAGTTTCGATAGCAAACGTAGAAGAAATACATACACGACTTAAAAATAAATATTATGATTTCTCTGGGTTATTTTTAATTTTAGTATCATTTAACCAAATTTTGTCAACGGATTAGTTTCCTGTTAATTTCAAAGTATCCCTTTGAAATACTAAAAAAAGCTGTATATATATATATATATATATATATATATATATATATATTAAGAATCTATTATTTCTGAGATTAGATACGAGAGATGAATATAAATCAAAAAATAAAGATGGTACTTATAGAAAAGTTTTTAAAATTTTAAATAAATGAAATCTGTTAGTTACAAAAATTTTTAATTTAAATCTGTATTTACATTTCGACTGCAAATCAGTCATTTTCAGAGGAAATTATTACAAGAATAACGGGTTAAGCGGTTTTATTTATTTTAAATTAAAAAATACACCTCATTTCCTCCAAGTTGTTCATCGCCAATTGTTCTCCCCGCCTCAAGTGTGGGACCTATATTACTGGCAGCTTCAATAGGTACTTGACGGCCTGCAAATCGTGTAAAGAAGATTGCTGATATTTATTGCCTCCCACCTGCTTCGCATCAGATACTGCTTCAAGTGTTTGTATTTAATTACTTTACAATTAATCTTCACCACGCCTTATCGCCTTGTCTTATAAATTGTTTTTCTTATTTACGCGCACTGGTTTGGCTTTCATAAAGTGCCAAGGTCGACTGCAAGGTAGTTCATTGTGCAGAATTCTAGGGAAAGTATATTCAAGGCTGAAAACATTTTTATCATGACGTGTTCGTTGAGAGAAAGCAGTACTCGGTTTTTTGTTTGTCTTAGTCTACTTCTAATTTCTTTTTCTGCTCTGTAAAACTAACAACAGGTCATTACACTTGATATATAGACAATTTGAATTTGTTGTTTAATTTATTCTAGGTATCGAAAGTTCAAGTTTCTCACTGGTTCTTATATATTTTTTTCTAAAATAATGTTAAGCTACAATTGTGGTTACATTATTATATACAAAATATAATGTTACGAGAAAAAATGTTTAAAACTGTTTCCGGCTACACCGGATCGATAATTTCGCGGCCATTTCGATCCTTGCTCCAAATAACAAGGCAAATGTAGCTAATTATGTGAGAAGGATATCATGCAGGCGCGAGAACACAAGGCCGGCCGTCAATCTAACACGACAACCCTATAAACCCGACTTCCTGAATCCATTGTACAGGAATTCTGAGTCGTTGATTGAATGTCGGCGATAGGTCGGGAGTCGAAACAATGGCCGAGATGACTATCGATCATCGTTGTTTACTTTAGTTTATTATAGGGTGAGGCGGTCATCAAAATAATAACAAATTATAGGGTGTCAGAACAACGGCCTCGTTCGTCTACCCCTTTCAGACCGGAATGTTTGGTCAGAGCTTGTGTACACAATCTAAGCTAGTCTGTTTGGTTGGCGAATTTAATACAACCTGGCCAAAGATGTCAGAAAAACGGCCTCGTTCGTCTACCCCTTTCAGACCGGAATGTTTGGTCAGAGCGTGCGTACACAATCTAAGCTAGTCTGTTTGGTTGGCGAATTTAATACAACCTGGCCAAAGATGTCAGAAAAACGGCCTCGTTCGTCTACGCCTTTCAGACCGGAATGTTTGGTCAGAGCGTGTGTACACAATCTAAGCTAGTCTGTTTGGTTGGCGAATTTAATACAACCTGGCCAAAGATGTCAGAAAAACGGCCTCGTTCGTCTACGCCTTTCAGACCGGAATGTTTGGTTAGAGCTTGTGTACACAATCTAAGCTAGTCTGGTTGGCGAATTTAATACAACCTGGCCAAAGATGTCAGAAAAACGAAATATAACATACATTTGACATTAACTTCAAATTAAAGGATAGTTTGTTTTTTAAATAAGAAACCTGAACTTCTTAAGAAATCTGAACTTAGTCTGTGAGTACAGGTACCAAAATTTGACCATAGCTTGTGGAATATAATAATAATCACTATTATTAATCATTTATTCTTTACAACGAATATTACCAATGAAATAAAAACTAACACTGACTCACAATCAGTAATATATTTTCTCGTACGCGTTTCAGTATTAAACTGATCATCATCAGTGAGAATAGCAACACAAAAACTATACTTACTCAGCTACATTTTAGAATTTTGTGTAGTTACAGCCTACTTACTTATGATAATCACTTTGTCCTCGAAACGCGTTTAATAAAATAAATTATTGATTGTTAGTGTTTCTACTCAATTTTACCTTTGATCACAGGCTAAGCTAACATTTTAAGATTTATTTTGTAATGAAAAAATATTTATTTTGAATTTTAAACACAATCACTGTTCAGGGTCCTAAGTGTTTTATAATTTAAAAAATAATTGGAATTTAATTTTAATTTTATTTTGCTAACGACACGCGCCGAACTTCCGCCACAGAAGTTTAATAGGTCCCGAATGAATAATGTTACAACTTATGAATAATGGAAGCAATATTTTAGTATGCAAATTTGTATTTTAGTTTATACATTGTTTATCTGTTAGACACGGAATGTATTAATCACGTGATTTTGTTTCCCCTCTCTGATCACCTGAACAAATAATCAGCTTTATATTGGTCAATATTTCCAACGAAGATTACCGACTGGTTCCGAAGACGTAATCGTTGGAGGACAGAATCAGTTTGGTGACTAAGGAGGAATTCCGACGCGTGTGACTTAAGTAAAAGCAACCCGTCAATTGTTGTCACAGACCAATTAGAGAGCGTGATTGATTGCATCTTTTTCTTCACCGACATATTTCCAGTAGGTTATCGATAGGCGGGGTAATGGATTCTGTTGTGATTGTACAATTAGGGACCAACATATAGATATTCGAAAGTAGTGGACCTCTACGAGTATACACGGCTTTCTAGATCTATTTGTTAAGATTGGTAAAAGAAACGAATCGGGACATTATAGTACTTACCGAAACTTTATACTGGTAATGAATACATAAATAATAGAGTTTTCTTTGGATTTTTTGTTGAATGTACGTCCTTATACAAAACTTTATCAATGAAGTCAAAGAGAACACATAAATAAAAGAAATTATATAGATTTAACCAACTGGTAAATTTAGAAGACCAAGTTGTCGTCGCCGTCACATCATCATCACCAAAGGGTAATAACTACATCAAAGTTATAAAACAAACTCATACTCATTTAGTAATTTAATGTAGACATACCCTCTGATGAAATAATATATAACTAATCTGATGATTTAATCTATATAACTTTGTTAATGCGTTATTATTGCGTTATTTTATGAATACCTTGTATTGTGATATTTAGTGTTTCTTTGCTAATATTTGTAGTATAATAATGCTCCTCAGCTGATTGAATTTGATTTCTTTTCCCGTTCTTATTGTGGCAATGTTTATGCAAACGTTAGACAAATCGGAAAGCATTCACTGCTACTCTAACAATCCTTTACTTCCAGAGATACTCTAGTAGCTCTCTACTTCGTTCCTATTGTGAGAAGAGGAACGGCGTTATGCAGTATCTTAGATTTATTAAACATTCACTGGATCACTATATTCAGAGATATAGATGGAAGGAATTACAAAATAAGACAATAAAGAATATGCCTCCTAGACCTCTAACACGTAGTCACATATTCTATGACGGAAGAAATTTTATTCCAAGCTACTTTCAAGATGATTAAGCAATATGATTATAATCGTCTCTATGAGTAGGAAGTATTTTGGATTTAGGCAGGACTAAGGTAGAGACGTGAAAGATCCTGGAGGATATAGGAGGAGGGACTAGGAATCTGAAGGATATCTACTCACTATCGGGAACATAAAGAGGTGTGTACAAGTTACACTGTTTCGTGAAAAGAAGAATGAGGAAAGTTAGAAAGAAATTGGTAGAAAAATGAATTTTATTGGGGATTTACTTAAGCAAATTGACTTTTATAACCTATAAGAAAGAATTTGGATAGGATTAAAGTAGGAACATTTAACTCATGATACACGATATAAAGAAGATAGATATTAAGACATCACGTGTGTAGGGTCGCCTGACGTAAACCTACTTTAATTGTGGCCATAAAGAGGTATCTACCCTTTACAACCCTTATAAGGAAATGGAAGGATGGATGGAGATGGAAGTGACAAGACAAAGGTAGAGATCTGAAACATCCTGGCAGAGGATATAGGGGGTCATGAATCGGAAGGATATCTACTCACTTACGGGGACATAAAGAGGTATCTACCCTTTACAACCCTTGTAAGGAAATGGAAGGATGGATGGAGATGGAAGTGACAAGACAAAGGTAGAGATCTGAAACATCCTGGCAGAGGATATAGGGGGCCATGAATCGGAAGGATATCTACTCACTAACGGAGACATAAATAGGTGTGTACCCTTTACAACCCTTGTAAGGAAATGGAAGGATGGGTGGAGATGGAAGTGACAAGACAAAGGTAGAGACGTGTAACATCCTGGCAGAGGATATAGGGGGCCATGAATCGGAAGGATATCTACTCACTTACGGGGACATAAAGAGGTATCTACCCTTTACAACCCTTGTAAGGAAAAGGAAGGATGGATAAAGATGGAATCAGACAGGGCTAAGGAAAGGAGACATGATACTCTGATTACCGGGAGTAAAGTACAATTATCGCACCACACGGGGAAGGGTTCGCTAAAGAGACCCTGCTTTTAACTCGAGTGGAGAGAGTATGCCTCCACTACTAGGTGATAATGTCACAGATATCCATCATTATTTCAAAAAGTAATGTTATGGGGAGAAATTCGGGAACTGCCTAGAGAATCGTGAAGCACACCCATGTCTATTGGAGTAATAAGAAAGTGTCTGTGCGCTACATAATTACAAAAGCCATAATTAAAAGCTACATATATATTTTTTTTACTTCGAAATGTTTAGATTTTAACGCACGTTGTCTATATGAGGTCGTCAAATAGGATTTGTTCTAGTCTAGGGTTGAATATACTTATCTTAAAAAGATTGTAGGATATACCTTTTTGTACTCTGTTGTCAGTTATTTTGCACTTTTGTTACGATGTAAACACTACCGTCCTGTTTTGTTAGACTATGAATTTATGTTGTTTATAGTTGGTTGTTTGACGCTTTCATCATCAGTCTTACAACCTCAGTCAGTTATTCAAATAATCTCAACACAAAGTGCGGACCATGGAACTGTGCATTTGGCCTTGAGAGATCGCAGTAAGCGAGACGGGAAGTAGAGCGTTTGTATGAATAATTTCCTACAAACATGATAAGGACTTTCAAAGCACTGACTTATATGAGATGGTCGATATTAGATAAATACGATGATAAATTAGCTTCGGTATGAAATAGCAAACAATCTTGAAATATGTAAAGACATATGGAATGCAGAAGCTGTTGATGTATAGAACATTCTGAATATGTAACATGGTTTAAGGAGTGGTACTACACGAGAAATCGGCGATCTCTCAAGGCCAAGTGCACGGTTACCTGATCCGCACTATACATATTATTTGAAAATATAAAAAAAACTCATTACTTTTTGAACCAGGAATATTTTTTTTTTTATTCCCGCACCAGAGGATCATTAAGTATTTCCCTTTAAAACTTAACGTGAGAAATACACAAGTATAAATCGGAGACAGTTCAAACTAAAAGCTTTCTTGGTTCGTTGAACAAAATAAACATAAAATATTGGGAGATACTTCTCAAGAGATTCTATTTTTCTAAACAACCGCAACAGGCTACTTTTATCTGTGCTTTAATTATTTACCATAGTTTTTATCTAATCACAGTTTCACTCTAACTTTATTTGCAGGCTCGTTTCCAACGACGGCACAGGTGAATTAATTGCTGTTGAGTTGTCACAACTGCAGCAATTAAACCGCCTTCGACTAATGGCATCGAAATTTAATAGCGTGTACGCCGCTGTTTTATCAACTGGGAAATATTTTCAACTCATTAAACATCAATAATTGTCCGGACTGAGATTTTTACTGCTTTTTAAATGGCCCAATTAACTCGTGCGGGTTTCCGAGTTTGTTGAAATACAACTGTCAATAATATTGACATGGAGCTTCTCATTGCTCAATAAGTGAAACCATTTTATGTTATTCTAGCAGCTCTTGCAGTTATTTTGAAAAAAATACATAACCTTGATCTTCTAATTTTCTCATTTCCAGACTAATATATGCAGAAATAAAATTACTATGCAATTATAACTATAAACGGTTTGTCTAAAATAACACTTATTCTTAGCAATAAATAAAGTAAATAATGAATATGCTGGATGGAAAATAGATCTTTTATCCATAATTTTCGTTAGTATAACAAACAATACGCCCAATGCCACAATACATTGACATTGACCAAGATATTATTCGATATAACTTATTATTAGATCAAATAATAACCTAATCAACAAAGTAATGTAGTAATTAAATACCGTAATAACGGTGCAATATCAAGAGCACAGTAATACTATATATTACAATGAAAATATTAGATACCCCAATACCAAAACTATAATAAAAAATAATAAATTAAACAGGGTTTAATCCTAAGTAACTTGATTTATTTCTTATTTTTGAAGGGTTTAATCCTAAGTAACTTGATTTATTTCTTATTTTTGAAGGGTTTAATCTTAAGTAACTTGTTTCATTTGTTATTTTTTATTATATTTGTGGTATTAGGGCTCCTTCCGAAATTTCCATTGTGAAATAATAATGAACCAAAACTCACAAACAATAATTTATCTATAATCGCGTTTCAGTGACAGTCATCATCACCAGTGTAAGTAGCCTATAACTAATAATTGAAACTCGTTTGAAAATTAATTATTGGTTTTAGTTGGTGTTCATTAGTTTTCTGTGCTCAAGCTTAAAAATGTTGGTGTAAAGCTATATATTTTTAAACTTTATGTACGTTTCGATGATCAAGTCGTCATCATTGGAGGGTATAACTACAATTAATTACAAAATTACGTCATGCAGTTATAATCTCGGGTGATTTGATCATCAAATGCACATTTGGGTTTATAGTATATAACCTTGTTTTAATCTATATAACTTTTGTAATTACGTTATTTAATTAGCATCATGTATTGTGGTAAGATGTACATCCTTAATACTAATATTGCCACTGTGATAAATGAGTTTTAATAAATGAAAATTATATAATGCCTTTATATTTACGAAAAAATCTACTAAATTAAAACCAAAAATAAAATCAACAATTTATTTTAATGTTAATCTTTATTTTTAAAGACTCATTTCGAAAGACTCTTACTGAAAGGTTAAAATACCGCCTTTATCGAGATAAAACCGGGAAGATAGATATTTAACTTGTTAAAACACTCGCACATCGTCAGTTAGTTGAAGTTATGCGGTTTTTAGGTTTGTTCTGTAATGAACTGATTAAACGTTTTCCTATAAACCAATTCACGCAACCAACGTCCTTCACACATTGCCCGACGAATACCATCCAGTGATTCATTTAACCGGTAGTTAATTGCTAATCCGGCCGCCAGTAGCGTGTACCTCGTTTCTAATGGGCCACTTACATGAAGGCGGTGCCCTTTGTGAGGTCGACGTGTGATTACAAAGTGGATCGGATTTATAGGCGAGTAAAATACAAAATCATTTCACAGTTTAATTGTTGACTGTGATTGGCGAACTTGAAGTTGGCAGAAGAGGTGCGTTTGGTTTCAAGCAGTGCTACGAGCTGCTTTGTGTGGTACGTCGCGTCGGCTGGTAGTAACCCTTCTACGTACGCAAGAAGGCAGCTATGTTAGTTTAAGTAATTGTATTTTTTATTACTACAAATACAATAAATGTTTCCATTTAGCCTCGTGTAATACCAGAAGATTTGTAATTATAATTCATTCTAGTAATAGTCTATAGTTCATCTCGCTCCTCCCAATTCTCCAATACTACCTTATTACACACACACCTTTCAATTAACCCCTAACAGTACCTTATTTCACATGTAAGCCAACTTTCACTTGGACCTTCAGTACTACGATATTCCACACATACAATAATCCCCAATATTACCTTATTCCACATATACCTTTCACTTACTCCCCAATACTACCTTATTCCACCTATAACTTTAATTTAATCCCCAATATTACCTTATTCTACATATACCTTTCACTTAGTCACCAATACAACCTTATTCCACATATAGCCTGCACCTAGTCCCCAATACTACCTTATTCACATATACCTTTCACTTACTCCGCAATACTACCTTATCCCACCTATAACTTTAATTTAATCCCCAATATTACCTTATTCTACATATACCTTTCACTTAGTCACCAATACTACCTTATTCCACATATACCTTTCACTTAGTCACCAATACTACTTTATTCCACATATACCTTTCACTTAGTCCCCAATACTGCCTTATTCTACATATACATTTCACTTAGTTACCAATACTACCTTATTCCACATATACCTTTCACTTAGTGACGAATACTACCTTGTTTCACATATACCTTTCACTTAGTCACCAATACTACCTTATTCCACATACACCTTTAGTTACCAATACTACCTTATTTCACATATACCTTTCACTTAGTTACCAATACTACCTTGTTTTTACATATACCTTTCACTTAGTCACCAATACTACCTTATTCCACATATACCTTTCACTTAGTCACCAATACTACCTTATTCCACATATACCTTTCACTTAATCACCAATACTACCTTATTCCACATATACCTTTCACTTAGTCACCAATACTACCTTATTCCACATATAGCTTGCACCTAGTCACCAATACTATAACTTATTCCATATATACACTCCTCTTCTGGGAAGACTTCCATTACTTAATTAATAATCAGTGACTGAAGGAAAACAAAAAGATATTTGAATGTAATGTTCAAATTTATATGGCGCCAGATAGCAAACATGCATCAGTGCAGGAGGAAATGGTACTTTTCTAAGATAAGAAAGCATCTTGGGTTTTACAATTTGCTAACACCAAAACACTGTGCACCGTAGTTTACAATTTAGTACCGCCAAGAGTTAATGCAAATTTCTAGTGTATTCAAGGAAGAAAAGTGCCTCTAAGGGGACATTCAGTCCCGACATTGTCGTATTCGTTGTCAGTAGTTTTTGTCACAAAGGGAGGGAAACCACAGAACACTTAATATAGAGATGACACGGCGAAAGGCCCTGTGAAGCAGGCTTACCCACCCAAGATGGTGGCCCCCTCTACTTTCCGAACCAGTACTTTGAAGTCCCGAGCGTCAAGTCAAGTTCTGTTCACGATTTAGCATGTAACATAATTGAGTATATAGCTGGTTATGTTTCCAGATCAATCAGGGGTGTTATAATATGTGAAGACTGCGTAGAACTGATTTCTACAAACAAACCTAAACCTATGAGTTTAATTGCATGTAAGAATAGGGGAGGACCTTTCCATCCTTCACAAGGGATCCAAAAAATGTGTAGCTTTTGTGAAAGTGTATTAAAACTAATATTAACAAGTAGCCACTTGAAATTCCAGAAATTGATTGTAAATAAGATGACGTCAACAGCGCTGTTAATGTGTTTAGGCAAAGACATTTTTTCAATTAATCATTTTGTGAATCAAGATTTGGGGGACAACCACTAGGCCTACGTGCTTTTAATAAATGTAATATGTTTTAAATACTTCAATGTAAGACTTAAACACTACGCAAAATTATTTAACGAGAAAATGTACGGCACGAGAATAAGAAATAATTTGTGCAAAACAGTTTAGTTTTTACAGCAATAAGAAATAACTGTGTACTTAGTAAGTTGTATTAGCCTACTTCTCATTGCTCATAGGCTATATGCTCATTGATGTGGATAACATTATGTATCATGGAAAAAGCAAATACTATTGTTCTTTATTGCCTCAGTTGTTATTTTCTTTCATGTAATATTCCTATCACAAAACTATAGAACATGGTAAGTTATTACAAAACAAATGGTACCAGGTAGCTGACACAAACTCTCTCACATTAATACAAAAGATAAAATGTTCCATTTTTAATATAAATAGAGAACCTTTAAATTCTTTAGTTAAATACAAGTTTGTATTAAGTGCTCTGTGAGGGAAACACTTGAGAATTTACAACTTAATGGTATGTCTCCCGACTGTTGTTGTCAAATTGGATCCGAGGTAATAGATAGACTTCTGAAACACGCTGAAAGTCCTTCTTGTACAAAAAAGTATGAGTTGTTCATGAAAAAGCCTAGCCTAGATAAATTTTCGACACAACCCTTAGGCCTATATAATGCAAAATACAGGCGATAACAGCATTGGCGTATTATACAACAAAATAAATAAATAAAACGAAAACAGTTTTCTAAACGAATTGAAAAACAATTGATTATTAGAATTGTTTAAAGCAGGGTTCTTCCCTACGCGTTATGTGGCTCTGAGAACGATTTTTGTGTCCCTCAGACTGTTAGGAATTAAAAAAAGAAAAGAAAACAGCAGTTCGGTGGCAATTGTATGTTTTGAAGAATTAAAGGTTAAAGCTTACTATGAGTTTTTGAAAGCAGTTAAAGTGGACAAATTTCCTTTACTTAACTGACTGTGCTTAGAAATTATTGTGTTTTTGTATCTACATATGTCTGTGAATCTACATTTAGGATTCAGTACGCTGAAGTTCATAAAAGGTCAGATCTAGGTTAACGAGTGAAAACATTTTGAGAATTTTAGTTTATTTCCAACTTGCTAACATAGATGCCATATTAGAGAGCGGTGAAAGATTTAACCCATCGGCTTCAAAGATTTGCCCATCGGCTTCAAAGATTTGACCCATCGGCTTCAAAGATTTCACCCATCGGCTTCAAAGATTTCACCCATCGGCTTCAACGATTTGACCAATTCAGGTATTCCTGGAGTTAAATAGAACACATGTCCTACTTTTTATGGAAAACAGTTGATTTAATTTAGCGATGTAATAAACTTATGTTATAACCATACTGTTAGTAAGTCATTTAATGCCATTTGTACTGGCGGCCTTGAGGAAAACTTGTTGCAAACTATTTGGCTCTCTACGAAATCCTAGTGAAAACCCCTAATTTAAATAGCATTACGCAGGATCAATGAAAAGAAGTGGGTAAAAGTTATAAAAGGAATAGCTTTACGGTTGCGAGAGCTTGGTCTGGAAAGGGAATAGAAGATTAGGAGTCTTCAAATGTGGTACTTCAAAGAATGATTAAGTCAAGCTGGACGGAACTAGGCTCAAATGACGAGGTGTTAACTCAAGGATTGAAGATATACGAACTTAAAGATGGATGAAAAAAAGAAAGATTTACTGTTGTGACATGCATAAAGGTTACTGTAGACGGCATAGGAGAAATTAGCAAATAAATCAGATAGTGGAAGACTTTGTTTTTTACAAATACGAAAATGTGAAAATGGCATCGGTTTAAGGCATGTGGTGATATATGTAATAAACCCTACTATTCAAGGATTGTCGACCGAAGATGAATAAGGCGTAAACACGTAGGCTATAAATACAGTGAGGGCAAAATAGTGTTATATCCCAATGCGATAATGAGATATTGTTGATATTGAGGCCAGAAATAAATTAAGGTTAAAGTTTTTACATTTTAGCTTCTAAAGTGCTTCATTAATTAACACTATCAAATCTTTTTGTCTATATAACATTAGGGGATTTAGATCTCGAACAACGTTTATTTGGAGAATAAAAATACAGTAACATAACATCTACTCCAAAGCTTAAAAACTATATTTATAAATCAAATATATATATATATAACATGATCGGGGTGAGTGTGAACTTGAGAAAGGAACGGGTTGTAAATCAATACTAAAGGAACTACTGTGTGATGTTAGGAGGGGGGGAAATCATTTAAAATCCCCAAAAGTTAGATCTACCGGACTCGACAGCTACATTTACGAGGTGTAAGCCTACAGAAGAATTAAATGCCAGGTTGAACTAAGAAGAAGAAAATAATTGATGGACAAGACAAGGAGAAAGAGAAGCCACGAGAAACAATGCGCCATCGAGGAATCGAGGAGGGGACGGTTACGTGCTGGATACCGGAGAAGGCAGTCTAGTTCTGGAGCCGTATATGAAGGAAGTGAAGTTTGAAGATGAAGGTTATAAAAGGATAATGGAAGAGTGAGTAAAGATCTGGCAGTTGAAGCTGCAGGTGGTGGTGGAATAGGGATCGGGAGGTCGCGAAAGTTGCGAGTTTGCAGAGGAGCGACATTCGACCGATCAAAAATATTCGAAAAACAAAACCACGTAATCTTGAAAGTAACTTAAAACTAAAGCTAGTAGGTTATTGTCAAATATTTGGATACTTACACTGGTTACACCAAACACTACATGACCCTCTGCTAGTTAGTACAATCTGCAATCAAAGAAAAATTGTTAACGCTATTTACACTAGTTGTCATATTTTGTTTGCAATAAAAAAAAAGGCAATTTAAAAAAACATTGATTTTCTGTTTAATGTAATGAATTCAATATTTTAGTTTCTTAATTTTTGCCACAGAATAAATGTGTTTTCAACATCCTTAGTTCAAGAAGACTTATTATTTTACCTCTAGGAGTAGGAAGAAAGGGGCGCAGGAAATTCTTGTCATTTTCCGAAAAGTATGGGATATTGGCATTTCACGGATTGCACCGGCTGCAGGTGGTTTGAGATGCTTATTTGTCAAAGTCTAGCCAGGTTAGCTTCCCGTAGCATGTCAAGGAATCGGGGAAAGGCTCTTGATTCCAAGGTTATGTTTGTTTTTTCTCCCATCCTATCTCTAGTAAAAACAAATTTTTAAAGACAGTATTATTTTTTAAAATAAATACTATCATCTTGCAATCAAACATTTCTAATGAGCGTTCTTCTTGTCGTCATCAGTCTTTATAGAAACACTAACTATAAACTAGATTAGAGCTTGTGAGTTATAGCTTAGATAACTATACATAGTTATACTAACTGATGGTGATGAATTTGTCACTGAAACGCGTAAGAGAAAATAATTATTGATTATGAGTTACTGTTATGATTTGTTTATAGAGTTTGGCCAGAATCGAAGTACAAATTTTGTTATTCCTATACGAATAGCGATCTTTTTAAATGAAAAATATGTATGTAGAGTCTAATTTGAAAAAATAAAACGTAGGAATCGTCTACACCATCATATCGCGTCACCCTGAGGAAATGAATGCTTAAAGTAGACTAATTTAGGGGGGGGGGAGTACGTTGTTTTTTTCAATACATAAATTCATTTTTAATCACAATATGATTTAAGTAAGCCAAATCTATCCTATTTCTCTTTCGGCAGTGTCAATGCTGTAACACGTAAAACAAACAAAAATTCAAATCAATTCCTACTGAGGTTAAAAACAAAAATTTTATTCTAGTTACTTTTTATTTTGTAATTACAGTTAATTTACATATGTATATACATGACAGAATAACAATATGAAGTGACAGAATAGTAAGCGAATTTTCATGCAATTTTCCATTTCCCTCTCTATACAATATATGGTGTTGGACTTTTATTATTTTTTAAATTATTTATTCATTTATTTTTATTTTTTGTTTCTATTTTATGGTGCTGATGGCCGTCTATAATTTCTCATTCTATCCATCTCGTGTACTGCTTCATTATTGCAAGGAGTTTTGTTTTCATAATTTTATATACATTTTTAAGTAACTGATTTCTAGCTATGGTAAAATTGGCTCGGTGTCAAAGTTCTGGTTTTTAAGCGTGTAGTAATTTAGTTCAAATCCGACCGAGACATAAACTTTTTCAAATTTATTTAATTAATAAATATTTGGAAAAAACTATATTATGCCCTAACATCAACTGTCATCCACTACAGGTAAAAAAAAGTATTTGATTATGATTTGATGAATAAAAAAGTATTTTATTAAAAGGTGAAAATGTATATACAAAATATATATAAGGAGAGTGTAAACTAATAGAAGGAATTGAAAAGGGATGTTAGTATTTACCATTATAAAAAATTAGAACCTACGTATAAACGTCCAAAATCGAAATAAAATATTTACTCTCACCAAAATCTACTACTACAGTAGGTCGCTAATAGTCGTATCACTTCGAGACCAACATGATTTGGTCGGGTTGAACGGGTGATCTTGTTAAACGGTTTAGAAAATGAAGGGTAATATACCTTTTCGAACCCTGGGTAGCTCAATTTTTGTAATTTTTTCATGTGTTACTCAGGAATACGTTCTGTGCATGGCAATGTTAATTTCAAACTGAGGAATTACTAAACAGCGCTGAAATATGGGCTCATAAAGTTAGGTTAGGATATGGCACCTGTTTCTCGGAAATACAGCCTTAACTGTACGGACATTACATAACCCTTGTGAATGTAACTGTTCGTATATTTACAAACTATTGATGATTCTGACAGTTGTGAGGTAAAGACGTACAATATATAACAAAAGTATAGGCTACAGTTTATTAGTTGTCACTTTGGGTACGAGGGTGTAGCTGCAACCGCCGCGGTCTCACTTTATTGTCAATTTTCCTTTCAGCGTATTGAAACAATCCAAGAATTTAATTTTGATGGGTTTTTATTTGGGCAGAATAAAATACTGTTTTATTGGCCGAGAAAAAAAAACTGGACGAAATAAGCGTAAGTTTTCGTGTATGACATGCACTAGTTTCTGTAATTATTTGAATGTCGTCGAATTAACCGGAATCACCTTTTATATTATAAATGCTTTCTTTATTAGGAAATTTAACTTTTCATTGTAACATGATCTCATGCTGCATTACGTGAGGAAGAGAAATGTCCATTTCTTTCTTTATAATTACAGTATCGTATTACGGTAACGCTAATTAAGAATGATTAACACAAAGGTTCACTAGGTCTGAAGTGTTGCCAATAACAGCTGATTAGAGGGTTGGTACTAAAATGTATTGAACTTAACACTGCGGTCAGAGTTCGTTTTACTTTCAGAACCGGAAAAGTAACTGTACTGTTAATGTAAATAATGCAATAACGATACATTGCTGTCGATAATGTCATGAACACGATCGATTATCTTTTATCGATCATTTTGAAATAGAAATGAATTTGGTTATTTCTTCAACTTTATATAATCGAGACACGTAATATTAGTCTTTATTTTAGCTTTTTATTTTATAAAGAGTCTAATAGTCGCCAAGCGAATTTCGGTTTATTTGTATATAGTCTACCCTTTTATATTAGAATTACAGACTACTGAATGTTTTCCTAAATTTATTGTTACTCTCAAAATAAGTTGCGTAAGGAAACAAATGTTAAGAATAAACGACAGCAAGGACCAACTAATGTAATCTAATGAACAAAATGTCAAAAGATAAGAATCAATTAATAATAATGAATCATTTTTATATCATGGATGTCCTTTAGGTGAGAAACAAAATAGTGTAGATTTGTCCTACTGGAAGCATTCCATATTTAAGAAAATTAATATAGCCTTCATTACGCTTAATTCATCACTGTGCATTAATAATCTAGTTTTATTGAATGCATTCATATAGAAAACCACGAGTACTGGTTTTCACAGGATAATTCTTGGTAAGACTTGGTAACTGAGAGTTTTCTAATTTTGATTATTTTTATATTAGACCTAACGAAAGATTTATTAATAAATTAGAAATAACAAAAATTATTCATTGCTTGCTATAACTAAAGTTTTGATTTTGCGATAAAAAGGGAAAGAAATGGATAGAGAGATGGAGAGTAAAAATAGGGAGAAAGGAGAGACAGAGAAAGAGAAGAGAGGAAAATGAATAGGCACAAAGAGAGAAGAGTGACAGATATTGACAAAAATAAATAAGAGTGAGAGTTTGAAAAGAGAGAGGAGGGAGGAAGGGACAATGAGAAATAAGAGAGAGAAAGAGATGGAAGAGAATGAACATACACAGAAAGAGAAGAGCATAAGAGATAGACCAAAATAAATAAGAGGGAGAGTTTGAAAACAGAGAGAGAGAAGAAAAGGAGAGTGAGAATAGTGATAAAGGAGAGGCAAAGAAAGAGATGGGAGGGAAATGAACAGACAGAGAAAGAAAAGAGCGTAAGAGATAGACCAAAATAAATAAGAGGGAGAGTTTGAAAACAGAGAGAGAGAAGAAAAGGAGAGTGAGAATAGTGATAAAGGAGAGACAAAGAAAGAGATGGGAGGGAAATGAACAGACAGAGAAAGAAAAGAGCGTAAGAGATAGACCAAAATAAATAAGAGGGAGAGTTTGAAAACAGAGAGAGAGAAGAAAAGGAGAGTGAGAATAGTGATAAAGGAGAGACAAAGAAAGATAAGGGAGGGAAATGAACAGAGAAAGAGAAGAGATAAAGAGAGAGAAAAAGAAAAGGTAGAAATTAAAAGAAAGCACTGACTTGACCTTGGGTTCATGACCTCTATGACACAGTTGTGTGCAACGGGGTGCTAACCTGGCTAGACTTTGCCAGAATGAGCTTGTGAAACCACCTGCAGCTCATGCAACCCAAGTTATTCCCTAAGATGGGTTTTTTGCCTGTAGTATTGGCCAACCGTCTATTATTACCTCATTTTGACCCTTGATACCTACTGATTTTCACATTAGACTTGTGGTCTGGAGTAACACCTTGAAATTCCTTGGGCGTTACCGGAAATGGAGGCCGGGGCTTAGCAGTCAAGCGAATACTGGAAATCAATAGTAAAGCCCAAAATAGCGAGCTCTCGTCCAACAAATATTAGTGTAATGTCCTTTAAAAACAATATAATTAAGTTTCCATAGGCAGTTTCCTTACGGTATTAGGCCTATAACGGTTTTTTGCTCTTCATCACAATTAAGACACTTCTTTGAAGTATATTACCTTGAAACAGCCTAGCTTTTCCTTTAATGTATTTTTCATAATAACCCGGTCTGACGATCAAAACACTGCTTCCTAATACTATTGTAAGCTATTATTTATACTGGAAAAATCATTTCGAATTCAGTTGTTTTTAAAATTCATTGAACAGATGCAACGATTTCCAAACAAAGATTTATACAGCTGTTTGTTGTGGTATGCAAAATACAACTAGTGTGTGATACGTCGTGGCCAAGACAAGACCAATATCCTCTCCTGTAAAATCTCTAGAGGTTGAAGTCACAGATAGTAGTCCATTATAGGTCCACAACCTTCAAGACGGTCTGTTAACCTTATATGTGACAGGCTGAAGTCAGAGTCCCTATCTGACAGTGTTCTTGTAGCAGTTACACTAAATCTTTGATAACGTATTTATTTTATAATATAAAATAATTTATTTTATAATATATATATTATATAAAGTTTACATTGCGTACACACACACACACACTTATATATATATATATATATATATATATATATATATATATATATATATATATATTGTTTCAGAGTACAATGTAGAATCGGACAGCATAGTATTTATAGGCATATTAAAAAAAAAATGTTTTTATATTACTGGTATTAAAAACAGTTTACGAAAAAACTTTATGACGATTTAAAATGTATAAGTGCAGTACTAATTTTTAAAGACATGTGAATTTTTTATGTAATTGAGAATTTAGTTTTTTTTACATAAGTACATTTATTTTTAAAACACAAAAATATATATAATTTACATAAGAAATTTGTTTAATGCTAAAAGAAATTACCAAAAACTCAATTTTATAAAGTAACTAGGCCTATTATCGTCGGTGTATAAGAAAGCAAAATTTCTCATGTATTCCATATAATATATAATTAGTTTATAATATATATATATATATATATATATATATATATATATATATATATATATATATATATATATATATATATTCAACTGCATAATTTTATTTAAAACGTAATTCTTGACGAAATAAATTTTGTAGGGAAATATATTCTAGATTCACAACGTATATAGTTTTATATGCAAAGTATGTACTAAACAGCTAAAATTAAAGAAACATGAGAAACCGTACTAATTGCAATGACCTATAGTAGGTAAAGAAATTGACCAATTTACAGCCTTTTGCACTGGAATAGTCTTATGTTTCTATTGAAACCCTTTTCTTATGTTTATAGATTCAATTTTTAATCATAACGAATAACAAAACTTAACTCACGTACGACACTTAGCACCCGATAGTTCTTAGCCTCACTTGGCCACGTCGGCGGTCATCAACTCCTCCAGGTAACTGGGTGTAACAAAGCAATAAAAAAACTCCAAATCTGCCAGCAATTAGGCTGTAATCTAGCTTATCACTGAGCAAGCGTCACAATTCCACACGGGCACTGATCCGTCCCTTCAGCGTGCCAAGTACGCCTAGGTCGGAACCCGTGTAAAGCAGTTACCAACAAACTAAACCCAGGAAGTAGTTAGTTACCGGGCGTTTTGCAACACGCTCTCCATATTTAGGGGAAATATAAACATATCACACGTTATAAAAAAATATTTCGTTTTATTTTACTGCAATATGTAGTTTAAATTTAAAATAAAACTTACAGCTATCAGACACAGCATTAATAACAATACCAACACATACAATAACCCAGGAGTATACAAACTAAAATGCAACAACTGCAATAAGTTCTATATTGCACAAACAGGCAGATCTTTCGCCGGAAGATATAAAGAACACAAAAGCGCACTGCACACTACTATTGAATCCACTTTCGCAAATCACCTCATGGACACTAAACACTCATGCAAAAGTATGGAAAATAACATGAGCATCCTCCACACATGCAACAAAGGCCATAAATTAAACACACTAGAACAGTATGAAATATATAGACATTGCAACACAAAAATGACATCCTAAATGAACAAACACGGTATAGATCACACATACTCTCCGATCACATCACTTCTAACTTTCAAAAAAATGGTACCGAGGAAGCACAACTGCAGCATTCCTAGCGGCAAAAATGCGAGGCTGAAAAATTCGTAATACGAAAACGTTTCCGCCAAGTGTAAGTTAACAATTTAACAACCTTTAGTTAACAAAAAGTCTGGTCGCAAGTAATAGCAAAAGTTTAATACGTTATTGGAATACCATAGGGTGTCGAATTCCACAGGGTTTCGTCCCAAAGATCTTCGCAACGCAAAATCATCTGGTTCTGGAGGTCAAAGATTCACATCTGCACTGTTAGAGTAGATGCTGAAATAGCGACCAATAGTGATCTATTAAAAGCTGCTGATCATGAAAAATTGAGACTAAGGGGTGCCCGTTATGGTAAAAAGAAATGACCCATGCCAACCGTGCAAAAATTATGACAAAAAGTTATATTTTGTAAGTTATTCTATATCCAAATTCTAGATCTCTGCTATGTTTCTTGGTGTCATGATACATAAGATCTAAACACAAGATTGTAAATTGCAGACATAGAACCATTTTTACTAAAATATGGAGTGGTTGCCTGTGGTAAAGGGAAATGAATAAAAAAGCTGGATGGGATTAAAAAAAAAAAAAAAAAAAAACACTATTCTACGTCTAAAGTTGAAATCTCTTCAATATTTGTTGCTGTCATGTTATTGCTTCATCATTCTTAATTTTCCACCACTGATCGTTCTTTGTCCGTATTTTCAAAAATATCCATTTCAAATTCTTTCGCAATCATCTAATTTCTGTAATTTTAACCCCTTTAATCCTGAAATTTCCTCTTTCAACCTTACGATTAAAGAAATGTGTTTACTAAAGATTCAAAGGAAGCTTTGTAATTCTTTGTGGCAGGTTCAACCCAACCACTTTCTCGCGGTGCTCTGTATTGATGCTAGAACAATAACGTTACCTTACCGGCGACTAGAACCTAGTCCGCCGGAAGCTAATATTGCGACACTTCGACCAATCGTGCACTTTGTTTACAACAAGAAACAAATATTTCACGCTATTATCGGCAGACATATTAGATTACGTCCCATTAGCTATAAAAATATTGGGTTTCGTAGAAAACGACTGATATTCGGTTAAAAGAACGTATTAGTCTGTCCAAGGATGCGTTATAGAGCTTATGTTAATCTCGTCGATGTTTCCAAATGGGAAAGAATGTTCCCGCAACCACGCGTGGGATTACATCGATAAATGGCTCATAAATCGATTACATATTTCACCTAAATTAAAAACAATAAAATTCCGTGCGATAAAAGCGGAGCGTCTAGACCTCTGTTACGAAAGGGTCTAACTAGGTTAAGCGTTGATAGCGGTATTCCTCTACATATCCTCAGGTATTTTAGTGCATTTCGTCATTACTCTCTGTTTAAGGTTCATGAACAACCGTTAGTTTTGGTTTCAGATGTTTTTTTTTCAATGAGATTTAACTAAGTCTAAATTCTTTAACGGTTTTATTTTTGTCTATTCTACAGTTTTGCGTTAATAAAGTACAGTACAGTATTTCTATATTGATGTGTTTTGAAAATTTTGTTAAGGGTTAATATTCCCTTTATAGTCCGAAAGTATTGAGTAGACACTGCTCAATTATCCGGTATATCTAGGGTTCTCGTCATATTGGTATATCTGGGCCCTGTTATTAACATAGAGATGAGTTCGCGCCCCCTTCCATCAAATGTGAGTCAAACAAATTTATATTTGGTCAAGAATTACCATTTGAGTATGAAACTAAGCAGGTTAGGTCAAATAAACATCAGATAATTGTGCTTTTAATATGAATATTTGTATATTATATAAATGTATTTAACCCTACAACTGATAATACTGCAACGCTACAGTGATAGACTTATTTCTGCCCTTGCAAAACTTTATAAATTAAACCTAAATATATAAACTTTAAATTATATATATAAAATAGTTTTCACAATGAAATAGAGTAAAGAATTATTTAAATTAAAACTCTCTCCTATGTTGATTACTTAGACAATTATTTTACAAAAAAATAATGACGTAGTTCAGTACGCAGATGTAATAACAACCTTTCCGTTGGTGTACTACACCTGAGGACGCACACACCTCTTGTCTGTAGACAGTTTCATTCCACTTATCCACATATCCGTTGAAAACCTTCTACGCCTCCTCTACTTCGAAGAACCCCTGCGCTAGATGTTGAGAGATTTGATGAAGCATCCTTCACCCCGCGTGTAATGCTGTTCTTGTAAAAAAAAAACATTACAGAGTATATTGCCGCCAACAACAGCGTATATTCCCGCCAACCACAGGGTATATTGCCGCCAACAACAGCGTATATTCCCGCCAACAACAGCGTATATTCCCGCCAACAACAGCGTATATTGCCGCCAACCACAGGGTATATTGCCGCCAACGACAGCGTATATTCCCGCCAACGACAGCGTATATTCCCGCCAACAACAGCGTATATTCCCTCCAACAACAGGGTATATTCCCGCCAACAACAAGGTATATTCCCGCCAACAACAGAGTATATTCCCGCCAACGACAGCGTATATTCCCGCCAACGACAGCGTATATTCCCGCCAACAACAGCGTATATTCCCGCCAACAACAGCGTATATTCCCGCCAACCACAGGGTATATTGCCGCCAACGACAGCGTATATTCCCGCCAACAACAGCGTATATTCCCGCCAACAACAGGGTATATTCCCGCCAACAACAGGGTATATTCGTGTCTCTACAGTAAACCTTTCTATAACAAGCCAAAGTTGACTACATACTTATTGTCCAAAGAGTAACAGATAGACACGTTTTTATGGCACCGTTAGAAGTAGACATACTTCATGGAAACTACCACACTAAAGCGTGCTATTACTTTTCCGTTTATCACAGTAACAACGTAAATCCATGACCCTACATTACTATGTCTCCCAAACTTTCCTCCCTCCCCCTGTTAAAAACATGTCTACTTCAAGTAGTACCCCTGGCTTCGCGTTTACCCCCTATTTTCATCACCAGAAGGTCTTAAGCCCTTTTCTTAGTCTTACCTAATCCTTTCTTACATGGGATGTTAGGGCTAGACACTTCTTTAAGTCCCCAATAGAGAGTAGGTCTTCTTTGGGCACGGAAGTCTTCACACGTGATGATATAATATCCCCCCAGAAGATTTTATGTTTATATCATATTTTTTATCAATTACCAAATTGTAATAATCTTTACGTATTATTTGTAGATTAAAATAGTCATATTGGTTGATTCTATATTCACGTCAGCTACCAGTTTTTAACCAAAAACACTTGTAAAAGTGTTACACTTGCCTATAGTAGCACTTACTTTTATGATTCTTGAAAACGGCCGTTTCAGGAGATCCATCCCATTGTCAACTCAGGCCGGAACTCTGAGTTACGTAACTAAACAATGGGGCACATCTCCTGACATGCCCGTCCTCAAAGTAAGTGCTACTATAGGCAAGTGTAGCATTTTTGCAACTGTTTTTGGCTAAAATAGTCATTCTGGTTGTTCATATCTTTACTCCGACTAATACATCCCTATTGCTATCACACATATTATTGGTGTATTTTGAAAATTTATAGAATTTCCTTAAAATATTTTAAGTGCATAATTTTTTATATAGTAATTTGAGTAGACTCTATTTACGTGAGATAATTCTATTTGTAAGAAAATTTCAATTTATCCCAATTTTTAATTTTTCTATTTCTCCAAGACATTTTTAGTTTATTATTTTGGGTATTTCTTCAAGTTAGTTTAATAAATTCACCTTCTGACTGAAGTCAGTATTGGTTTAATCAGTGTTTTGTGCTTTAATAAAACTGATCTTTACTCAATAAAATAAAATTAACATTTAAACATGCCTGTTACAGCTTTTACGTTCACTTTCTACGTTGATTGTCAAGAAAACGTAACGCGCTAAAGTAAATGCCATTATTTTATTATGAATATCAGTTGGCTAGAAACCAATCCTTACTGACGTACTTCGGGTTGTAAAAACAACACGAAAACCAACAACATATTGTAAACGATAAAAAGCATTCACAACCAAACACAAAACCAAAATATTATCATTGTTCATCATTGCTAACTGTATCACACACATCACATAACCCTATCACTAAACAGACTCACAACAGGGGAAATGGACTGTGAGCCAGCGGCGGTGTATGACCCCTGTGAAGAAGCAGGGGCCGGACAATAAGCCAGCCGTAGCCACATTGTGAGGTTACAGTGGATGTGGGGTAGGGGGTTGTGAAAGAAGAAGTGAAGGCTGCTGTGAGAAAATTACTTTCTTTTTCCTTTTAATTGAATTTTTACCATTAACTAAAAGTTTTCTCTACATACATAGTTATTACTGATGTGAATAATGATTTTTGTTTTCTTTTTCCGTAATTGTAAATATGTGTTCCATATTAGGCGTGTTCGGCGTCGATCTAGTTTTAGTACTTTTTTGCTTAAATTTCAACAGCAATTAATTATTGTGTATATAACGTTGTAATTTGTTTGTATGATTTTTTACATAGTATATATAAACCTTCGTTTCAATTCCTTGCTGGTTTGTTTTTAAATATTTCAGAACTGGTAAAACAAGGGTAAGTTAAATACATTATTATATTCATATAAATACCTTTATTTGTATTTCCTGGTAACTCATATTGAAAGGAGATCTTACACTACACAATTTTATTTCTACGTAGACTACTATGTTTAAAAAAATGTATGGCTTATAACAATGTAATGAACAAGTTCAATCAAATTAGAATGTTTTCTAAAATCTTATTAAAATATTTGCATGGTAATTTGTTTATTACAGTATCAACTCTACATAGAAATACATTTTGTTAAAAATCATACAAGATAAAACGTTTCCTCTAGTTAGAAGCATAAGGAATTAATTGTTTGTTTAATTAATGTATAACTTTGCGTATACTTTGTCAGAGAATTTTATATCAAAATTAAAAATTGCATTTATTTTCGATGTTTTAACAATAAAATTTTCTTAATTCTTAAAAACAACGGGTTTTCTTTGTAGTTATTTTAGCTTTTTAAACTCATCTCTCTACTTTGTATCTCCCTTGTAGAATTTAAAAACAAGGGATTTGATTCTTTATTCTATCAGTATAATTGGTGAGTCTTTTAATTGACAATTATGATAGACTTGGGCCGTGTCAAGCTTACTTTCTATCATACTTTTATGAAAATAATTAAATTACATCTACAATTTTTCAACAAATTAGACCTACAATTTTTCGACATGGAATAAAATGGGGTGAAGTAGTATCAAAGGCAGGCTCGACGAACGCGTTAGAAGAGTAGGTTGGTTTTCCAAAAACCTCTTAAACTCAAGGTATACCCACTGGAGTGGAAAGTCTCCTCTGCCTCTTTGTCTCACTTCCCCTTTCTCCGAGAGTGAGAGAGACAGAGGGGACGGGCTGGCTTAAAGTCCGAAGACCGAGAAATCAACTGACTACCCTCGTCAAACCAAAGGGTGACTGGCTCACTGTCCTACACCCATTGTTCACTCATATAGCCTGAAACCCGACTGCTGAGAAGCATCAGTAAGTATTGTTTTTTTGCCAAGTGATATCAATAGGTGTATATTAAAAAAAAGCCTCAAGATGTACAACCCAAATGTTATGAATGTTTGCCGATACCAACTAAACTCGATTTCTTCATCCTGTAAAGTAAAAATGGGAGTACTGTATATCTATTTAATAGAGTTATCCTGGAGTACAGGTCCTGAACTAGGTTCTGACGCAATATTTTGTATTAAGTAACTCAAACAGGTACTTTATCCGAAGATTCCTACGTCTTTGACTTATATTTTATTTTTACTACATTTTTTTCTGAAAAAAACGTTTAATTAAACTGAATTAAAAAAAAATATCGATATTTCATAAAATTAAAATTTTGCTAGAAAATATACTTCAGTTTATTTTAAGCAATCATAACAAAATGCTCGTAAATGTTCGTGACTCACAGCAGTGAACCATTGTTCACTCATATAGTCTGAAACCCGTCTGCTGAAAAATATCAATAGGCTTAAGTATTGTTTTTTTGCTAAGTGGTATCAATAAGTGTATATTAAAAAAAAATTCAAGCTGTACAACCCAAAAACTCCAAGCTATGCTATGAATGTTTGGTGTTTATATAAAGTTGATCATTTCATATAAAGTTTAAAAAATGCAGGATATATTTATTTCAGAATCTTTCGACAAAATTTTATTCTTTAATCATCCAAGCAATTTCTTTTGAAGAATTCATTTAAAACAAACCCTCATTCGACAATTTCTCACTCAGCCGTGGTGGAAAGAATCCTGAGTATATCTGATAAGTTAAAAGCGATTATCGATAATCAGTGATTCGGGCTTACAGGCTATTTGAATAACCAGACGTAATCCTGTTAGACGAAACAGTCGATGACACCTTGGAATGCCATATTGTCACACCTCACCTAACCAAGCCTTGTCTAATCATCGTTCTTATTCCAGACAATAGCATTAAAGTCTCTAATCTGATGCAACCTGCAACCATCTCGCATTCCCTGTGCTTGATACCTCACCCTTCAAGTACGGCGATGAATCAAGCCTAAGATTAGACTAAATCTTAAAAACTGGATAAAATATGGTCGATTATTTAACTTTAACCTACATACGTGGAAAAACCTGCACATTTATGGGTTAGGTATTGGTGATTTGAACTAAACACTCTATTTCTCAAGTTAAGTATTAACAAATATTTATTCGATTTTTAAAATCCACTTTAAGGGTACCATTTTCACCATCCGCTGTGGGCTTGTTTTTAAGAATATACTATTTGCATTTCAACTTCTAACATATAGGCTATTTTGCATAGTTTTCAAATTATAAAATTACTATTCCCTTTTATTAGGTTACTGGTTATTTGAAACTCCAAATGGACTAGAAAAGGAGACACACAAAATATTGAAGCTATGAGGTGACTAGTTTTCGGATTTAAAAAACTTTTAAAAAACAATTTTTGTTTAAAACTGAAGAAATATTAAGCTATTATTTACATTGTAATTAAGTGACAGGATATAAGAGGAAACCAGTAATATCGCGAGTGTCTGAAGTAGGAAAATCTGAAGAAGTATAGGTTTTCAGTTATAGAAAACTAACTTTGCAAAGAAAATCTTTTTTTTCACAGAAAAACTGTACGAGAGAAATCTTTGAGTTGGCGTCACGTAAACATTGTTACGCTCTAGACGCGTCTATATAGTTCTATATATCTGCTGTATTCAACAATTTGAGTTTAAATTAAGTGGTAAGATATGATTTCATACAACAGCTGATTTTATGTTATAGGTTATATTATAAAACAGATGTTTTAACAGTTGGATTATGTTATTTTGCTTACTGTACATTACAGTATTAATTTAAAATGTAGTAATTATTTAATACCTTTTTATTAGACATATATCAAAACATCTGAGGTTATTCAAATACAAGAATTATTAATACGAATAAATAATTAATAATTAACTCTGGTATTTGAATAACATCAGTAGTTTTGATTATTGTATAAGAAAACTTATATATATATATATATATGATGAATAGTTACTATCTGGAGTACATCCGTTCATTCTGCAGTCCATAAATTCGCAGTTCCGACGTTTCGCTAGAATCTCATCCAGCATTGACGAGGTGAACACAACAACAGTAGAAGAGCGAGTGAAGCTCGCTTTGGATGACTTCACTCGCTCTTCTACTGTTGTTGGGTTCACCTCGTCAATGCTGGATGAGATTCTAGCGAAACGTCGGAACTGCGAATTTATGGACTGCAGAATGAACGGATGTACTCCAGATAGTAACTATTCATCACATTTTTCCATCCGTGAGGGAATACGTATCAGCATATATATATATATATATATATATATATATATATATATATATTTCAATAAATCTTACTACGGTTAATTCATTTTATTGATAATGAAATTCACATTTTTATTCAAATGAAAACCTCTATTATTTTTCTTAATAGGCCTTCTTTGGAGAAATTATGTCTAATTGTATACGTAATTAATCCATAGTAAATTTTAGATATTCCTAAAATGTTTCAATGTAGCTTTACTTATCAAAGTTCTCGAGTACACTCTCGTAAGCTACGAAGATGCTAAGGCGAGAACCAGCTATAAAGAGAAAAATGTTACAAATTCATAAAAATTTACGATTTTCAAAGCTGTAAATATATATTTAATAGATTTTAACGTAGGAATGGAAAGGACGTTCTGTATTTCAATATAAATGCCCCATAAAGATCTGCATCCCGCACCTGTGCCGAAGCAACAAGACCTGAACAAACACGGCCTGTTATTCTGAACAACAAATTACAAACACGTTACACTCAAAAGACGTACGTACAAATCAAATCTTATTTAAATTGTTTGGAATCCAGCCAACCACTTTTAAATACGTGCATTACATATATACCAGATACATGTTTCCATTTAAATAAATAAGAATAATTGTATTTAAATTGATTTTCGATTATAAACTAAGCGATATTCCTTTTTCAAAATAATTACAAACATTAAAGGCCTTAATAGATAAAAGATCAGGTTATGTTTAATTTATAATCTATATATAAAATATTGTCAGGCGTTATTTATAAAATTAAATTGATTTCTTATCTATTAGTATAGTAGTATAATACTGTGGTTTGATTAAATCTTCATAAATTATGAATCCCGAAGGAAATGAAACGTTTTCTAATTACTGTATATACACTGTAAATTGTAGATTATACAGTATATATAATGATGAATTATATATAGATGCAATATATATATATTCTAAATAGGATATCAAATTAGTCATATCTGGATTAAGGTTCCAGACACAAAAAATCCATGCCAAAGGTACACAAAAAAATTAAAAAAACAAAATTACAAAATTAAAAATAATTTCGAAATAAATTTTAAAAACGAAACAAGAAACAAATATAAAACAAAAAATATTATCGATAGTAAAAATATCAATATAATAAACAGATCAAATATAAAACTATATTTCGTTTGGTTTAAAACCAAGATTTTAAAGTTATTGGACTCTGGAAAAAGGAAAGGCCTTCGTGAACAAAGTAATACATAAGAACAGGGCGATTGGTAGAACCAGATGACTCCACAGAACGAAGGTGACGTAGATTTCTATAAATAGCGAGATTATACTATTAATGTACGAAGGAATTTTCAAATATATGAAAGTGTTATAGTAGGGACAATTTTCCGGTTTTAAACTACTAACCTAAGATAACGAAGGACAGGCAATGTTAAAATGAAGGTACATAAAACGATGTTCATTGACCATGACGTCAGTGAGATTATTAATCAATATGATGAAATGCACACATAAAGTTGAAAATAGTTGCAGATTTATTACAAACCATTGTGCAGTATATGTGTTTACAAATGGGAATGGGCACGCGTGTTTTATTCGCCTTCTTTCTTTGGACTGTATCTCCACGTCCATCTACAACCTGCCCCACCGCTTTCCCAAGACTTTATTAGAACCAAAATAATACAACGACGCCTCAGTGCGCATGTCCAAACAAGTTTCTAATGAAAAGGTCAAAAGGCGCAATATAGACACTTTGAGAGGGCTACAATCTAAAGAAATATTGACACGTGTCGTGACATTTAAAGCGTAAGTGCCCGTGACAGAACACACAACATCCGAGCGATCCTTTGGGCGAATCCGACATATTAAAATATGCCAAACGAGATGGCAAAGATGTCGAAATTAATGAAAATGTTTACACTTGGACCGAGAGCAAATGTTATTAAGACACCAAATATCATTTAAATTACACCTTTTCCACAAAAGTTTAATTAAAACTTAAAATAGTTCTGTTTTCCTTGCATCCTACTTTAATTTACTGATGGTCCCTCTGTTCTTGCTAAGGTCCTTCTCCAACATCAGGTTGGAAAGTATTGCAATACTTATTCTATATCCTTCCCACCGTATCCAAACTCTATGAACGGCTCCTGCATTCCCGTCTATACCCTATTCTGGATGGTTTCATCAAACGGGAGCAATTACTCAGAGTAACTAACATGGTGGTGGATGCACTAAACAAAAAACAATCAACTGCCGTATTCTTGGACGTCAGCAAGGCCTTCGACCGTGTCTAGTACCCTGGACTTCTATATAAACTGGCCGCCAGCCCTCTTCCCAAATCCACGGTATTCCTTATCCGCTCCTACCTGTCCGACAGACGCTTCACCGTTTCTGTCGACAACTGCCTCTCCTCCTATAGGCCGATCTCTGCGGGAGTCCCCCAGGGGTCGGTTCTGGGCTCTCTCCTCTACCTAATATACACCAACGACATCCCTCTCCTGCCAAACGTCACAATCTCCCTCTACGCGGATGACGCCATGTTCCTTTCCAGCTCAGCGAGTCCCGCTCTCGCTAACAGGACTATCCAACTGCAGATGGACATCCTGACGCCGTGGCTTCGTCGCTGGAGAACGGCGGCGAATGCAGATAAGTCCGAGACTATCTGCTTCACAAGGAAGAAAAGACCGCAAACCGGAACCGTCACTCTCGACAGGAGGCCTATCGCCTGGAAGTCCTCGGTAAAGTATCTTGGCGTCATCCTCGACAAGAGACTATCCTTCTCCCAACAGGCTTCCTCAGTCCTCAACAAAGCCAGGGGCATCAGCTTCCGGCTTTCCCCCTCCTCTCCAAACGAAGTCCCCTTCCTATAAAAACCAAACTCCTCCTGTTGCTCATGCTGATTCGACCGGTCCTTACCTATGGTAGCCAATTCTAAAAGAGTCCTACCGAAAAAACCTCGAATCCATCCAATCCCGTACCTTACGTTCAATTTCCGGCAGCCCCTGATTTGTTTTGCAACAGCACAATCAGAAACTCCTTCCGCACCCCATCTCTGGCGGACTTCGTCCGTTCCCTTTCGGCAGAGCTGAGAGTTCAGCCTACCCTCATATCCGCGACCTCAGTGACACCACTGGACCCCCTCCTACATTCCGCCCGCGTCCTAAAGTGCTGTTGGACCCTCCATAGCACCCCCAAACCAGTTCCCCCTCCCCCCACGGTGCATCATTTAATTAATGATACTGATAGATTAAGCGTAAAAATATTTTAGCTTTAAGTGATACGCCAACAGACAATTTAATATTAGATGTTTCTTTCAAGTCTTGTTTAGTATAAGTTACCACTGCCGAAGGATAAGTGAATAGCCTGTAGCTCTTAAGAAACCATGTTAGATATAAGTGATTCAAGAAGTAGCATAAGTAAACCATGTTAGTCTTTAAGGTAATATTGTCATCTATTTTTAAGTGATTTATGTTAGAATAAGTACTTTCTATGTTAATTTTAAGCCAAAGCAAGCCCTGTTAGTCTTAAGTCACTACTGTTCATGTTAGTTTTTAAGGTTACGTGTTAGATTTATATATGTAAACTTTGTTTTCGAGACTTTCCCACAGAAATATGCAATGCCTGCCAAGAGCATCTAGCAAAAACGTCAGTCAGTCATTATCCTTAACAAAAATAGCTCACCCTACCACCAACACAAACCTCCGTCCTTTCATCAGTCAGCAAAATAAAAAAATAGTGCTAAACACATTGATACCAGCAGCCAGTGTAAACAACAGACGCTGCAAACCCACGGGGGCCACCAAACCCCCATCTTCCTAATGACTGACTGACTGACTTATTCTATATATAGAATACTCTGTTTTATTCCTTAAAATTTACAACTATTGTAATTTTTGTAATCGGATTTTTAATACATAAAATTCACATTGAAAGACCCTTGGAATATATGTTTGAATTTCTTACAGTAAAATATGTAAACCCATATTTTAAAAAAAAATGTTTAAATTGTACAATGTTATTACTGGGATCAATCAATTTTCAATCAGAGATGTTTCTTCAACTAAGTAGTCATCTTCAGTCATAATAAAGTGTAACTTATAATCACTACTAAAGAAGCCAACTTAGTAGCAGAAACAAAATCATTAAAATAACCATAATGAATGTGAAAATTGGATAACAATATATCTCAGTAGGTCAGTAGTAAGTTAGAGTTTGTAATGCAACACTCACTGATGATGGGGGACTTTGAAACGCGTTAGAGTTAAAAAAATGATTAACTTGTGAGTTTTATGTATGTATTGTATTTGTATTAATATAACTCAGAGTTTTTCTAGAGAATTCTTCTTTAATATTTTAGACCAGTTTCTGTAAACTTGATTTTTTAGAAAGTAAATCCATGTTCATGGACTGGAAGAACGTCTTCTGTCTAGCCTTGTGAGCAAATCTCCGGTCCGTTTAAAGACTTTAATGATTCCACTGTTTAGTAAAGACCTGAAGCGATTTACAAGAGATGAATATCAAGTGATTAGTCGGAGATGTTTCCTGCGAACGGTCATCACTCATTTAGGCTAAACTACGCCTAAATCACTTAGCAAGTGTGTGTTAGGGTTTATCTAAGTGAAATAGTTTACCGGAGACGACTAGAGTTCTGATAAACGATCCTAAGCACATATAGCTTGCATTCTGGACAACAAAATCGTGAGATCAAAAAGGCGGTATTTTTGTAAGCTTCAGATACTTTTCGTTTTAATTATCGAAAAATATGAAACAGTTTTTTTTTAATCAGCTATAAAAATAAAGATGACATTTTATTCAAGCAGAAAAACTGGAACAGAACTTGGTTACATAGCGATGTTCTACTCGCAGATGAATCTATCGCAATAAACCTGTGACTAATAAGAAGAGTAGACACGAAGCCAGAATTTTGGGAAGAGAGGTCCCAGTCCAAATGACGAAACTTCCGGTAGTGCGGGGGGGGGGTAGATATTTTTTTATAACAATAAGAGTAAAACTCATCAACGAAATTATATGGTATTAGGTTGTTTTTATTTAAAACAAATTCAAATAATTTACATTTTTTAAGCATTGAGTAAAACATACAACTACTATCCAATATAATTGCATGGCATGAAACTAGCTTCTACATGAACCATTAGCAGCCAAAGATGATGAATAAATATTGGAAGTTTAACCAAAAAAGCAAAAATAAACACTCAAAAATATAAAGATTCAATAAAAAACTAATAAAGTTATATTTCGCCCACTAGGCCCCTACAATCATAATAATAAAAGATAGATACGGGCAATAAAGCTATTATTGTATAAAAACATTGTATGCGGTTAATTCCAATTGTTCCGTTTTTAAGTCCAGTAAGCTGGAATATAAAGTGTTATAGTGTATGTATAATTAGTAACCATGGAATGAAAGCCGAATTGATCTTTTAAATAGTTCCATACTTTTTGTAATAAAAAGATACAGGGAAGGTGGTCGGGTCCTCCCTCTGGCTACGATCATGAGGCGAGGAAGTTTTATAAGGTTACAATCACATAATGACTGTGACGGAGAGAAATTGGAATACCTGCCGGGTACTGTCAAAGGTAGAGGAAATGATAAAAAAAACACAAGCCTGTAAATTCGTTTTCAATAAAATCTGCATTTTTTAGTTTACTGTACAGAGCTAATTGGATAGACCTCTATTAATATGAAATATCTAACATGGGAAAAGCCAATTCAAACTGTTCCATGGAAAATCTCTTACTCAATGCCTTGGATGCTACATTCCTTCCGGGGTTTCAAATCTCGGTGGCGCGTCAAGTGCACAAAGACACGATCTCATTTTTACCGTTCGAGTGAGGTTATGGATAGTGCTTTATTTGCAAAATGATACTGGCGTAAAGCATCCTGAGGGCAGTGAATTTTCTCCAATTTTCGTTCGAAAACAATCAACAAATAATAATTGATCATTGATCGGCATGGAAAATAAAAGCTATTTCTCTCCAATGGATAATGGAAACCTGTCTGAAATACATTCGGTTTATGAAGGTTTTTCAGAAACCTTTTGGCTTATACCTGGTCTCGGAATGATTTTAGTTATCCTCTAATTTATAGAAAATTAGTGATACATTAACCTTGAGAAAGAACAAAAGTAAAGGGACTGTGCGATAGAAAACATCAGCTAAGATTAGATTTCTATGAGGAGGTGGATAGTGTGTTCGGAGACCTGGAGTTATGGGTAAGGCGGGATGGTGAATAATAAGAGACTATGGATGGTGATCGAAGCGGAGAGCTGCAACGGGTGTCAGTGCAAAAACATATCGGGGATAGTGATCGACAAAGGCGAAAATAGACGAACTTCCTTCCTCAATGGATAATGAAAACCTGTCTGATCTAGTCTACTAGAATTGAATATTTTCGTGGTTTCTCAGGAACCTTCCAACCAGGAAGTGTTCGTTGAACGATATATAGCAATGCTCATAAAATTAGAACCTTCGCAAAAATGTCGTGTAAAAACTTGAACACACACAAGTTCTTATCTTAATAAGAATTCTATGAGGCGGACAATAAATGTGTTCGGAGATCTGGAGTTATGAGCTTGAAGAGTTAAGCCGGGATGGTGAATAATAGGAGACTATTATTTGAGTAGGGCGTTAGGATCAAATAGTAATACGAAAATAATAGATCGCTGATCGGCCTAGAAAAAAAAACCTTCTTTCCTAGTGGAAGAACACTTACCTCCCTGAAATAATGCGGGTATTATGGTCGTTTCACAAGAATGGTCCCCGCCTTAGATATGGTCTTTGGGCGATTTTTAGCCTTCCTTATCAAATTAGTTTCAACCGTGTGCACTATATTAGAGATGATACTGATAAAAATCAAATTTGGCAACAAAATTCTGCTCCAGACAAGTTGACCTTGTACGTACAGTAGACAACAGTAAATCATTGTAATTCTAAACGTTCTAAAGCAGCGTATAATGATGACACAGACAGCTACTGAAACTGCAAAATATGATACTATTTCGTTTGTAAAAACGGGAGGGTGCCGCGCCGCGTATTTGCGTACATTAACACTTCCTGTCACTCAGCCGTGTAAATAACGTCCTTCGCTAACAGAGATAACCCGTTATTATCTCCGGGGCAAGCTTTACCCCATACAACGACAGTTTCTCTCATTCATGCCTAGATTTTTAATTGGGATCTCTCTTAGAACCATAACCTACAATGCTTATTACATCCGATACTTTTGCGGTTATGGCCGCAGGTTCGTTAGAGCGCGTCCTGGGTACGGAGATGTCAGGTTTTGACAGCGGACGGTGATGTAGGGGCGATATTTTGCTCACCGTGAAACCGCCGGTGACAGTGGTCAATAGCGTGGAGGCGTGTTTGTTCCGGGCTCATTAGCTTCAGGGTCAAATTTGAACTTTAAAACAGGGAGAAGCTCAAGAGGTGATGGCCAAAATAAACGTTCATTTGTTTGATATTCAAGTTATTGCAAGATAGGCCAATACTAAATCTTGTTATTTGTTTGATATTCAAGTTATTGCAAGATAGGCCAATACTAAATCTTGTTATTTGTTTGATATGCAAGTTATTGCAAGATAGGCCTATACTAAATCTTGTTATTTGTTTGATATGCAAGTTATTGCAAGATAGGCCTATACTAAATCTTGTTATTTGTTTGATATGCAAGTTATTGCAAGATAGTCCTATACTAAATCTTGTTATTTGTTTGATATGCAAGTTATTGCAAGATAGGCCTATACTAAATCTTGTTATTTGTTTGATATGCAAGTTATTGCAAGATAGGCCTATACTAAATCTTGTTATTTGTTTGATATGCAAGTTATTGCAAGATAGGCCTATACTAAATCTTGTTATTTGTTTGATATGCAAGTTATTGCAAGATAGGCCTATACTAAATCTTGTTATTTGTTTGATATGCAAGTTATTGCAAGATAGGCCTATACTAAATCTTGTTATTTGTTTGATATGCAAGTTATCGCAAGATAGGCCTATACTAAATCTTGTTATTTGTTTGATATGCAAGTTATCGCAAGATAGGCCTATACTAAATCTTGTTATTTGTTTGATATGCAAGTTATTGCAAGATAGGCCTATACTAAATCTTGTTATTTGTTTGATATGCAAGTTATCGCAAGATAGGCCAATACTAAATCTTGTTATTTGTTTGATATTCAAGTTGTTGCAAGATAGGCCTATACTAAATCTTGTTATTTGTTTGATATGCAAGTTATCGCAAGATAGGCCTATACTAAATCTTGTTATTTGTTTGATATACAAGTTATTGCAAGATAGGCCTATACTAAATCTTGTTATTTGTTTGATATGCAAGTTATCGCAAGATAGGCCAATACTAAATCTTGTTATTTGTTTGATATTCAAGTTGTTGCAAGATAGGCCAATACTAAATCTTGTTATTTGTTTGATATGCAAGTTATTGCAAGATAGGCCTATACTAAATCTTGTTATTTGTTTGATATGCGCAAGATATTGCAAGATAGGCCTATACTAAATCTTGTTATTTGTTTGATATGCAAGTTATCGCAAGATAGGCCTATACTAAATCTTGTTATTTGTTTGATATACAAGTTATTGCAAGATAGGCCTATACTAAATCTTGTTATTTGTTTGATATGCAAGTTATCGCAAGATAGGCCTATACTAAATCTTGTTATTTGTTTGATATTCAAGTTGTTGCAAGATAGGCCAATACTAAATCTTGTTATTTGTTTGATATGCAAGTTATCGCAAGATAGGCCTATACTAAATCTTGTTATTTGTTTGATATGCAAGTTATCGCAAGATAGGCCAATACTAAATCTTGTTATTTGTTTGATATTCAAGTTGTTGCAAGATAGGCCTATACTAAATCTTGTTATTTGTTTGATATGCAAGTTATCGCAAGATAGGCCAATACTAAATCTTGTTATTTGTTTGATATTCAAGTTGTTGCAAGATAGGCCAATACTAAATCTTGTTATTTGTTTGATATGCAAGTTATTGCAAGATAGGCCTATACTAAATCTTGTTATTTGTTTGATATGCAAGTTATTGCAAGCGTCCATTATAAAGTTTAATCAACGCCAAATGATTCTCGTAAAAATATAGTAACATTAATGGTGGAACAGACACGAATGTATTGCATCCACCTAGAAGCTCTACCCATGCACTCTGGGATGTCGTATGATGATTTAAACAGAGAAAAACGTCAAGCCATTTCAGTACAGACACGTTGTAATAATGAGCTGTACAAACACATAACTACAAAAATAGCAGATACAATTTTGGAAAAGCTATTTTTTTGGTAACATGACTGAAAATAAATCAGTAAAAATGCTAACTGAATATTTCTTGACAGAAAAAAGGACATTTTTTTGCTTCATAGAGTTTGATAATAAATGAGGTAATTATTTGTTATCCAGGGGGTTTTATATTGCAAAACAATTATACCTGGAGATATAAAAAGTTGTCAGGGACAAAAAAGATAATTTTTCTGGCGCTGCAAAAATTTTTATTCTAAAAAAAGACACATTGACCGAATTTTAACGCGAAACCCAAAAATCAAGAATTTTTATAGAAAACGCAAGCTCATATAATATTAATTATAATATGTAACTTTATACAGGTTTAAACTAACCACTTATGATAGATTTGGGTTTTAAAAATATATTAAGTTAATTAACGCGAGGTTACTCCCTGATGGGTAAAGTGAAAGACGTTTGCGTAGGCATACGGCATCGCAATAACGTTTTAAACAAATGGAAGCCACTTCACTTGTCAACCGATTAGCTTACGTTTAGGAACTCTATCTTTATTGTTATTAATAATGGCATAGTGCTCTCTGTACAAAAAACATGATTTTATAAATATTTGTGTGTTTTATAGAATAAGGCTATTTTTGTAATGGTTCAACAATGTTGACTTTTTCAGCGTCCAAAAACGTTTTATAACTGTTTACGTGTACATGGCCAAACGTAATTTTTTCAATAACGATGAACTGAAATTCCAGTGCATGTTGTAGATATCCTGGAGTAAAGAAGAGAAATAAATTATGTTAATCATCGTGAGCTAACCAACTGTGAAAGATGGCATCCATCCATCTTGTGTGCGGCAATGCAATGACATTTACGAAAATGGAAGCCTCTCCGTCAATCGGTTAGCTTACGTCAAGGAACATTATATCTGTTACTGTCGAATCACTTTGTGAAAAATCGGGGTGTTAGATGCGCACTGCCAAGAGCTGAAAGCAGCCGGTGGTGGATCTATACGTACCTTTCCAAAAACATTTTCCGGTGTTTTGTTTTGATTTGTATTTTGTTATCTTTTATGTATTATAGTGCACGTGATTTTAGTTTCTTTAATAAAAGATGCAACTTCTCTTGACGTTCATAAATGATTCAACTCAACTGAAATATGTAGTCAGGCTAGTAGCGTTTCTACTTAGAACTTTCTCTTCCTCCTCCCCTCGCACGCGGCCAAACCCCACCCCTCACCCTCATGTGCCTGCGCGAGACGATTTTTGTCAAAGAGATTCAACTGTACCCACAGGGATACGTTGTAATTATATTGTAATATAGAATAACATGTGTGTGTGTGTGTGTGTTGTTAAGTGAGGTTTTTTTTTGTTTAAACCATTTACTTTTTCAAGCCTCAAAACAAAGTGTTATTACGGTTTATGTGTTCATTACTCTCTACATAGCAATGTATGATTTTTGTATTACAATTTAGACATGCATAACCTATATTACCTGAATCGGAAATCACAGTGCATTTGCAGGAAGTCCTGGAGTGAGGAAGAGTCAGGGCGAGGCTCGAGCCTGTTCATAAGGGCGAGGCTAGAACAGACTGAAACTGAAGCCCTTTGCAATCAACCTTGCTAACGTTTAAAGTAGTCTTAGCGTTTTTCATTTTTATTGGGAAATGTATCGCACAAATAAATAAAGTTTACTGTCGAATCCGATAATATTTGTTTAGTGCACTAAGACGCTCAGCGTATTGCAAAACTCGTCACCGGCAAATGTGATCTCGTAAAAGCGTTTATTACGGTTTTCCCGGAATTTATCCGTAGCGTAATCTACCTTAATAATGGCTGGCCACCTGCTAGTGGACACTTCATTAATGTTAACTGCTATAATTACAACGCCGACCCGCCTTCCCCGAGTCTGACCCACATCCCTCGGTTGCGTAACGCTCGGTTAACTAACATCCGGTTATAGTTAACGATTAGTTAAGTGGCCAATCGGCTACAAGTATGCAAATCTGATAAGCCTTAACAAATGTGAAGACAGAATCTTTAGCGGTACACAACGCAAAGACGATGCAGCGGCTTTCTAGACATACGGACGCAAAAACTGGTTTTGCTGTACTTCTTCAGGAACAGCAAATGCATCCTACTATACAACAAATACATTTACTATAATAACACAGGGACGTCATTTCTGCAGCAACAATTATTTATAGGTAAATTAAACATAGGGAGAATGTTTAGGCGTATGCACAGAATCTTCTCTAATACTGGAGAGAGTTTCAGTCAATGGAAGGGCTGGGTTCGAAATACATTTGTTCAAAGTAAATTTGATGATTCTGGGCACCTTGAAATCATCTCTGAAGATATTGATGTAACATTCCTGACAAGAAATTTACTGACGCAAATAATGAGAACCAAAAAGCAACGTAAAAATTAATACTTTAGTGTCTGCAATTTACCTTAATAAATTGGGAACATTTCTTAGCGTATAATTAATTGTTTTATACGGTAATGGTAAGTACGGGCAGGAAACGTTAAAAATAATTGTGTGTAATATATTTCAGAAATTAAATGAATCAAATATATTTGATCAAGTACTGTTTATCTCAGACTTTTAAAATGAATACTTCTTATTGCTGGGTACGACTGTGTCTTCACGCACACGTTTATACTTCAGCTTAAATTAAATGATAACTTGTGATTTCATTAAACAGCTGATCTTGTGTTATAGGTTATGTTGTACAACAGCTGTTTTAACACGTAGGTTGTGTTACTTTATTTATTGTACATTATTAAGTCAAAGTGTTGTTCTTAAATATATGTTATAGCGTTATAAAAATATTAATTAGTATTTCAATCAATCGTACTACAGTTAATTCAATATAATGGTAGTTGCTTATTATTTTTACTTATAAGTTTTTAAATGAAAACATTCTTAGGCGCGTTTGAACGTTTTTCAATTTTATTAAATAAAAGTTTATTCAGTAAATTTCTCGACATCCAATAAAGGTTTTCTATTAATAATTAATAATGTTTTCAAATTATCAACTACTTTCAATGAAAACCTATAATAAGTACATTTTTAAATGAAGTAGCCACTTCTGTCGACCAGTCCCATTGACAGCCACGTTGTATTAAAAAAAAAAGTGTTGAAACGGACAATTAGCTACAATTAACCCAAGTATTGGTTCATCAAAGATGTATTTGTGAGAGTGGAAGAGGTTGCATAGCAAATTCAAGATTCCTACACCATTAAAACCATGCTGAAAATACAAGTTAAACTTTATTCAGTTTTCGTGTTGGTGTCATTACTAAATTATTAAGGATTATACTGTCAGAGTACAATCCTAAAGAAATAATTTTATTTAGATCGAAATACATTGTGTCCACAACAGCATCGGTAGAATGTTTTCCCGATATTTTAAACAATACATCTAGTTTTGAAAAAACCTCCAGCCGAGAGAGTTGGTAAACTGGTATTTATTCTTCGTCTCCATTTAAATGCAAACAAGATTTTACGTGTATTTGCATAACTAAATTCTGGCATCTTGTGGCCACCATTTTAAAAGCGAACGATTGAATTTTGAAAAAAGAACATCGTTTCCTTTTTATTTAAAAGGCGCCTGCACAAACCCGAAGCCTTGTTCACCTGAAAGCCTTGTGATTCTCTCACGGCGAGCATTTCTATTTCCACAAAGTCGTAAGATAGACTCTTTATGACTGAAGGCCTAGAACGGATATATGGTATTTAGGTTGTTCCACGGATAAACTTGAATAAAATTGTGTTTTTGGCACTTTGTAACCAAAACTGTTTTAGCCCAATATTTGGAACGATCTCCAGAAGAGCTGACGTGAACTAGGTTTCACATACGGGAATCAATTTGTGTGAATTTGTTATCTGTATTATTTAAAGGAGACGAAATTTTCAAGCTGCTAAAATAGTTATTATAAAGATATAGACATTTTCATTTTAGAACTGTTAAACAACCGTTCTCTTGAGCGTCTTAAAGTTCCTCGATATTGAAAACTTGAAAGTATTGCTACGTTACACCTAGAAGAAGGTATCGTCACAGAATGCCATACGCAGATATATCTAAAAATTACCTGTTTATTAAAAGAAATTATAAGGGTTGTTTTAGACTCGAACTAAAACAAGAGTCATAACTAGGAGTTATGTGTTGGGGAATGGTTATAACTGCGATATATATGTTGGAGAACGGTATAACCATGAGGTACGTGTCGTGAGAAAATCGTAACCAAAAAGTAAATGTTGGAGAACGGTATAACCATGAGGTACGTGTCGTGAGAAAATCGTAACCAAAAAGTAGTTGGAGAACGGTATAACCATGAGGTACGTGTCATGAGGAAATCGTAACCAAAAAGTAAATGTTGGAGAACGGTATAACCATGAGGTACGTGTCATGAGAAAATCGTAACCAAAAAGTAAATGTTGGAGAACGGTATAACCATGAGGTACGTGTCATGAGAAAATCGTAACCAAAAAGTAAATGTCGGAGAACGGTATAACCATGAGGTACGTGTCGTGAGAAAATCGTAACCAAGAAGTAAATGTTGGAGAACGGTATAACCATGAGGTACGTGTCATGAGAAAATCGTAACCAAGAAGTAAATGTTGGAGAACGGTATAACCATGAGGTACGTGTCGTGAGAAAATCGTAACCAAGAAGTAAATGTTGGAGAACGGTATAACCATGAGGTACGTGTCGTGAGAAAATCGTAACCAAGAAGTAAATGTTGGAGAACGGTATAACCATGAGGTACGTGTCATGAGAAAATCGTAACCAAGAAGTAAATGTTGGAGAACGGTATAACCATGAGGTACGTGTCGTGAGAAAATCGTAACCAAGAAGTAAATGTTGGAGAACGGTATAACCATGAGGTACGTGTCGTGAGAAAATCGTAACCAAAAAGTAAATGTTGGAGAACGGTATAACCATGAGGTACGTGTCATGAGAAAATCGTAACCAAGAAGTAAATGTTGGAGAACGGTATAACCATGAGGTACGTGTCGTGAGAAAATCGTAACCAAAAAGTAAATGTTGGAGAACGGTATAACCATGAGGTACGTGTCGTGAGAAAATCGTAACCAAGAAGTAAATGTTGGAGAACGGTATAACCATGAGGTACGTGTCGTGAGAAAATCTTAACCAAGAAGTAAATGTTGGGAAAGGTCATAACTATGAGATATGAGTTCGGGAATAGTATAAACATGAGGTGCGTGTTGTGAGAAAATCATAACAATGAGGTGCGTGTTGTGAGAAAATCATAACAATGAGTAGCGTATTGTAAGAAAATCAACCCATAAGGTACATGTTGAGGAAAGGTCATAGCCATGAGACACATTAAGCAGTACATTTCGGAGAAGAAGGTCATATCCAAGAAGTACATGTGGGCGCAAGATCATAACCAACAGGTTTCTGTTGGGGAAATATTATAATCATGGAGTACATATTGGAGTTATTGCATAACATGAGGTAGATGTTGGAGTAAAGTCACAACAATGGAGAATTTATTCACACAATGAGATAAGTGTGGGGGAAATATCATAACTATGAAATACATTTTGAAGAAAAGTCATAGCCAGGAGATAAATGTGTAGGATAGACAATATTGTAACAATGAAGCAGATTTTGAGAAAGGTTGGGAAAAGATCATAACCATGAGATGTGTGTGAAGGAAATTTCATAACCATGAGTTACTGGTTGGGGAAAGGTTAAACAAGTAGAAAAAGTAAAAGGTATTATGTAGAAAATCGTATTTTATGGCTGTCCCTAAATGCTAAATTTTGTAGCTTGAAAAAAAAGAAAAAATCCGCCATTAATTTGTATAGCATCTAAGGTTCAAGAAATAATACCTCCTTTTATTAATATTCGTCGCAAATAAATGTAAGTTTATTGCGCTTTTATATGTTGCACCCCTATTCATATAGATCAAAGACGTGTTAGTAGCTATTGTTACTAAGCTGTAACAAAATTTGCCATAGCCCGGGGTGAAATCGTTAACATATTAAGACATAAAACATTTTGAGTCAAGCACCAATAAAATTATAACCTTCATTTTATACAAATATCTCGCGAGAGACTTGAAAGGAAAATGGCGTGTCTAATAAAACGAAGAAATGTGTCATTAAAAATTCATATTATTTTATAACTGTTGCACGCGGAGCGTAGGAAATAATCATGGATACAACTCAATTTCTAGTTGACAAATAATACTGAAATATAAAAACTTCACAAGTACGAGCGCGCGTAATTTCGAATACAAAATGTCCTTCATATGGAAATCAGCTAATTTGTACAGTAGAAAGAGCCAATTTGAACATCTTCAATAAGGACTGTATTATGTTAATCGTTTGTTCTTTGAATAAATGTATTAATTTAGCCTGGACATGTTGTTAATTAGGAAAAGCATCGAAGAAAGAAGCCATTTGTAAACGGAAGTATTGGCTGGGAGGATGTTTTTAGACCTGCAGAAGTACAGGCTACTGCATTAATGTGGGTCTCATTAATTCGCTTTACGATAGAGTCGTTACTGGAAACGAATCAGTCAATGGTAGGTCACTGAGATCATGTCCTATGAACATTTTACCGGAGTCTGTCAACTATTCGTATAGAAGCTAAAACTAACATAAGTTCGTGTTCATATTTCTTCCAGATCTAAACTGGTGGGCGTTGTTCTAAGCTTGTTAAAAAAACAGACAGTTTTTAAAATATTTAAAACTAACTAAACATTTCAGGAAAGACCTAAGAATTGTCACGTGGAACTTCTTGGATCCGTAGATGATTAGAAAAGTAAGACATTTATCGAAAGTGAATGAATGATGATTACTGTATAGTTGTTTTAGTTAAACAATCAAAAACATAATAAACAGTTGAAATAATGCGATACTTAGTTGGACACAGTTTTACATTTGAAAAATAAACTTTCTCACTCAGAAATGAACTGAACAGTCGGGGTCAGCTTTTTGACCTGCTCCTTTCAGGACATTTACAAAATTGTTTCCTTAAACGTTTTATGACATAAGCAATTATCGCTCGTCTAGAATGTTTTGACTGTAAAAAGGCAAACCTTCAAGTTTTGGAGGTGACAAATCACGGGATGACCCAGACAGTTGCCTGCCAGAAGATGTCCCAGAGATGATATAATTTCCTGCTATTCAGTGCCAGGAGATCATTAACTCCTACATAATTCTATCTATAGCTCGTTATCCTTACAAAGGGGCGTAAAGGAGATTCCTCTTTACGATACCCATAGAGAGCTGGGTTACTTCTCGGACGCAAATCGGCACCCGCAACAAATGTGCTTACCCTATATCAGTTTTCTAAACGACCGCAACGCCTGCAATTTCTTAGCGATGGCTTTCGATGCAACACGCACTACAAAAACCAATGTTTTTGAATAGGGCTAGCTTTTTGTATTATATCGATCGATCGATCGCCAGCTTACGAGTGAAGCGCTATAACCGTTAATAGTTTTATGTTTCGTTGAAGCGTTTTATGTTTTACCTTGAAATGACAAAAACAACTCTCGTTTCTTGAGCATTCTTTCAAATCCTTCACTTTACCATAAGATCGGAAATTGCTACTTGGCGACATAATAAAAAGCTATAATAAAGTATAAAATATTTTTATTATTATGCAATTACAATATTAAAATATAATTACATATGACGTAAATATGGTTGTTGATAATTCTTACTCTTCCATAAAATGGTTGTTAACACTTTCGGTATTAAGGGCACGTTTAGCTTTGATAATAAAAATTTTCACCAAATAGAAATAAGTTATTTAGTGTAACTTATTTCCACATTATTTCAAAATAAGTGGGTATATTTAAAAGTTTATATTTACTTGTGAAATAGCATATAACTGTTTAAAGGCAGTGTTGTTTTTTGAGCTTTACAATATTTCATCAGATTATATGATTGTTGTGAACTTCAACAGTACCCCCCCCCCCGGCAAGTTTGTTACACAACAGTTGTGCCCCCCAAATAACGACAGTACCCCCCTCGACCTCTCCAACAGTACCAGCATCTTGATCCCTGAGCAATTGATATCTCTCCCCCTACTTACATTTCACGAGAAGACGCGGTGACGTCACTAGCCAATCAGTAATCATCTCTATTATTTTTTATTCTTTGTTTCTACCAGAAAATAAATATAATAAATGCAGTTATAAAATGGCATCCTTTTATATCATCTCTGCAAGTGACGCCCTTCCGTTGTCTTTCTTCTGTCAGAACTAAGTGTATAAAGCATATCTTTACACGCCTTGACATCTAACTTCCTATAGATGGAGGATATCCGAAAAGCGTCAATAAAGCAAAAAACTCCCCGAAGAAAAGTAAAGGGTTCATCTATTCACCATATTTATAACACCTTATTATAAGCGCAGAATATTATACACATTTCAAGTGTGTTGTATGTTTTTTTAACCCCATTTGTCTCACTTTTACTCTAAGGGTATAGGCTACTATTACTAACACTTGGCCTCTGGGGGATGAAGCGAGAAGCGGCCCACACAAGACCGCTTACTACCCACCCGTAATCAATTTACGTTATCACACATCGTTATCATTTAGCAATAGTGGCAAGTGTTACCTGGCGAGTGTAACAGCAACAACGCGTTTCCTGATTGGCTTATGACGTCAACACGTTCTTTCTCCTCAACTGTAGTTGGAAGAGGCATCTCAAACGCGTCAACTATAGAGAAATATAAACGCGACGTTATGGAAAATAGAAGATTATTATAATAAACATATTTAATAGATCTTCCCAAAAAAAGTAAATTGTAATGACTGTTTGAGTCACTACGAGGGCAAATCAAGAGAAAATTATTTATTTTTGTGATTAGGTCGATAAAAAATCGAAAAGGCCTAAAGAGTGAGTCAAAGAGTGGAAGTTCTTCGCGGCCCAAACAGTAGTTATCAAACTACAAACTGGGCTGGACTGTAATGACGCGTTACGTTTTACAACGTCATTACTTATAATGTTAACCGCCTTTCTTCTGCGTTGTTTGTAGACATAATTCATTAAGTGTCCAACATGTCGTTAAAACTTTAGCATTATGACTTGTCGTGTGACATTAATAAAAAAGGTCGTAAACACTGAGGTTTCTGTTCAAGTGGTTTCAATGTTTATTGTCCTGTCAGATTGATTGTGTCCAGAGCACAGAGGTCCTGAACTGAAAGGAGCAGAACAACGGTGAATAATGTGAAAACAATTCATTCAAGTTCATTTTTCTTGTATGGAATCTTGGGAGTCTGAAGTAATGCAAAGTTGAACATTTTCTCGGTGATTTCTTTGAAAATATGTAATATTTAATAGGTTAAAATGTTGTAACCTCATTATTATATAATAAATACCCACAAATTATCTCTCGTACTTATATTCTGAAATAATATTTACGAAATAATAAATATGTATAATTGTAAATTTTACCTATTTTCTATGTTCTTATATTAAAAGCAATGTTTTATATTAAATACTTTTTTTTATTGCATACTATTAAAGGAGGCTGATTTGTTGAATAAATAAGTATAATTTATTAATTAACAATCTTTGACAACGTTTAGAAAACTAGTTGATTTTATCATGAGGTCAGTTATGTTATGTAGATTAAATTGATCAAGTTGTTTATGTATTGTGCCAACATGTAGAGAAATACTTTTCTTTTTCTACATTCCACCAAGAATTTACGCTTAGATATTGACATTATATTTTCGTTTGTATGAAATGTAGCTTTTCATACGATATGATATCTCGATTTCTACACTGAATTACGCAAGAATCTTTAGGCAGGCTATATAGACATATACGCAGTCAAATAGCCATACCTTGAAAGAGCGGAGGAGAGAAAATGAGATAGAGACAAAGGAGAAACAGCTATTAGCAGAGATATAGAGAGTAAAAAAGAGTCAAAACAAAGAGATAGACCGAGAAACAGTGAAAGAGTGAGGGGAGAGAGTCAGACTTACAAACAGAGAGCGAAAAAGAGAAAGAAGAGAGAGTCAGAAGCAAATAAACAGAGTCAACGGGAGAGAAAAGAAAGAATGAGAAACAGACATACATAAAATAAAAAGACAAAAAGGGCGAGAATAAGAAAGGAGATAGAGAACAGGAAGAGTCAGAGTAAAACAAACAGAGGGAGTGACAGAGAGAAAGAAAGAAATGAGGGATGGTGAGAGACAGACAGACAATGCGAAAGAAAGGGAGATAAAGAGAGAAGGGAGCTCCGAGACTCGTACGCAAGATTTTTTTATAATACATCGTAAGTACATCAGCAATAATTTCCTCCTATTGGCAGTAGCAATGGATTACTCCCTTAGTCACGCCTTACACTGCTTACTTTTTATAACTACTTTATATTACGGATAAACGCCTCTTTATAACCCGGTAGAGAGTAGGTCTAATGCATATATGACAATGCAAATGTAATGCTATGATTGCAAAGTATTCTTATTCTTAGGGAGACCTATAATTGGTAGACACCACTTCTCAACCCGATCAGGCGTAGCTCCACTTTAGTTAGGCGCGCGTGCCATATTATAATATCTTCTAATGGGGAAGTTTACGTCCCCCCCCCTTAATCCCACGTATAATGATTCTCTTCGTAGGGGATAATGATAAACTGGCTAATCAGCTTCAAAAATCATTCTAGACGGTTAACCATGGTAGAATGAAAAATGCGTACAGTGAAATATGCCTACACGAGAAACCAATAGAAATTGACGAGGTTAAGTGGCAAATTTGATAAGTGAAAAAATCGTACAAAACAGACACCAGCTGTCACCGCGGGTCATCTACCCCTAAACTATTTGCTAATAACTTTCAAGGTTTTGGATTTTCCAAAAAATGGATTGGATTAAAACAAAGAAATCAAATGGTAAGATCAAATAAAATTGTCAAGTTGTAATATCGATTGAGATTAAAATTTTCTGTAAAACTAATTTTTAATTTTTTTATTGAAAATATAAAAAACAGAAAAGTGACGGAACTATAAGCTGATTTTAAACACCACAAAATTATAGCGCAACATATCTCTATGATTTTGGCAGTCCAAAGCCTGCAAAAAGTGTGGTAAAAATCAGGTTTAATAGATAGAATTTTAAAGGATCTCCTGTCCTGAAAAACTAAGCGATATCTAAGTTTCGTTCAGAGGTAAACACATTTTTGTAGCTCAATGATTTTAAAAGATCCGTGTACGCATAAAAGTTGTAGGAATTTTTTGCCTGCCACAATGTTCTGACGTCATAGTTTACCATCAGTCAAAACTTGTTCCTGTACCTTTCGTAAGATTCCTGGTGTAAGCATACCTGCATTTCATTGTACTAATTTTTAGTGTATTCTTCTGGATAACCATCAACAAAATTGATTTTATACCAATAATGTCCATTCTATTTCATGCGTCTAGCCCTTTCTGGTTTCACATTGGCGCTTTTCATAAGACTCTGTGGTGATCTGAATTTTTTTCAGAATGATCAGGTGGTACTTATTTGGTTTGTCTGCACTTGAAAGTTATTGTCATTTCATATTTATATTGTTAACAATGATTGTTGCGACAGCTTGGTCTACGGAGGTTATTTTGTTTCCACCGGTAGAGCCACGATACCCCCTACATTCCTAATGACCTCACAAGCCGTTGTTCCTGTCATTCACATGTTTAATAGTTTCAGTCTATCGTTGGCAGAGTTATGTCATTGGCGCCGGTTTTCTTCTGCTGGCGGCCAACTTCTGATAAGCGGTGACCTTGGCTACCCTTCCTATTTGCAACGTTCAGCGTTAACGTGAAGAAACTTGGAGTTACTGGCTCCTGAAATCAAAGTATTGTAGATATACTTTTGTAATCATTGAGACCCGAGTCACGTTTTCGGACGTCAACGAATCACAAATTTCCAATGCACTTTTCTACCCACTTATTAAAATTTCCCCGGTTCATACAACTTCCACCATATGTAAAGATTTTTTATCGGTTTTTCACTTTCAGAAAGCAAACAAATCACTGAACGTTGTGTATTAATGTGATAACTTCAAGTGAAAATGCCATTGTTAAATGTAGTTTTGAGGTTATAAACAAGTCAACTTTAATATGATATTCTTGTTGGCTGATACCAGTGATACCAATTTAAGAGTCCTAAAATTACCAAACGCTTACTGCACACTGTCTCGTTACTTCATCAATTTGTCTGATTAATTTGTTTATATAGTTTACGATGATTGGAATAAGATATTTTTTTTACATTGTTACTGAAAACAAAATACACTCTAAACGAAAATAGATTGAATTTAAGCGTTTCTGAAATTTTAAAAACATATTCTTATTGAAAATATCCTGGAAAAGACCATATACAATTCTCACTTGTAAATTCATTTTCGCTTTTCGATTATCCATCCTATTTCCTATTGGAGTAAGTGAATTTTTATACAATTTAAATTTAACGATTGGTATACAATTAGCTCGTTCTTTTAAAAATATTTTTTTTTTAATATTCTAAAAATAAAAATATTCACATTAAATATTAAGACATAAATACTCTAAAGATGGAAAAAATCATTTTAAATGTCGAACACAATAAAAGGTTATTAGAATTTTTTTAAATATATAAAACAAACCTCAATGCATTACACAAATTACCTGTATAAACTGTTACTTCTTAAAACAGCACTATTTTATGCCACATTACATTATATACGTGATTTACAACCTGCAATACTTGACGATATTAATAAACCCATTTAGACTTTTTTAATTTTAAATAAATATAACCTCTTAACCACAGAAACCTTTGATTTGAAACCTTTGTATATTTCGATTTCAAAGCAAATTATCTTCAGAGGAAATTATTACATAAATAACTACCTAAGCACTTGATAATTAAAGACTTGCCGGCTTTTAATTTCATTAAATGTATAAAACATTACTTAGTCAAAATGTTTTCAATTGCACTGGCGATCTGCATCAGTGTCTTTGTTGGCCGCTTGGGAGCGTTGTTGATTTATACGGCAGTGGTTGTGAAGGCAGGTGTTCTTTAATATGGTTAAAAGATGTGATCGGGCTTGTCTTTAAATATTTTTTGTCTTTGGTAAGTTTTTATATAGTTCAGTAGGTCAATTGGTTAATACTATAGGCCTATATATTGTTCGTCATTAATATTAAATCAACGGGTTTAAGTAAGACAAGCTGTAAGCCACGAATACGAGGAATCTGTTTAAGCTTAGAAAAATATACGCACACACTCGACAATGTTAAATTTACAAACATACCAAACACAAAGCCAAAACATGTTAATGAACAAATCCAATACGGACTGTATAGCAATACGTAGCTCACTATGGATAACGTGCCATTAAGCGTTTTCCCTTAGCAAAGCTTCCAAGCTGCCACCTAGATACTCACTAGACTCGTCTAAGTAGTGGGAGCGGAAACGTTCTGTCCCAGTAACTTTGTATAAATTTTCCTTAAATTATAAGTTCGACAATACGTTAAGAAGTCTACTAATAAATTTAAAGTTTGGCTGATCGCCATGGAAGATAAAACCTATGACTTTATCTTTAATTTCAAAGTATAATAATATCGCACAATAAACACACAATACAGTACGTCACGAAACCCAATAACAGTTTGCTCGTGGACGGCTACGTTTGATTTTTTATATTTACAATTTTTGTATAAACTCCAGTTAGGTTTAACACGAAATATTATAATCTAATAAAATATCTAAATGCTAATACCTACAACTAAACTAGTACTACATAAATACAATTATTAAAAAAGAAGTAAATCAAATTAAACTAATTCTAAATTTAACTATCTAAACCAAATATTAAATATAATTAAGATGACGTAAGAAGGCGATGACACGGTCAATAGCTGTGGCATGGTACCTTATCACCTTCCTCGATCATTGTTTCATAAAAAACTGTCCACTTATCACGTTCAAGCAGAACATGCTTGACTGTGATGGTCCCTTGCCAAAACTGGTCAACTGATTCCATAGTTTTTTTTTAATACTATACAATAAAACATATGATATATACACACACACACACACACACACACACACACACACACATATATATATATATATATATATATATATATATATATATATATATATATATATCCCTCAAACTTTCAGTCGTTAAAAAAATAGTTTTTTTTCATCCACAAGTTCAAATACATTTTTTGCAACTTGTAGTGATTGACCTTTGATGTTAATAACGTTTTCAAATATTAATTCAGTAATTACATTTAATGAATTAATTTTAGTTTTACAAACAGAAAAACCTTTTACAAAAGAGGCAAGGTATGCAATGTAGTTATTTCGTCCCATTTGGCTTAAAATAATGATAACATATGATTTCATAAAACAGCTGATTTTATGTTATAGGCTATGGTGGTAGAAAAGCTATTTTAACGCAGAGGCAATGTTAATTTATTTATATTAATTTAATTATTTAATAAAAAGTAACTAAAATAATATTTACCTTTGTTGACCCAGGTAGAAATTGACAATATTTTTTTTTATTTACTTGTTTTCTACTATAGTATGTTTTGTATTAGAAAACTTTGTAGGCTACATAGTTAAACCTATAACAAAACAGTTACTTTATAACAATAATTTAATACTGCTATGCCTATATACTGTAGTAATATCAAATAGCGCAGAACAGCAATCACAGAAGAATTACTTTGTAAAGGTGTATGTTTGTAAAGCAACAGTTAGGTAGCAATAAAACATTCTAACATGAGGTTTGAAACATTGGTTAGAATGCATTTTTGAATGTAAAAACGATAAAATGGAATTTGAGCCAATCTTTGTCAAGTATTAACACAGAGTATGTTTCATCAGCGTGTTTTTAATCTGTTGCGCGTTATCGCGTAGCGAATATGCTGCGTTTGCACCAACACTCCGTACTTCGTGGGAGGGCCGTGACGCGCGTGGTGCATCGTGCGCAAAAGACGTGCGCAGAATGAACAAACAGTACCTCTGGCTGTCCATTAATTGCACATCGCTGTGTGACCTACACCTGCCAGTAATATGATATAATGCTTCCTCGTGTAACCAGAATAACGTCAAGTGTACTGTAGTAACGTTTGAAGATTTTAACTGTGTGCTTTTTCAGAAATTCCCATTCATAAACCAAGTTTAAACTTTTTGTGTAGCCTATTACCCATATGACCAAGATGTTAACTAAATTCGTCATTAGAGAATGTGAGGCCTATATAACTTTGAAGAATCGAAAGAAAAATTTTAGAATCGGAATAGAAAATCTTACGTACTGGCGCACCCGCAATTATTTCACTGATCAATCAATATTTCAGAATTTCTTTTTTTTTGCGAAAAACCTATTACGGTTATCATCGAACAACTAAAGTGTAATTTTAAAATAAATGTTACATAAATGAAACTAATCAAAATTAAACAAAATAAAATAAAATAATTGTTTAGAACTAATTTGAACTATCTAAAACTATAAGAAACGAATATTATACAAAATTTAAATATTATTAAATAGACACGGTCGATAGCCGTGGCATCGTCCCTTAAAACCACATTTAAACTACCTCGAAGATCGTAACGTATACACAAATCATTCAACTCATCACAATCAAGCAGAACGTGCTTAATTGTGATGGTACTTCCACAAAACTGACAGTGGTGGACCTCATGTCGCATCAACCATACATGCGTTAACAAAGAGTGACCGATGCGAAGTCGAGTAACCACCACTTCCTCCCTATAATTCGAACGAACAGATGTCCTCCATGGTCGGACGGTATTTTTGATGTCCCTCAGCTTGTTTCGGTTTACATTTTGCCATTCTTCATTCCAAACAGAGAATAGTGTAGTTTTAACATTGCATACAAAATCTGATGCCACCATACTTGTAGCTAATTGGATGTAGTAAATGGAATTGATCTTAAAGCTTGGAAAATTGCATAAAGTTCTGCAGTAAAAACGCTACAGGCTGAGGGCAATCCGTAAGTGAAGGTTTGTCCTTCCATATAAAATGCACAACCTATCCCTAGTATTGTGTTTTAGGTACCTGGACAATGAAAAGTCAAATTTTGGCTTTTGTATTATCCATGGACGGATGTAGCATGATGTTCGTTCGAATATAGGTGGAATTTCTAAATTTAAATTACTAAAAATGCGCAACGTTCTTATTCCGAAGGGAGCAGTTGAACGTTGACGCACATTGTAACGATCCTCGAGGTAGTTATCAAAAACTGCTTTGAATGACGGATGTTTAGGTTTACTTCGAAGACCTGTGTAATATGAAATTTGTAGCATTTGACGTCGCATTGAAAGAGTTGGTTCTCAAGCTTCAACTAGAAGGCTGGAGATTGGGCTTGATGTAAAAGCACCAGTAGAAAGTCTACGGCCAGTGTGATGTATTAAATCCAGGAGTTTCAGAACCGTAGGTCGAGCAGATGAATAGGCTATACAGCCGTAATCTATGCGCGATCTTACAACGGCGCGATAGAAACGGAGCATACAGGTTCTGTCTGCTCCCCAATTTGTACCACTTAGAACTCTCAACATATCCAATATCTTGCTGCACCGGGTCCTCAAATCACGCACATTCCAAGAATAGGTTCCATGAAGGTCTTTTATCCAAAAAAAAGTCCCAAAAATCTCACATTATCCGTGGTATGAAGCCGCATACCATCAAGATAAAGGATAGGTTCCTAGTGTTGCCTGCGACGACTAAATGCTATACACTGGGTCTTCGAAGCCGAAAACTTGAAGCCCGTAGATTTGGTCCATTCTTGCAATTTATTAATGGCTAATTGTAAGGACCTTTCCGCTGTTACCATACTTCTAGCAGCCACATATATACAAAAATCGTCTACAAACAGGGAACAGGCCAGAGATGGGGAGAAAGTCGAGGCCGCCCGAATGAGAGTAAGACAGCTGAGCGAGACGAGTGGTGATCAAATGGACCAGAGTGCTTGCGATCGTCTTTGTTATTGCGTCATAAATAATAATTATTTCCGTTGTCTCAAATCGACATTTGCTTTAACCGTTTAATTCATCCAAAACAACTAAATAAGGCATAGTTAATAATTATTTTTCCAATAAAATTAAACTGCACATAAATTTTAATAGTATAAAAAGAATCGGAATCGGCACTTTGATCAATGGAGAATCGAGCATCGACGATTGCTTCATACCATTAGAATCGACGATTCTTGGAATCCCTAGAAATAATACAGCGAGACTCGTAATTTTACCAGTTCGGAGAACTGTTATGAATGTAAAAATAGAACACATTGTTGTGTATTACAAAAACAAAATTCTTCAAAACGAATGTTCGCAAATAATGTTCTGGATACCACATTTCCAACAAGGAATTGACAAGATATAGTCTTTGTAACTGATTTGGTTACTCCTCCTTCTATTGACTATAACAACAAAGAAGTGGCACTGAAATTGTATTCTTCTTAACAAAAGTAATTGTAAATTTTCTCTGAGAGAAATTTCAATTCCTTTAATAGAAAGAGTTTCTACTTTATTCAGAAGTGAGTCAGGGAAGCCAAATTAAATTAATTAGATCCTCTCTTGGGTCTGGATAGCTAAGTAGCGATATCTTACCGACAAGACGAACTGGTAACAAGCTGACACCATCAACGGCTCCTTGCTGGTCTCTGTGTTGCAACTTCAGAGATAATCACAGAAATGGCAACAAAAATATTGTTTGAACAAAAGGATAATCGCAAGTAATTGAAAAATCTTACTCTGATACTAAACTCAGAACGTAATTGCTGACGAATGGCGTTATTTAATGACCGATCATGTTAATGCGTAAAGAATTTTGATTGGTTGTGAATTAGATATGCATCTATGCAAATGCACCACATTATAAGCCAAATGAAAACTACTTTGTTCTAGTTGTATTGGATTGTCGTTCGACCTTATTCTTTACATACTGTCGTGGAAGAAATGTCTCGCATATGATTCCTATTGGCTGCATTAGTATTCAAACCAAATGTAGCATTGGTTTATCCTTGGTAAGTGCATGGCGTCAAAGGAATTGAATTTATCATACATAGTATAGTATATTGTTCAACTACTTTGTACCTAAAATAAGCACAGACGATACAGATAAACAAAGCAATTGGAGATTGTAACAAGAGTAGGACAGGAATATCTAAATCTTTTATTTCTTATCGCGCCGTCACGACTATAGCCTACTACTTCTAATTACATTACAACGTTAGTTCCGATTTTTATTTTGTTTGATTGTGTAATAAAACTATTTCATATTACCTGTTCCTCCTTGGAGAGAAGGAGAATTGACGTATTCTGAGCAGGAAATCTGTTGTCTGAGTGAAAATTAATATAATCGTAGACACACACACACCCACACACACATAGACGCACACACACACACACACACACAAACACACGCACGCACACAAACACGCACACACACACTCACGCACACACACACGCACGCTTCAATATTCTCTTCTGTCGCCGCGTTTCGGAGTAACTCCATTTTCAAAACTTGTACTTAAATCAGGAGTACGATTTAAGTTTTGAAAACGGAGTTACTCCGAAACGCGTAAACAGAGAAGAATATTGAATTGTTAGGATTGGCTGGAAACTGTACGCAAACATATAGCAAATATTTTTTGTAATATATATATATATATATATATATATATATATATATATATATACACATACATATATATAACGTAAATCTCTAATTTACATAAATGTAATCACAGAGCCCTCATTTCGCTTATGCAGGCGCCACCTATCTTTCATTTAAATTACAAATCACAACGATGTATAACAACGCCCAGCCCGGTTGTATAGTAAATGTAAATTGTAGTATAAAGTTGCAAGCTAGGCGCCATCGTCGTGTGACATGCATTCCACACAATTCTTTGCGTAACTATGTAGTTTACTTTGTAACTAAGACAGAAAGGTATAAATCAGTATCAACAATAAAACCCTGTCATTAAACAATGATACAGAATCACCTCTTCATTTTATTAGCCCTATTGTTTTTCACTTTACTCTCATAGCCTTATAATTCATTGTGACAATTTATTGTAATTGAGTGTATTAATGGCTAATTGTTGACAATTATAATAAATGTTTTTAAAAATTAATTTTGTAGGAATGTTATCAGTTCCACTGCTGTCTAGTAGTTATAGGCTACCTTTAATTATACAAACTAGTTCATTATCGAATTATTTGTTTGCAGTTCCTTTTATTAGTTCATACTCTCCTTATATATATCTTGTAATATCTTTAAATTCCTAATAAAATACGTTTCTATTTATCCAATGACGTTCAAATACACACACACTCACACACACACACACACACACACACACACACACACACACACACACACACACACACACACACACACACACACACACACACACACACACACACACACACACACACACACACACACACACACACACACACACACACACACACACACACACACACACACACACACACACACACACACACACACACACACACACACACACATATATATATATATATATATATATATATATACACATACATATATATAACGTAAATCTCTAATTTACATAAATGTAATCACAGAGCCCTCATTTCGCTTATGCAGGCGCCACCTATCTTTCATTTAAATTACAAATCACAACGATGTATAACAACGCCCAGCCCGGTTGTATAGTAAATGTAAATTGTAGTATAAAGTTGCAAGCTAGGCGCCATCGTCGTGTGACATGCATTCCACACAATTCTTTGCGTAACTATGTAGTTTACTTTGTAACTAAGACAGAAAGGTATAAATCAGTATCAACAATAAAACCCTGTCATTAAACAATGATACAGAATCACCTCTTCATTTTATTAGCCCTATTGTTTTTCACTTTACTCTCATAGCCTTATAATTCATTGTGACAATTTATTGTAATTGAGTGTATTAATGGCTAATTGTTGACAATTATAATAAATGTTTTTAAAAATTAATTTTGTAGGAATGTTATCAGTTCCACTGCTGTCTAGTAGTTATAGGCTACCTTTAATTATACAAACTAGTTCATTATCGAATTATTTGTTTGCAGTTCCTTTTATTAGTTCATACTCTCCTTATATATATCTTGTAATATCTTTAAATTCCTAATAAAATACGTTTCTATTTATCCAATGACGTTCAAATACACACACACTCACACACACACACACACACACACACACACACACACACACACACACACACACACACACACACACACACACACACACACACACACACACACACACACACACACACACACACACACACACACACACACACACACACACACACACACACACACACACACACACACACACACACACACACACACACACACACACACACACACACACACACACACACACACACACACACACACACACACACACACACACACACACACACACACACACACACACACACACACACACACACACACACACACACACACACACACACACACACACACACACACACACACACACACACACACACACACACACACACACACACACACACACACACACACACACACACACACACACACACACACACACACACACACACACACACACACACACATATATATATATATATATATATATATATATATATATATATATATTAAACTGTAGTGGATGATAATTGATATTAATAGTTTTTTCAAATATTTATTCATTAATTAAATTTTAAAAAGTTTATCTCAATCGAATTCGAACTGAATGACTTCATGTTTGAAATCCAGCAGTTTGGCACTGAACCAACTTTCCCTTAGCTGCATAAAGAAATATATATATATATTAAATATGGTGATATGTTTTGTTGTAATATATTTAATAAATTAAAAATATTTCAAAAACAAGAATACTTTTTTGCATATATTATTCATTCAAGAATAATATATGCAATAAAAGTATTCTTGTTTTTGAAATATTTTTAATTTATTATTATTATTATTATTATATACATATGAAATTATAAAAGAAAGGTTCTTTGCAATAATGAAGCATTACTAGGAATGGATAGAATGAGAAATTATTGACCACCATTAGCTTCAAAATCAGAAACAAAAAAAAAGCAAATAAATTGTAACAAGGAAATTCGCTTTCTATTTTGCCACTTAATATTGTTATTCTTTCATATGTACAGGCCTATATTAATTTTATATTAATTGTAATTATAAAATAAAACGTAGCTCAAATAAAATTTGTCTTTGTTGACTTGAGTAGGAATTCACTTTAACCCAACCTTTTCTTTACAAGATGTTGCAAATGCCTATTTAATAGTACATACTTACAAACGCCTTTACTTTCTATTCTCATTTACAATTAAACCATTTAAGTATCAATGGCACGTCTGGCATTTTTTGTTAGACTGGATGCGGTCAACACATTCATAAAGTCAATTCCTTTAATACAGGTGTCAAAAATCACAAACATGTATGCGAATTCATAATTTAAACCCACAATAATAGCACAATTATAAATTTAATTAAATATTATATAAATTTAACCAATATTTAATATAAATACAATTTAGCTAGTGGTATTTATGATGGTGCTATCACAATGATAGTGGTATCGAAATGACGAGAATTTATATTAGAAACTGACTGACGTATAAATTTATCTATAATTGGTCTTTTAAACGTCTATTTAACATTAGTCTCCCCAAAAGGGTTCAGTATGTTTGTAAAATACATTGGGAAATAATCATATGCTGTATGCAGGCTTGAATTGAAAGAAAACTCTGAAAAACGTTTCAATTAAATAAATAATAAACCGGTTTAATTTCTGGACATAATGTTGCAATTATTGCTCAACTTAAGGTAATAAACCGTAATTTTTTTATTTATCTAAAAAGCCTGCAAAAATTACTAGTTTTTGTAAAATGTTTTTATGGTATCGGTTATTTAACTACTTCACAACTCAGTAGAATACAAGAATGAACGCATTAAGTACTGAGGAACTGACCCAGATACCCCCGTAGACGAGACGCCAGCGCCACCTAGGCTTCCGTCTGGTAGGACAGACATCACCGCCTAGTTCTGTAAACTGTGGAAGAGTCAAAACAGACACTCGGGCCAGTCACCCTGCCACAACTTCCCTTCCTTCAAAGATAATTTACCCCAGGTTGTCAGTGACGTACCGACACTGCGCGATATCAGAATACGCCGATGCAACTGTATATGTAGACCTTCGATTGTTCATCATAATCGAAGCACTGCTCCTTGTGGTAAATATAACTTAAATAAGGCAAATCCGAATAAGGCACTCGTTAAGTATAATCGATATCATTTCTATTGTTACGTGTATTTAACTCAGTAAACAGCTTGTAACGAATAAGTTAATGTTGCGAGTTACTGTGTTAAAAACGACAGGTTGTTTATAAGTAAACACAATCAATCACAAACACGGTTCTACAAGGAATGTTTCTTAGGAAAATAACAAATCCTTAATTTCAATAGGACCACTCATTATCTTTGCAAATCTATCATTGGGTAAACAATTTGTTAGAAACGTCAAACCACGGCAGCCAGGTGTAATTGGAGGAAACAATTTGTCAACTACAAGTAAATAGCTCAAAGGCTATTTACATAAACCTTGCCTTTGTGGCGCCACTCAGGTGCATCCGGTTCTCTTTAATGCTACAGGCCAATAAACGAATTGCCAATTATTACATTGTCATAACAAACATAATAGTAATAAACTAAAAATAAAACACCTTTTCAAACGACGACATAAAATGTATGTGTTGGGAAACCGAGAAAGTTTGAAATTAGAGAACAACGAAAATATAAAAAGACGGGAAGAATTTACAATTGATTAACAATAAAAGTCGTAAATAATAGAGGAACTGAACTAGTAAAATATAGGAAACGCAATAAAGAAATAACGCACTCAAAGCTATTCTTTGATCAAAGATTATCTGAAGTTACAGAAAACTACACAATGTGACTATTTAGAAGTATAATACCTTATGGAACTGAAGTATGGCAGTGGAATGAAACCAATAAAACAAAGATAAAACGTACAGTAATAGAGCATATAGAATATCAGATCTAAATGGAATACGGCATGAAAGAAAAGTTGAAACAACGGAAGTGGAGTCAAACAGAACAGGTGCAAGAAAAGGAGATGTTCCTATATGATCATAACAACTTGGAGAAATTGTGGTGTATTTTTGTTATTTTAAAGAAATAAAACCTCTAAACCACAAACACATTTTATTTGAACCGATATGAGCATTTCGTTTGGAGAGCAATTACTTTAGGAGGAGAGTAATACTAGTTGTAGTTTTCAGTTGTAGACAACAGTATCTCTAAAGTTTCTTCTGATAATGATTAATTTGCAATCGAAATGTACATAAGGATTTAAATAAAAAGTTTTGTGGTAGATGTGATAGGATTCCAAAGTAAGTATTTGGATTGGACACCTCGAGATAAAAAGAGGAAGCCTGAAAGCCTATGAAAGGTACCCAACGAGATGTGTTGTTACGAATAATTTATTTTGACAATGTAAAGATAGAAGAGAATGGCTGTAGAAGCAGGAGACGAATGACCTCGAAAGGAAGTTGGATGTTTCTGTTCTTATTATTAAACCATTCTCTCTTTATGAATTATCAACCAAAATTTTACCAAGATCTACAGAAATAAAGTTTATAGGTTGATAATAAAAAATGAATTCAAGTTAACTGAAATATATATAGTTTGCAATGAATAGAGAGACTGCATTTAGATCTTCAAAACCTGTGCAACGAGACTCTGTTGCAAAGTCTCCCTCTTTCTTTAATAACACAAAAACAAATTTATACCATTGAGATTAAATTGTTGACGCATAGTTAACTATAGCAGAATTAAAATTATAAAACTATTTTACCAGTCGAGGTTGAAGAGAGGTCGGTAACTCGTTACCGATTACTTTCAGGAACTTATTCGGGACGACTGGTCTCAATAAGGTCGTTGTGTTGATAGTTTACCATTCCCGTAGACTAAACCATTATCTAGTTTTCGGAGAAATATGAACTGAGACACCAGCAGAAGGTATAGCGACATCAGAACGCTGCACCAAGCGTTCTTCTAACCATCCAACGGATAAAATGTCCAGCTACATTTATAATTTCAATTTTACATTTATAATTTCAATTTTACTATCTCGGCCACGAGTCTTCTATCCATCCGCAAACATCTAGTGCGTTACTTCAAATCCTTTAAAGCAGTGCCGTGAGGTAGAATTACTGAGTATAGTGCAATTCTCTAAAACAATGGTCCAAATCTTTATTAAATTTTGTTTGTAATACAATGGACCCAAAATTCGATACTGTAATAAAATATCAATTGAAAATATTTATCCGAATGCTGGCTGAAACAGGAACTCCAGGATAATACGTCTGCATATCGGTAGGAAATATTCATCTGAATGCTGGCTGAAACAGGAACTCCAGGATAATACGTCTGCATATCGGTAGGAAATATTCATCTGAATGCTGGCTGAAACAGGGACTCCAGGATAATACGCCTGCATATCGGTAGGAAATATTCATCTGAATGCTGGCTGAAACAGGAACTCCAGGATAATACGTCTGCATATCGGTAGGAAATATTCATCTGAATGCTGGCTGAAACAGGGACTCCAGGATAATACGTCTGCATATCGGTAGGAAATATTCATCTGAATGCTGGCTGAAACAGGAACTCCAGGATAATACGCCTGCATATCGGTGGAAAAGATAATGTTCGTTGCACAATTTTTACCGCTAGGAATGGAAAATTTATAATTTTCGATGCTTCTAACAGCTCGCCGCACTCTCTATTTACGCACACGACTCTATAAACGTCAGCGCTTTCTGTATATACCTGTCGCTCGTATTCTGGCTCTACCCAGAAATAATATCTCGGCTCCAAGTTCGTCACGCCCCCCTCGTAATGCAGTCTGATGGAACCGCCTCTCCGCTTCACAGTACCGCTTGCCCTGAGCCCTAACGTACTCAAGAGGGTTGAGAAAGGGTAGTAGAGTTAAGGGTAGAATTATAGCGAATGGGCAGGCTCGCTTACCAGAAGTAGGTCTTCTCAACCGTGAAGAGTGTCTACCTGCTACCCAAACTCAGAAGATTAGACAGAAATGAAGAAAACTGTGACAACGAAAACATCATTGATGACAAGCAAATTCTGACGTCAAAATGATCGGTTTGTAGGACCTACTACTAAAAAATCGTGTTTTCGAAATTCCTTCTGAAAAATGAAAAAGAAAATGTTATTCACTAAAAGATGCAAACTGTGGGGAAAATATATTAATATAGGAACGCACATTTCGTTAAAAGCTTTAAAACCTTAATACTTCCCTAAAGGTTTCACCTTAAATGTATTACGGCGATGTTCCCACATCTTTTGCCACTTCTCTTGTAAAGTGTAAAGTGAGCTTAGCTTTGATTTGTCTTGTTTTTACTCAATAAATACAATTCTTTGTGTAACTAATATTATTCATAAAACAAATTTATTTTCCATACCAAATTACTCGCATTGTCTATTGCTTTAATTCTATGAAACCCACTCCCCGTTAACCCTAAAGTTATCTAAACTGTTAGTAATGGTTTAAACAAAACAATATCGAAGGTTCGAAGGTGTTGACAATCGAATTCAAACAATACCAGAGGTGTTTGATATAAGAGCAGCAGAGGTAGGCAGTACTCTACTTCGATAAGTCGTACAGCCGCATTCTTCTAGCGATATTATCGCCGAGATCACAACATTTCAACGTTGACACCCAGCGTTCATCGATACATTGTAAGGACATGTTAATTGCTTCACTATCGATATATCGTTATAACGACCTCCTAATAACACAAAAAACCACTCATTAGACTGTGTCAGCGCCGTTGGATGCATTCATTATAGACAATTCCAGGACGGATTCTTCGTTCTTAATTTGGAAAATGTATTTTTAATTGTCACTCCATAAAGAGAAAGTATTTTTTGTCAGGAAAAGAACTTTTTTATGTAAAAATATGCAGATTGAATATCTCTATTCGGAATTTTAATAAACACAATTGGGAATAGCAGTAAAATTTTCTTTTTGTATAAGTTACAACACATTTTGCAATTTAGCTAAAAAAAATTTTATATCTATAAGTGCACCTCTAATCTAGAGAACGCGTTTCCCTCAGATGACATCTACCCTCCTCAGTCATGATAATTTCGTAAAATCCATACTGGAAATTACATCTAATGAGAATAGGCCTATAACCCACCGTGTATACAGGAATGGGATCCTGGAGTAAGCTACAGGGGCTGAGTGTACAGTCTGTAGACATCCTGCTGCGTGGCCTGCGGGAACTGTCCACAGTCTGTAGATTTCCTGGGGCGTGGCCTACGGGAACTGTCCACAGTCTGTAGATTTCCTGGGGCGTGGTCTGCGGGAACTGTCCACAGTCTGTAGATTTCCTGGACCGTGGCCTACAGGAACTGTGTACAGTCTCAGTCTGTAGACATCCTGGAGCATGGCTTACGGGAACTGTGTACAGTCTATAGACATCCTGGGGCGTGGCCTGCGGGAACTGTCCACAGTCTGTAGATTTCCTGGACCGTGGCCTACAGGAACTGTGTACAGTCTCAGTCTGTAGACATCCTGGAGCATGGCTTACGGGAACTGTGTACAGTCTATAGACATCCTGGTGCGTGGCCTGTGAGAACTGTCCACAGTCTGTAGATTTCCTGAAGCGTGGCCTACGGGAACTGTCCGCAGTCTGTAGATTTCCTGGAGCGTGGCCTACGGGAACTGTGTACAGTCTGTAGAGATCCTGGACCGTGGCCTACGGGAACTGTGTACAGTCTGAAGAAATCCTGGAGCGTGGCCTACGGGAACTGTGTACAGTCTCAGTCTGTAGACATCCTGGAGCATGGCATACGGGAACTGTGTACAGTCTGTAGACATCCTGTTGCATGGCCTGCGGGAACTGTCCACAGTCTGTAGATTTCCTGGGGCGTGGCCTACGGGAACTGTCCACAGTCTGTAGTTTTCCTGGGACGTGGCCTGAGGGAACTGTCCACAGTCTGTAGATTTCCTGAAGCGTGGCCTACGGGAACTGTGTATAGTCTGTAGACATCCTGGACCGTGGCCTACGGGAACTGTCCACAGTCTGTAGATTTCCTGGGGCGTGGTCTGCGGGAACTGTCCACAGTCTGTAGATTTCCTGGACCGTGGCCTACGGGAACTGTGTACAGTCTGAAGAAATCCTGGAGCGTGGCCTACGGGAACTGTGTACAGTCTCAGTCTGTAGACATCCTGGAGCATGGCATACGGGAACTGTGTACAGTCTGTAGACATCCTGTTGCATGGCCTGCGGGAACTGTCCACAGTCTGTAGATTTCCTGGGGCGTGGCCTACGGGAACTGTGTATAGTCTGTAGACATCCTGGACCGTGGCCTACGGGAACTGTGTACTGTCTGTAGAGATCCTGGACCGTGGCCTACGGGAACTGTGTACAGTCTGTAGACATCCTGGACCGTGGCCTACGGGAACTGTGTACAGTCTGTAGACATCCTGGACCGTGGCCTACGGGAACTGTGTACAGTCTGTAGAGATCCTGGACCGTGGCCTACGGGAACTGTGTACTGTCTGTAGAGATCCTGGACCGTGGCCTACGGGAACTGTGTACAGTCTGTAGACATCCTGGACCGTGGCCTACGGGAACTGTGTACAGTCTGTAGACATCCTGGACCGTGGCCTACGGGAACTGTGTACAGTCTGTAGACATCCTGGACCGTGGCCTACGGGAACTGTGTACAGTCTGTAGACATCCTGGACCGTGGCCTACGGGAACTGTATACAGTCTCTAGACCGTTGATACATCAGAAACATTTTTAAATTTTTATAAAGCCAAGCAAACATTATTTTATGTGGAAACGGTTAAATTTAAAGAAATTTCCCGAAATCAAGGGTTATTTGTATAAATTTAAAATAAGTTTGTATCAAATTTTAATTTTACCATTTTCATGAATTTCAGTAATTCACACTGACAATAACATCATCAAGTCAATTGCTTTACAGAACCATTTTAGAGTAATTAAGTTCGACCTTTTTTAAAAATGCAATGCAGTCAGAGCGATGCTATAGTTATCTTATAACTCTGAACGTTGTCAAGCAGAACGTCCAACTCCTTGGCGTTAAATGAACTTGTTTACTGCTAGTTTATAAAACAGACCAAACATTATGTAAAAATACCTTTCACAAGGGAAAAACAATGAAATTAGATTTCGTCTGTCTAACGACCTAATAATTAGCCAAGATAACGTATCTTATCACCAAAATTCCACGTATTTGTTGTGTCAAGATGGTCCCTGTTCATTGGTTCTTCCTCATTCCATCTAGATCTAGACGAAGGCAAATAAAACGCGGGTGTGCTGCGACAAAAATGATTCACTTATTACTGTATCGGATACTACTTATTACAGTTTCATGCAGCATTACAGTTTCTGACAGTAGGCTAATTATTACAGTTTCTAACAGCATTGACGTTTCTGAGAGCATTACAGTACCTGATGCTACTTATTACAGTTTTATGCAGCATTACAGCTTCTGATAGTGGGCTAACTATTACAGTTTCTAACAGTGAGCTAATTATTACAGTTTCTAACAGTATTGCCGTTTCTGAGAGCATTACAGGATCTGATGCTACTTCTTACAGTTTCATGCAGCATTACAGTTTCTGACAGTAGGTTAATTATTACAGTTTCTAACAGCATTGCCGTTTCTGAGAGCATTACAGTACCTGATGCTTCTTATTACAGTTGTATGCAGCATTACAGCTTCTGACAGTGGGCTAACTATTATAGTTTCTAACAGTGAGCTAATTATTACAGTTTCTAACAGCATTGCCGTTTCTGAGAGCATTACAGGATCTGATGCTACTTATTACAGTTTTATGCAGCATTACAGTTTTTGACAGTAGCCTAATTATTACAGTTTCTAACAGCATTGCCATTTCTGAGAGCATTACAGTATCTGATGGTACTTATTACAGTTTCATGCAGCATTACAGTTTCTGACAGTAGGCTAATTATTACAGTTTCTAACAGCATTGCCGTTTCTGAGAGCATTACAGTATCTGATGCTACTTATCTGATGCTACTTATTACAGTTTCATGCAGCATTACAGTTTCTGACAGTAGGCTAATTATTACAGTTTCTAACAGCATTGCCGTTTCTGAGAGCATTACAGGATCTGATGCTACTTATTACAGTTTCATGCAGCATTACAGCTTCTGACAGTAAGCTAATTATTACAGTTTCTAACAGCATTGCCGTTTCTGAGAGCATTACAGGATCTGATGCTACTTATTAAAGTTTCATGCAGTATTACAGCTTCTGACAGTAGGCTAATTATTACAGGTTTTAACAGCATTGACGTTTCTGAGAGCATTACAGTATCTGATGCTACTTATTACAGTTTTATGCAGCATTACAGCTTCTGACAGTAGGCTAATTATTACAGTTTCTAACAGTGAGCTAATTATTACAGTTTCTAACAGCATTGCCGTTTCTGAGAGCATTACAGTATCTGGTGCTACTTATTACAGTTTCATGCAGCATTACAGTTTCTGACAGTAGGCTAATTATTTCAGTTTCTAACAGCATTGACGATTCTGAGAGTATTACAGTATCTGATGCTACTTATTACAGTTTCTGACAGTAGGCTAATTATTACAGTTTCTAACAGCATTGACGTTTCTGAGAGCATTACAGTATCTGATGCTACTTATTACAGTTTCATGCAGCATTACAGTTTCTGACAGTAGGCTAATTATTACAGTTTCTAACAGCATTGCCGTTTCTGAGAGCATTACAGTATCTGATGCTACTTATTACAGTTTTATGCAGCATTACAGCTTCTGACAGTAGGCTAATTATTACAGTTTCTAACAGTGCGCTAATTATTACAGTTCTAACAGCATTGCCGTTTGTGAGAGCATTACAGTATCTGGTGCTACTTATTACAGTTTCATGTAGCATTACAGTTTCTGACAGTAGGCTAATTATTACAGTTTCTAACAGCATTGCCGTTTCTGAGTGCATTACAGGATCTGATGCTACTCATTACAGTTTCATGCAGCATTACAGCTTCTGACAGTAGGCTAATAATTACAGTTTCTAACAGCATTGCCGTTTCTGAGAGGATTACAGGATCTGATGCTACTCATTACAGTTTCATGCAGCATTACAGCTTCTGACAGTAGGCTAATAATTACAGTTTCTAACAGCATTGCCGTTTCTGAGAGGATTACAGGATCTGATGCTACTTATTACAGTTTCATGCAGCATTACAGCTTCTGACAGTAAGCTAATTATTACAGTTTCTAACAGCATTGCCGTTTCTGAGAGCATTACAGGATCTGATGCTACTTATTAGTTTCATGCAGCATTACAGCTTCTGACCGTAGGCTAATTATTACAGTTTCTAACAGCATTGCCGTTTCTGAGAGCATTACAGCTTCTGACAGTAGGCTAATTATTACAGTTTCTAACAGTATTGCCGTTTCTGAGAGTATCACAGTTCCTGATAGTATTATATAACTATTTTTAAAAATATGTAGTTACGTGTTGACACCCAGATGTGTATTAAAGTAGAATTAAAATTATGAAGGGATTTTGCTGTCAAAGTTGTGCTCGTCTCACTTTAATCATTACAACTTTTAAAAGCTACTTCCAAAAAGGTCAAGATGAGACGTCACTTCACCTCGATTGACTTAGACTACTAGTCAAGTGGCCTTACAGACGCTGAACTATAATTTTCCGCTATGCTCAGTAGCAGGAAACCATTAAGTCAGTTCCTTAGCCCTACGTCATTCCATCAACCCTTCTTCTTACAAGAGTTTATACACCTATCTACGACTCCATTAGAGAGGTTTACTACTTAAACGCGTGCTTTACTCACCATACGTCATGATGCTTCCTATATCATATAACTGGGAATTTTATGTCTGAATCTACCCTTAATCAGATCCTATTCTTCATCAGTAATAATCACCTTGAAAACCAACAAAACCCAGTACAAAGCAACACGTCCCTCCATTCAAATTTACAATTAATACAAAAAATTATAATTTATAAAAATATATTTTTACTAAAATGTACTTGAAAATTATATAATAATTCTAGAAGTATAATTTTTCTATTGGCCTTTTCTAGTAATTAAGGGAGGACGTCTCTGTCGTGAGGTCAGGATTGCGACTAGAGCAATACATCCAAAGATAGGTAGAAGTTGAGTTAAAATTTAAAAATTCAAAAATTTCTCTAAAACAGATGGAGTTATTTATTTCTAAATAGATTTAGTAGGTTCATTTCCCTGTAAATGATATAGCAACGGATGCTATCATATTGTAAAACGTTTTGCATTTCAATTTGTAATTTATATTGGAGATTTTGTCGGAATAGTATTTGTTTCAAGAGTTGTGAAGTAATTTTAATGAAAATAAAGGTTTTTATTATTAGTAATCGCAAATATATTATAACCTAAGTTATTTAAAATAACTTTTCCCTTTAGGTTCTATATTTAATTACCTTAACACTCTTTTGTCTCACCTTCAGGTTTCTAATTAATTAACACCAATATCAAATGTAACATCACTGGCATTTATTTTTGACATTTAATTATTACACATTATGCCAAATTACCTTAATACTATTTAGTGACAAGACTGATTCCTTAACTAATATTACAATTACTAAAAAAGTGGACTCTTGAGGCTTTAGGTTTATTACAATAAAGGAATAAAGTTTAATGACAGTGTCAGTTGCTCTTTTTCTTGGGTCGTTATTATGGATCTTTTATAAATTAGAAAGTGGTGAAAACAAAACCAGATTAATATTTTATACCAATGAGTTTAAAATTGTTCTGAATGTATTAAGTTTATGAAACTTCGTTGGCTAATTTTAATGTAAGAAGAAAGTACTTATTGTTTATGAGTTTCTGGAATCTTGACCGTTGGTAGCTACTTCGCTGCGCTGCATAACTAACTAACTGCACATAACTAACTTATTTTCCTAATTCTTTACCAAAACATTTACGGCGCACTTTTAAATTATACACATAAAAAAATTACAATTCTCTTAATTCTATTAAACAAAATTTACCCCTCACCAACATTTCTGACACTTGGTCTACCCCAATACGTCTGCCCTCTTTTCAAGTTTCTCCAAGACTTCTCCACCGGTTACTTCCTTTTCCAACCTCGCATTATTATCTCTCTCTCTTCACGTATTTTAGTTAATTTGGTTATTCCCACACCTTTTTACAAAGAGCTTTCTCTAACGGTACATTGTTTTAACCCAGGTATTTTGATCCTTGGAAACTCCTATCTTAAAATACTTGGACCCTAACCTAGCTTTTAGCTAGGCCTACATATATATATATATATATATATATATATATATATATATATATATATATATATATATATATATATATATATATATATATACTTTGCAACACTGTTTTCGTTTATTCACTTATCTTTTTCACTATATGTACTCAAACAAGAATCTTACTTGATATATATGCGAGTTAATATTCAAAGATTGGTAGTATCTCCATTATCGAGCATCACTGACCGGGGGTTGTTGTAGACTCAGTCTACTGAGAAAATACTAGTGAAAGTGATATATATTATTTTAATTTTTTTTTTTAATGTGAATGCGTCGTTGTTGTAATAAAACTTTTTGTTTAAACGCCCTCACTTTATGAATACATGGGTAAAGCTTTGCAGTGCGCCTCCTGTCAATGTTGCATGCAAAGGCCTCCCACAAAGTGGAGGTTTTACGGTCCATTCAATGGGCAGCTCCAATAAACATGCCCTTCCTCCCTGCGCAGCACTGCGACAAGTTGGAGATGTCTTGCACGTTGCCTTACCTCAGACCAGAAAACGTTTAACTCGTCTAGCAAGAAATGATTTGCTGGGAACCATTTTCACTGGTAACGCCGACATGTAATATATTTTAATAAATAAAACGAACGTTACTGAATCCAGTAAAATATTATATCTCCCACAGCTTCACTTTAGAATCCTTTATCTATACATATTTTGCGTGTAGTATCAACACTTATTGTTTATTATTACGGTCTATTGTTTCTCACAAATTCTAACCAAATTTAACAAGGTAATTTTATTTGTTCGATCTATAAAAATTCGTAACTTTTCGTTAACGACCTTCAACCTTGATATAAGTTGGTCCGAAACTATTCATCATGACTAACAACAAACAATTGCAGTAAAACCAACATTATGGAAGGTTAATATAAAGTTCTTGGTTTTTTTCAGATCCTTAATTAATGTAAAATTTAATAATGTGTTTTATACAATTTTGTTTGTGTCGTTTATGGTAATATCATAGTAAAGATTAAAATAAGTTCTAATAATATCGTAACTGGATATTAGTCTACTTGTTAAAACTAGAAAATCTATCTTTAAAATTATGTCAAATCTAACCTACTGATGGACATGGGGCTCTATTTGTTGAAACTAGAAAATCTATCTTTAAAATTAAGTCAAATCTAACCTACTGATGGACATAGGGCTCTATTTGTTGAAACTTGAAAATCATGTCTTTTTGTAAATATTTTTCATAAGAAATTAATTCGTTTTATATCATTGGATAATAATCAAGATATCTCTATTTAAAAAAATTGAGAAATAGGCCCTAATAATAAATAATCCTGAAACATATTTCTCATATGAAACTTAATGTTTTATTATTTTTTGCTATTTATCTTTTCCTGGGCTTAATAGGGCATCAATGTTCTAAATTACGCATTTAAAAACTATTTTTTTATTATAAATGTTTATTTGTGACTAATTTTATAATCTTAAAAATAACTTTCTTTTAATTTCTAAGGAACAGAAAAATTGCCATTTGTGTAACTAAAATTTTGTTTTAAATATCCCAAATAGTATAAACATAATGTTCCATTATTTATAACATCTATTTCAGTCCAAAGATGTGAATGTTTAAAAATAACTTATGATTTTCATAAATTATCAATTATTAATACATAGCCATTTGCAAGCAATATATGAATTAAGGCACACTTCTAAAAAAAATAGCTAGCAAATCTAAAATTTTTGGAAAATGTTTTAATTACAATATGCGGTTGGGTTTACCTTTTATTGAAATTTTTAAAATATGTATTTTTTCTTAGGAAACAATGCCTTGACAGAATTTACCTTTGCAAAACATTTCACTACCGTCAACCGTATAAAGGCCAAACATTGTTGAAATGTATTTAAGATAACAGAGTTCATTTCCCTTCCTGTAAAAATCAGTTGCCTCCCATTGTAAGAAACAGCCCATGTGCGAATCCATTCCCAGCTGTTACAGGATTCTCAGAACACGGGTAAAGGCATTGTGTACACGTTAAACTGAGGGCGGTTTGCAAAAATCCCTTTTGTGAAGACATCGCATCGCCCCACTGTTGAAGTCTCTTTTATGCGACTTAAATTAGCCATATAGTTGTTCGTGAATGTGAAAGTTGTTGCGTTACTCATAACTTTGTTGTTGGCGTTAAAATGCATTTGTTTTAAATACGCGCTCCTACAACAAGTGAATAGTACAAGATAATGAGTGAAAAATTACTTAATTTTATATTCCAGTCAATGTTTTTAACATTTACATGCAAACTTATGGCCATTAACAAATATAAATTGTATAACACACTTTTCATACAATGAGGTTGTAATTTTACAATGGAGGGCAATTGATTTTTCAATAAAATATTTTCAATAGAAATTTGTTTTTATGATCGCAATAACTTGAAAATTTAAATGGTTGAAAGTTTGAGAATTAGTCGTTGAAACGTGTATTACTTAACTATTGTCTTGTGCTATTAATAGTGTATAAATACACGACTTTGGTGTGTGTGTGTGTGTGTGTGTGTGTGTGTGTGTGTGTGTGTGTGTGTGTGTGAGAGAGAGAGTGTGTGTGTGTGTGTGTGTGTGTGTGTGTGTGTGAGTGTGTGTGTGTGAGTGTGTGTGTGTGTGTGTGTGTGTGTGTGTGTGTGTGTGTGTGTGTGTGTGTGTGTGTGTGTGTGTGTGTGTGTGTGTGTGTGAGTGTGTGTGTGTGTGTGTGTGTGTGTGTGAGTGTGTGTGTGTGTGTGTGTGAGTGTGTGTGTGTGAGTGTGTGTGTGTGAGTGTGTGTGTGTGTGTGTGTGTGTGTGTGTGTGTGTGTGTGTGTGTGTGTGTGAGTGTGTGTGTGTGTGTGTGTGTGTATGTGTGTGTGTGTGTGTGTGTGTGTATGTGTGTGTGTGTGTGTGTGTGTGTGTGTGTGTGTATGTGTGTGTGTGTGTGTGTGTGTGTGTGTATGTGTGTGTGTGTGTGTGTGTGTGTGTGTATGTGTGTGTGTGTGTGTGTGTGTGTATGTGTGTGTGTGTGTGTGTGTGTGTATGTGTGTGTGTGTGTGTGTGTGTGTGTGTGTGTGTGTGTGTGTGTGTGTGTGTGTGTGTGTGTGTGTGTGTGTGTGTGTGTGTGTGTGAGTGTGTGTGTGTGTGTGTGTGTGTGTGTGTGTGTGTGTGTGTGTGTGTGTGTAATTTATAGCTTAAATTAAGGGATCATACAAATGATTTCATAGAGCAGGCGATGTTACAGTTTATGTTGTAGGACAGCTTGTTGCCACCACACCAAAATTACAAAGTAGATGGTTGTAAACGTATATTATATTTTTTTGCAGGTGTTTTGAAGCAAGGGCTGGAACTGTTGGCATAAACACAAGTAGGGGAAATTGAACAATTCAACTATTTACAAGTGTTATAACTATTCAAAACATAAATATACAAATATAGTCAATTCACAAGTGAACTACCTGGTCCCCAAAAGCTCTTTTAACGCTTAGGTTGTTACCTAATTTATTGTACATTATTAAGTTTAAATGTTATTAAAATATATTTTAACTGTATATAAATATATTAATTTATATTTCAAAAACTCTTACTACATTTAATTCAATATAATGAGTTATATATTTTTATTCCAGCTTTGAAGTGAAAACTTTCTTAGGTGCGTCTGGCACTTTTTAAGAACCTATTTCAATTAAATTCGGTAAATAAAATTTTGATTCAGTAAATTTTTTAACATCTAATAGTGTTCATACTTGTTGATTCCATCTTCACGTGAGCTACTAGTTTTCACTAAAACACTTCTAAATATTTTACAAACTTGCTTATAGTAGCACTTAACCTACTTGTATTTGTTGAGGACGGCCGTTTCGGGAGATGTGGAGATCTAATAATGATATTTTTAATAACTATATTCTTTTATTACATATTAACTACATAAACTAGATTCTATTAAAAACGTTTATAAAATACATTCTACACACGAAGTACACTCTTCTATCGGTCCATTTCCATGACCGACGCTTTGTAATTTTTTAAACATTATTTGCTTTGCGTTCTTTAATTGTATCTATTATTATCTTTAATCGTATATGTAATGTAATCGATACCTAAACATTTTATTCAGATCTTGATGCTGTCATTCAAATCTTTATTAAATTCACTTAAATTTACATTTTTTTTCTTAATTTTTATAACTCACAACAGAGCAAATCAAGCCTAGCCTTGACTAGAATGCCTAATAATCATTTTCAGAAACCCTATGAATCTTTGTACTTACATCACTTTTATTCCTTTTCAGTCCTAATGACTAATGTATCACTCTTACTTGTTTAACATTAGATATTCAGCTAATGTTATTTCGGAATTTTCTTGATTTCCTCTTGTGTTGTCCTTAACATACACGTCTTCACCCTGTGATTGTCCGCAAAGGTTAGGGTGTATTAATACTCCACTCTGATTGGCGCTTCCTCCCCTCACACTTTCTTTTCAAGAGATTTAAGAGTTGACCAACAACGTTTCTAACAAATACCTGCAACGTCAAGTTGTAGCAAAGATGTAACTAAAATTAATATATAGAGTGATAATATTTGTAACGTACAGTAGGCCCTCTCTATTCGCGGTTGGAAAAATAACAGGATATCCCACTCTTGAGTACCGTATTTTTAAAAAAAGACAAGAGAGACAGTATAGTTACTGTGCAGGTCGTAGGATAATGTGTTCTTGTCGTATTTGTTTTGTACAGTAATGTAGTTATTTATCACAAAGAAACCTGATTATTCTCCAAGCATCCGTTTTACTGTACACTATTATTTCCACTACTCAAAAGATAGGCATTCCTTATTTATAACAAGTGCCGTTATCGTCACTGACAAATACGATGAATCAATCCGGCGCCCTCAGCAAATTGCATACATAAGTTTAGCATCATTACTGTTGACTTACTTTTGATTTAGTATCGTAATACAAACATCGATAATCGTATCCGACGGACGTAAATAACTCGGATTTTGTTTTCCTCGTCAGTTACCAAACAGGTGTCGCACCCGCTTGTCGTATCTGCTAGTTTTTGAAACGTCGCGTCTACTTGTTTACTTAATATGTGAATTTGTTTTCTTTAGTTTTATATTTCCCCTTGAACTGTTTATCCAACCCACAATGTCACCAAACTTTGATAAGGGCAAGAAAAGGCAAAAAACGTTATGGTGCTGATTAAGGAAATTGACCTTTTAGATTTTAAATAAATTAAAATGTGGTAGAAGTATAACATCTGTCGCAAAGCATTTTAGCGTTGAGTTACGGTGAGTCAAATAAAAAAAAAATGAAGAAAATATATGGAGGGCAGAGAAGATAACAAGCTTTTTTTCAAAATCAAATTAACAGTGTTTAAAAGTTTAATTTTCTAAAATTAGGTGTTTAAAAAACATCTGTAAATAACGAGGGATTAGTGTATTATTATATTATAAAAAAGTGTTTTGCTTCAGTAATAGTAGGCCTATTTCATTACAGGCTTTAACTTCATTATATTTTTATGTTGAACATATATATGATTTTTTTATTTACATGTTTGAAATCTGTAATAATTGTAAAACTGTAAAAAATAAGTGATATTGTTAATTTTAAATATATGCTACATTAGTTATTGTATTTGTGATAGCCAGTCTAAAAACCCCTAAACGTAACAAGTCTAAATATTATTTTATAAATAAAATGAATGTAAAATCTAACACAAATGTTATTACTAATGAAATTTCATTTTTTCTTGCATAGGGAATTTTTCTATTGCGAAATGAAAACAGCAAATTTATAAATTTGTTTGCCGCCTTGACCTTATCGGCTAATTTTCTATTTCGTAATGGCCTTTGATAATTCGTTGAACGTTTTTCACAAATATCACTTACAGAATTACTAAATATTTTAAAATATGTTTTATAAATAGTTTATAAGATTTGAGTGTTTTTTAAGCCCCAATCCATATACACGTCCCCGCATATTTTCGTAGTGACAACCAGATTATCCAAACTGGATACTATATATGTACATTTTAATATAGGTATTATATATAGTAGTGTTGTATAAAATAGTGTAATATTGTCCTACATTTCAATTTTAAAACTGACCACAAATACTTTTACTTCCTTAATTAATACCGATTAGAGTCATGTTCGTAATAATGGATAAAAATTGACCCTCGGTGGCTATAGAAAAAAATTGAAGATGCGGGGACGTATTACAAAAACCCCAACCTTTACTTTCTACTATATTTTACAATTAATTATTTTCAGTGCCCATTTCACATGTGGTCGCCTTAAATTAATATTAATAAAAATCCCCTACCAGCTCTCCCCCATGCCAACCAAGAGGTCACTTACGATCTGAGTTTCAAATAGACGCATTTTCCGCGACGTTTGTCCTCTTGAAACATGTTGAACTGTTTAAGGATATTTTACTTTAAAGGCTATCGGAAAGTTTATTTCGTGTCAGCAGCTCTTTCGAATTTCAAAAAGAAATTTGAAACTATCCTCTTTCTGTAGCCATTATTTGTAAGTACAATAAAAAACGGTTTGTTTATAATAAAATAAATAAAAAAACTATTACGGTAAAAATACATTACCAAAACGATAATATCAATTTCTGAGTGGCTGCAAAATGCTTCTTGTAGTAACGAACTCGAATAGGATTGAGATCCATTCTTGTGGTCTTGGAGCAATTGGAACAGATGATAGTCGAAACGCTCGTCTACAAATCTTTTAGACGGACGATGATCATTCACCTCAATAGTAGCAGACTCGCATAAGCGGTGGCGGTGGGAATTTTTTATAACGACGACCTCCGATTGACTTATTTCCTTTACCGGTGGTTAGCAGTGTCACCCTCACATAAGTGTCCACGCGCCCATCATTACCGTCTGTAAAAATATTACTTACTGGCACTCCTGCGCGACACGGTGTCCGGACATTTCGACCCCAATAAAAAATGACAACATACTGATCTACTTTTGGAGGTTACCTGCAGCTTTGATAGTGATCTGTAAATATTTCTAGGCGGGCACTTCATCTTAACTAAGGGAAGAGTTGTAGAAAGGTTCATATGTAGAATAATTTACCTGACCGTCCTTCCCTCATAATACATTACTACTAGCCACACCGTTCAGGATTTTGTACTTAACAGATTTACAGCTCTGTTTTCATTTTAATATTTTAATCATAAAAATATATAGAACACAATAGAAAAACATTAGGGAATAATGAAGGAGCTCAATATTAAGGTTTTACTTATGGAGGTTATTTACTGATGTGAAAAATAAACAACCATATGTTTCATTCTATCACAGGACATAAGCTTAATGTTACTGGAAAATATTTGTAGCAGCATTTTGTTACAAATGCTAAACAGAGGAGTTGTTGATTAGTTGCAAAATAGGTGTGCACCAAAATGTGGTAACTTACACCCCAAAAACCTTAAACTGCTCAAGGGTTAGATTAGGTTAGGAGAGGGTATGTTAGAGAGATTTGGTTAGGTTAGGTTGTCGTAGTGAAGGAGTGTCATATGTATTGTCCTTTTTATGGACGTTTCTACAACCCTTGCCTTAGGTGGGAAGAAGTATTCGCTTAGTAGGATTTTTGGAAAACATCAAACCCAACCCAAACTAGGACATGTCAGCATTTTTCTTGGAGGATGAAGGGTTCTGTGACCAAGTGACATGTTACTCAGTTTCGACTTTCCAAGCAAAAGTAAAAATATAGTCCTCCGCTACATCGTTGACGGTCTGAATTCTAGACTAGATTCCATTTCTAAAGGAAAGAAATGAACAAAAAGCTTCTTCTATACAGAAAGCCTCCAAGGGCAATAAAAACGAGAGCATTATTGGCGCCGGACGTCTATAAACGCAGACCAATTCACACTTGTGATTGTTGACAAATGGACTGACCTAATGGGACGATCTGGTCTCTGTTGACTGGTTGCGAATTAGATATGTATCTATGTAAATACAGAGCTTGTAATAAAAGTGGAAACGACTTTGTTCTAATTTTGGCTACTTATTACATTATCGTATCACAGCTTAGTTTTAGAAGACGCCTATAAGCTGTTCGATTTACTACTGTTCGCGGGATTACTTATCGAGAAAATACAAACCCTAAGGTACTGTTTATAACATTTTATCTTATACGTATGGTTTAATTTTCAAAAACATTTCATTTGCTTTTTATTTAGGGTATACGATTCTCTTTACCTGTGTTGTATTGGTAATCTAGTTGGGTTTGTTGTGTATCAAGTATACACCTCTTTTCCTCAGTTGACTGTTGGTATATTTTAGGTATCGGGCCCCATAATGTTTTCATTGCCAGTACTGGGGATTATTTTATTCGTAGATTCCTTCACCTACCACTCTTCCTCCACCTACCAGTCTTCATCCACCTACCACTCTTCCTCCAACTACCAGTCTTCCTCTACTTTATCAGTTTTAATTCAAGGGGTGTAAACTTAGAGACATTTTAATGTCCCCGAAAGAGAGCAGGTATACTTCATGTAACGATCCTGCTCACGTGATGCGATGATTCCCACCAGGTGGTTTTATGTTCCTACATCGTGCCTATATTTACAATAGTTACCTATTCTTCACAGACAATAATAGTCCATCACTAGATCATAGTGACTACAAACACATTACTGAATTAATGCTCAAGCACTGATGAGGGCGACATTGTCGTCGAAACTAGTCTGGTTGTTTTAATAAACTAGTGTGTTTGTTTAAATAAACTAATGTGTAATGCGATTTAGAGTAAACGGTTTTAATTTTTACCGTTGTGAATAGCTCTCACTAGCTAAGCTCTAATTAAGTTGACATTACTATAGGTTAACTCCCGCCATCCATAACCTATTTTCTTCACCTCGTTATCAGCCTATGATAGCAATCGGATCATTATGGCTGGATAGTTGGGCTACTGCCTTCTTTTTTTCTTCCCTCGTTACATCTCAGAGGCAATGTTACCAGCGGTTGACTGTAAATGACTAATGCTCAATAGAGGAATATTTTGATTGATATTTCACTATTATTATGTTTGTACAAAGTCAACTTTGTAAATATCGATTGTACAAATACTGAAATAATTTTCATTTAAGACACTTTGTATATTATTTGTATGCAATTCCAACCTTTACGACAAGTGAAAAGTCGTTTCTATAAGATTAGGATAGGTTTTCTTTAATACCGCTTTACAAAATCGCCCACTCATAATTTTATACTGTAATTAAAATAATTAATTTCACACTTTTAATTGTAATCAGTTTTAGTCTATTATCTTAGGCTTATAATGTTCCCAACCTTTACAGTATTTATTTTGATTAATGTGTTTAAGGTTAATGGCAGACACCTACCAATTCATGCTAATACAAATGCACTCTGCGTTTCGATTTTCTATCAGAAATTTTTTTTCAAGGACTAAAAGTTTATCAATATTAGAAACGTAGAGTGTATTTGTAGTAGCATGAATTGGTCTGTGATCTATCATTAACCTTAATTAAACACATTAAATAGCTATTATTAGACATTAAATAAAGTTTAGGTATTTTGATTAGTTTTAAACATTTTTACTGTCAGCATTTCAAACCTCATCTATTTCGCCGAGTTTATAATATTCCTACTAGAAGCACCATTCCACGTGTAGATCGCACTTAGGTGACGTAAAAGAGGGATCGTGCAAACTGCGTTTTAATACATCTATCTCCTAATGTACGCATAAATTTCTATTCAATTTGTTTGGTTTAAACTTAAACTAAAATGGGCGCAATATTTTACACTAAAAGCTTTTGTTATGTCTCATGGTGACTTCACTTGCCCAAAGCCACATTGGACACGTGTCTTTCCAGCAGCACAACAGAGGTGTTAAATTACGTAACAAAATGGTTGGCAAAAACATTATGTCATTTGTTCACAGACGAGAAATATTTTACACTTTAAACCCAATTCCTTTTGCAAAACAAAAGCATTGAATTTGGTGTTGTGTAAAACGCACGGGTTGCAAGTGTAATTAATGGGTTTTTAGAGTGACATAAATGATTATTTTATGATAATATAGTTCAAGTCAATAAATTAACTACCTGTTAAGGAAATAATTTCCTTAGATTTTATATCTTTAGAGAATATTCTATAAGTATACTTTTAGTAAAGATTAAAATCGCTATTTGTTTTATAAGAATAAATCTACAATTTGCTGTATTTCATATACTGTACTGTACTTTAACTTCATAATTTATAACACAGACAGTAATATTAGGTCAGTGTTTGACTATAAAAAAGGTATTTCTTTGCAATTCTTTCGGGCAACATGGATTTTCATGAAAATTTGGGACTAAGTCTATTTTATCCTCTTTCGCAAAAGTTATTTGTGCATGGTACGCGCTTCTTACTCTTTGGAGGTGAAAACTACCCCTGAAGGCATAAAGTACAGAAGTATGCTTTTTTAAAAGCTGACATTTGTTTGAATGAGTAAGATAAATATCCCTTTAAATTTTTGTACTTAGAATGTTTCTCAAAGTTTACACCCTTAAATCACCACCCTTTAAAATTAAAATAACAATATTTTTAAAAGAATTATAAGTATTTTAATAGTGGATTTTAATTAATAGTAACCTTCTTAAAGGTGAAACAAATTGTAGTTAATTTAGAAGCTTTTAAGCCCTGAGAACCATCGCTCATTCCACGAAAATGTAAAAATAATACTCAAATAATTTAAAAGTTGAAATGATTTTTATATGCTAGATAAATATAGTCTATCATTATGTCCTTGAATATAATTTACGATGTTTTTCAACAGTTTAGAATACTTTAATCTAGTATTTCCGAATTCAGCTTTAAAGTTATTAATATTTTACTCAAATTTGCGACCCTTAAGACTGTTAAAAATCATAGATGTTAATATTTTATAATTATAAGTCAGCGTTAATCATAAAAAAACTTTGTTAAACACTCGATTCGAAATCAAGATTATAGAGAAATAAAATATATTTCCATCATATCTGTTATTTTTTATGGTAAAAATGTTTTTGGAGACTAATGCTGAAGGTATTTTCAAAAACGTTTCTCTACTTTGTCTTAGAAAAATGAATTGTTTTTGAGTTATTTAAAGTTAAAAGGTTTTCTAAAAAATCTTTTGAAAACATGCATTTTTTAATGTAAATTCAACATTTTCAATCACGAATAACTACAAAACCGTTCTTTATAGAACTTGTTTGTTTAGAATTCATTCATTTATCGGTTTCGAGGGCCAAATTGAAATTAATAATTTCCACCTCCAACATTGGGTGGCATCTACCCCTAGGGCAAAGGCCCATATCGATACCCTAGTAAATTGTGATCCTTGTACTACTCTACTCACTGGTACAGTGTCACGTCAATCCGTGTTGTCTGGAAGAATTACAAGCTAAAACCGTCTACACTGGAACGTAACCTTACTAAAAACAGCTGGCGTATGGTTTTATGTAAGTGAATGTTTGGATTTCTGATCATACAGGAAATTGCTTCTAAAAACGAATCAAACATAACCACTAAGTTGAAATGGAAAACAGCTGTTTAGTGAAATCATATGTTATAGATGAAGGAACTTTGTCTTCCCCAATGGAGGAGTAACTTACGCCTATAGAAATTTATACTTCGAAAAACCTTCATTAGCTACATTATATTTACTGAATTTTAATTGTGAATTTATGTTGTATAAATAATTAATATCGAGATAAATTCCCTTTAAATTAAAACTGTATTGATTCCTAATACACGAAACTGAACCAATAGGGCTCTGAACGAAACCAAGATCAGCACAGATGCAAGCACCTCTGACGAGGTCATTGTTACTAACTTTACAATCGGCTTTATACAAGAGATAAGTTGTAATTGTGTTGGGTTAAGCGAGCACAGATAGTTGCCACGACTTGTTTGTTCGGGATTAAAAGAAACAATGCCGGCATGTAGACCGACCGAGATTAGATACAGCCAGCAGTGGATTCTCAGCAATTTCCTTCTAAACAGAAATATTAAGTCGGGAACATAACTAGGAAAAGTAACAATAAGGTGTACTGAAATGCCAAACAGAAATATTAAGTCCGGAACATAGTTAGGAAAAGTAAAAATAAAATGTACTGAAATGCCAAACAGAAATATTAAGTCCGGAACATAATTAGGAAAAGTAACAACAAAATGTATTGAAATGCCAAACAGAAATATTAAGTCCGGAACATAATTAGGAAAAGTAACAATAAGGTGTACTGAAATGCCAAACAGAAATATTAAGTCCGGAACATAATTAGGAAAAGTAACAACAAAATGTATTGAAATGCCAAACAGAAATATTAAGTCCGGAACATAATTAGGAAAAGTAACAATAAGGTGTACTGAGATGCCAAACAGAAATATTAAGTCCGGAACATAATTAGGAAAAGTAACAATAAGGTGTACTGAGATGCCAAACAGAAATATTAAGTCCGGAACATAATTAGGAAAAGTAACAATAAGGTGTACTGAGATGCCAAACAGAAATATTAAGTCCGGAACATAATTAGGAAAAGTAACAATAAGGTGTACTGAGATGCCAAACAGAAATATTAAGTCCGGAACATAATTAGGAAAAGTAACAATAAGGTGTACTGAGATGCCAAACAGAAATATTAAGTCCGGAACATAATTAGGAAAAGTAACAATAAGGTGTACTGAGATGCCAAACAGAAATATTAAGTCCGGAACATAATTAGGAAAAGTAACAACAAAATGTATTGAAATGCCAAACAGAAATATTAAGTCCGGAACATAATTAGGAAAAGTAACAATAAGGTGTACTGAAATGCCAAACAGAAATATTAAGTCCGGAACATAATTAGGAAAAGTAACAATAAGGTGTACTGAAATGCCAAACAGAAATATTAAGTCCGGAACATAATTAGGAAAAGTAACAACAAAATGTATTGAAATGCCAAACAGAAATATTAAGTCCGGAACATAATTAGGAAAAGTAACAATAAGGTGTACTGAGATGCCAAACAGAAATATTAAGTCCGGAACATAATTAGGAAAAGTAACAATAAGGTGTACTGAGATGCCAAACAGAAATATTAAGTCCGGAACATAATTAGGAAAAGTAACAATAAGGTGTACTGAGATGCCAAACAGAAATATTAAGTCCGGAACATAATTAGGAAAAGTAACAATAAGGTGTACTGAGATGCCAAACAGAAATATTAAGTCCGGAACATAATTAGGAAAAGTAACAATAAGGTGTACTGAGATGCCAAACAGAAATATTAAGTCCGGAACATAATTAGGAAAAGTAACAATAAGGTGTACTGAGATGCCAAACAGAAATATTAAGTCCGGAACATAATTAGGAAAAGTAACAATAAGGTGTACTGAGATGCCAAACAGAAATATTAAGTCCGGAACATAATTAGGAAAAGTAACAATAAGGTGTACTGAGATGCCAAACAGAAATATTAAGTCCGGAACATAATTAGGAAAAGTAACAATAAGGTGTACTGAGATGCCAAACAGAAATATTAAGTCCGGAACATAATTAGGAAAAGTAACAACAAAATGTATTGAAATGCCAAACAGAAATATTAAGTCCGGAACATAATTAGGAAAAGTAACAATAAGGTGTACTGAAATGCCAAACAGAAATATTAAGTCCGGAACATAATTAGGAAAAGTAACAATAAGGTGTACTGAAATGCCAAACAGAAATATTAAGTCCGGAACATAATTAGGAAAAGTAACAACAAAATGTATTGAAATGCCAAACAGAAATATTAAGTCCGGAACATAATTAGGAAAAGTAACAATAAGGTGTACTGAGATGCCAAACAGAAATATTAAGTCCGGAACATAATTAGGAAAAGTAACAATAAGGTGTACTGAGATGCCAAACAGAAATATTAAGTCCGGAACATAATTAGGAAAAGTAACAATAAGGTGTACTGAGATGCCAAACAGAAATATTAAGTCCGGAACATAATTAGGAAAAGTAACAATAAGGTGTACTGAGATGCCAAACAGAAATATTAAGTCCGGAACATAATTAGGAAAAGTAACAATAAGGTGTACTGAAATGCCAAACAGAAATATTAAGTCCGGAACATAATTAGGAAAAGTAACAACAAAATGTATTGAAATGCCAAACAGAAATATTAAGTCCGGAACATAATTAGGAAAAGTAACAATAAGGTGTACTGAGATGCCAAACAGAAATATTAAGTCCGGAACATAATTAGGAAAAATAACAATAAGGTGTACTGAGATGCCAAACAGAAATATTAAGTCCGGAACATAATTAGGAAAAGTAACAATAAGGTGTACTGAGATGCCAAACAGAAATATTAAGTCCGGAACATAATTAGGAAAAGTAACAATAAGGTGTACTGAAATGCCAAACAGAAATATTAAGTCCGGAACATAATTAGGAAAAGTAACAATAAGGTGTACTGAGATGCCAAACAGAAATATTAAGTCCGGAACATAATTAGGAAAAGTAACAATAAGGTGTACTGAGATGCCAAACAGAAATATTAAGTCCGGAACATAATTAGGAAAAGTAACAATAAGGTGTACTGAGATGCCAAACAGAAATATTAAGTCCGGAACATAATTAGGAAAAGTAACAATAAGGTGTACTGAAATGCCAAACAGAAATATTAAGTCCGGAACATAATTAGGAAAAGTAACAATAAGGTGTACTGAGATGCCAAACAGAAATATTAAGTCCGGAACATAATTAGGAAAAGTAACAATAAGGTGTACTGAGATGCCAAACAGAAATATTAAGTCCGGAACATAATTAGGAAAAGTAACAATAAGGTGTACTGAAATGCCAAACAGAAATATTAAGTCCGGAACATAATTAGGAAAAGTAACAATAAGATGTACTGAAATGCCAAACAGAAATATTAAGTCCGGAACATAATTAGGAAAAGTAACAATAAGGTGTACTGAAATGCCAAACAGAAATATTAAGTCCGGAACATAATTAGGAAAAGTAACAATAAAATGTACTGAAATGCCAAACAGAAATATTAAGTCCGGAACATAATTAGGAAAAGTAACAATAAGGTGTACTGAGATGCCAAACAGAAATATTAAGTCCGGAACATAATTAGGAAAAGTAACAATAAGGTGTACTGAAATGCCAAACAGAAATATTAAGTCCGGAACATAATTAGGAAAAGTAACAATAAGATGTACTGAAATGCCAAACAGAAATATTAAGTCGGGATACATGACTAGGAAAAGTAACAATAAGGTGTACTGAAATGCCAAACAGAAATATTAAGTCGGGAACATAATTAGGAAAAGTAACAATAAGGTATACTGAAATGCCAAACAGAAATATTAAGTCCGGAACATAATTAGGAAAAGTAACAATAAGGTGTACTGAAATGCCAAAAAGAAATATTAAGTCCTGAACATAATTAGGAAAAGTAACAATAAGGTGTACAATAGGGTGATAATGGGTAAATCCTTTAAGTATAGGACATATGTACAACGCTAACTTATGGAGCCTGAGCCTTGGTTAAAAACCTTATGACGTCAGTCGGCCAAAGTGTGAAAACCATATTAATCACTTACGTCTATTCGACTAGTTTCTACTAATTACTATCCTCACTTCTCCAAGTGACAAGTGTATCACAATGTATACTACGGCCAGGGCTCAGGTTATATCTGCTCCATTGTACAGTATAAAATAATACTGCAATACATACTGACACTAACATAAACTGATTATTTGTAAAATTGATTGGAGTAATGGGTATTTTTTACCCACTTAATGGTTTTTAGAATGAAAACTTGATGAAATATGACAAGAAATTCAATTTTCAGATTAAACTTTAAATAAAATTTTCGATGGGGAATCTGAATTGACCGTTTTTGTATTTTTAAAAAAGCTGTTCAAGTTAAATATCCTTAATAGAAGTTATTACACGTCAACAGGGAGGACTTATTGTCCAATCAAACCTTACTATAAGATTTTCTTTTTCAAATATAATTTGAATTCTGGCATAAATTTTAATATACTTATGAGGAGCATACCTTGATCGAGAAACATAACTCAGCCATGTAACTATAGTCGCTCCTTAAATCAGCTGTTTTATCATGGAGCGGTGCGAGCTTCATTAACCTCCTCGGCCTGATTGATTTCCTCGCTTCTCAAGTTCTGTACCCTTGTCAGGTTTGGACGGTAATTTACATAATACCTGTTTGGACATGTTAGCGGTAGGTGTCAAGTCCGAAGCATAAAGGTGAGGTAAAACAAATTATAATGAGCTCTGCAGCGTCCTGCGACGTCATAGCGTATGGATAAGCAGAGACAACCCGGAAGACGTTCAACATTCTCACGCTAGTGTACACGCCTGCAATGGGTAGTGAGACGTGTTCGGCCAGACGCACCCTGTGCCGCAAATAGGCTGAACTGAAATTTCGTTAAAATAGTAACTTCATCAAAATATTACCTACATAAGGTGAATAAGTTCGGTAATTTAGAAAAGTCATTTCGTACATTCCTTAAAAATGCATTAAATCTGTAGTAGTCTATTTAGGGGGTTCAAGAATTGCCCGACCCTTAATATCTGTTTAAAATTTGATTAAAAACTTGTTAATAGGTAGGGTTAAGGTAAGACATAAATCAGGATAGTGAGTAATGGATAGGGTTAAGGTAGGGACATAAAACAGGATAGTGAGTAATGGATAGGGTCAAGTTAGAGACATAAAAAGGATAGTGAATAATAGGTAAGGACATAAAACAGGATAGTGAGTAATGGATAGGGTAAAGTTAGACATAAAACAGGATAGTGAATAATAGATAAGGACATAAAACAGGATAGTGAGTAATGGATAGGGTTAAGTTAGAGACATAAAACAGGCTAGTGAGTAATAGGTAGGGACATAAAACAGGATAGTGAGTAATAGGTAGGGACATAAAACAGGAAAGTGAGTAATAGGTAGAGACATAAAAACAGGATAGTGAGTAATGGATAGGGTTAAGATAGGGACATAAAACAGGCTAGTGAGTTATGGATAGGGTCAAGTTAGAGACAAAAAACAGGATAGTGAGTAATAGATAGGGTTAAGTTAGAGACATAAAACAGACTAGTGAGTAGGTAGAGACATAAAACAGGATAGTGAGTAATAGGTAGGGACATAAAATAGGATAGTGAGTAATAGGTAGAGACATAAAAACAGGATAGTGAGTAATGGATAGGGTTAAGATAGGGACATAAAACAGACTAGTGAGTAATAGGTAGAGACATAAAACAGGATAGTGAGTAATAGGTAGGGACATAAAACAGGATAGTGAGTAATAGGTAGAGACATAAAAACAGGATAGCGAGTAATGGATAGGGTTAAGATAGGGACATAAAACAGGATAGTGAGTAATGGATAGGGTTAAGTTAGAGACATAAAACAGGATAGCGAGTAATGGATAGGGTTAAGATAGGGACATAAAACAGGATAGTGAGTAATGGATAGGGTTAAGTTAGAGACATAAAACAGGATAGCGAGTAATGGATAGGGTTAAGATAGGGACATAAAACAGGATAGTGAGTAATGGATAGGGTTAAGTTAGAGACATAAAACAGGATAGCGAGTAATGGATAGGGTTAAGATAGGGACATAAAACAGGATAGCGAGTAATGGATAGGGTTAAGATAGGGACATAAAACAGGATAGCGAGTAATGGATAGGGTTAAGTTAGAGACATAAAACAGGATAGTGAATAATGGATAGGGTTAAGTTAGAGACATAAAACAGGCTAGTGAGTAATAGGTAGGGACATAAAACATGCTAGTGAGTAATAGGTAGAGACATAAAAACAGGATAGTGAGTAATGGATAGGGTTAAGATAGGGACATAAAACAGGATAGTGAGTAATAGGTAGGGACATAAAACAGGATAGTGAGTAATGGATAGGGTTAAGTTAGAGACATAAAACAGGATAGTGAGTAATAGATAAGGACATAAAACAGGATAGTAGGTAATAGGTATGGTTAAGGTAGGGACATAAGACAGGATAGTGAGTAAAGGATAGGTTAAGTTACAGACATAAAACAGGATATTGAGTAATGGATAGGGATAAGGTAGAGACATAAAAGAGGATAGTGTGTAATGGATAGGGTTGCGATAGGGACATGAAAGATGGCTATAAGTAATAGATATGGTAAGGGTAGGGACATACAACATGATCGTGAGTAATATATAGGGTCAAGTTAGCGGCGTAAAATGGGATAGTAACAGATAAGATTAAGGTAGGGATATAAAACTTTGTAAGTAATGGATAAGATTTGAGGTAGGGACATAAATGAGGGTTGTGAAAAATAGATAAAGTTAAGTTAAGGACATAAAACAAGACAGAGAGTAATACATAGAATTGAGGTAGGGTCATAAAATAAAATCGTATGTCACGGATAGGATTTGAGGTAGTTTCATAAAAGAGGATGATGAGTAACAGATAGGTTACAGTAGGGACAAAAACAGGATAGTAAATAATATATAAAATAAAGTAGATATAAGAAACTCTGGTCTAATATACAGTACATATATAGCAAATCCATTGTGTTGGAAGAAGTATCGTTGGAAGACCAGGCTAGGAGACATATCCAGAAGGAGAGGCAAACAGACAAAGAGAGAGAGACAGACGGATACGGACACAGAGAGGAGAAAGCCAGAATGGTAAGGTGAAGGAAGAGAGGGGGAGACGCTTCACTGATTTAGCGACAGATTTTTTTTTATTGTAAAATACACCTTTTATTTACAAATATCGCTGAATAACACCAACGTATTTGACTCTTTAATGACGGGTTCCACTTAGTACCAACCAAACAACGAAAAAAAACTTAAAACAAATTCGAGACAGGTATCAGTTAATGATCTCTTGTCTCGACCACACCCGTTGCGGTCAGCCTATCAATTATGCCAACCTTTAATCTCGAAAGATACTAGACTCGACTTCCAAAGCGTACCTCATGTAAAAGTGTTTTTGTTTAGTCGTGTGACAGACATTCAGTAGAGCCCCTCAGGAAGGGGATGAGAAAAACTCTTTTTTTTAATATTTGCTTTTTTGATGTTTTTTCACAGGTCTAGAAACCGGTTTTATTTTTAACGCAATTTGTTTAAAATAATTTCATATATTCGCAACCATTGTTGTTTGCGTAGCATAATCAATGACGCCCCGGTTCAAAAGTAAGGTCCAACTCAAGTGAAAAGAAAACGGACTCCCAAGTACATTAGATTGTTCTATTTCCCATTTAAAGACGCCGTCTTGAAGAAGAAGATAACTTGAAATTTCTTTAAAACTATATAATTAATTCAAAAACTTAGAGGACTAGCCTCTACAATTTATTAAATGACACGAACTAATTAGCCAAATTAATTTTCCTTCACAGTAGCATGGCAAGGTGCCAGTAGTCTACATACAAACAGTAATAACCAAGAGCTTCAAACAGCAAAGAGTGGATAATATTGGCACAAACCTCACAAGAAAAAAAAAGGTTTAACCAATCAAATGCCACTTCGACGACTATGACGTCATCACAATGGTATTACAACATGTTTTTTTTTTAATATAAGAACAATAGCAGCAAGCTAGTTGTATTACGAAAATAAACAAAAACACATCAGATTGTATTGATTTTAAAATACAGTAATATTACCCAGGTGTTAATGTTTCTAATATAAACACGTTTGTGGTCGTTTACGATGACCGACTGTTCAAACAAGTTTGTAGTCACTTACATTGATCGACTGTTCAAACAACGTTTCAGCAATCAAACAAGTTTGTAGTCACTTACATTGATCGACTGTTCAAACAAGGTTTCAGCAATCAAACAAGTTTGTAGTCACTTACATTGATCGACTGTTCAAACAACGTTTGAGCAATCAAACAAGTTTGTAGTCACTTACATTGATCGACTGTTCAAATAACGTTTCAACAATCAAACTAAAGTTTGTAGTCACTTACATTGATCGACTGTTCAAACAACGTTTCAGCAAAAACGTTTGTAGTTACTTATGATGACCGACTGTTCAAACAAGTTTGTAGTCACTTACATTGATCGACTGTTCAAACAACGTTTCAGCAATCAAACAAGTTTGTAGTCACGTACATTGATCGACTGTTCAAATAACGTTTCAGCAATCAAACTAAAGTTTGTAGTCACTTACATTGATCGACTGTTCAAACAAGGTTTCAGCAATCAAACAAGTTTGTAGTCACTTACATTGATCGACTGTTCAAACAAGGTTTCAGCAATCAAACAAGTTTGTAGTCACTTACATTGATCGACTGTTCAAACAAGGTTTCAGCAATCAAACAAGTTTGTAGTCACTTACATTGATCGACTGTTCAAACAATGTTTCAGCAATCAAACAAGTTTGTAGTTACTTACATTGATCGACTGTTCAAACAACGTTTCAGCAATCAAACAAGTTTGTTGTCACTTACATTGATCGACTGTTCAAACAAGGTTTCAGCAATCAAACAAGTTTGTAGTCACTTACATTGATCGACTGTTCAAACAACGTTTCAGCAATCAAACAAGATTGTAGTCACTTACATTGATTGACTTTTCAAACAACGTTTCAGCAAACACGTTTGTTGTTACTTATGATGACCGACTGTTCAAACAAGTTTGAGTCACTTACGAAGACCGAATGTTCAAACAACGTTTGAGCAATCAAACAAGTTTGTAGTCACTTACGAAGACCGAATGTTCAAACAACGTTTGAGCAATCAAACAAGTTTGTAGTCACTTACATTGATCGACTGTTCAAACAACGTTTCAGCAATCAAACAAGTTTGTAGTCACTTAGATTGATCGACTGTTCAAACAACGTTTCAGCAAAAACGTTTGTAGTTACTTATGATGACCGACTGTTCAAACAAGTTTTTAGTCACTTACGAAGACCGAATGTTCAAACAACGTTTGAGCAATCAAACAAGTTTGTAGTCACTTACATTGATCGACTGTTCAAACAACGTTTCAGCAATCAAACAAGTTTGTAGTCACTTAGATTGATCGACTGTTCAAACAACGTTTCAGCAAAAACGTTTGTAGTTACTTATGATGACCGACTGTTCAAACAAGTTTTTAGTCACTTACGAAGACCGAATGTTCAAACAACGTTTGAGCAATCAAACAAGTTTGTAGTCACTTACATTGATCGACTGTTCAAACAACGTTTCAGCAATCAAACAAGTTTGTAGTCACTTACATTGATCGACTGTTCAAATAACGTTTCAGCAATCAAACTAAAGTTTGTAGTCACTTACATTGATCGACTGTTCAAACAACGTTTCAGCAAAAACGTTTGTAGTTACTTATGATGACCGACTGTTCAAACAAGTTTGTAGTCACTTACATTGATCGACTGTTCAAACAACGTTTCAGCAATCAAACAAGTTTGTAGTCACGTACATTGATCGACTGTTCAAATAACGTTTCAGCAATCAAACTAAAGTTTGTAGTCACTTACATTGATCGACTGTTCAAACAAGGTTTCAGCAATCAAACAAGTTTGTAGTCACTTACATTGATCGACTGTTCAAACAAGGTTTCAGCAATCAAACAAGTTTGTAGTCACTTACATTGATCGACTGTTCAAACAACGTTTGAGCAATCAAACAAGTTTGTAGTCACGTACATTGATCGACTGTTCAAATAACGTTTCAGCAAAAACGTTTGTAGTTACTTATGATGACCGACTGTTCAAACAAGTTTGTAGTCACTTACATTGATCGACTGTTCAAACAACGTTTCAGCAATCAAACAAGTTTGTAGTCACGTACATTGATCGACTGTTCAAATAACGTTTCAGCAATCAAACTAAAGTTTGTAGTCACTTACATTGATCGACTGTTCAAACAAGGTTTCAGCAATCAAACAAGTTTGTAGTCACTTACATTGATCGACTGTTCAAACAACGTTTCAGCAATCAAACTAAAGTTTGTAGTCACTTACATTGATCGACTGTTCAAACAAGGTTTCAGCAATCAAACAAGTTTGTAGTCACTTACATTGATCGACTGTTCAAACAAGGTTTCAGCAATCAAACAAGTTTGTAGTCACTTACATTGATCGACTGTTCAAACAACGTTTCAGCAATCAAACAAGTTTGTAGTCACTTACATTGATCGACTGTTCAAACAACGTTTCAGCAATCAAACAAGTTTGTTGTCACTTACATTGATCGACTGTTCAAACAAGGTTTCAGCAATCAAACAAGTTTGTAGTCACTTACATTGATCGACTGTTCAAACAACGTTTCAGCAATCAAACAAGTTTGTAGTCACTTACATTGATTGACTTTTCAAACAACGTTTCAGCAAACACGTTTGTTGTTACTTATGATGACCGACTGTTCAAACAAGTTTGAGTCACTTACGAAGACCGAATGTTCAAACAACGTTTGTGCAATCAAACAAGTTTGTAGTCCCTTACATTGATCGACTGTTCAAACAAGTTTTTAGTCACTTACGAAGACCGAATGTTCAAACAACGTTTGAGCAATCAAACAAGTTTGTAGTCACTTACATTGATCGACTGTTCAAACAACGTTTCAGAAATCAAACAAGTTTGTAGTCACTTACATTGATCGACTGTTCAAATAACGTTTCAGCAATCAAACTAAAGTTTGTAGTCACTTACATTGATCGACTGTTCAAACAACGTTTCAGCAAAAACGTTTGTAGTTACTTATGATGACCGACTGTTCAAACAAGTTTGTAGTCACTTACATTGATCGACTGTTCAAACAACGTTTCAGCAATCAAACAAGTTTGTAGTCACTTACATTGATTGACTTTTCAAACAACGTTTCAGCAAACACGTTTGTTGTTACTTATGATGACCGACTGTTCAAACAAGTTTGAGTCACTTACGAAGACCGAATGTTCAAACAACGTTTGTGCAATCAAACAAGTTTGTAGTCCCTTACATTGATCGACTGTTCAAACAAATTTGTAGTCACTTACGAAGACCGAATGTTCAAACAACGTTTGAGCAATCAAACAAGTTTGTAGTCACTTAGATTGATCGACTGTTCAAACAACGTTTCAGCAAAAACGTTTGTAGTTACTTATGATGACCGACTGTTCAAACAAGTTTTTAGTCACTTACGAAGACCGAATGTTCAAACAACGTTTGAGCAATCAAACAATTTTGTAGTCACTTACATTGATCGACTGTTCAAACAACGTTTCAGCAATCAAACAAGTTTGTAGTCACTTAGATTGATCGACTGTTCAAACAACGTTTCAGCAAAAACGTTTGTGTTACTTATGATGACCGACTGTTCAAACAAGTTTTTAGTCACTTACGAAGATCGACTGTTCAAACAACGTTTCAGCAATCAAACAAGTTTGTAGTCACTTACATTGATCGACTGTTCAAACAACGTTTCAGCAATCAAACAAGTTTGTAGTCACTTACATTGATCGACTGTTCAAACAAGTTTGTAGTCACTTACGAAGACCGAATGTTCAAACAACGTTTGAGAAACCAAACAAGTTTTACTTTTCAGCATTTTTAAATTTATAATTTCAAGAGGATTGGTTTAAAGAGGGTTTTTGTTTTGGGAAGATTTGTTTGAAAAGATTTTGGGAAGATTTATTGAAAGGGAATTTGAAGAAGATTGGTTTAAAGGAGGGGTTTGTTTGGAGAGATTTCGGGAGACTTTATTGTAAGGGGATTTGTAGAGGATTGGTCTTAAGGAGGGGTTTGTTTTGAGGGATGTTTTGGGAAGATTTTGGGAGGATTTATTGTAACTGATTTGAATAGGATTGGTTCAAAGATTCATTTGATTTAATATAATCAATTCTATCCTCTGTTAAACACAACTGATAGAGTCGTCATGTGGAGGGTAATTACATCTTCATCCCTAATTTCATCTATCTTTTTTCTTCCAAGGGGATGTAACGGATATACACTACCTTTATGAACCCCCATAGACAGTAGGTCTATTTCAGGTATGCCGTGATCCCTCTTATATCCCCCACCAGGGGATATTATGACTACCTTGATCTTATCAGTGTTTAAAATCTTTCTATTCTTTGTAGGCGTTAACAGGCTAATCATACTGGTTAATCGCATCCTACAAATGTCTACTCTGACTCATTAAAAACTTATTTAACCATATTTTTACAGAATTGAAGAGAATTTCACTCAAATCCCTTTTAAATAAAATAGTCCAAACGCATAAAGAATAATGGTTAAATTGGAAAAAGTAAGTTTTATGAAAGAAGGCTGAACCCTTAAAAATTCAGTTGGGTAGTTTTTACACCAATTGAACTATGTAAGAAATACATACTTGTAAACACTTTTCTCAGAACAAAAATTTTAATTTTAAGTTAGTTTAAGTCAGATATTGTTGATGTTTAATATAAAATATTGGAAAAGTGAATAACAGTTAATAACTAATCTACGCACTTAATGCGAACCAACTACATTATTTAAATCCTCCACTTGTAACAAATTCAACAATTTAAAAATCAGTAAAATCATTAATTTTAAAAATGTATTAAAAATTACAAATATTACAGAACTCATCTCTGAGGATTTGTTTGGGTTGTCCAAAAACCACAAGTATACAGTCTATGGAAATTGAACTGTCAGTCATGCCCTTTGACTTATATATAAAAAACAGAATGTGGAAGAAACATTTTCAGATGAAGGCAATTTCACTTAACACTCTTTCTAACATTGCATTGGTAACTAACATCCGACAGTCACTGTTCTACCATCATAACAAACCCTGCGAATCATTAAACACAATGGAATCAGGAAAAATTCCAGTTGTTTTGGAACAACAACCCTGGCTTCGAATCCCAATAAAAACCAATCTTGAAATTCCTGGTTCACTCACAAAAGAAGATTCACCTCACTTACTAAAATCTGTCGCTATGGAATTGATAAACACCACATATAACAACTTTGTAAAAATCTACACAGATGGTTCCGTTGATAAAGAGAACCATAGGGGAGGTGCAGCTTTTCATTGTCCAGAATTAAACGAGGATTACTATGTGCCCTGCGATTCCTCTTCAAGTATGAATGCTGAATTGATGGCCTTAAATGCTGCTTTGGTTTTTAGCAATACTATGGATGCACAGAACATCTGCATTCTCACCGATTCCAGGTCGGCCCTTCAAGCCCTTCAAGTACAGCACACTACTGACTACCATTTTCGAACATCTGAAATAACTAAATTGTTAAAAAACTTAGAACAGAAAAATATTGTATTTCAATGGATCCCCAGTCATTGTGGTGTTCCTGGGAATGAGGAAGCTGACAGATCTGCCAAGGCGTCTTGCAACTTGTTTCCATCTCCTGAAAGTTGTTACTCCTTAACTAATTGCAAAGAGGCAGTTGATAAAGAATCTCACATCTGTTGGAGAAAGAAATGGAGAGAATGCAATACTGGGCGCGAATATTATTCATTACAAAAACAACCTAATGATCCAAAGATCTTCAAGTCATTATCACGTTCAGTGGCATCTTTTGCGGCACGAGCTCGTATGGGACACATTGTCACCAATACATATTTGAAAAGGTTTCATATTACTAACGACTCTATCTGTGGAGTGTGCAAGCAAGAAGAGGAAACATTAGAGCACATACTTTTGAAGTGTCCTGTAACAGCAGCAACAAGGAGTCCCTTGATAAAGCAACTAGGACGGGAATGTACCCTGGACAGAATCTTGAAAGAAAGTTGTTTCTGGCCATTGGCAGAGTGTGTGTATAGGAGACATCGAGCCATCGAGGCCAACCTTGGAAGCTCGTAATAAGAAGTAAGAAGTAAGTAATTAATTTAAAAAAATATAATTTAAATTTTTGAGATATTTAAAAATAATACATATAGCATTACAATTTAACACATCAAACTATTAAACGATAGTTGTCTCAAACACGTATACGTATACGTATACGTAACACGTATACAATTTTCGGAATGTTCAGACTTCAGTTCATTATGCATCACCTGTATCGAATCTACAGTACTGTGTATTTGTATATTAACAAAACTCCATTACAAATTAATGAATAGTTTTGAGTTTGGCAAAAATTCACTGATGATTTTATACTGGGCTTTGTTACTAAATCAGAGGGGGAAAACAGTTGCGGATCTAAGAGAATAGAATTTTGGATGGTTCCAAATTCGTCATTTACTATGACATTTCTGTGCTTGTTGACGAACCGTTTTCCAACTGTTTAAAGTATATTTTGTAGCTTTCTTCAGTAGCTTGCCATCATCTGGTCTGAAGAAATGCTGGTTGCCTAGGCAGTATATAAAATAATACCAATTGAACTGCTTTACAAAAAGTTACGTTTGTATGAAATTTAAGCATGATCGATTCCTCTAACTCCTAACTGGAGGATATTTTTGCTTCCGCCCCAAGTGGATAGTTTCCTCTGCGGAAATCCCCCGAGCGTAATTAACCGAATATCCAAGTTTCCGCTAGTTCCTAGGAAGTGCGATAACATAGAAACAAACAGCTCGAAGGCCACATGACTGTTTACGTGTATGCTTTGTAAGGGGAAAACTCGCCGTGCGTTACGTCACGGACGAGCCTCTCTTCGTGGCTCCTAATGGCCTACTCGCTAAGCATTCTTCGAATTCCGGACTATTTCAACCCGCAGGTTGTAAATAATGTGACATTACGATGTCTTGTTTATTTTGGAAACGCCCAGAGCTAGTTTCGGACAAGGTGCTGTCATTAGGCTGTACAGAAATACTTTACGGGCCCGGCCGCGGTCTGACTGATAGAGGTGTGCTATTTGAATAGCCTGAGTTCTCTGCGAATTTCCGAATAAAACATTTAGCGCGAAAGTCAGCGTTCACCACTGCAATTTTTGAAAATTCAGTTCTTGCTACTTTTTTCTTCCTGTCCATGCTACGTTATTGACACCTTTTGTCTTGTTTGAATTTTATGTTCGGCTTTATTTCCCTTTTTTTAAGTTAATTTGTTTTTAAACTTCTTCAAATATTTAAAAACTATTCAATTTACTGTATTTTTAACCCTATACAACTTGACTACTTTTGGAATTTACAGAAACTTGCGGTGAAAATTATTTGTGGTTTTTTTTCTACTTTAATAACCTGTCTTATATATTTTCATACATTTACATTGTTTATATCGAGAGGTAAGTGAATTTTAGGTCACGTTTATCACACTCGTAAATACAACCATTAACGGACTTACGTTGTTAAAAGCTTCAGCCCAATATTTTCTTGTTCTTTTATCTTGTGCATCTATAAATTTCATTCTAAGAAACAGAATTCATTAAAAAATAATAAAATCACATTTCTTACAATTTTGGGATTAACCCTTTAACTAAACGCACAAGAATTCACTAACAAATTATCTTTATTTTTACACTTATGGTGAGGGTAGTTAGGCTTAGACAAGGACACTAAAAATTCTTTCGATTCACAAATAGGCACGATTACCTCCCTATTGTACGTTAACGAACAAATAGGTACGTTAAAGCAGTTTTTTGTTACAAAGGACTAGCTGTGAGTTCTCACGTCTGGCGGTTGGTTCTTCTCTTTATCTCCAGCACGTTTACTTTACTTTACCATCATAAAATGTTCCAAGTATATTGTACTATATATTTACAAACATCTTTCATTTTCTATTTTACAATTAAAGTAATTATTTTCCGTGTCCACATTCCATTAGACTTGAACTGATTGAAGATCTCACCAAAGCATTCTCAAACCGAAAGTGCTATTGGCTATTGAGACTCCATAATATTTGAAGAAAAAATTCTGACGCTGACGTGTGGCACGATCTCCCTTCTGCGGTCCCGGTCCAGTTATAGTGGCAAGTCTAGCTGTTGCAACATGTGAGTAACAACACTTCTTCACTTACCCCGGCAAGTCTAGCTGTTGCAACATGTGAGTAACAATGCTTCTTCAGTTACCTCGGCAAGTCTAGCTGTTGCAACATGTGAGTAACAATGCTTCTTCAGATACCTTGGCAAGTCTAGCTGTTGCAACATGTGAGTAACAATGCTTCTTCAGATACCTCGGCAAGTCTAGCTGTTGCAACATGTGAGTAACAACACTTCTTCACTTACCTCGGCAAGTCTAGCTGTTGCAACATGTGAGTAACAATGCTTCTTCAGATACCTTGGCAAATCTAGCTGTTGCAACATGTGAGTAACAATGCTTCTTCAGTTACCTCGGCAAGTCTAGCTGTTGCAACATGTGAGTAACAACACTTCTTCACTTACCTCGGCAAGTCTAGCTGTTGTAACATGTGAGTAACAATGCTTCTTCAGATACCTCGGCAAGTCTAGCTGTTGCAACATGTGAGTAACAATGCTTCTTCAGATACCTTGGCAAGTCTAGCTGTTGCAACATGTGAGTAACAATGCTTCTTCAGATACCTTGGCAAATCTAGCTGTTGCAACATGTGAGTAACAATGCTTCTTCAGTTACCTCGGCAAGTCTAGCTGTTGCAACATGTGAGTAACAACACTTCTTCACTTACCTCGGCAAGTCTAGCTGTTGTAACAAGTGAGTAACAATGCTTCTTCAGATACCTCGGCAAGTCTAGCTGTTGCAACATGTGAGTAACAATGCTTCTTCAGATACCTTGGCAAATCTAGCTGTTGCAACATGTGAGTAACAATGCTTCTTCAGATACCTCGGCAAGTCTAGCTGTTGCAACATGTGAGTAACAATGCTTCTTCAGATACCTCGGCAAGTCTAGCTGTTGTAACATGTGAGTAACAATGCTTCTTCAGATACCTCGGCAAGTCTAGCTGTTGTAACATGTGAGTAACAATGCTTCTTCAGATACCTTGGCAAATCTAGCTGTTGCAACATGTGAGTAACAATGCTTCTTCAGATACCTCGGCAAGTCTAGCTGTTGTAACATGTGAGTAACAATGCTTCTTCAGATACCTCGGCAAGTCTAGCTGTTGCAACATGTGAGTAACAATGCTTCTTCAGATACCTCGGCAAGTCTAGCTGTTGTAACATGTGAGTAACAATGCTTCTTCAGATACCTCGGCAAGTCTAGCTGTTGCAACATGTGAGTAACAATGCTTCTTCAGATACCTCGGCAAGTCTAGCTGTTGCAACATGTGAGTAACAATGCTTCTTCAGATACCTTGGCAAATCTAGCTGTTGCAACATGTGAGCAGTAAATAGTACTTAGATGTTACTGAACAATTAGCGGCGGCTTCTTCAGTTACCTGGGCAAGTTGAAGCTGTTGCAGATTTTGAGCAAAACTGAGCCATAGTAGTCTACTTAGATGTTACTGAACAATTAACGGCGGCTTCTTCAGTTACCTGGGCAAGTTGAAGCTGTTGCAGATTTTGAGCAAAAATGAGCCATAGTAGTCTACTTAGATGTTACTGTGCAATTAACGGCGGCTTCTTCAGTTACCTGGGCAAGTTGAAGCTGTTGCAGATTTTGAGCAAAACTGAGCCATAGTAGTCTACTTAGATGTTACTGAACAATTAACGGCGGCTTCTTCAGTTACCTGGGCAAGATGAAGCTGTTGCAGATTTTGATCAAAAATGAGCCATAGTAGTCTACTTAGATGTTACTGAGCAATTAACGGCGGCTTCTTCAGTTACCTGGGCAAGATGAAGCTGTTGCAGATTTTGAGCAAAACTGAGCCATAGTAGTCTACTTAGATGTTACTGTGCAATTAACGGCGGCTTCTTCAGTTACCTGGGCAAGTTGAAGCTGTTGCAGATTTTGAGCAAAACTGAGCCATAGTAGTCTACTTAGATGTTACTGTGCAATTAACGGCGGCTTCTTCAGTTACCTGGGCAAGTTGAAGCTGTTGCAGATTTTGAGCAAAACTGAGCCATAGTAGTCTACTTAGATGTTACTGTGCAATTAACGGCGGCTTCTTCAGTTACCTGGGCAAGTTGAAGCTGTTGCAGATTTTGAGCAAAAATGAGCCATAGTAGTCTACTTAGATGTTACTGTGCAATTAACGGCGGCTTCTTCAGTTACATGGGCAAGTTGAAACTGTTGCAGATTTTGAGCAAAACTGAGCCATAGTAGTCTACTTAGATGTTACTGTGCAATTAACGGCGGCTTCTTCAGTTACCTGGGCAAGTTGAAGCTGTTGCAGATTTTGAGCAAAACTGAGCCATAGTAGTCTACTTAGATGTTACTGTGCAATTAACGGCGGCTTCTTCAGTTACCTGGGCAAGTTGAAGCTGTTGCAGATTTTGAGCAAAACTGAGCCATAGTAGTCTACTTAGATGTTACTGTGCAATTAACGGCGGCTTCTTCAGTTACCTGGGCAAGTTGAAGCTGTTGCAGATTTTGAGCAAAACTGAGCCATAGTAGTCTACTTAGATGTTACTGTGCAATTAACGGCGGCTTCTTCAGTTACATGGGCAAGTTGAAACTGTTGCAGATTTTGAGCAAAACTGAGCCATAGTAGTCTACTTAGATGTTACTGTGCAATTAACGGCGGCTTCTTCAGTTACCTGGGCAAGTTGAAGCTGTTGCAGATTTTGAGCAAAACTGAGCCATAGTAGTCTACTTAGATGTTACTGTGCAATTAACGGCGGCTTCTTCAGTTACCTGGGCAAGTTGAAGCTGTTGCAGATTTTGAGCAAAACTGAGCCATAGTAGTCTACTTAGATGTTACTGTGCAATTAACGGCGGCTTCTTCAGTTACCTGGGCAAGTTGAAGCTGTTGCAGATTTTGAGCAAAACTGAGCCATAGTAGTCTACTTAGATGTTACTGTGCAATTAACGGCGGCTTCTTCAGTTACCTGGGCAAGTTGAAGCTGTTGCAGATTTTGAGCAAAACTGAGCCATAGTAGTCTACTTAGATGTTACTGTGCAATTAACGGCGGCTTCTTCAGTTACATGGGCAAGTTGAAACTGTTGCAGATTTTGAGCAAAACTGAGCCATAGTAGTCTACTTAGATGTTACTGTGCAATTAACGGCGGCTTCTTCAGTTACCTGGGCAAGTTGAAGCTGTTGCAGATTTTGAGCAAAACTGAGCCATAGTAGTCTACTTAGATGTTACTGTGCAATTAACGGCGGCTTCTTCAGTTACCTGGGCAAGTTGAAGCTGTTGCAGATTTTGAGCAAAACTGAGCCATAGTAGTCTACTTAGATGTTACTGTGCAATTAACGGCGGCTTCTTCAGTTACCTGGGCAAGTTGAAGCTGTTGCAGATTTTGAGCAAAACTGAGCCATAGTAGTCTACTTAGATGTTACTGTGCAATTAACGGCGGCTTCTTCAGTTACATGGGCAAGTTGAAACTGTTGCAGATTTTGAGCAAAACTGAGCCATAGTAGTCTACTTAGATGTTACTGTGCAATTAACGGCGGCTTCTTCAGTTACCTGGGCAAGTTGAAGCTGTTGCAGATTTTGAGCAAAACTGAGCCATAGTAGTCTACTTAGATGTTACTGTGCAATTAACGGCGGCTTCTTCAGTTACCTGGGCAAGTTGAAGCTGTTGCAGATTTTGAGCAAAACTGAGCCATAGTAGTCTACTTAGATGTTACTGTGCAATTAACGGCGGCTTCTTCAGTTACCTGGGCAAGTTGAAGCTGTTGCAGATTTTGAGCAAAACTGAGCCATAGTAGTCTACTTAGATGTTACTGTGCAATTAACGGCGGCTTCTTCAGTTACCTGGGCAAGTTGAAGCTGTTGCAGATTTTGAGCAAAACTGAGCCATAGTAGTCTACTTAGATGTTACTGTGCAATTAACGGCGGCTTCTTCAGTTACATGGGCAAGTTGAAACTGTTGCAGATTTTGAGCAAAACTGAGCCATAGTAGTCTACTTAGATGTTACTGTGCAATTAACGGCGGCTTCTTCAGTTACCTGGGCAAGTTGAAGCTGTTGCAGATTTTGAGCAAAACTGAGCCATAGTAGTCTACTTAGATGTTACTGTGCAATTAACGGCGGCTTCTTCAGTTACGTGGGCAAGTTGAAGCGGCTGCAGATTTTGAGCAAAAATGAGCCATAGTAGTCTACTTAGATGTTACTGAGCAATTAACTGCGGCTTCTTCAGTTACCTGGGCAAGTTGAAGCTGTTGCAGATTTTGATCAAAAATGAGCCATAGTAGTCTACTTAGATGTTACTGAACAATTAACGGCGGCTTCTTCAGTTACCTGGGCAAGTTGAAGCTGTTGCAGATTTTGAGCAAAACTGAGCCATAGTAGTCTACTTAGATGTTACTGTGCAATTAACGGCGGCTTCTTCAGTTACGTGGGCAAGTTGAAGCGGCTGCAGATTTTGAGCAAAAATGAGCCATAGTAGTCTACTTAGATGTTACTGTGCAATTAACGGCGGCTTCTTCAGTTACCTGGGCAAGTTGAAGCTGTTGCAGATTTTGAGCAAAAATGAGCCATAGTAGTCTACTTAGATGTTACTGTGCAATTAACGGCGGCTTCTTCAGTTACGTGGGCAAGTTGAAGCGGCTGCAGATTTTGAGCAAAAATGAGCCATAGTAGTCTACTTAGATGTTACTGTGCAATTAACGGCGGCTTCTTCAGTTATGTGGGCAAGTTGAAGCGGCTGCAGATTTTGAGCAAAACTGAGCCATAGTAGTCTACTTAGATGTTACTGAGCAATTGACATCGGCTCCTTCAGTTACGTCGGTCTCTACTGATGTAAAATTTATCGCTTATAAATTGGTGTGAATTTAAAAATGAGATATTACTTGATGTATAGCTTTGAAATTTTCTACGTATTTCTGTCCAAATCAAGGTCACTATAAATCAAAGAGTCCGAAACCGTAATGCCTGATAAATAGATTTTATTTAGCCCAAGACAATCATTGCGTATCCGGGTGGTCAGTTACTTGTGGTAAATAAAATCTTAGACCTGAAAACTTATGGATATTAAGTTAAGTCAATTTACTTAAATTAGGTTAATTAATTTAAGCTAATTAGCAGGTCTTGATTTCCTTATTTAGGATCTTGTTTTGGAATTTCCATTCGCCATTTTGAGACTGTGCCAGGTGTTGAGGTAAACATGCCATTATTATCCGGTTACTCTGCCATTATTGCGTCATGTTAACCAATACATATGAGTTCCAACCTGCTTTGTAAGTTACAACCAAAACACAGATTCTAGCTGTGAGTGGTTTGTTTCGTTAAGATAGATGTCTTATTCAAAACTGAATTTTAAAAAATATTTGAAATTTGCAAATGAACACATGTTACTAGTTTGACGCTTTTCTCGAAACATTCTTACCGTCTAAAGCAGCTGTTTCGCCTAAAGGAGCTGTCTAACCTGCCGATCTGGATGACTGACGCGTACAGGTAGCACGTGTGGGGAAAATTACTTGCTATAGGGAAACTATCGTGCGGACGCTGTTGGGCTTTTGTGTAACAGTTCTTTCACTCAGCCTGATCCTTCACAGCTCTTTATGCCCTAGATAAAGGGTAGTTCTACTCTACGTAATGACGCAGTACACGTGATGCTTTCCTTTTATCCTACACCAGGGGGATGATATTCCTTTTATATCCTTTATCTTTATCACTTTAAAACCGAAAAAAACCCACCTCTTCACCGACGTTTTAGAGGTTTGTACTACTGTAGATATTTTCTAGTAATAAATAACTAACACAAAAACACAATTCATAATTTATTTTCTTAAACGAGTTTTAATGACAAAGTCTTCATCTTAAATTACTGTAACATAGATTTTAACTATAACATATTTTATAACACAAAATTGTAGTTTAGAATGATTTTAGTTATACTTACTGACTTTGCATGAAACGCGTTTAAGGAAATACATAATAGATTGTGAGTAGATTTTCGTTATTTATTACCTTTGCCCACAAGCTAAGCTCAAATTATAATGCAGCTATTAACTACACAACAAATAAAAATCGAATAGCCACAATAAATTTAATTAATTCACTATAAATAAATACCTGATGTACATTTCGATTACAAGGTAACTGTCATTAGAAGCACCATTGCTTGGTTTTTAATCATTGTGTTTAGTTAATTTATATTCCACACTTGCTCAAGAGAATTAATCTAGCTATTAAATTTAACTTTTTAAATTAAAAATCCATTTGATTTATTCTCTAAACCGCCAAAAGATTTTGCTATAAAAAACCTTAAACTATGACATAAAGATTTTAAGGGTTAGGTAGTTTTTGAAAGTAGTTCAGGTGTTTAATTGCCTAAAGCGATAAAAAAATTACTTACAAAGTTCAATGCACTGTAGGCGTCGATTGAAGAATCATTAAAACAGTATCGATCAACGAATACTTAAATACATTTAATCCTTGATAAAGTTAGGCCTAAACATTTCCGCCAAATTATACCACGCAGTCAGTATGTGTCTGAACCAACATTCGTCTTAATCTTAGTGGTATTGGAAATTTATCATAGATCTTTCCATGTGTGACTGGCTACACGATTTAGAGCATTTTCAATAATCCTTTTGAATAAGGTAATTGATATACCTTTAAAATCTTTAAATTATTATTCTATAAATATCAATTAATTGAGTATCAACAAAATGCTTTTATTTCGTATGTGTCTTCCTTGTGCCCCCAGGATCAAGTGCCTAGTTTGAGCATCTGGCCCTTAGGTAAAGCGTAGTGTCTGGTTGGAGTTCGTCTCGTCACAGGGGCGGTCAACGGTTCAGGCTTTATAGTGAGATAGTGAGACTCGTTCAACCTGGTACGGGGAGTACCCCTTGGCTAGTGCCTAACGCTAGTCACCCGGGCACGAGTCACGAGTCACTAGTTTGAGGATCCGGCCCTTAGGTAAAGCGTAGTGTCTGGTTGGAGTTCGTCTCGTCACAGGGGCGGTCAACGGTTTAGGATTTATAGTGAGATAGTAAGACTCGTTCAACCTGGTACGTCGAGAGTATCCCTTGACTAGTGCCTAACGCTAGTCACCCGGGCATGAGTCACGAGTCACTAGTTTGAGGTTGGATTCGTAAGGGTAATGGCTTCAATATGCTGGACTGGAGATTTTCCTCACCAAGCAACATTTGTGTACTTTAAGAAGAAAGTTACGCCGTGAGACAGGCTTTTGTCACCTGCTCTCTTTCACCATTTTACTTTCTTCCTCACTTGCTAATGTCCCTAGCTATCCTACACTTGTACTGTATGTCCCATTTAATCTTACTTATTACATAATATTTCGATATGCTTCCCGTACACTGCAGTGTAATAAATAGACTTTCCTCTAGGACTCTAGGGAGTGTAGAGGACTGTTCCTCAAGAAGTGAGCTCTCGCCTTTATACCAACGCCAGTGCAGAGTTATGTACCTTAATCCTAAATAATGCATTTTATCGTTTTTATATGCTATACTGACAATGAAAAGTCACTTATTTCCTTATTTTCCAAAAAATGTGAGTACTTTAGTTATCTGATTCCAATAATTTGTGTTTTGGTTCATTTTATTCATGACAATATTTAGGCCTATATGTGATGTTTCATTGGGCTTCACGTTTTAAAACACCGCTGTGTGCGTTTAGATCAGTAGTTTTTATATCTTGACTACATCCGGATTGATTTTCGCTGGGATTTGTTGAATGTTGAGTATTAGAACTTATTGTAATCTACTCCTTATGGGGGTTCATAAACCGGGCACGAGGTAGATGTAGATCCGTCATAAAAACCGATGGAATTGAGGTATTGGTTTTTTCTCCTCGGTCCCTGAGGGCCAGTGATTTGAGCATGGAATCCTCGAGTGCGCGTGGGTGAGAAATTCTGCGGCAAGGGAGTGACTTTCGACCTGATTAGTTTGTTCATGGCAAACAAGCCTCGCCCTCAACAGACTTCTACATTAATTTTGTAAACTTCCGTACGACTAATTTCCCTTCTGCTATTCGGAGTTTATTTACTTTACCAAGAGTGATGTATCTGTTGGTCGTGCATTTTCATATCCCCTTTTCCTGGAGGAATTAGAGACTACACAGGGGTCGTCGAATTTGTACAAAAAAAACATTCCTGATAATGTGGAAAATTCAAAAATGTGAAAAATAATACGTTCTGGTGCTGACAATCGCAAAATAGAATATTTTTAAAATAGACATATATAACCTCACTTTACAAGAAACACTAAACCTTAAGAAATCAAGGTTTTATTATAGAACATAGGAAGCTATATACTACATTATATTCACAAAATATTCAATAAGGGTAGATTTGGTTGATATAAAAAAAATAATAATAAATTTTACTAATGCAAGAGGTGAACAGTTCATTCTTTAATTGTAACACTGCCTCCTTGTTCCGTGCGGCGACTTAAAAACTTATATCGAAGCGGAAACCATTTTACTTGCTAACAAGTTAATTATGTTGGCAAAATCTATTTTATAACCAAATCTACCCTAACCAGATACATTGTAGTTATACTGGAACGTAGCGTGACATAATAGCATAGTAACCTGTGCAATAAGCGTAACGTGTTTTTTAAACTAAAGTTTTTGCGTGTTGTAAAGTTATTTTCGTATTTTTATGTTAAGGACGTTAGCATCAAGTGTCGGTTATTATTATTATTTTTGTGTTCCTGAGGAGTTTCTCATAATACGTCATATTTTTTCCAAATTCGATTATGCTAGCCGATTGTTACTTTTATATCTTTGCTAAAAGCTTTTTATCTCAGGACCTCCTTTGAGTATAAATCCGGGTTTACTGTTTCCCCCTCGATGCAATAATTTTGTTTGTACATTTCAGGGAGCTGCCAGTTACATGGTAAACATTATTGGGGGTGTAGAATGCCACTGTTCTTGTAGGTCTGCAATTTAGTACCAATTGTCTATCATATTTTTAAATAAAAACAATTATATAAAATAATTTTAAAAATTTAATAAATTTGAAAACCTATCAGAATTCAAAACACTTAATAACTCTCCTGAAATTCCAAATCGACCGAAACCTATAGACTTTTCCGAAATTAAATAATTCTTCAAAAATTGACACTGTTACGAAAATACAAAAATCATCCGAAATTCGTCAAAAACGCGTTTGAAGCAGTGTTTTAGAACATCTAGTATATATACCGTTAATGTTTAATATAAGTATTTTTTTAACTCTTAGAAAAAAGGCTTTTTTCATTTAGTAGTTTTTCCGCCAGGGTTCATCTTTCATTAAACATTTCATATCAAGATATGTCTAATAAATCGCCACACTTAGGCCGAGCTAACGAAGCCAAGGCCCGCGGCTTCAGCGGGTCGTGTACTAAATTAATTCAACACAATTTTGTGAGCCCCATTTATTTAGTTCCAGTATAACTCAAATTGTTTCATTAGTAGGTGATTTTAATCACAAACTTTGCGTGGCGCTTTAATGACCCGGTAACACTTTATCCTAGGCTCTCCCACCCTCGTAGAGTAGCTTGATTATTTCTCTCTGTAAAATTGTAGGTATTTCTTTACTATAGGGCTATTTTGAGTTTTACAGTAAACGAAAAAATTTTCCTTTGAAATATAAGTCCCAGGTGGCCTTTTCATATTGTGACCACATTGGATTTATTTTTAATGTATCCTTACTAGACACTGCACACGTGTCTCGCGTATTGCATTGCGTTTCCTCTCTATACACGAGTGCCAGGAGGCCATCGCATCTCCTCCCTAGTTCCATAGTGCAGTTAGGACTCCTCTTGGGTTACCATGCAACATATTCCTATTGCCACCCAGTGGGTCGACCTTTCTACGAGCCCTTTCCCTCCTTCCTTTTGATGTAGTCAGCCTTGGACTCCTTATCGGCTACAGATGATCTTGTTGGACCTATCGCAGAAATTATCTTACCACTCTTCTGCTCGAAGCGATATCAAGAAAGTCCTGCTTTCCCTTCTTAGTTATATAGCCTACGCTACAATACATTAAACTCCCTTAATGATCTCTGTCTTCTTTTTCTTGTTATGTCCTTTGTTCGCTGCGAATATTGGCGATATACAGGACTGATTTCATTTGAGGCTGATCTTATTATTTGTGGAGATATCAATCCCAACCATCGATACATGTTTTGGAGTTAAAAGTTTCTTCTGCTACCGAGTCTTGCTATTGTCGAATTTGTGCTAAATGATCAGCTGAAGCTTGCTATATATATATATCGACGCAGTAATTTTTCGTTGGTGACATGGTCGCCCCAAGATACGTTAATATCTACGTTACGTAGAATACGTTAATAGGACAACATTTCGAAAGGTTTAATCTTTTTCGTTAATGTTTGTCTTGTCAATGCTTCTTTTTCGTAAAATCTAACAGGAAACCTGTAACTTTAAAAAAAAGTCTCATTTTGATAGAGCTAGTTAAGCTGTTTCAGGTAAATGTGCGCTTTAAGTTTCGGAACGATTTTCTTGTTTTGTTCCAACTTGAGCTTCTACTTATTGTAAATTGGACAAATTTCAAAACGGCTGTACTAGATTAACCACAGTTCAGTCGCACGTTATTCACAAATCTACGTCCCTTCCACTCGAGAACAGAATATCAAAGGCCCTCCTGTTTCCGCCGTAATGACTCCAAACTTTCTGTTATAGATGTAGCAAATGCGAAGTTTTCTGGGTGGATCTATACAATTTTAAATCACCTGTTTATTGGAGGGCTTCTTAATTGTCTAATTTTACAAACTCTTCCTTTCCTGGAATTTTTAGGCTATAATTCTGTCGATAATCCTTAAATACCTAAAATGTAAATAAAAAAAGTTAAAAAGCTTTGTTTTGATCACAACGCGGTCATTGTCGTCTACTATTTTGTTTATTTTTAGAAGGGGTAAAATAAAATAGACTACGACTTTCATATGCGATATTACCTCCTATAAGATAAAGATTGTTTTTTGCATAAAGGCATCTCCAAACTTCTTTTAAAATTTTTATTAGAAATTTTCATTCAATTGTTAATTTTGCAAATAATTTTCGATTATCTAAATGTTTATTTAAAATTTGTAAACGAATCTAAACATCCTTTTAGAGATGATTAGTTTAAGGGACTCCTCCGATTGGCACAACTGTACCTAAAGGTATGACATTTTAGTATACCTTTTTATCCCACTCCCTTACTCTCAAGACTATTAAAAAGTTGGCCCCCTAATTTGTGTCACACCCTCTAGTTACATGGAGAAATGAAATTAGTCGTTGAAGAAGAAGAGCAGGAAATATGTAAGGAAAGATAAGTAATCTGAAGCCATTTAAAACACCTGTTTGTAAACCAGCTGACGGGAAGGTATGCAGCCAATAATTACACACATGTTGGCCACGGTCTGATGTACTCCGGTACTTTCTGTTCTCTTTTGATCTCTTTATTGATGATTCTTTTTTTACTTCTAATTCTTTCGTTATCATTCTTCAAAAGCCGCACGTATACACATCCCTCACTTCTGTTAAAGAACAATTTTATACTTCAACGCTATATACTTCCACCACAATAATCTTACTATTTATAGATAAATAAAACATATTTCAAATGTGTGAGGAAATATTATTTCAATTAAAGGTTTTGAGCTTGTTCATATTCTTTTTTACTTATTTATTTATTTATTTTTTTTACTTTTCCCAACTTCAACCCTTTAATACTGTTTTTTAATTTTATTGTGTATTATTGTCCCGCCCAATAAATTACTCATTATTAGTAAAAAAAATAAATAAATAAACCCAACTGAATGAAGAAGAATTCGTTTTTTACTTTATGTGTTACATTGAGAATCAAAGAGAAAAGTAAATAATTTTTTACATTTATGTCTATTACACTTAAATCATTTTTAGTATGAAACTCTAATCCTTTTGTCCTACTTTAGATTTTTTACATTTTGTTAAAATTTAAACGTTGTTTAGATACAAGCGTTTTCGTTAAATTCGTATTTTCAAGATGACAAACATTTTTGAAAAAAATGTGTCTTTAACTTAAAAGTTTTCTTCTTTTCATTCCTTACTTACAGTAGTTCTTTCTTTTGTTTATTTCTTAAACTTAGTAACTTTTCCAACAGTTATCGCGTTGATTTTTACTTCCACTTAATCTTTTAATTCGCTTTTTTGTTATGTTAGTTTTACTTCTTAACTATAATGATTACCAGAATTATTACATTCATGTGTTGCTTGTTGTGCATAGTTTTATTTGGATCTATACACAACATTCCAGTCTGGTTTAATTACAGTAAATTATTTGTGAGGACGTTCGACCTTGGGTCAAATCATAGTCTTGGTCTAATCGAAAATCTAAATAGTTTTATTTAAATTATGTAAACGCCGTGGTAGACTCTCTAAATAGCTCGATTCCGATTGGCCGAATACAATTCCACGAATAGATTTACAGACACCGCTTTCACAACGGCATTTCCTCATTCATTTATTGGTGTAAATTCAAATAATAAAAATATACGGGACGAGATACATGTCCCGACGCCTCGGGGCAACGAGCGCATAAAAGTATCGCCAGTTGATTTATGGCGGTGTAAATAAACCATTTAACAGTTTAACAAATCTAAAGATTTTGAATTGGTTGAACGATGGATTATTAAGATCAAAAGCCAAGTTTGCTTTGGCAAAGCTGTAAATTTCATCGTCTTGTCTCTCTGTCTGTCTGCACTTAGTGGGGACAGTATTTACGGCTGTCATGTCTCGTCTAGGCTGGGTGGCGGGCACGCGTTCCAAGGACACATCCACAGATTCAATATTTACTCATGGACCTTGGAAAATTTGAACAGATTTTTGATACTCAGGCTAACCTGACTTTTAACAGAATCGTTACAGGTTAAAATGTAAAGTGTTACGTAAGAAAACAAGACTAGTATCCACCTTTTACGTATACTCGTAAATTGCGATCCAGCGGGAAATAACTCTAAATAAAACTTCTGCCTTAGAAAACGTTGAACATGATCTCTGCGCCGATCTTCTTAAAAATAATTGTTTGACTGGTGTTACGTTTGTAATATACTATCTTCGGAGGACAGTGTGGTTGTGCTGTTCGAAATGTAAAAAGAAATAAAAAGAAGTTGAAACAGAAGAGTGTTGCAAGAGAGCGCTTAGCCGCTCGGCTCTTATTTCCCTTGCCAAAGTACACAATTTTAGCCATAGAGTTGGGATTTTTACAGTCCAGTTAATGAGACCTCTACCCCCAAAGAATCCAACCTCAAACTCATGACTCCCGTCAGGGTGGCTAGCGTTAGGCCCGAGGCGGGGGCTTGGACTTAGTAAGAATCTTTCAACCTTACTATAAGGCCTTGACTGGTCATCGGCCCGCCACTGGGACGAGACGAACTCCACCTGTGACAGCTGTCCGGCCGAACTACTCGGGATCAGTAGAACCTTCTAAACGGCCAGGTTTCAGTACCTCATAGCCTGTCTGATTAGTTCGGTCCGGGTAGTACAAATTGTCTTTTATCCACTTTCGGTTGGCTTTACCCAAGGGCCAGACCCCCAGACTAAGGACTTGGCCCTAGGGAGCCATAATCTACCCCAATAGACCTTGAAAGCTATCTTCGGAGTAGTTTAAAATTAGAATTAGGGATGATTCCCAGAAATGTACGTCAACTAAACCTTTTTCATGAAATTTTACCCTTTTAATGTAAGCGCCACATTCTTCAAATATGATGCACGATTTTATATTGCCAATATACATTTAATTTCTTCAAGTTTCGAACCCAGTTATGGCTAAAGAGAGAGAGAGAGAGAGAGAGAGAGAGAGAGAGAGAGAGTGTGTGTGTGTGTTTCTTTTCAAATCTCAGTTTGACTTGGCCAATGAAAATGAGTATCTGGGTTTAACGTGTTTGGTATCAATGGCAGGTTTCCCATAGTGCTGGGACTACTGGTATCAATGGCAGGTTTCCCATAGTGCTGGGACTACTGGTATCAATGGCAGGTTTCCCGTAGTGATGGGGCTACTGGTATCAATGGCAGGTTTCCCATAGTGCTGGGACTACTGGTATCAATGGCAGGTTTCCCGTAGTGCTGGGGCTACTGATATCAATGGCAGGTTTCCCGTAGTGATGGGGCTACTGGTATCAATGGCAGGTTTCCCATAGTGCTGGGACTACTGGTATCAATGGCAGGTTTCCCATAGTGCTGGGACTACTGGTATCAATGGCAGGTTTCCCATAGTGCTGGGATTACTGGTATCAATGGCAGGTTTCCCATAGTGCTGGGACTACTGGTAACAATGGTAGGTTTCCCATAGTGCTGGGACTACTGGTATCAATGGCAGGTTTCCCATAGTGCTGGGACTACTGGTATCAATGGCAGGTTTCCCATAGTGCTGGGATTACTGGTATCAATGGCAGGTTTCCCATAGTGCTGGGACTACTGGTAACAATGGTAGGTTTCCCATAGTGCTGGGACTACGTTACCTCTCTTGAAGGCCCACCTTACCTTACCTAAGACCCATATCCTGTCTCTCATAGACTTATTAATGGTATAAAAAATAAAATTATGTTCCTTATTTCCTTGTATTTTATTTGTAACCTTTTTGAATTTTTAATACAAATATTTAAAAAATTTTCCTTTTATTATTTATAATTAGTATAGTATTATTTGTTGGTTGTCATAATTTGTTATATGCGATAGTAATAACACTTTCATTCTTTTCAGAAAAATTATTAATATCTAAAAAAATTTCTGTTCTGAAAATAAAGCTTTGAGATCTACCCTTAAAGTGAAATGATGTTCATAATGTGCTTCGACTTGACTTTTAGTAATAAACAGTTTTGAAATTTAGTATGAATGCCACTCACTCAGTTTTTGAGCTTAATTTAACTGTAGGAACAACATTTATTTTTACATAGAATACTATGTTGTTTATTAATTAAAACTAGCGATGAGCCGATTCGAATGGAAATGAATAGTCGTCGATTCTCGATTCTCCATTGATTAAAGTGCCGATTCCGATTCTTGTTTTTTAGGTGTTAAAATACTTGCTCGGTGTCATTTATATGAGACAATAAATTATCGACTATGTCTTATTTATGTATTAGTTGCTTTGAATGAATTAAACAATTGAAGCAAATACCGATTTGAGATATCGAAAATATTATATATTGACACAACAAAGACAATCGGAAGCATTTTTGGTCCATTTGTTTGTCGCCGTACGTATCCCTCTGATGTTTCACTCTCAATCGGGTCGAATCTCTCTCTCTCTCTCTCTCTCTCTCTCTCTCTCTCTCTCTCTCTATATATATATATATATATATATATATATATATATATATATATATATATATATATATATATATTTATTTATTTTAAAAGAACATAGGTTATTCAAATACAAGAATATTTATTAATTTATATCCAAAGCTTTTCGTTGGTAAACAGTACCAACATCATCAGGAATGAAAATTACAATAATTATTGTAATTTTCATTCCTGATGATGTTGGTACTGTTTACCAACGAAAAGCTTTGGATATAAATTAATAAATATTCTTGTATTTGAATAACCTATGTTCTTTTAAATTATTAAACAAGAAAACGTATTATATATATATATATATATATATATATATATATATATATATATATATATGTATATATACATATATATATATATATATATATATATATATACATATATATATATATATATATATATATATATATATATATATACACCTCCCTCCCTCCTTCTCCCTGTCTTTGGCCGCCACCGCTTCATAAATGTCTAAAAAAAACAGAAAGAAAAGGTAGTTCCAATTTCTTCAGTTATACAAACTTACTGAAGAAGTTTGTAATTATATTGTAATTGTGAAATGAAATTCACGTTTGTAATTTTAAATAAATCAATACTTTTATCCGATATGTTTGTCATGCTTTCAGAAATTTCTATTCAAGTTTTCTATATCAAGGTTGAACGCTTTGTGTAGCCTATTACATTAAAACGGAACTATTAAAAAGGCTTCACTGTGAGGCTGAAATGTTAACGAAATTCATTATTAGAAAATAGGCTACTTCAAAGAATCAAGAATCGACTTCAGAAGATAGTTTCGGAAGAAAAATTTTAGAATCGAAAATTGTAGGTATCGGCTCATTCCTAATTTAAACGTACAGTAACAATAGCATCTTTTAAATATAATCATCATTAGTTCGAATTTATTTTTGTTTTTATAAATTTTCCATAGTTTAACTTTTGATGTTTTTCTTTCATTTGTATCTAATTAGTAAAAAGATTTATATTTTCGGGAAACATTTTCACGTTTAAATTTTTACCTTATTGACACAGAAATACCGCTAAAGGCCTGGTATTATTTCAACGGGTGTTTAATTCTGGCAATACAGAATTTGAATAAGATTACTATCCAGATCAGTTTATAGTAATGCATCACGTGTTTCATTCAATCTTATTTTTTTTAACAAAATCTGGAAAGAAAGTTAGTACAAAGTTTGCGCCGCGTTACGAAAGTAAACCGAAACGTGTTTTTCATAATTGCCCGAACCTGATTCAGACACGGCGATAAAATGAGAAGGCTAGCCACTCATCTTGTATTCAGATATTGGCGAGATAGCGCCCCTCCCCCCCGCTCCCACCAGCGATAATGTTGCCTTGGTTACTCAGTTACCTTGGCTCTAGGTGATATATTGACAGTAAATATATATATAGCTGTAGTAAACGATTGTGTAATATCACAATAACTGTCACAGGTACAGCAACAATTCGCTTGTTTATACATTGGGCCACGTGTCTCAGTAGCAGGCTGTATTTACTTGGTCGGATTCATAGAGCAAATCGATAAATTATAAAAATCAAATACTTGGCAACCGCTGAAACAATGACGCAACAAACGAAACAAGAACCTCGTCAATAAACGACCTGGTTTGCAACTGGTAAACCGATTTTTCGATTAATTTAAAATTTATTCTATCCACTTAAAACAAGAATTTCTCAATTACCTTTCTCTCTTTGTTTTATCACTAAGCCTGTGGCAACCATCTTCATCAAGTTTTACAGTTCTCGGTTCAATGTGTATCATACAAACAAAATGTCCAAATCTATTTAGTTTCCTTTTATTTTTCCATTATTTTTCGTTAGTCATCCAAATTTTCTAATTCTCTCTTTGTTTCGTTTCAACTGTCCGTTCAACCGCTCTATTGTTATCAATTTTTACCTTGTTTACTTTCCTCTAATTTGACTTAATCCCCACGTCTTGTTTTTAATTCATATAGAATAAATGCGCATCTCCGAGACTAATTACATGTGCTCAGTTGATTTCAAGCCAACTATAGCTGATGACACTCCGGTCATCCTCTTTTGCAAATGGCCCGACGATATATCTGTAAAAGAATGAATTCTGTCTTACATATTTATGCTTATCAGAAGGGCTCACTTCATTTAAACTCAAATTTCGGAGACGTTAATTGAGAGAAAAAATGAGTTTGTGATCGGAATCGGATAGAAATTCAAAGTCGCCTTGCCTTATGTAGTAGGCAAGACAGGAAACGAGCTAAAAGTCGAAGTTGAGGCAAGACAGCACCCACGAGTATTATATAAGAATGTGAGTTTAGGATACAAGCTGAAATAAAGCTATCTCCCACGAGTAATTAGGTAAGATAGGAAGTGAGTTGATATTCTAAATGTGAGGCATAATCAACACCCACGTGTCATTATAGTCGAAATGGAAGACAAGGGCAGGTCTCAAGGGTAAATGCGTGTGAGAAGTGAGTTGATCCAAATGAGATAAAAGAGGAAGTTAGTTCATAGTCGAAATGTGAGATAGGGGTATCTCTCATGGGCTATTACTTGTGAGAGGTTAGATAGAAGAGTAAGTGAGTTGCTAGACTAGATGTGAGACAGGGGGAGCTCCCACGGTCATTACTTGTGAGAAGTTAGATAGAAGAGTAAGTGAGTTGCTAGACTAGATGTGAGACAGGGGGAGCTCCCACGGTCATTACTTGTGAGAAGTTAGATAGAAGAGTAAGTGAGTTGCTAGACTAGATGTGAGACAGGGGGAGCTCCCACGGTCATTACTTGTGAGAAGTTAGATAGAAGAGTAAGTGAGTTGCTAGACTAGATGTGAGACAGGGGGAGCTCCCACGGTCATTACTTGTGAGAAGTTAGATAGAAGAGGAAGTGAGTTGCTAGACGAGATGTGAGACAGGGGGAGCTCCCACGGTCATTACTTGTGAGAAGTTAGAAGGAAGAGTAAGTGAGTTGCTAGACTAGATGTGAGACAGGGGGAGCTCCCACGGTCATTACTTGTGAGAAGTTAGATAGAAGAGTAAGTGAGTTGCTAGACTAGATGTGAGACAGGGGGAGCTCCCACGGTCATTACTTGTGAGAAGTTAGATAGAAGAGGAAGTGAGTTGCTAGACGAGATGTGAAACAGGGGGAGCTCCCACGGTCATTACTTGTGAGAAGTTAGATAGAAGAGTAAGTGAGTTGCTAGACTAGATGTGAGACAGGGGGAGCTCCCACGGTCATTACTTGTGAGAAGTTAGATAGAAGAGTAAGTGAGTTGCTAGACTAGATGTGAGACAGGGGGAGCTCCCACGGTCATTACTTGTGAGAAGTTAGATAGAAGAGGAAGTGAGTTGCTAGACTAGATGTGAGACAGGGGGAGCTCCCACGGTCATTACTTGTGAGAAGTTAGATAGAAGAGTAAGTGAGTTGCTAGACTAGATGTGAGACAGGGGGAGCTCCCACGGTCATTACTTGTGAGAAGTTAGATAGAAGAGTAAGTGAGTTGCTAGACTAGATGTGAGACAGGGGGAGCTCCCACGGTCATTACTTGTGAGAAGTTAGATAGAAGAGGAAGTGAGTTGCTAGACTAGATGTGAGACAGGGGGAGCTCCCACGGTCATTACTTGTGAGACGTTAGATAGAAGAGTAAGTGAGTTGCTAGACTAGATGTGAGACAGGGGGAGCTCCCACGGTCATTACTTGTGAGAAGTTAGATAGAAGAGGAAGTGAGTTGATAGACGAGAAGTGAGTTAATAACTCCCACGAGTTATTACTTAAAAGAGAAAATGAATACATGTAATATGAGTTAGCGTTCCAGAGCTCGACACAGCGAAAGACACAACTGACGACCCACCTGTAAGATTTGATTGTAATTCCGATCAGAGTTCGTACATCCAAATTGGAGACATTTGTTTCGAGGTAGAGACAAACAGTTCGGATTTATAACTTCAGAAATACAATTTGACTAAGGAACGATTTTACAAAATAGACCGGATTCAAACAATTGTGTTAATTGGTCTACTAAACGAAAGCTTACTTTTAACAAATTACAAGGACAAAACGAATATTTCTCAAGAAAGTTGTTTTTAATCCGCTTTTATTTTAATGTGACGTAAGGAAATATGTCAGCATAGCCGGCAGTAGAAAGTTACTTCTTTTGTTATATTAATATAACAAAATCTAAATGCAACCAAATTATTGATTTTTGTATAAATATTTCAAGTTCCATAATGTTTATAAGCCGCTGCATTAACGCGTATGTTGGACAACGTCTTTATAACCAAGCACTCTTCGTTGTCACTTACTTATATGTGACCACTAAAATGTTCGTTGTATGAAAGCACTCTTATTGCCTCATTTATGAGCATTACTGACGGTTGCTTTTCTTGTATGAATGCACCCTTCCGGTTGTCTTTCTTGTATATGGGTACTAATCATGTAGTTGCTCTTCTCCTCACTCTCGTTTTTCGTGTACGTGACCATTCATCGCTGTCTTCTTTCTTGTACATGAACTCTCATCACTCTTCTCATAACTGCCATCTGTTTTGTATGTAAACATACCTCCTCCTTTCTTAAATGTGAACACTTCTCACTGTCGACTTTCTTGTATGTGAACTTACCTCATTGTCTCCATTCTTGTGTGTGAGCACCCTTTTTGTAATAGTTTCTTAAATGATAACACTTCTTATTGTAGAGCTTCTTGTATGTGAACATACCTTATTTCCCTGATTCTTACACGTGAGCACCCTTACATTAATCGTTTCCTAAATGTGAACGCTTCTCACTGTCGACTTTCTTGTATGTGAACTTACCTCATTGTCTCCATTCTTGTGTGTGAGCACCCTTTTTGTAATAGTTTCTTAAATGATAACACTTCTTATTGTAGAGCTTCTTGTATGTGAACATACCTTATTTCCCTGATTCTTACACGTGAGCACCCTTACATTAATCGTTTCCTAAATGTGAACACTTCTCACTGTCGACTTTCTTGTATGTGAACATACCTCATTGTCTCCATTCTTGTGTGTGAGCACCCTTTTTGTAATAGTTTCTTAAATGATAACACTTCTTATTGTAGAGCTTCTTGTATGTGAACATACCTCATTGTCTCCATTCTTGTATGTGAACATACCTTATTTCCCTGATTCTTGCACGTAAGCATCCTTTTTGTAATCGTTTTTTAAATGTGAACACTTCTCACTGTCGACTTTTTTGTATGTGAACATACCTCATTGTCTCCATTCTTGAATGTGAGGACCTCTAATGCAATTGTTTCTTAAGTGTGAACACTTCTTACTGTCAAGTTTCTTGTATATGAACATACCTCATTGTCTCCATTCTTGTATGTGAACATACCTTATTTCCCTGATTCTTGCACGTGAGCACCCTTTTTGCAATCGTTTCTTAAGTGTGAACACTTCTTGCTGTCAACTTTCTTGTATGTGAACATACCTCATTGTCTCCATTCTTGTACGTGAGGACCCTTACTGTAATCTTTTTCTTGTATGTGAACATACCTCATTGTCTCCATTCTTGTAAGTGAGGACCCTTTTTGCAATCGTTTCTTAAGTGTGAACACTTCTTACTGTCAACTTTCTTGTATGTGAACATACCTCATTGTCTCCATTCTTGTACGTGAGGACCCTTACTGTAATCTTTTTCTTGTATGTAAACATACCTCATTGTCTCCATTCTTTAAGTGAGGACCATTTTTGTAATTGTTTCTTAAGTGTGAACAATTCTCACTGTCAACTTTCTTGTATGTAAACATACCTCATTGTCTCCATTCTTGTGTGTGAGCACCCGTTCTTTCTTGAATGTAAGAACTCCCTGACGACTTTCTTGTATGTGAATACAGGGGTCTTAGTATAGTTCCATTCGGTAGAATAAATACTTTCTTCATTTAAAATTAAAATAATAACAAAAACTTTCACTTGGCTTTACTATTGGTGGAAAAGTTGGCACAGTTAGACACAACCTATAGTTTACATTCTTTTCTCCGAGAGAACAAACGCGTTTTGTTGAAAGAGCATTCCAATTAACTTTGAGTTAAATTTTATTTCGCCGTTTGTAAATAGCATGTCGTATTTATAAAGATTTATTCAACAGCTATGTGGTCATGAAATGTATATTGACCCCTGCTTTTAGAATAGTCTCGTGGTTAGCCGAAGCATTTGTATAATTATAAATCTAATTGTACAAAGTTTACCAAAAAACAGTTTTTAGCGGAACATTGTTATTATACTTTTAAAAAACAAGGGAAATAAAACACGTAATAAATATTGTAAAGGGAGTTTGTACATTTTAAAACGACTAGACAAAAAAATATATAAAACCGAAAGTCGTTAAAATTTCAGGCTAAATATTTTCTATAATTCAAAATAACTTGAATCAATCAGATTTTGAGAATGGTTTCTATTTAAAAACAAAGTTCTACACGACCTCGTTTTAAAAGTATTGCGAAATTTCTGCACTGAAAAGGGGCAGCAGTTTGAAAAAGTTGCAAAATATGTCCTGTGGGGGTGATCCCAATATATGCCCCAGAGGGGGTTAAAACTTTTTTTTTAACGAGTCAAATGATTATTTAATAAGAAACCTTTTCTACAACTTATATGTCGTCCTTTCCAAAGAGTAAAGCCACTGTTTTAAGAAACATTATTTTGTCGAATTTTCAAGCAAGCGCTTTTTTATAATTATTTTATTTTTGAATTTTGTAGTTCATTACGTTCGGTGAATCTTATTATAATATTTAATTATAATTATTTCATGTTTCATTTGAATAAACTACTTACTTACTACTTACTACTTACTAGCCAACGCCCACTCTTGGCTGTTGGGCCATTTGGTGGCGCGCTGACCAGTAGAGGCGAGAAATCTCTTCTTCCTTCGTGTCGTTCAGAGGTCTATGGTCCAGAGCTGCACATGACTGGAGGTGCTCAGCTGTCATGTCCTCCCCGTTGTCACAAAGGGTGCACCTGGGAGACGAGAAGACGTGTATTTTGTTTATGTGTGCAGCTATGTAGTTGTGTCCAGTTGAGAGTCTAAAAAGTGCAACCCCGTCCCGTCGGGGTAACATGTTAATTGGCCCGTTTTCGACAAGAGTAGCCCAACGTTTACTAAGAGATGCTTCCCTTAAGTGGGCTTGAGTGCTCGTCTTTATTGCAGCATTTATTTGAATTTTTATGGAGGGGAGCGAAGTTGCTACGCTCGGCTGTGGGAGCGTTGTTCCTTTTTTTTGCCAATGAGTCGGCTAATTCATTACCTCTTATATCTACGTGGCTGGGGATCCATTGTAATTCAATTTTCCATCCCCTATTCATTAGTTATGACAAATTTTGACGACAGGCTAGAGTGGATCTGCAATCGGTCTCCTTGTTATTTGTTACGGCCGTTTTTGCACCCTTTCTGCACACCCCCTATTCTACGTTTTCTTTTCTCTCTGAACCACACTTTATCCCCTTTGTCTATATCTTCTTGTGCCTCATTCACCACTCCTTCCAAAATCTACCTTTACATCCGCTTCCCTTTAACGGTAAAGTAACAACTCAAAGTAAATAATTCCATACAGTCGCTGCCACGTGTTGACAAGTTTATTCAGGGGATTATTTACGACACCCCCTCCCTTATCAGCCGTCACCCCTCCTCCACTTCAGCATGTGGAAGCGTTTAGTCTTACTGTTGATACCATATGTTTGTGTGGTTCTAAGGTTTCCATTTTAATCTGTGAGCCTCTACAATTTATGAGGTATTTATGTCTCCACTTAGTGAGAACATCTCACTGTCTCTTTCTCCCTGGAAATATAAATAAATTTCTTTCTATATTTAGATCTACAACCAGGAAATGTTTTGACAATACAAAATAACTTTCAATAACAAGACCACAGAGAGGGGTAGTAACTCACCTTCATCCATTATAAATTGGCTAATGTAATAAATTTCATAATAGTTTCAAACCGTAATAAGGGAATTAAAATGTTAAAACAACAAAATAGTCGATTGTTGTGATCATCTTGATTTCACTGATTAAATCATAAGTAAAATTATTTACAGAAACAAGTGATAACTATTTACTTACTCGCTGACTCGTTTCGAAAACAGTAGTTTTATTAATGATTCATGCCAAATGCTGCTACGTTGGAGTTGTGCGGTATGACCTTTAACTTTGTTCACCATGTCAATATTATTGCTTAGAGTAACAAGCAGGTCAGGCTTCGTCAATGAAACGACTGTTTCGAAACGCGTCAGCGAGTAAGTTAAAGGTTTTCACTTAGTTCTTTAAACAGTTACTTATGATCAAGATAGTGTTGTGATTAAACGAGTTGACAGTGAACCGAGAGTTTTTATGCCTGTACAATGACCATATACACTTCAATGTGCATAACGTTTTTTGGCGAAGGTCGCATATTTCAAGAAACTTTCGGATAGCTCCTGAATGGACTAGTTTTTAATTATATCCAGGAAAACGTTCTTTGATAGAAGAAAACACATTTAACAAATTTTCAGAAAAGGCTGGTAGACACTCCATTTATTTGAAATAAATGGTGGCAGACGTGTAAAATGAAAATTTAAAGCTTCCTTTCAAGATCATTAACTTCTTGCAAGCCTTTTCCCTGATTTTCTGAATAAATGTCCCCATGTCCATGTACATAAAGGCTGGTCGATACTCTTTCAATTTGGAGTGTATTTTAAGCTTTCGTTAGTAACACGAATCAAGCCCTAAATAACGGGAACATGGGGTAATAGGTCGCTACAAAGTTGAAATGTAAGAAGAAAATTATGAACAAAACGAATCTACAGTGTTGTATAATATCAATAGTTATTAACGATCTAAAATGGTTGACATTTTGACTGTAAGGTAGAGAAAAATAAAAAATATTTATTCAAACAAACGCTTGGCGAAATTATGTTAACAATAATTTTTTTTTTTTAAATGTATGATCTAAAAGCATTATAACGTCACTCAAACCTAAAAGTCCGTAATGTTAGTTTGAGGCTTTGTAGTTTTATTGTAGAATAAGAATAAAATTTCATTTGTATCTTATGAAATTTTAAAAATATATACGTAACATAAGTAAAGTTTCACTAATAAAACATTTACAGATATTTTTGTTGGTAAGTATAATTGTGATTTATTATCTACAGTGAGCCTTATATTCTATAGCGGAAACATTGGCGGTGCCAATTGCCCCCCTCTGACCCCATGTTGGACATAGGGGTGGTAATGTTTTTTTAACCTGGATAAACCTTTGCTATGTACAAATTAGTAGCCAATTGTTTCAAAATTTTCAAATTATCTATTAAATTGAATAAATTATATATTCTTATTAATCACTTAAACAATAGTTTATGACTATCCGAACTTTGAATTTAGTAAATTTGTTAAAACTCACTGAGACAGAACGTTTTCGATCGCTATGTGCCGATCTACATCAGTGTCTTCTGCTTGGAGATGTTGGGTAAAGCGGTGACGGTTTTAAAGGTAGGTTTTCGATAGTATCAAAGAGTATGTGTGATTTTTATTGTGTTTGTTCGTTTAATATGTTTGTACTTTGTGTTTTTGTGTGTCTGTAAATTTCATATTGTTCTAGTGTGTTGAGATGTGGTCCTTTTTTGTTCATGTGTAGGATTTCTAGGTTTTGGTAAATGTCTGTGTATTTGTGTCCTGTATCTTTTATGTGGTTGTAAAATGTTGAGTCGGTGTTCTGTTTGTGTTCTTCGACTCTTTGTTTAGGGCTGCGACCTGTTTGTCCAATGTAGAACTTGTTACATTCGTCGCAGTTCAGTTTGTATACGCCTGGTGCTTGTAGTTTATCCCTGTTGTTGGTGTTGTGTTGTATTTTGTATTGTAGCTTGTTATTAGTTTTGTATGCTATTTTGTATCCTGTTTTTTGAAATTTGCGGGCTATTATGTTTGTTGTTTTGTTTATGAATGGTAATGTGATGTATTTGTTTTCCCTCTCTGTAGTGTTAATTTTAGTGTTTTTTTTTTGTATTTTGTGCCATAGTTTGTCTATTATTGTGGTGTTGAATCCACTTGTGTATGCTAAATATTTAATTGTCTCTAGTTCTTTGTTTATGTTTTCTGTGGTCATTGGGACTTCTTTAAGTCTGTGGAGCATGGATCTGAAGGCAGCGTGTTTGTGTTGGATAGGGTGGTTTGAGGTGTTGTGGATAAGTGTGTCTGTCGTTATGGGTTTCCTGTAAATGTTGAAGCTATGTTTTTGTGTGTGGCTTTTTGTTATGGTTACGTCGAGGAAGTTTAGGGATAGGTTGGTTTCAATTTCTGAAGTGAAGTGGAGTTTTGGGTGTATTTTATTAGTGTAGGTGAGGAGTTGTTCGCATTGACAGGAGTTGCCTCTGTATAGTGTTATAATATCATCGACGTATCTGTGCCAGTAAATAATTTTGTGTGCGTGTGTATTGTTTGTGAGTATTTTGGTGTTTTCTATGTGTTGTAGAAAAATTTCGCTTAGAACACTACTGATAAGACTTCCCATGGGTAGGCCATCTGGTTGTGAATAGAAGTTTGAGTTGTGGGTGAAATAGTTTTTTTCGGTGATGATTTGGAAGATGTTTATGATTTCGGTAACGTGGGTTTTAGGTATGTTGTTCTGTATTAATTGGGTTTCTAGGATGTTGAGCGTTTCGAGTATGGGTATGTTGGTGTGCATATTTGTTATGTCGAGTGACAGTTGTGTTGAGTTGTGTGGTATGTTTATGTCTTTTATTTTATTTATGAGATTTATTCTGTTTTTATGTGTGTTTCTGTGTTTACGTTTATGGATTGTCTGATTATTTTGTCCATGTGTTTTGCTAATTTATGTGCAGGGGCATTCTGGTAGTTAATGATGGCTCGGATGGGGACGTTGGGTTTGTGAATTTTGGGAAGAGCGCGGAGGGTAGGTGCTTTAGGGTGGATCTGTTTTAGGTGGGATTTTTTGTTTTTGTTGATAATGTATTTAGATGTATTAATTAGTTGTTTGATGGTTTTGTGATATTTCTCTGTTGGGTCTGTATCTAGTTGTACTGTATTATTATTTATTATATAATCATTGATTTTATCATTTAGGCTGTTTGTATTAATAATTACTGTAGTGTTGCCTTTGTCTGCTGTGGTGAATGTGATATTGTTTTGTTGGGCTTTTTGTTTTATATATTCTTGTGGAACAAATGTTGACGTTCGATTTACATGCCCGAAGTGGTATAAAATTTGAAGAAAATGCGGACGCATTACTCCTAAAAATATCTTCGTCAATCATTTTTTTACAAAATACAATATCTCCCTTTTTTCAAAAAACATCGGCTTACATGTGGCGTCTGTAGATACAAAACGCGGTACTGAATATGGGACGTAATGATTACCTAATACAGTACTAATTATTTGTATTTTATAGGGTATTATTATTAAGTGTTATTATTAATACTTAATTATAAACATTTAAACTATTTTATCTATCACTTAATATTATTATTTTAATTTCATTTTATATTTGAATAGCCTCCTCTATATAGGCCCTGGACTGTAATAGGCCCCCTTTATTTACCGCCCCAGGCATCATTTTTCAAGAAAATTCCATGCAAAGGTGTAATGTGTAAGGCTTGTCTTTATTACCCCGATAGAGAATAAGTCCACTTAGGATGTCAAGATGCCCTATATCCCTTACCACGGTGTTTTGACCCTACCTTAATCTTACCCATTACTATACTTCGTAGGGGACCCCCTCTTAAAACTAAACAAAATATTTACATGGTAAAAACATTGTAGCCCTTATTACTATAAAATTGTCTAGTTCTGTGTGTGTGTGCGTGTGTGTGTGTGCGTGCGCGCGCGCTCGTTGTAACACCGTTTTTCAAAATTGTCTTTGCTTTACCACTCAACTATTTTTCATTATTGCTGGTTTCGGTCATCTTACATTATCTGTTATACCTCTACACGAATGTACAAACCAGATATGTTTGCAACATAAATTCGTTACTGGAAACAACGTCATATTTATTTTATACATTCGAATTTTTTAAAACCTTCAAGTTGGAAAGAAAAGTGTAAAAAACAGAAACAATTTGTTTTGGAATTTTTGCAGAAATCGTTTCGAGGAATCAAAGCTTACTACAAATTGATGAATTGAAATGAATAAAAAATTTAGCTGTATTAAAATTTTGTTTTTCGAAGACTTTTTATGAGTAGAAAGAACCAAACAGACGTGGTGAAATATTTCAAGGTCAACTTGATCTCAAAATCCTTTTACCATTAACAAAAACCTTATTTACAAGTATACTTAGGAGAGAGAAACATTGCTTTATATTGCAATAAGGGGGCTTATATTTGCCTCGAGTTCTACATGTGGAAATCGCACAAGAATTTGGCCTACTTAAATGTATGTTTACGCCTAGAGGTTCCACTGCCAAAGGAATTCGAAAACGTAATCCTTTCTATATCGAAAATTAATAAAAGTAAATACTTCATTTCGTATATTTATACGAAATAATAGAGAAAATGAAACATAAAACAGTTTTATGGTTTTTGTAATTGACATTTATTGAAACAAATTTATGATTGCCTTTAAATTCGATTAGATTTTATGCTTTGGGAACTCCCAAAGTTTTAGCTCGTGAGACAATGCCCTTTACGGGAAATCTTAAAAATAAAGGTATAAATTTTTTTGTGAAAAGTAGTGTCACTGCTGATATTTTATAGGTAGGTCGAGGAAAGAAACTTAAAATAGGCTACGTCACTGTAAGTTTCATAATTAGAGACATCTTCAAAAAGTTAGTGCTTTTTCGAACCTGATCTAGACTAGATGGAACCAACGTTTTCGGAAATTCCTTCGTACACCATTTGTTCTACGAAGTAGAGGTCTCGGTAATTGTTAGTAAGAGCGGCCACCTGAGATATAAATTGAAAATTGTTTAAAACCACAAAATAGGACGACATGAACGATAATTATGTTAAAATTTTACTCGGAAAGTAATTTTTATCAGTTTGAAGTTGGGTAGAAAATTCAGTGCAGATCATTAAGTTGTGCATCTACCGCGGAGTGATACAGTGACGTCACAACTGTAGTTGGTGTTTTAGCAATCTAAATTTTATAATCAAAAACATCCCCTGAAGCTATATTGATAACTATTATTTTTGTTATTGCCAGGGAAGGTGAATTTTATACAACTATATTGAAATATATCTATGAAGAATCCAGTCATTATAGGTTTGGCTCTAATTTTATGCATTTAACCACTTAGGAATCTATAAAATTATAACCAAATCTATCCTGACGGACACTTTTTAGGTAAATTTTAATATAGGTACTTATATAGTAATGTTTAAATTTAAAACCAAATCTATCCTAACTGGAGACTTTACAAGTATATTTATATATACGTATGCAAAACCATAAAAATTAAGCCAAAACGTTGTAAAAACCATAAACATTAAGCCAAAACGTTGTTTTTTAAATATGTACACACGTAAGGTATGCGTGACGTCACTGTACCACTCTGCGACCAATGCACAACTTAATGCTCCGCACTTAATTTTTTAACCAACTATAAATTGATAAAGCATAATTTTCCGAGTAACATAAAAAAACATTTTTGTGCATATCGTCTTACTTTTTTGTTTTGAACAATTTTCAATTTATATCTCAGGTAGCCGCTCTTATTCACAATTACCGAGGTCTCCATTGGACCTACTGTGAACAGCATGGTTTAGTCGTGGTTACACGACTGGTCAAGCTCATTGTGGAGATAGAGACCCACACCATGAAAACCCATGGAGTAAGTTTTCTTGGTTTTCCATCTGGCGTCACACTTCTACAGTATTTGAAGCGGGTAGCTGATCTCTTAGCGATAGTGAACAAAATACCCCATGTCCTTAAAACAGTTGAGAATCGAGTATTTAGATGTCACACATTATAAACTCTAAAGAGTAAATAGTTCCATGTGAGTTTGCGCCTTCATTTCAACAGCTTGACGATTAAACGCAACCCGGCAAACACATTGTCCAAGCACGAGTCAAGGTTAGGCGTGCAATTTAAAACTAATGTTACTATAAAACCCCGTATATTAGTAAATCTTAGAATTTACCTACCTAAATATAAGGATTTGGTTATTATAAAGATTTCATAATAAACAGATGTTTTTTCGTTGTTTTACCATTCGAGTCATTGCTCGGTTTCACCAATGACAGTTGGTAAATGATTTTGGTCATAAAACAATGAGTATTTCTTGATAGCTTTTTTTTACTAGCAAAGCGAGTATCGATTAAGGTTAGATTGGGTAAGATTGGTGTACAGTTTCTCTGAGATAGAACCTAAGATAACCATTGTATGATGTAACAATGGGAAATGAATGATGATCACAGAAGAATTCAACTTTAACCGTTAATGGTTTTAAAATCTTAGGTTGTACTGGAAAGCCTCAAGATTTAACAACTTATGGGATTTTGCATTAAAATATACACTATTGTATAGTTATAATTAAAAACTTTCGGAATTAAACTAAGACAATTAACTTATTATAATACGTTCACTTATATATGGTAAATGCTTTTAGTTAATTTAAAATTTACACAAATTATTAACAACTATTTTTCCAATAATTTTATGTATATAATGATACTACAAATTAACAACGAGAACGCTCGGAACTAGAGAAAATATTTGTAAAAGATAAAATGGTACATGCAGATATACGGAACAGAAAAATAAAGATATGTTTAAAGAATAGATGGGATAAATATATGGTAATTGAGTTCTAGGAATCGACCCATGGCCTATACTGAAAGAATCGAAATGGGAATTCCTAAGGAAGGTACAAAGAACTGAAATTAGAATTTGCGAAAAAGAAATGACGAAAAAGAAGTGGAAAGCGTAAAGTAAGGGTTTATCTTCTATCTAGAGGATTTCTATCGCCTCCCATCTGTTTACAAATTGTGGCAGAAATATAATTAAGAGGATTATATGATGATGTGACGTAATCGGCCGTAAAATTGATTCATCCTTGGGGAAACGTTAGTACAAAGATCCGAAAAAGGTCCTGACAAAGGTATGTAACGATTTCTTTGGGCAATATAAGGTTAGGTTAGAAAGGCCGATAGAGCTGTGTTTCTAATGAAAGACCAATGTGAAGGCTTATTTCATTGAAAATCAAAATTGATTGACAATTGGTCAAGCAATTAATATATGTACTTACAATATATAGGGTGACCGAAAAAAACAGGACATTTTTAAAATTAACCTTACTCATTTATTATGTTGTTAATTAGAACCTATATTGCGTTAAAATATTTATCCACATTTGCAATTACGCCCCAAATAAAAACAAACACATATCTAGCGACCTTGAAGGTCACGGGATATTACTGAAACGCGAAATGAGCCTTGCTAGAATCATGCGAAGCACCACAGCCGTTGCATCTCTAGAAGTGTGTGCAGTGGTGCCATTTTGTTAGAAATAAACATTGTATGGATGAAATAAATCTTTTGTAAAATTGTTCGCAGTGACTCACGAGTTAGACCTAATTCACGCGCATGACTTTTGCCGACCGACTTGGGCTACGAATCAAAGCTTACCTAACCATCTCAATATTTTGCGACGTCCTAATATATACTTATTTCGACCAGGAGACTTTTATTTTTTAGAATACTTGTTGTTCTCAAATTTTTAACCCATCTGAAAATCGCACACCTAGGAACGATATCATGGCGTCCAAGTTGAAAGTGAAGGTGAAAACCCAACTGCCCCGCTTCGTAGCTGTGATAGACTCACTATTTAACACATACGCGTCGTAAGCAAACATACTGTGTCGTAGACCCTACTGGTCCTCTGCTCCATGAATAATGAAATGGCATCATATGCAGAGGTCTGCGATTGCAGTCCCCCTCCAAAACACGACTGCGTGTGTACTAGCCATTTCAAAAACGTCCGGTCGTTTTCGGTCACCTGTATAAGATAAAGATTGAATGTAGTAAAAACATTGAATAACTTCAATTAAAATAGAGGAAGCGGAAGAATGTCAGAATGTTTTCGTATTAAAATCTACTTAATACACCATTAAATGAAGTCATTTATTATTGCAACTTCGTTATATTAGCTTCAAGCACCTTTGTCCTATTTCGTACATCCTTGTTTGTTAACGATAGGAAATGTGGCCTAATGCATGAATCTATCTGGAAATCCCTAATCCAAATAATACAATTTCAACGTTTAATTCTTGAATCTGTCTTTTTATAAACTATTCTATTGTAACTAAAACGTTATTTCCACAAATCAGATGGGGGCCGGCATAGTTCTAATTTTGCTTCTCGATTATCCAAATTTCTGTCTTTTATATGTCAAATTTCGATTCCATTCATGTGAATTTACTGTAGATAGTAAACAATTACAGAAATTTAATTTTTTCGCTATTATATATTTTACTTAAAAATTCATTCTAAACAAGTTATAAAGTTATCTTATATGTCAAATATAAACATTGGTTAAAATTTGAAAAAAATACATAAAAATATAACCTTTATGTACAAACTTACATCCAACTGTCTCGCTAAAACTAAGCACTATTTTATAATACGTTAAATTATTATATAAGTATTTTACAATCTAGCAACGTCATATCTAATAGATTAGGTTTCATTATAAACAAAAATATTAGTTAAAGCTAATGTCGAGTGCAGCAACCGATTAGCTTTCGTTACCACAATTATTATTTTTATTATTTACAACTAAAACTATCCTAACCGGATATTTGGTTCCTTTTTACAATTATGTTGGATTTTGTTTTAAATTCTGCAACAACGCAGAATACATAAATAAGACGCATAACGTACTTGATAATAACCTGATGTAGGTAGACACACGAAAATGGAGGTCAACCGCTTCATCTCAGCAATAATTTACCAATAGGAAACTTTATTTTTTATAACCAAACCAGCTCAAGTCTAACTAACCTAACTTTTTAGCTATATTTGAATACACAGGGTATTAATAATAGTGGGGAAAACCCTGAAGAATTACTTGCTGAGGGAGTGTGGTTTTAAAATAAGGCTATTCCATAGTGAAGTCTTATCTACGGTTTAACCACTATTTTATGGTTTATGGCATTTAGAATGTATTAACTATGTAAAAACGAAAAACCTGATTTGTTATCATCATTTCTACCTGTCATTTATATAGACCAACACAGTAAAAGTTCGTCTTACATAATTATTTTTGCCTTATCTTCTCTTCTACAACGTTGTGTTTTAATGGAGTTCCATATAAACTATATACACATTTTTTAAATTTATTTTTCCCACCATATGTCTTTTACTGGTACTTTAAAATTTTAGAAACTATATGAAAAGTTTTACATTATTTGTATTTATATGGTAAAGTGCATATAAGTAAACAGGTTGGGCCGTAGACAGGGTTTTAAAAAAAGGCAGCCCAGAAAATCCTTTTTAGAATTGAATTTACAAAGGCTGTAAGTGTGCAGGTGGGCGGAAAATCATCAGACCGTTGTCATTTTCTCGGTCAAAGTTCTTACAAAAGTATGAAGCCGGGAGCTAGAAACAACGAAGGATCAGAACGTTAAATATTTCTTTAAAATAGAAAACGAATATTCATTATTGTTAAGAATAGATACGATAGCCACTTGATTGTGTATACTGTAGCCAAATTATTGTGTATACGGTAGCAACATAATTGTGTATACGATAGCTACATATTTGTGTATACGATAGCAGCATAATTGTGTATACGATAGCAGCATAATTGTGTATACGATAGCTACATATTTGTGTATACGATAGCAGCATAATTGGGTATACGATAGCAGCATAATTGTGTATACGACAGCTACATATTTGTGTATACGATAGCAGCATAATTGGGTATACGATAGCAGCATAATTGTGTATACGATAGCAGCATAATTGTGTATACGATAGCCACTTGATTGTGTATACGATAGCTACATATTTGTGTATACGATAGCAGCATAATTGGGTATACGACAGCTACATATTTGTGTATACGATAGCTACATATTTGTGTATACGATAGCAGCATAATTGTGTATACGATAGCAGCATAATTGTGTATACGACAGCTACATATTTGTGTATACGATGGCAGCATAATTGGGTATACGATAGCAGCATAATTGTGTATACGATAGCAGCATAATTGTGTATACGATAGCCACTTGATTGTGTATACTGTAGCCACATTATTGTGTATACGGTAGCAACATAATTGTGTATACGATAGCAGCATAATTGTGTATACGATAGCAGCATAATTGTGTATACGACAGCTACATATTTGTGTATACGATAGCAGCATAATTGTGTATACGACAGCTACATATTTGTGTATACGATAGCAGCATAATTGTGTATACGATAACAGCATAATTGTATATACGATAGCAGTATAATTGTGTATACGATAGCAGCATAATTGTGTATACGATAGCAGCATAATTGTGTATACGATAGCAGCATAATTGTGTATACGATAGCAGCATAATTGTGTATACGATAGCAGCATTATTGTGTATACAATAGCCGCTATTGTGTATGCGATAGCCACACGATTGTGTATGCGATAGCCCCATGATTTTGTATAGGGTCTACTATAGCTACATGATTGTGTGAAAATGGCTATTTTCCAAAATTTTTAATTTTTGGGGCGTGTGTAGAAGTTTTTTTTCTGATGACTTTCTGCATCGGCCGGTAGACTATATATATATTTTTTTGTTAAAATCGATTACTTGGGAACTGGAAATACTTCAACTTCATTTTGTTGTAACTTGTAATCTTTGGGGCGATAGCAAGAAATTTTAGGTTGAATAAAATATCTTGCTTTATAGGTCTAAATAAAAATTCTTGCTATTTTCAATAACTTCAGAATTGTTTGTATAGATTCACATATTATTTTTAATATTGATGCCAAAACGTGTCGACAAAGAATAAATAAAAAATACAATATTTCTCAAACTATCTTCAGTCGTATGAGCTGGATACATTTTAACTGTAATACAGCTTCCTAAATTTATCGAAATGACGCTTTTTTAGCATGTGACAAGCATAATTCGCTTCGAATTTAAAGTGGCAAAGCATTATACAAAGGCTGTATGCCTGTGCATTGATCACCTAAATTACCGATTATTTAATACCAAACTCACAAGAGAAAGTTTTACAGTAAATTCACCGTACATCGACATAAACAAGCGCCATATACGAATATTTGAGTGATTTTGAAAGTAATAACTTTTGTTGTTGTAACAAATTGGAAAGGTTTTGATTACGTAAGACCTTTCAAAATGATGATAAAAATGATGTTATGTCATCATTAAAATATTTTTCACACTAAAATAAGAAAAGTATTGTTTAACAATAATATTACATCTTATTCAACAAAATAAATATATTTTAAATATTTAATATATTTTTCCTGGGGACAGATTTTCTTGCTTTGCTGCAAGAATAATTAAGCAAAACTTGGAACATGCTTAAATTTCCAAATCGTACCTGACGGTGTAATATCCTATTTCCAGTCCTCTTCGATGGAAACGTTCACTAGACCGATATTTCCAGAATAACACAAACTATTTAACTGTGTAATTACTTTAGTAGAACTTTCGATTTCTAAAACTTTTAACGATAAATTTTCAAGCGTACAGTTGTTTTAAAAAAATACGCTCACAAAATAAAATTAATAAAATTAGTTAATTTTATTTAATGACGTTTGTTTAGTAATTCCATTTAGAAATGTCTAAGTTAACTTTTTACTCGTTCAATTTTTGTTAAACTAAAAATTTTTAACGGTAAATATTAAAATTATTTTATTAAGGGCACTATAATTTTAATAAAATATATTTAAATTACATTTTTCTATAAAACTACACTAAAATTACCCTAGCCACTACTTTAATCACTAATAACACTACACTTTCACACCGACTACCGCACCACTACGAGTCACCAACCAAACTGATGCGGTGTGTGACCAGCAAGCATCATTGGTTAATGGTCCTTCCCCTCCCTCCCGTAGCTCCCCACCCCTACTTCTATGGAAATCACCAAAATAACCATGTTTCCGTGAAAGTTTTGGCACTGGACAAACTGAATTCGGGACGCCAAAAAGCTCAAGTCTTTTAACATCGTTTTATGAGATGTAGATTGGCCGGAGTTGGCAAGCGGTTGTTGCACGTATTTTATGAATGAATATCGCTTTTTGGCCGATTCATGATTTCGTATGAGGCATTTGCACTGGTGCAGTTGTAACCTTGGTATGTAGGAACGGTATTCTAGAAATATGACGCCGCAGGGGTGTCTTTGACCTAATAAAACTTCGCTCACCCCACAACTTCGAACGTGTCTAGACGATTCTGCACTGTTGCCTTCAAATATTCATTTGTCCTAACTACGTATGTCCAAAGGGGGTTGTAACTCGCTGCCTTTCGGATTGCTGCTAGACATAAATATGTGCTAAAACATTTTGTATTGTAAGATCTTGTGACGCATTAAATTAAAAACAATTTCAATCGAGCTGTAGAAATTTTAGATTGGAAAATTTCAATGGTCAAAAAGGATGAAATACTGATGTATAAATTTTGCTGTAATGGAAAAAATATAATTATAATTAAATCCAAATTAATCTTAAATTATTATACTTTGGTCTAGTAAAAAAAATTAGTTTTACTTTTTTTCAAAAATATAAAGTAGGACATATTTTTAATAGAAAAATATTTAGAAGCAAAAAAAATGTATTAAAAACGTGTAAAACAGAGGTAGTTTTAGCTATAATGCTATTAAAATATTATTTTTTAAAAAAACTTTTAATGCAAATTTTTCAAAAATTTCAATATCAGAAATGTCTTTGTCGGTTTTTGAATGTCTATTTTGTCCCAGTTTATATACGCGTGATTTATTCTAAGGAGATTAGACATGAATATATTTTAATGAAAATGTATTTTACTTCAACTACCTCTAGTTACATTCTGCTGGCGATACATGTCCATCGCAATGTTCTGTTTGGGTAAGTACCATAATGGCCGGGATGTGTTCTAGGAAAGGGTGCGTGGTGTGCTATATCGTTTAGCGTGTTGGTGAGAATTGCTGAAAAATGCGGCAACCCTCCGCGGTCTAGGTCCCGAGTGTGTTCTCGGTAACTTGAAAAACTAGAAATGCTAGCAGCGTTGTAAGTAAGCGTACAGTCACGGGCTGCGATCATGCTCTTGGAATACGTTTCCAACGAATAGAAGTTTTTTGTACCTTTTGTAAGCAAAATATAATTTTTAAGAAAGGAGCTAAAACGATTGAATTTGTTCTTGTTCTAGATTATGTAAGAGCAAATTAAAACTACATTTTAATGTGTTCTGCCTATAATGTAAGTCTTGCCATTAGTCCGAGTGTTGCCTTAGTTAGACTCTTGCACATACTGTGTCTCTTGCCATATAGTCATGTTATAGTGAGAATCTTGCCATTGTTCGGCTCTTGCCATAGTACGAGTCTCGGCATAGTCCATACTCTCCATAGTCCAAAGTGTTTCCACAGTTCGGTTCTTGCCATACTGCGAGTTTTGCTTAGTGATCCTTGCACATGCCGTGTGTCTTGCCATACAGTCATGTTATAGTGAGAATCTTGCCATAGTTCGGCTCTTGCCATACTGGAGTCTTGCAATAGTTCGAGTTATACCATATTGCGACTATTGCCGTAGTGAGAATCTTGCCATAGTTTGATCCTTACCATAGTGTGTCTCCTGCATAGTGCGAGTCATCCAATAGTGAGAATCTTGCCATACTGCGAATCTTGACATAGTCTGATACCTGGTACAATGCGAATCTTGCCATAGTTTAATTCTTACCATACTGTGTATCTTGCCATAGTGGGAGTCTTGCCATAATGCGAATCATCCCATAGCAAGCCTTATTGTGAGTCTTGACATAGTGTGAGTTATGCTATATTGCGACTATTGTCGTAGTGAGAATCTTGCCATAGTCTGATACTTAGTACAATGCGAATCTTGCCATAGTTTAATTCTTACCATACTGTGTATCTTGGCATAGTCCGAGTCTTGCTATAATGCGAGTCATCCCATAGCAAGCCTTATTGTGAGTCTTGACATAGTGTGAGTTAAGCTATATTGCGACTATTGTCGTAGTGAGAATCTTGCCATAGTCTTATACTTAGTACAATGCGAATCTTGCCATAGTTTAATTCTTACCATACTGTGTATCTTGGCATAGTCCGAGTCTTGCCATAATGCGAGTCATCCCATAGCAAGCCTTATTGTGAGTCTTGGAATAGTGTGAGTTATGCTATATTGCGACTATTGTCGTAGTGAGAATGTTGCCATAATGCGACTCTTGCCATAGTCTGATACTTAGTACAATGGGAATCTTGGCATAGTTAAATTCTTACCATACTGTGTATCTTGCCATAGTGGGAGTCTTGCCATAATGCGATTCATCCCATAGCAAGCCTTATTGTGAGTGTTGGCATAGTGTGAGTTATGCTATATTGCGACTATTGTCGTAGTGAGAATGTTGCCATAATGCGACTCTTGCCATAGTCTGATACTTAGTACAATGGGAATCTTGGCATAGTTAAATTCTTACCATACTGTGTACCTTGCCATAGTGGAAGTCTTGCCATAATGCGAGTCATCCCATAGCAAGGCTTACTGTGAGTCTTTCCATTAATAGCATTAATCTGGCCATATTGCGAGTTTTGCCCTTAAATGTGTTAATGAATTATTATCTGCTCAATAACTTGTACTGTGGCCTTGGTAGGTTTGTCAGCTATATTAACTGCAATAATGTCACTGTGTCAATGTATATTATTCCTGTATATGATGGAATTGAAGGTAGGGACATGAAGTAATTAGTGGGGATTACATTTGTATGGTTACGTACTTGAAGTAGGCTATACCTACTCGGTTTCGTGGCCATAAAGCGTCTCCCCTTTATATCCCTTGCAAGAAGGGGGTTGAAGAAGGTGGGGATTACATTTGTATGGTTAGTTACTTGAAGTAGGCTATACATACTCGGTTTCGTGGCCATAAAGCGTCTCCCCTTTACATCCCTTGCAGGAAGAGGGTTGAAGAAGGTAGGGATTACATTTGAATGGTTAGTTACTTGAAGTAGGCTATACCTACTCGGTTTCGTGGCCATAAAGCGTCTCCCCTTTACATCCCTTGCAAGAAGAGGGTTGAAGCAGGTGGGGATTACATTTGTATGGTTACGTACTTGAAGTAGGCTATACCTACTCGGTTTCGTAGCCATAAAGCGTGTCCCCTTTACATCCCTTGCAGGAAGAGGGTTGAAGAAGGTGGGGATTACATTTGTATGGTTACGTACTTGAAGTAGGCTATACCTACTCGGTTTCGTGGCCATAAAGCGTCTCCCCTTTACATCCCTTGCAAGAAGGGGGTTGAAGAAGGTGCGGATTACATTTGTATGGTTACGTACTTGAAGAAGGCTATACCTACTCGGTTTCGTGGCCATAAAGCGTCTCGCCTTTACATCTCTTGCAAGAAGGGGGTTGAAAAAGGTGGGGATTACATTTGTATGGTTACGTACTTGCAGTAGGCTATACCTACTCGGTTTCGTGGCCATAAAGCGTCTCGCCTTTACATCCCTTGCAAGAAGGGTGTTGAAGAAGGTGGGGATTACATTTGTATGGTTACGTACTTGAAGTAGGCTATACCTACTCGGTTTCGTGGCCATAAAGCGTCTCCCCTTTACATCCCTTGCAGGAAGAGGGTTGAAGAAGGTAGGGATTACATTTGTATGGTTAGGTACTTGAAGTAGGCTATACCTACTCGGTTTCGTGGCCATAAAGCGTCTCCCCTTTACATCCCTTGTAAGAAGAGGGTTGAAGAAGGTTGGGATTACATTTGTATCGTTAGGTACTTGAAGTAGGCTATACCTACTCGGTTTCGTGGCCATAAAGCGTCTCCCCTTTACATCCCTTGCAAGAAGAGGGTTGAAGAAGGTGGGGATTACATTTGTATGGTTACGTACTTGAAATAGGCTATACCTACTCGGTTTCGTGGCCATAAAGCGTCTCCCCTTTACATCCCTTGTAAGAAGAGGGTTGAAGTAGGTGGGGATTACATTTGTATGGTTAGTTACTTGAAGTAGGCTATACATACTCGGTTTCGTGGCCATAAAGCGTCTCCCCTTTACATCCCTTGCAGGAAGAGGGTTGAAGAAGGTAGGGATTACATTTGTATGGTTAGTTACTTGAAGTAGGCTATACCTACTCGGTTTCGTGGCCATAAAGCGTCTCCCCCTTACATCCCTTGCAAAAAGAGGGTTGAAGAAGGTGGGGATTACATTTTTATGGTTACGTATTTGAAGTAGGCTATACCTACTCGGTTTCGTGGTCATAAAGCGTCTCGCCTTTACATTCCTTGCAAGAAGAGGGTGGAAGAAGGTGGGGATTACATTTTTATGGTTACGTACTTGAAGTAGGCTATACCTACTCGGTTTCGTGGCCATAAAGCGTCTCCCCTTTACATCCCTTGCAAAAAGAGGGTTGAAGAAGGTGGGGATTACATTTTTATGGTTACGTACTTGAAGTAGGCTATACCTACTCGGTTTCGTGGTCATAAAGCGTCTCGCCTTTACATTCCTTGCAAGAAGAGGGTGGAAGAAGGTGGGGATTACATTTTTATGGTTACGTACTTGAAGTAGGCTATACCTACTCGGTTTCGTGGCCATAAAGCGTCTCCCCTTTACATCCCTTGCAAAAAGAGGGTTGAAGATGGTGGGGATTACATTTTTATGGTTACGTACTTGAAGTAGGCTATACCTACTCGGTTTCGTGGTCATAAAGCGTCTCCCCTTTACATCCCTTGCAAAAAGAGGGTGGAAGAAGGTGGGGATTACATTTGTATGGTTACGTACTTGCAGTAGGCTATACCTACTCGGTTTCGTGGCCATAAAGCGTCTCGCCTTTACATCCCTTGCAAGAAGGGTGTTGAAGAAGGTGGGGATTACATTTGTATGGTTACGTACTTGAAGTAGGCTATACCTACTCGGTTTCGTGGCCATAAAGCGTCTCCCCTTTACATCCCTTGCAGGAAGAGGGTTGAAGAAGGTAGGGATTACATTTGTATGGTTAGGTACTTGAAGTAGGCTATACCTACTCGGTTTCGTGGCCATAAAGCGTCTCCCCTTTACATCCCTTGTAAGAAGAGGGTTGAAGAAGGTTGGGATTACATTTGTATCGTTAGGTACTTGAAGTAGGCTATACCTACTCGGTTTCGTGGCCATAAAGCGTCTCCCCTTTACATCCCTTGCAAGAAGAGGGTTGAAGAAGGTGGGGATTACATTTGTATGGTTACGTACTTGAAATAGGCTATACCTACTCGGTTTCGTGGCCATAAAGCGTCTCCCCTTTACATCCCTTGTAAGAAGAGGGTTGAAGTAGGTGGGGATTACATTTGTATGGTTAGTTACTTGAAGTAGGCTATACATACTCGGTTTCGTGGCCATAAAGCGTCTCCCCTTTACATCCCTTGCAGGAAGAGGGTTGAAGAAGGTAGGGATTACATTTGTATGGTTAGTTACTTGAAGTAGGCTATACCTACTCGGTTTCGTGGCCATAAAGCGTCTCCCCCTTACATCCCTTGCAAAAAGAGGGTTGAAGAAGGTGGGGATTACATTTTTATGGTTACGTATTTGAAGTAGGCTATACCTACTCGGTTTCGTGGTCATAAAGCGTCTCGCCTTTACATTCCTTGCAAGAAGAGGGTGGAAGAAGGTGGGGATTACATTTTTATGGTTACGTACTTGAAGTAGGCTATACCTACTCGGTTTCGTGGCCATAAAGCGTCTCCCCTTTACATCCCTTGCAAAAAGAGGGTTGAAGAAGGTGGGGATTACATTTTTATGGTTACGTACTTGAAGTAGGCTATACCTACTCGGTTTCGTGGTCATAAAGCGTCTCGCCTTTACATTCCTTGCAAGAAGAGGGTGGAAGAAGGTGGGGATTACATTTTTATGGTTACGTACTTGAAGTAGGCTATACCTACTCGGTTTCGTGGCCATAAAGCGTCTCCCCTTTACATCCCTTGCAAAAAGAGGGTTGAAGATGGTGGGGATTACATTTTTATGGTTACGTACTTGAAGTAGGCTATACCTACTCGGTTTCGTGGTCATAAAGCGTCTCCCCTTTACATCCCTTGCAAAAAGAGGGTGGAAGAAGGTGGGGATTACATTTGTATGGTTACGTACTTGAAGTAGGCTATACCTACTCGGTTTCGTGGCCATAAAGCGTCTCCCCTTTACATCCCTTGCAAAAAGAGGGTGGAAGAAGGTGGGGATTACATTTGTATGGTTACGTACTTGAAGTAGGCTATACCTACTCGGTTTCGTGGCCATAAAGCGTCTCGCCTTTACATTCCTTGCAAGAAGAGGGTGGAAGAAGGTGGGGATTGCATGTGTATGGTTAGTTACTTGAAGTAGGCTATACCTACTCGGTTTCGTGGCCATAAAGCGTCTCCCCTTTACATCCCTTGCAAAAAGAGGGTTGAAGAAGGTGGGGATTACATTTTTATGGTTACGTACTTGAAGTAGGCTATACCTACTCGGTTTCGTGGACATAAAGCGTCTCGCCTTTACAACCCTTGCAAGAAGGGGGTTGAAGAAGGTGGGGATTACATTTGTATGGTTACGTACTTGAAGTAGGCTATCCCTACTCGGTTTCGTGGCCATAAAGCGTCTCGCCTTTACAACCCTTGCAAGAAGGGGGTTGTAGATGGTGAGGATTACATTTGTATGGTTACGTACTTGAAGTAGGCTATACCTACTCGGTTTCGTGGCCATAAAGCGTCTCGCCTTTACAACCCTTGCAAGAAGGGGGTTGTAGATGGTGAGGATTACATTTGTATGGTTACATACTTGAAGTAGGCTATACCTACTCGGTTTCGTGGCCATAAAGCGTCTCCCCTTTACATCCCTTGCAAGAAGGGGGTTGAAGAAGGTGGGGATTACATTTGTAGGGTTAGGAACTTGAAGTAGGCTATACCTACTCGGTTTCGTGGCCATAAAGCGTCTCGCCTTTACAACCCTTGCAAGAAGGGGGTTGTAGAGGTGAGGATTACATTTGTATGGTTACGTACTTGAAGTAGGCTATACCTACTCGGTTTCGTGGCCATAAAGCGTCTCGCCTTTACAACCCTTGCAAGAAGGGGGTTGAAGAAGGTGGGGATTACATTTGTATGGTTACGTACTTGAAGTAGGCTATACCTACTCGGTTTCGTGGCCATAAAGCGTCTCGCCTTTACAACCCTTGCAAGAAGGGGGTTGTAGATGGTGAGGATTACATTTGTAGGGTTAGGAACTTGAAGTAGGCTATACCTACTCGGTTTCGTGGCCTTAAAGCGTCTCCCCTTTACATCCCTTGTAAGAAGAGAGTTGAAGAAGGTGAGATGAAATTAGATATGACTAAAAAAAGTACGTAACTCTCCCAGATATTTGGAAAAGGAGTAAAATATGTTATAGTTTGGGCAGGTTTTATTTACCCAAAGTAAATATACTCTCAAACGCGTTGAAAGTGTCTATCCCCTAGGCGGAATTAATAATTTGTTCGTCAAGTTAACTTAAAAAGTGAAATGTTTCTATTTTTCAAGCAATACAAAGTGATTAAACTCTGTTTACAGACAACCGTGTTAAATTGATAAAAGAGACCAATTTGTAAATTCATTTTTTATAGTATAATTTCGTACTAGCTAGTTCATCTTTCCGCTTCTAGATGTTGTCGAGTTCAGTAAAAATATTACTTACATAAGTCTCTGTCATGAAAGATGCATTTTTGTCATAAAATATTAAATTGTAATTAATCTAATTTTGTTTAAAGCGTTTACATTTTAACCAACCCTGTCTATAATTTGACCAAACTGACTATGAAAAATTATATTTCATTAGAACCTTGAAAACTTCAAATGGAAGTGTTTCAATGAAAATTACTATAGTAAGTTGGCTCCTCTTTTAATAGTTATTTTTCCAAAAGAAGTATCTTAAAATTCTTTTTTAAAAGAAATGTCTGCTATTATTGAATGATTCCGTGTTGGGGCAGACGACAGGTAGCAATGAAATCACGTCACTTCGCGCCCAGGGAGACTTCACGTCGCCGGCAGTTACACTTCTACGACTTGTAACATCTCTGACCTGTTGTCGCACCCTTTTTCGATAAAAAGGATCGATTTCATTTCAAAGCCCCGACACATTTATCCAGGTAATTACATAAACAACAGGAAGACACGGCCACCCAGTGGGACCACCCTTACATGGTCTGTAGGTATTTCAACCCTTTTTTTGGAAATCGAACGGTGTGGTCGACTTGTGTCATGCAGCGTCAAGTAGCCCCTCATCATTAATCTCGAGAGACCTACTACGATACAACTGTCGATTCTTTCCGTATCGATACTTGCGATGATGTTGGCCAACTGCATTGTTCTATGAATTTCTCTTTCTTTAAATACAACAATATAGCGATCACGATGTGTTGCTAGAACAATTTAAATAAAGCAATGAACAAAAGATAAGCTGTATCCTTTTCCTTCAATGGGTAAACATTTCCTGTGAAAAACATTAAAATTTTTAAAATATGGAGAATATTTGTTCTAAAGCTTCAACAAAAAAGCTGAATTTGTCGTGGTGTTCTAATATTCAAAGATGTACGTGCACAAACCGAAGCTCTGTCACTGTCCCTGGTATTTCTGAAATAGAACTGGTCCAGTCAGTACGTGCACAAACCGAAGCTCTGTCACTGCCACTGGTATTTCTGGAGTAGAACTGGTCCAGTCAGTACGTGTACAAACCGAAGCTCTGTCACTGCCACTGGTATTTCTGGAGTAGAACTGGTCCAGTCAGTACGTGCACAAACCGAAGCTCTGTCACTGCCACTGGTATTTCTGGAGTAGAACTGGTCCAGTCAGTACGTGCACAAACCGAAGCTCTGTCACTGTCACTGGTATTTCTGGAGTAGAACTGGTCCAGTCAGTACGTGCACAAACCGAAGCTCTGTCACTGCCACTGGTATTTCTGGAGTAGAACTGGTCCAGTCAGTACGTGTACAAACCGAAGCTCTGTCACTGTCCCTGGTATTTCTGGAGAAGAACTGGTCCAGTCAGTACGTGCACAAATCGAAGCTCTGTCACTGTCCCTGGTATTTCTGGAGAAGAACTGGTCCAGTCAGTACGTGCACAAATCGAAGTTCTGTCACTGTCCCTGGTATTTCTGGAGTAGAACTGGTCCAGTCAGTACGTGCACAAACCGAAGCTCTGTCACTGTCCCTGGTATTTCTGGAGAAGAACTGGTCCAGTCAGTACGTGCACAAACCGAAGCTCTGTCACTGTCACTGGTATTTCTGGAGTAGAACTGGTCCAGTCAGTACGTGCACAAACCGAAGCTCTGTCACTGTCACTGGTATTTCTGAAATAGAACTCGTCCAGTCAGTACGTGCACAAACCGATGCTCTGTCACTGTCACTGGTATTTCTGGAGTAGAACTGGTCCAGTCAGTACGTGCACAAACCGAAGCTCTGTCACTGCCACTGGTATTTCTGAAATAGAACTCGTCCAGTCAGTACGTGCACAAACCGATGCTCTGTCACTGTCACTGGTATTTCTGAAATAGAACTCGTCCAGTCAGTACGTGCACAAACCGAAGCTCTGTCACTGTCACTGGTATTTCTGGAGTAGAACTGGTCCAGTCAGTACGTGCACAAACCGAAGCTCTGTCACTGCCACTGGTATTTCTGGAGAAGAACTGGTCCAGTCAGTACGTGCACAAACCGAAGCTCTGTCACTGCCACTGGTATTTCTGGAGTAGAACTGGTCCAGTCAGTACGTGCACAAACCGAAGCTCTGTCACTGCCACTGGTATTTCTGAAATAGAACTCGTCCAGTCAGTACGTGCACAAACCGATGCTCTGTCACTGTCACTGGTATTTCTGGAGTAGAACTGGTCCAGTCAGTACGTGCACAAACCGAAGCTCTGTCACTGTCACTGGTATTTCTGGAGTAGAACTGGTCCAGTCAGTACGTGCACAAACCGAAGCTCTGTCACTGTCCCTGGTATTTCTGGAGAAGAACTGGTCCAGTCAGTACGTGCACAAACCGAAGCTCTGTCACTGTCCCTGGTATTTCTGGAGAAGAACTGGTCCAGTCAGTACGTGCACAAATCGAAGCTCTGTCACTGTCCCTGGTATTTCTGGAGAAGAACTGGTCCAGTCAGTACGTGCACAAATCGAAGTTCTGTCACTGTCCCTGGTATTTCTGGAGTAGAACTGGTCCAGTCAGTACGTGCAAAAACCGAAGCTCTGTCACTGCCACTGGTATTTCTGGAGTAGAACTGGTCCAGTCAGTACGTGCACAAACCGGAAGCTCTGTCACTGTCCCTGGTATTTCTGGAGTAGAACTGGTCCAGTCAGTACGTGCACAAACCGAAGCTCTGTCACTGCCACTGGTATTTCTGGAGTAGAACTGGTCCAGTCAGTATGTGCACAAACCGAAGCTCTGTCACTGCCACTGGTATTTCTGGAGTAGAACTGGTCCAGTCAGTACGTGCACAAACCGAAGCTCTGTCACTGTCCCTGGTATTTCTGGAGTAGAACTGGTCCAGTCAGTACGTGCACAAACCGAAGCTCTGTCACTGCCACTGGTATTTCTGGAGTAGAACTGGTCCAGTCAGTACGTGCACAAACCGGAAGCTCTGTCACTGTCCCTGGTATTTCTGGAGAAGAACTGGTCCAGTCAGTACGTGCACAAACCGAAGGTCTGTCACTGTCACTGGTATTTCTGGAGTAGAACTGGTCCAGTCAGTACGTGCACAAACCGAAGCTCTGTCACTGTCCCTGGTATTTCTGGAGAAGAACTGGTCCAGTCAGTACGTGCACAAATCGAAGTTCTGTCACTGTCCCTGGTATTTCTGGAGAAGAACTGGTCCAATCAGTACGTGCACAAATCGAAGTTCTGTCACTGTCCCTGTTATTTCTGGAGAAGAACTGGTCCAATCAGTACGTGCACAAATCGAAGTTCTGTCACTGTCCCTGGTATTTCTGGAGAAGAACTGGTCCAGTCAGTACGTGCACAAATCGAAGCTCTGTCACTGTCCCTGGTATTTCTGGAGAAGAACTGGTCCAATCAGTACGTGCACAAATCGAAGTTCTGTCACTGTCCCTGGTATTTCTGGAGAAGAACTGGTCCAATCAGTACGTGCACAAATCGAAGTTCTGTCACTGTCCCTTTTATTTCTGGAGAAGAACTGGTCCAGTCAGTACGTGCACAAACCGAAGTTCTGTCACTGTCCCTGGTATTTCTGGAGTAGAACTGGTCCAGTCAGTACGTGTACAAACCGAAGCTCTGTCACTGTCCCTGGTATTTCTGGAGAAGAACTGGTCCAGTCAGTACGTGCACAAACTGAAGCTCTGTCACTGTCCCTGGTATTTATGGAGTAGAACTGGTCCAGTCAGTACGTGCACAAACCGAAGCTCTGTCACTGCGACTGGTATTTCTGGAGTAGAACTGGTCCAGTCAGTACGTGCACAAACCGATGCTCTGTCACTGTCACTGGTATTTCTGGAGTAGAACTGGTCCAGTCAGTACGTGCACAAACCGAAGCTCTGTCACTGCCACTGGTATTTCTGGAGTAGAACTGGTCCAGTCAGTACGTGCACAAACCGATGCTCTGTCACTGTCACTGGTATTTCTGGAGTAGAACTGGTCCAGTCAGTACGTGCACAAACCGAAGCTCTGTCACTGCCACTGGTATTTATGGAGTAGAACTGGTCCAGTCAGTACGTGTACAAACCGAAGCTCTGTCACTGTCACTGGTATTTCTGGAGTAGAACTGGTCCAGCCAGTACGTGCACAAACCGAAGCTCTGTCATTGTCCCTGGTATTTATGGAGTAGAACTGGTCCAGTCAGTACGTGCACAAACCGAAGCTCTGTCACTGTCCCTGGTATTTATGGAGTAGAACTGGTCCAGTCAGTACGTGCACAAACCGAAGCTCTGTCACTGTCCCTGGTATTTATGGAGTAGAACTGGTCCAGTCAGTACGTGCACAAACCGAAGCTCTGTCACTGTCCCTGGTATTTATGGAGTAGAACTGGTCCAGTCAGTACGTGCACAAACCGAAGCTCTGTCACTGTCACTGGTATTTCTGAAATAGAACTGGTCCAGTCAGTATCAGTAACAACCTACAAGTTATGATTTAATAATTTTTGAAAAGGTACAAATTTTCTTTGGAAAACAAACGTAAGATCTTTCAATTCCCTCGTTTTTAAACTTTTGTGCAACCTTAATTTATTAGTCCTTGATAATTTTCAAAAACATTAAGTTGTAACAAATGTCTATTTGTTATTGTTCATCATAGTTTGTTATAATTATGAATTCATTTTAACTAAATTAAATTTGTACAAAAATAAACATTATTATTATTATAATTAAAGAAGAAATATGCTACAACTCACAAATATAAAAACTTTATTTTCATACGCGTTTCAACGACAATTTGTCGTCATCATCAGTGGTGCTAGACAAATCAAATTAACTAAAAAAAACCACTAAGCAAACTATAAAGTTTTAACAAAAGTAAAAACCAGATCTGGGCATCTGGTTTAAAGAAGTTTTTGTTAAAACTTTATAGGTTATGTTTAGTGTTTTTTTTTTTTTTTTTTTAGTTATAACTTTCACTCACTTATATTATTTATTATTATTATTTTGTTTTGTTTTGTTTAGGATGTCAAACAGTATTTCTGTTACCGCCTTAGAAATGGACGTATTGTAAATAGCAGATAGGTTTAAGGTTGGGAATGGCAGTGTGATCAGGATTGGGAATAGTAGATAGGATTAGGATTGGTAATAACTGATAATATTAGGGTAGGGAATAGCTGATATGATAAAGATTCGGAATAGCAGATATTAAGGTTGGAAATAGCAGATAGGATTATTATTGGTAATAGCAGATAGTAGGGTAGGGAATAAAAGATATGATTATGATTGGTAATAACATATACGATATGGTTGAATTAGGATTGGCAATAACAAATATTATTAAGATTGTGAATATCACATAGAATTAGGATTTGTAATAACATATTCGATTAACATTGGGAATAGCAGATAAGATTAGGATTGGTAATAACATATACGATATGGTTGAATTAGGATTGGCAATAACAAATATTATTAAGATTGTGAATATCACATAGAATTAGGATTTGTAATAACATATTCGATTAACATTGGGAATAGCAGATAAGATTAGGATTGGTAATAACATATACGATATGGTTGAATTAGGATTGGCAATAACAAATATTATTAAGATTGTGAATATTACTTTGAATTAGGATTTGTAATAACATATCCGATTAACTTTGGGAATAGCAGATAACATTAGGATTGGTAATTACAGGTACGATATGGGTGAAATAGCTCATTGAATTAGGATTGGCAATAACAAATATTATTAAGATTGTGAATATCAGATAGGATTAGGATTTGGAATAACATATACGATTAATATTGGGAATAGCAGATAAGAATATAATTAGTAATTACATATACGATTAAAATTGGATTCGAATATCAAATAGGATTAGGATTGATAATTACAAATACGATAAAGGTTGGGAATAGTAGGTAGAATTAGGATTTGGAATAACATATAATATTAAGGTTGGGAATAGTTAGAAGGATTAAGATTGGTAATTGCAGATACGAATAAAATTTGATACGAATATCAAATAGGATTAGGATTGATAATTACAAATACGATTAAGGTTGGGAATAGCAGCTTGGATTAGGATTGGTAATTGCAGATACGAATAAAACTTAATACGAATATCAAATAGGATTAGGATTGATAATTACAAATACGATAAAGGTTTGGAATAGTAGGTAGAATTAGGATTTGGAATAACATATAATATTAAGGTTGGGAATAGCAGCTTGGATTAGGATTGGTAATTGCAGATACGAATAAAACTTAATACGAATATCAAATAAGATTAGGATTGATAATTACAAATACGATAAAGGTTTGGAATAGTAGGTAGAATTAGGATTTGGAATAACATATAATATTAAGGTTGGGAATAGCAGCTTGGATTAGGATTGGTAATTGCAGATACGAATAAAACTTAATACGAATATCAAATAGGATTAGGATTGATAATTACAAATACGATAAAGGTTTGGAATAGTAGGTAGAATTAGGATTTGGAATAACATATAATATTAAGGTTGGGAATAGCAGCTTGGATTAGGATTGGTAATTGCAGATACGAATAAAACTTAATACGAATATCAAATAGGATTAGGATTGATAATTACAAATACGATAAAGGTTTGGAATAGTAGGTAGAATTAGGATTTGGAATAACATATAATATTAAGGTTGGGAATAGTTAGAAGGATTAAGATTGGTAATTGCAGATACGAATAAAATTTGATACGAATATCAAATAGGATTAGGATTGATAATTACAAATACGATTAAGGTTGGGAATAGCAGCTTGGATTAGGATTGGTAATTGCAGATACGAATAAAACTTAATACGAATATCAAATAGGATTAGGATTGATAATTACAAATACGATAAAGGTTGGGAATAGTAGGTAGAATTAGGATTTGGAATAACATATAATATTAAGGTTGGGAATAGTTAGAAGGATTAAGATTGGTAATTGCAGATACGAATAAAATTTGATACGAATATCAAATAGGATTAGGATTGATAATTACAAATACGATAAAGGTTGGGAATAGTAGGTAGAATTAGGATTTGGAATAACATATAATATTAAGGTTGGGAATAGTTAGAAGGATTAAGTTTGGTAATTGCAGATACGAATAAAATTTGATACGAATATCAAATAGGATTAGGATTGATAATTACAAATACGATAAAGGTTGGGAATAGTAGGTAGAATTAGGATTTGGAATAACATATAATATTAAGGTTGGGAATAGTTAGAAGGATTAAGATTGGTAATTGCAGATACGAATAAAATTTGATACGAATATCAAATAGGATTAGGATTGATAATTACAAATACGATAAAGGTTGGGAATAGTAGGTAGAATTAGGATTTGGAATAACATATAATATTAAGGTTGGGAATAGTTAGAAGGATTAAGATTGGTAATTGCAGATACGAATAAAACTTAATACGAATATCAAATAGGATTAGGATTGATAATTACAAATACGATAAAGGTTGGGAATAGTAGGTAGAATTAGGATTTGGAATAACATATAATATTAAGGTTGGGAATAGTTAGAAGGATTAAGATTGGTAATTGCAGATACGAATAAAATTTGATACGAATATCAAATAGGATTAGGATTGATAATTACAAATACGATAAAGGTTGGGAATAGTAGGTAGAATTAGGATTTGGAATAACATATAATATTAAGGTTGGGAATAGTTAGAAGGATTAAGATTGGTAATTGCAGATACGAATAAAATTTGATACGAATATCAAATAGGATTAGGATTGATAATTACAAATACGATAAAGGTTGGGAATAGTAGGTAGAATTAGGATTTGGAATAACATATAATATTAAGGTTGGGAATAGTTAGAAGGATTAAGATTGGTAATTGCAGATACGAATAAAATTTGATACGAATATCAAATAGGATTAGGATTGATAATTACAAATACGATAAAGGTTGGGAATAGTAGGTAGAATTAGGATTTGGAATAACATATAATATTAAGGTTGGGAATAGTTAGAAGGATTAAGATTGGTAATTGCAGATACGAATAAAATTTGATACGAATATCAAATAGGATTAGGATTGATAATTACAAATACGATAAAGGTTGGGAATAGTAGGTAGAATTAGGATTTGGAATAACATATAATATTAAGGTTGGGAATAGTTAGAAGGATTAAGATTGGTAATTGCAGATACGAATAAAATTTGATACGAATATCAAATAGGATTAGGATTGATAATTACAAATACGATAAAGGTTTGGAATAGTAGGTAGAATTAGGATTTGGAATAACATATAATATTAAGGTTGGGAATAGTTAGAAGGATTAAGATTGGTAATTGCAGATACGAATAAAATTTGATACGAATATCAAATAGGATTAGGATTGATAATTACAAATACGATAAAGGTTGGGAATAGTAGGTAGAATTAGGATTTGGAATAACATATAATATTAAGGTTGGGAATAGTTAGAAGGATTAAGATTGGTAATTGCAGATACGAATAAAATTTGATACGAATATCAAATAGGATTAGGATTGATAATTACAAATACGATAAAGGTTTGGAATAGTAGGTAGAATTAGGATTTGGAATAACATATAATATTAAGGTTGGGAATAGTTAGAAGGATTAAGATTGGTAATTGCAGATACGAATAAAATTTGATACGAATATCAAATAGGATTAGGATTGATAATTACAAATACGATAAAGGTTTGGAATAGTAGGTAGAATTAGGATTTGGAATAACATATAATATTAAGGTTGGGAATAGTTAGAAGGATTAAGATTGGTAATTGCAGATACGAATAAAATTTGATACGAATATCAAATAGGATTAGGATTGATAATTACAAATACGATAAAGGTTTGGAATAGTAGGTAGAATTAGGATTTGGAATAACATATAATATTAAGGTTGGGAATAGTTAGAAGGATTAAGATTGGTAATTGCAGATACGAATAAAATTTGATACGAATATCAAATAGGATTAGGATTGATAATTACAAATACGATAAAGGTTTGGAATAGTAGGTAGAATTAGGATTTGGAATAACATATAATATTAAGGTTGGGAATAGTTAGAAGGATTAAGATTGGCAATTGCAGATACGAATAAAATTTGATACGAATATCAAATAGGATTAGGATTGATAATTACAAATACGATAAAGGTTTGGAATAGTAGGTAGAATTAGGATTTGGAATAACATATAATATTAAGGTTGGGAATAGTTAGAAGGATTAAGATTGGTAATTGCAGATACGAATAAAATTTGATACGAATATCAAATAGGATTAGGATTGATAATTACAAATACGATAAAGGTTGGGAATAGTAGGTAGAATTAGGATTTGGAATAACATATAATATTAAGGTTGGGAATAGTTAGAAGGATTAAGATTGGTAATTGCAGATACGAATAAAATTTGATACGAATATCAAATAGGATTAGGATTGATAATTACAAATACGATTAAGGTTGGGAATAGCAGCTTGGATTAGGATTGGTAATTGCAGATACGAATAAAACTTAATACGAATATCAAATAGGATTAGGATTGATAATTACAAATACGATAAAGGTTTGGAATAGTAGGTAGAATTAGGATTTGGAATAACATATAATATTAAGGTTGGGAATAGCAGCTTGGATTAGGATTGGTAATTGCAGATACGAATAAAACTTAATACGAATATCAAATAAGATTAGGATTGATAATTACAAATACGATAAAGGTTTGGAATAGTAGGTAGAATTAGGATTTGGAATAACATATAATATTAAGGTTGGGAATAGCAGCTTGGATTAGGATTGGTAATTGCAGATACGAATAAAACTTAATACGAATATCAAATAGGATTAGGATTGATAATTACAAATACGATAAAGGTTTGGAATAGTAGGTAGAATTAGGATTTGGAATAACATATAATATTAAGGTTGGGAATAGCAGCTTGGATTAGGATTGGTAATTGCAGATACGAATAAAACTTAATACGAATATCAAATAGGATTAGGATTGATAATTACAAATACGATAAAGGTTTGGAATAGTAGGTAGAATTAGGATTTGGAATAACATATAATATTAAGGTTGGGAATAGTTAGAAGGATTAAGATTGGTAATTGCAGATACGAATAAAATTTGATACGAATATCAAATAGGATTAGGATTGATAATTACAAATACGATTAAGGTTGGGAATAGCAGCTTGGATTAGGATTGGTAATTGCAGATACGAATAAAACTTAATACGAATATCAAATAGGATTAGGATTGATAATTACAAATACGATAAAGGTTGGGAATAGTAGGTAGAATTAGGATTTGGAATAACATATAATATTAAGGTTGGGAATAGTTAGAAGGATTAAGATTGGTAATTGCAGATACGAATAAAATTTGATACGAATATCAAATAGGATTAGGATTGATAATTACAAATACGATAAAGGTTGGGAATAGTAGGTAGAATTAGGATTTGGAATAACATATAATATTAAGGTTGGGAATAGTTAGAAGGATTAAGATTGGTAATTGCAGATACGAATAAAATTTGATACGAATATCAAATAGGATTAGGATTGATAATTACAAATACGATAAAGGTTGGGAATAGTAGGTAGAATTAGGATTTGGAATAACATATAATATTAAGGTTGGGAATAGTTAGAAGGATTAAGATTGGTAATTGCAGATACGAATAAAATTTGATACGAATATCAAATATTATTAGGATTGATAATTACAAATACGATTAAGGTTGGGAATAGCAGCTTGGATTAGGATTGGTAATTGCAGATACGAATAAAACTTAATACGAATATCAAATAGGATTAGGGTTGATAACGACAAATACGATTAAGGTTGAGAATAGCAGGTAGAATTAGGATTTGGAATAACATATAATATTAAGGTTGGGAATAGCAGCTTGGATTAGGATTGGTAATTACAGATATGAATAAAATTGGGTACGAATATCAAATAGGATTAGGGTTGATAATTACAAATACGATTAAGGTTGGGAATAGCAGCTTGGATTAGGATTGGTAATTGCAGATACGAATAAAACTTAATACGAATATCAAATAGGATTAGGGTTGATAACGACAAATACGATTAAGGTTGAGAATAGCAGGTAGAATTAGGATTTGGAATAACATATACGATTAAGGTTGGGAATAGCAGGTAGGATTAGGATTGGTAATTACAGATATGAATAAAATTGGGTACGAATATCAAATAGGATTAGGATTGTTAATTAAAGATACGATTAAGGTTGGAAATATCTGATAGGATTATGAATGGTAATAAGAGATACAATTAGAGTTGGGATAGCTGATTGGATTAGAATTTGGAATAACAGATACAATTAAGATTGTGAATAGCAGATTGTATTAGGATTGGTAATAACGAATTGTACTGGGAATTATACGGAATAGCGAATTATACGAGATACGAATTATATTGGGAATAGCGGATAGGATTAGGATTAGTAGTAATAGATATGATTGAGATTGCACAGGGTTATAATATGAAATAGCAGATGGGATTGATCCATTTTTGTTCCACAAAGTCTTCGCTTTGTTACATTCAACTGCAGAAAATTGGAACTGGATTTCAGTGGCGTATATAGGATTTGATCTTGGGAAGGGGGAATTATTTCCCCAAAAAGCCAAAAACGTTTTCATTTCAATTTTGATTTTTAAGAAATTAATTTTTTACTTGGGTAATATTACAAAAAAACATATCCGAGAGAAGTAAACAATGGAATAGTATACCAGACTGGCGCGTTTGTGTATACGATTTAATACAAAAAATAAAGATAGTAGTCTAGATTTTAACTCGTTAAAATAACCAATAAGCACCCGTGTGAGAAATTTTAAATATTTTCTCTGTTCTATTTTTAAAAACAAAATATTTTCCATTAGTTTTCGTTAAGGCGGGTCGATTCTAAATATACCCTCTTGTAACAGCTAAGGACTTCGCCAGAACAAGGACGTACTGAATTCTGCACAATTACTCTACAGCGCAACAGTTATATATAGCAAAGTAAAATAGAACCGAAGTAATAACACTTGGTAGCAGCTGTCTATAAATTACATTAATGAACGCGTCCTTTATCCGAAATTAAAATTACAGCCCTGATATTTCAAGTTGTAATTTATAGCTACTCCGTTTTGTAAAAACGCCACGACAATCGTCGGCCAGAGAAAGGGGTGTTTACGGTGTTAATCTATCAGCTTGTAAGCTGCCAACTGCGCCGTAAGAAAAAGTGATTTAAGTGTTACCAACATTATAATTAAGCAGCGTGGACGATGTCTTTATAAGAACCCTTTGAGAGAGGTTCAAAGTGACTCGGTTGAATTATACACAGCGTTTGATTAGAACAGACGAACACGAAGATATACATTCGTTCAGTTAGGCGATTTGCTCGCGCCTAACTGGAAATGAAATTTAAAAGTAGTACAACAAATAAAAGACGTACACAAACTCATAAATTATCATTTATTTACTCAGTCGCGTTTCAATGACAAAGTCGTCATCATTAAAGTGTTGCTACAACAAACTCTAACTTACAACTCAATCAGTTTTCCCCTTACAGTGCAGACTCTCAAGCAGTACATTTGTCGCAGGGGTGATCCTCTAGTTACTCACATGGAGCGATATTGCCTACCGAACCGCGTGAGTTATTTCTTTGATCTTGGTCGGGATTTTTTATCGGATCTCATCCGCAGGATCTCTTTATTCTCTCATATAGTTTTCTCCTTGTTTCAGTCAAGACAGGAACGTCTAGGACTGATACCGTCGCAATCGGTATTCAATTTTATTTCTATTGATATTGTTTTTGAGTTCGTATATCTGAATCGTTTATACCTATTTTTTCTTTATGTAGAATCTCAATTACTGTCTTCTTCTGCAATCAAGCATTATAAAAAAATTACCCGATTGTAATATTAGATAAGATGTTCACTAAAATCTCTGATCTTTAACACTTGTTAGTCCTGTAACACACGAGCACAACCGCAGGATGGAGATCCTGACACACGAGCAGCTACCGCTGCAGCCAGCTTGGGAAACTTTACTGAAACCACAGGAGGGAGATCCTGACACACGAGCCCCAACCGCAGGATGGAGATCCTGATACACGAGCCTCAACCGCAGGATGGAGATACTGACACACGAGTCGCAATCGCTGCAGCCAGCCTGGAATACCTAACAGCAACCGCAGGTTGGAGATCCTGACACACGAGCCCTAACCACAGGATGGAGATCCTGACACACGAGCCCCAACCGCATGATGGAGATCCTGACACACGAGCCCAAAACGCAGGATGGAGATCCTGACACACGAGCCCCAAACGCAGGATGGAGTTCCTGACGCACGAGCAGCAACCGCTACAGCCAGATTGGCTGCGGAAACTTAACCGCAACCGCAGGAGGGAGATCCTGAAAAGGTCAGCCGCTAAGTGTTTGGCTCTTAAAAGAAATATGGTCTAAAGAGACCTTTCCCTTAGAATGCAACAAGTGTGATTAAAAAAAATCGCAGTTAGTTTTTTGATAAATAAGTATTTAGATGCACAAATTAAAATACAAGGAAACGTCGTCGAGTGCACCCTTTCATCATTGTCAGGCTGTAGAAGACATGATGACAGAGGCTGTAGAAGAGTGCGTTTACGACCATGATGACAGAGTTGAGAGAAGCGGCGAGAAATGTTTCAACAATGTATTTCCGGATGAGGCAAATTATTTTCTAAGAGTTATCAGAAGGATATAACAACTCCATAAAAACGAAGGTAACAAATATATGAGAGCTCTATTTCAGCTTTAGAGATGTTGGTTGGGACATTTAGGTTTGAAACAAGTAAAAAAAAAAACTCTTGGCCGAAAGAGTTGTCGATTATACGCGGCAAGAATGTGACGGTTGATTTGCCGCAGCCCCAGAACCACAAAGCGTTTGTATTGGCGTCTGAATGATTTTATGAACTTTCCAACCGCGGTGGTGTGACGCAAAGCGCTTGTGTTAATTAAACATCCAACACATACTAGAAAGGTTGACTTTGTTCCGTATGTACCGTGGGGGGGCATGAGATGTTCCAAGGGCAGATGTAAGCCTATTTCTTAATGCCCCATCTCATCGAACAGCTCCTACTCTAGGAAACATGATTGTCTTTGTCGAAGCTGTGAAATTCCCCTTGAGTGAATGGCTCGCCATTTGACAATTTTTTTAGGCTCACCCCCTGCGCATTCTTTGTGTGAATATAGGTCTTCACATGTATTTTTTACAAGACCAATAACAGTTTAATTTCGTTGGTGGCTGTGAACCAGGTAGCCTTGGTAATTTAATTCTCTGCTCTGGTTTCGTCACGCGTAATGTTACAATTGGAGGCTGCTCTGGTTTCGTCACGCGTAATGTTACAATTGGAGGCTGTTCTGGTTTCGTCACGTGTAATGTTACAATCGGAGACTGCTCTGGTTTCGTCACGCGTAATGTTACAATTGGAGGCTGCTCTGGTTTCGTCACGCGTAATGTTACAATTGGAGGCTGCTCTGGTTTCGTCACGTGTAATGTTACAATCGGAGACTGCTCTGGTTTCGTCACGCGTAATGTTACAATTGGAGGCTGCTCTGGTTTCGTCACGCGTAATGTTACAATTGGAGGCTGCTCTGGTTTCGTCACGCGTAATGTTACAATTGGAGGCTGCTCTGGTTTCGTCACGTGTAATGTTACAATTGGATGCTGCTCTGGTTTCGTCACGTGTAATGTTACAATTGGAGGCTGCTCTGGTTTCGTCACGTGTAATGTTACAATCGGAGACTGCTCTGGTTTCGTCACGCGTAATGTTACAATTGGAGGCTGCTCTGGTTTCGTCACGCGTAATGTTACAATCGGAGACTGCTCTGGTTTCGTCACGCGTAATGTTACAATCGGAGACTGCTCTGGTTTCGTCACGCGTAATGTTACAATCGGAGACTGCTCTGGTTTCGTCACGCGTAATGTTACAATTGGAGGCTGCTCTGGTTTCGTCACGTGTAATGTTACAATTGGAGGCTGCTCTGGTTTCGTCACGCGTAATGTTACAATCGGAGACTGCTCTGGTTTCGTCACGCGTAATGTTACAATTGGAGGCTGCTCTGGTTTCGTCACGCGTAATGTTACAATTGGATGCTGCTCTGGTTTCGTCACGCGTAATGTTACAATCGGAGACTGCTCTGGTTTCGTCACGCGTAATGTTACAATTGGAGGCTGCTCTGGTTTCGTCACGCGTAATGTTACAATTGGATGCTGCTCTGGTTTCGTCACGCGTAATGTTACAATCGGAGACTGCTCTGGTTTCGTCACGCGTAATGTTACAATTGGATGCTGCTCTGGTTTCGTCACGTGTAATGTTACAATTGGAGGCTGTTCTGGTTTCGTCACGTGTAATGTTACAATTGGAGGCTGTTCTGGTTTCGTCACGTGTAATGTTACAATCGGAGACTGCTCTGGTTTCGTCACGCGTAATGTTACAATTGGATGCTGCTCTGGTTTCGTCACGTGTAATGTTACAATTGGAGGCTGCTCTGGTTTCGTCACGCGTAATGTTACAATTGGAGGCTGTTCTGGTTTCGTCACGTGTAATGTTACAATCGGAGACTGCTCTGGTTTCGTCACGCGTAATGTTACAATTGGAGGCTGCTCTGGTTTCGTCACGTGTAATGTTACAATTGGAGGCTGCTCTGGTTTCGTCACGCGTAATGTTACAATTGGAGGCTGCTCTGGTTTCGTCACGCGTAATGTTACAATTGGAGGCTGCTCTGGTTTCGTCACGCGTAATGTTACAATTGGAGGCTGCTCTGGTTTCGTCACGTGTAATGTTACAATTGGAGGCTGCTCTGGTTTCGTCACGCGTAATGTTACAATTGGAGGCTGCTCTGGTTTCGTCACGTGTAATGTTACAATCGGAGACTGCTCTGGTTTCGTCACGCGTAATGTTACAATTGGAGGCTGCTCTGGTTTCGTCACGCGTAATGTTACAATTGGAGGCTGCTCTGGTTTCGTCACGCGTAATGTTACAATTGGAGGCTGCTCTGGTTTCGTCACGCGTAATGTTACAATTGGAGGCTAGTAAATAAACTTCAAGTTGCAATTCGTTCACAGGAAATCTATTTAATTTTTAAACAGATGTATCACAAGTATGCTGTTAATTGATTAAATTTTTTTGAAAACTTTTTTGGCTATAAACATATAATTTCGCGTCAGTATAGTTTCCGTCAGATTAATAGCGTCAGTATAAATTCCATCAGGTTACGCTTTAAGTCACCTCATAGTGAATTCAATGATAACATATGATTTCATAAATCAGCTGATTTTATGTTATACGTAAAAGAAACAGGACACAAATATACAGACATTCACCATAACCTAAAAATCCTACACATCAACAAAAAAGGACCACATCTCAACACACTAGAACAATATGCAATTTACAGACACACAAAAACACAAAGTACAAACATATTAAACGAACAAACACAATACAAATCACACATACTATTTGATACTATCGAAAACCTACCTATAAAACCGTCAACGCTTGACCCAACATCTCCAATGAAGATCGGCACATAGCGATCGAAAACGTTCTGTCTCAGTAAGTTTTAACAAATTTACTAAATTCAAAGTTCGGATAGTCATAAACTATTAAGTGATTAATAAGATACACCGAACGTAATGGGCAATAAAATTCAAGAAGTCATCTGTATATGTCCGAGTGTAGAAATAGTTTTCACTTTTTCAAATGGCCATATCTGAATATTTCATTTTCCAATGTTTAAATCTATATTACAAAAATATCTGTAGTGAAATCAGGCCTACAGTAAGCTCTCTCATGTAATCATCGCAGATAACCATCCTCAACTCTTGGTTTCACAACCAACTGAATCGAAAATAATAAATATACTACTTTTAAATTTATCAGGATTTAAGCTCTTCCACATTCATTTTCACTGAATGCAGTCTAGATAATGTTTTAAGTGTGTAGAATAAGGTTTTGTGTGTTGCGGTTTTGTTTAAACCTTTTTACTTAGAAACAATTGCGTGTAGGAAAACATATTAGTGAGACATTTGAATGACTTTTTTTTCCAAACAAAGACACGATATATATATATATATATATATATATATATATATATATATATATATATATATACATATATATAATAAATTTAAAATATTTCACAAACAATACTTCTAATGAATATATTTATTCAAAGCTTTTCGCCGATAAAATAGTACCAGCATCTTCAGGAAAATAATTATCTCCTGAATAAATAAAATAAAATAATTATTTTCCTGAAGATGCTGGTACTATTTTATCGGCAAAAATCTTTGAATAAATATATTCATTAAAAGTATTCTTGTTTTTGAAATATTTTAAATTTAATAACTATATTACAAGAAAACGTATCACCATATTTAATATATATATATATATCAGTGTATGTGTGTGTGTGTGTGTCTGTGTGCGCGCGCACATGTATATGTTGTTCAAAATTCCTTACGTATTTTCTTAATAACATATTTGATTCCATTTAGTACTGATCTAGAGTTGGTCGTCCAATAGGTGTAAAATAAATAATCAGCTAAAGTTAACGTCAGTGGCACACCAAACCACTGATGCGGCGCGGTAGAGGTTATTTATCTTCTTCTGCCTTCCTCCCATCTTTTAATTTTTACTTTCGCTATTCTTCATTTATTACCTCCATTCCTCTTAACTATCCGCACGTAATCATTTCTTTGGATCTTTCCTTCCTATAATTAAATCGTGTATTTATTCATCTGATATTCGTCTCACACAGTACTTATCAGTCTGGAAGCCGTCATCTTGTTTTGTCTGTCTTCACGCATCCCTTATAATTTTAAAAGCCTTATTGTGTGTCTGAGAAACATATAGAAAATATCCGCCCACACCTGCGGTTTCTTAAGGATGGTTCAATAAAGATAAAACAACTCGAGACACTATTGCCTTCTGTTACCTTTTTTCTGTTCAAAATTGTTTTAAATCGTACGAATATTTGTTTCCTCAAATGTGTCTTTACATTTTTTTACAACTACCTGCTTACAAGGAACAAGGCATGTGGAATGATTTATTAGGATACCTGCACATTTCGTAAGCTTGGTGTTTGGGAATATCATGATAATTTTTTTAAACGAAGAAAATACATTTAACTAAATTTTGAAATAGGTTTAACTAAATTAACAATAGCTGTCTTATTCCTTATACCGATAATTGTTAACCGGTACAGTTCCCGAGGCATAGCAAGAGACTTGCCCGGCCGATCACTTTGTCATGTTCACCAATGTCCCACATAAAGGGATTGGTTGACAGCACGGAGACATCAGACAAGGTTTGTAGAGAACTTAATACGAAATAAAATTAAGAACCAAAAGAACAACAATGGGACTACGTACTATAACAATATTTCAAGTGAGTAATATTTATAAGTTAAAAATAACATTCACTAACGGGAGGTTTCACTTATGTTAGTATTGGGGCGCCTAATAACAAGGCAATACTAAATACAACGTAGTGTGTATGCAGGAATTGAAGGCGTAATGATACTGCTAAACGTTTCCTATGTCATAGGTTTCAAAGTAATGTAACTATACACAATAACAAAACTAAACAAAATACTACACTGAAGGTATATAGCAAATAAAATGAAAATTACAACTCATGTGAAGAAAATAGGAGATTTAATGTATTTTATTTTTACTCCCAAGTAGCGCGTTGGCTCCTTAAATGAAGCCATTGTTTCGAAAGGCGTCTAGAAGTAACTTAATAGTTTTTACTCAGTTACTCAATAATTACTTATGACAGAACTAATATTTAGGTTTGATTCTAGGATAAGGAAAACTCGTTTCTATCGAAGAATAGATTTGAACTTCGATCAATTCTTTGTTGGTAAGTTATTAATTTTTTATACAACTACTTCAAAAATCTCTTCTTTTTGTACCTGTTATCTTTTAAAACCTATTTAAAAGTTTTATCTTTTACCAAACAAATTTGTTTTTAAGGTTTATTTTCATTCTTGTGTTTTAAGCCTTTTAAGGCAACCGTACATTTTAAATACTATCGCGAATGGATGAAATGGGCTCGATTATGGATAATAAATGTATTTAAAGTATTGAAACAAGCCCCTCTAGTCTGGGGTATAAGTAGGCCTCATGGCTGTCATGTAGCGTTGCAGCCCTGATGTAGACCTGCTGTTTAACGGGGCCTTAGGGTGTTCACCCGCTTGTAGGAAGAAAATTGACAACAAAACTGAGAATAAAAATAGAATTAAGTAAAGGACATAATAGTTCGTTAGTTCGAAGAAAAATATACCTCTTGTAGTGTCTGGTTTCTTTATCTGTTCTAAGCCATTTAAGGAATGATATCAGGATCGATTTGTAAAATGTCTAATATATTTGTAGGCTATGCGTTATATATATATATATATATATATATATATATAGACCTGCTGTTTAACGGGGCCTTAGGGTGTTCACCCGCTTGTAGGAAGAAAATTGACAACAAAACTGAGAATAAAAATAGAATTAAGTAAAGGACATAATAGTTCGTTAGTTCGAAGAAAAATATACCTCTTGTAGTGTCTGGTTTCTTTATCTGTTCTAAGCCATTTAAGGAATGATATCAGGATCGATTTGTAAAATGTCTAATATATTTGTAGGCTATGCGTTATATATATATATATATATATATATATATATATATATATATATATATATATATATATATAGACCTGCTGTTTAACGGGGCCTTAGGGTGTTCACCCGCTTGTAGGAAGAAAATTGACAACAAAACTGAGAATAAAAATAGAATTAAGTAAAGGACATAATAGTTCGTTAGTTCGAAGAAAAATATACCTCTTGTAGTGTCTGGTTTCTTTATCTGTTCTAAGCCATTTAAGGAATGATATCAGGATCGATTTGTAAAATGTCTAATATATTTGTAGGCTATGCGTTATATATATATATATATATATATATAAAGAAATAAGTCAAATTACAAATACAAGAATTATTATTGAATTTACAATTCAATTCTTGTATTTGTATTTTGACTTATTTCTTTATTAATACACAAAAATACATATTGCGATATATATATATATATATATATATATATATATATATATATATATATATATATATATATAACACTAAGTAAGTATACCGATTTCTGTATAACATTTATTAAAAATTGCTTCTTATGGCAGGGTTTGTTCAGGCTTAAATATTAATTTCATAAATATTCTACACACGATACAAACCCAATATTGTGTAGCTGTGTGAGTATGTACAATATTAATATATATATATATATATATATATATATATATATTAATTGAAATTAGATATTACATAAAAATAATAAAGTTTATGTAATAATATAATTTCAAACATTTTCCTCCATACTCACTGAATTATTTTCATCCTATTTTCAAAAGACGCAAAGAAGTTATCGCTTCTGTCGGCACTTCCATAAGTACCATACATAAATTTTATTTTGTCTAAAAAATTTGACGGTTTATGTATAGTAACATATATAGTCAGGACTTCAACGAACCACACAAAATCATAGAAATACTAGTGAAAATCAATTTTCATTGCTTATTTCCGACGTTTCGGCCATCACAGCTTCCTGTGCTCGTTATCAAGACCACGACAATGAACAGAGATCCAAAATTAGTTATAAATACATAATTAAAATATTATTATATACATCTAAAACCATCAAAATAACACTATTAAAATTACACAATTATAGGCTACACTGAGTATTTTTATATAGGAAATACGAATAGTGTAAAACATCCAAATGAACATAGCAGCTTTAAACAAAGAGTCGAAGAACACAAACAGAACACCAACTCAACATTTTACAACCACATAAAAGATACAGGACACAAATACACAGACATTTACCATAACCTAAAAATCCTACATCAACAAAAAAGGACCACATCTCAACACACTAGAACAATATAAAATTTACAGACACACAAAAACACAAAGTACAAACATATTAAACAAACAAACACAATACAAATCACACATACTCTTTGATACTATCGAAAACCTACCTTTAAGACCGTCACCGCTTGACCCAACATCTCCAAGCAGAAGACACTGATGCAGATTGATCGACATAGCGATCGAAAACGTTCTGTCTCAGTGAGTTTTAACAAATTTACTATTCAAATCTACTCCAAATTTACTAACAAATTCAAAGTTCGGATAGTCATAAACTATTGTTTAAGTGATTAATAAAAAGAAAGTATTAATATATTTTTCCATAATAACATTATCAAAATATATTTCTTCTAAAAGATTTGTCAACTAACAACCCTAATAGGCTGAAATAATTAAAACATTTTTTTATAAAACATTGTAAAAAATAAAAACACTTAATAAATACAAACATAGTTAAAATTATAATACGAAACAAATTTTAGTGTTAACACTTTTTTTACTCCTATACAGGCTCTTCAACTATCGTCTTTCGTGCTTTACGTTTTATCCACTTGATCTTTTGTTTTAATAACGACATCATTCTATTACCCTTTTATAAACGTTTCTCCAGTTCTCCTTTACTTCGCGGTCATCCTTTAGGGCAGGGAGGAAACTTCAATCTGTTTCAAAGTCTGTACCTTTTAATGACATTTTAAATTTTGCGTATCTCCTTGTTGTTGGGAGAGGGCGGTTAAATTAAAAACTCTTTTTGACACAAAAAACACAATATATCTGGAAATATATTTGAAACGCATACAAAAACTTAACGAGAACCACGAGTTGCTTCTTTTTACATAGTTCCTCGATGTTCGGCTCATGTTTTTTAAATACAACCTTAATTCGTCCCCAAGATTATCTTGTTTCTGTGCTTACTTTCTAGATATGTTAAGCTCGAAAACCCTCTTTGAAATAAGTACGCAGTTGAAAACCCAATAAAAATCTTTAGAGCAGTATTTGATGGTTCTTTGTGTTCCTTTCCAACACCGATTCAAAAATCTAACAACGTAGCGCTGAAATATTTTGTTCACGTCAGCTCACATCGTAACACGAAACAGAAAGAAATAAAAATGGTTTAATTTTTCACTTCCTGCCCAGCGTACCCTCTGAAAACGCGTACCACAATTTGAGTACCCCTGCTTTAAGAGGCAGATTCTTGTGAAAAAGTCTGCATCTTTTCTTCTGCTTGATCGGTTCCACTATTGCTTGTATGTCATCAGCATTAAAACGGGATTCGTTGATATTTCTCAACCTAATTTTAAAATTTAAGAAGAAAGTAGTAATATAACCCCCCCCCCCTACGTAGAGGATATGGAGTAGATCACGCATGAATGGTCTCGTACCTAAAATGAACCTACTCTTTATTGAGGATACTCCTTGTTTCACCTCCTTGTAAGAAAAGTATACAAATCTGGTAGGATTAAGGAAGTCACGTGACGACCGTGTGATGTTGAGAGTAGGGAAAAGGTATGGCATTGCGTAGGGGAATTAGTTTATTCGTTGTCTCATGAGACACGTTTGATTAGAACCAGAACTGCAATTGTTGGGTCTTTTAAACCAAGTTTTAAATATTTCTATCCTACGATTTTCCAGACATTACTGGAAAAAAATTAACTTGTTTAGTGAACTGTAAAATGAAAATTACTTGGTTTTGGGAAAGAGTGGCTTAAATAATACACACACAAAACATTTGCACTGTTTAAAAGACCGTAACTAGGGAAAGAACGTAAAATATAGAAACAAAGAGTTTACTGAACAGAACCATGACACAGTGGGAGATCCAGATGACGATATACTGAGAAACGTAAGAAAGCAAGATGGAGATGAAATAATGCTGAGCTCTTAGAGAAACAAGATGAGCAAGAAATTAAAAAAAATTGAGATGAAGTTAAATTTTGCAATGAGAAATGATTCTATGTTAAAAAGTTGGTAAAACAAATCGTACTGGTAAAAGAAGAGTGGGACTTGGAGATTATATAAGAATAAACTAATTGCTAAACAGAAGGGACTTAGAACGGACATCGTAGAAGAAGACCCGTATGATGATGTATTAATGATATAAGAAGGCAGAAAAGGAAGGTTTAAGAAGTATTGGGACCTCAGGGAAAGGAAAAGTCAGGATGAGCTACAAATTTAAGTATTTCAGTCATTTTTTTTTGTTTTCGTCATTGAAAATTAGTTTAATTATTACTTATTCAAACAATTAGATTTTAAATTATTGTTTAAAACTAAGATTATTATTTAATAATAAAAATAATAATTATATACAAAATTAATTATTTTTAAAAAATCGTCAAATGAATAGGTTTTTTATGTTCTTATCAAAACTACCAATTGATCACTACTTCATGGCGTAAATGTAAACTGAATTTTAAAACACTCTAGTTCAAAGTTGTTTCATAACTTTGAGAAGGTTACTCCATGAAGCCTGAATCAGTACAACAATTGCCTGTAGTGGTAATACTGGAGGACCCGTCTGTCTGGACGTAACATAAAACTATTGACTAGACCAAGGTATGAGACAGAAGTGAAGAGGCGGGAGAAACAAGCCACTCCAACTGGAACAGAACAATATTCACTATTTATTAGGAATATACTGTGGTTGAATTTAATAATAAATACACAAAAACCTCTTGTAATACACTTTAGACGGTGTTACATATTAAATTAGCAAATTTCAGAAAACAAACGAGAATGGATTCAAAATTGTAATAATATATGACTATGTAAAAAAAATTGTTATGTATGAGAAATATTTTAATGAGATCTCTGGCTGATGGTGACATCTAACGGAAAATGATTGAAACAAGTAATTAAGGTAGGGATGCGCCCCCCGGATGCGCGGTAGGTAGGAAGGTTGCACGCAACTAATATATCTCTCTCATTTGGCCAAGATGTAAGAGGGGAACGGACGTCTCCAAAGAGCAAGAAAATTTATTTGTTTTTTTTTTATTTAAATTAATGTAAAGTTTTAATTTCATATAATTATGGCTTAGAACACGGCGTACGTTACCAGGTACCAGATGGGACGCTGAATTATTGATGACATTTCCCGAGTCTTTTCCACGAGGATGATACAAGGCTTTTACCGAGACTTTTCCACGAGGAGGAAGCGAGGTTACGACATGTGAATACAGCTAAGTGGGCGATTTAAGACTTTAAAGATTTATTTCAAAATTTAAAATGTTTCACAGCAGAATTCTAATTAATGAACATTGAACTTTTCAACTAATTAGCATAACTGTAATTACGCATCTTTTGGTGCCATTATGTTCACATTGAATTATAAAATTTGATTATATAAAAAGGCAAGTAAACTCGAGTGCAGATTCATTTTTAGCCATTGATTGATTAATTAATTGAAAGATTGCTATCCTTAAAAATCCATAAGTAGAATATAAAATGTTCCATAATCCGTGACTGAGTGTCAAAAAAATATGTATCATGATTATAATTTATTTTATTTGTCTTTCTTAAAATAAAAGAGTGTAATTTGCTTTAATTGAATTTAAAAGAGTCATTATTTTACCAGCGCACAATTCCTTGCATTTCAGATTAACAAGCCTTAAGAATTAATTTAATAATATTCTGCTAATTTAAATGATTTGACTTAGTATTTTAAAATGTTTTAATGTAACGGAGTTATACCTTCAATTGCGTTACAGACAGACGTCTTTGTTACGCCTGAACTGTAAGCTAGAAGTAAAAATTAAATTTTTTTAAGAATAAAAAAAATAAATAATATTAAATTTGTTAAACCATACGTTACATAAAAATGTGTAATTCTGCTTAATTTAATTATATACACCGTTACACTCTTAACCACAAAATTTCTTTATTTTACCCTTATATACATTTCAGTTACAAAGTAACTATCCTCAGAGGGATAACATACAAAGACTCTCAGTAAGCTAAGTGCTCTACACCGATAAGGTCCCTCCGAGTTTTAGTAATAAAATAATATAACGAGAGAATATAGTAAATGGCTAAAATGTGACTGAAAGGAAATTTTCATGAGAAAATTGGAGCTTTAAAGTATTTATTTTAAATGAATTATTGATTTGTTTGCTAATAACTGAAGTATGTTTTGATAATAGTATTAAACTTCCAGATTCTTCTAAAGTTCTGTAGAACACAGTGGCCTCTTTGAAGGTATTATGCACATCAAGCTAATGTGTCACTCGATCCCTGTCGAGGAGATCATATCACACTAAATTTATAAAAACAACGTGCATGGTTTCAGTGGCGGCTGGTATCTAAAACCTATGGGGCTTGCAGATCGTAAAAGTGTTAGTTTTTTTAAAACAAAGAAATGTAATCATAAAAACTTGAAGGGCTGTTATAGGGAAAATAAATAGATCCCACTCTTAATACTTTGTAATTTATTCCATTGAAGGAATATATTATTTTTTTTTAATTTTAGTTTTATATATTTAAGACACCGGATCTTAAGTCAAGGGTTTATTTATTAACAAACCAATCTCAATTCATTGTTAACTATCAATGTCAACAAACTCGGATTGGAACGGAGATTCGTCTCTTTGGACGGAATCGATCTTAACAGAACACTGCCGAGCTTGCAACCTAAGGAGCCATACGGCGCTGCATGGCTCTTTCAGTCTTTCTGGATCTTTCAATGCTTTTTCTTCATTAGGAGTGTCGTCACTGGATGTTGCAGGTTTTCTCTACAACCAGGCCGAAAGAGACTGTGTGGGACTGAATGAACGGTCACACTGTCGCTGCGGTTCTGAGGTTTTTATTATTATTTATAATGATGGATCATGTTATAATAGGATGAATAATCGATCGTAAGAATGTACATAAAATCGTACACAAAAATAAATATATTGTTTTTTTGGTATTGATCTCTGGTTTGGGGGTTGCGCACCGTTCAAACTGCTCACGAGCCTCCATTGCATGATTTACGTCTCCCATCTGGTCATCCAATCAATTTTTATGAATGTGACATCAGGGTGATGTAAAAGGCCTTATGTGTAGGTAATCGATAAAGAAAAATTTAGGAGCAACACCAAATAAATCTCGGTTAATATCAGTAGTCACTTTCACTTTATAAAACCCTTCTCTGAATTAAAGTTGACAGTATTACAGGAAATACGCAGCATTGTAGAGGTCCTGCCGGGTAAATTATAGGAGAATCATGACCCATTTGAATAGTGAACTACGAATTTTAAAGAAATTTTTAATAATCTGGAGCAGATGTTATCTACAAATTGTGTACCAAAACTGCACTAGTTTTTATGAAATAGCCAACTTGAACTAAACGCCTGAAAGTAGACATTTTACAACACATAAAAGTAATGCAAAGTATGTTCATTATATTTAGGGCGAAATAATATTTTGTGTTTAATAGTTTTAAAATTATTTCAAGTGTTATTTCAGAAGACGTTATGAAATAATTTACTAAATGGATAGTTTTTAAATTATTAAAAAGTTCCCAAGTTTTACAAATGTTTAGACAAGGTTTAAACGCGTAGGTTTAAGCAAGGAGATTACGTGTTGTAAAAACGAACCCCATTGGTGGGGACATTAATTTTTTTAAAAATAACTTGTAATGAAAAAATACCTCTTTATTTGTATCTTTTGTCCAAGAAGAAGTCTTTAAAAATACAATTTTTAAATTTATTTTAGACAAATGAGTAATTCTGTTGTTAAATTTCATACTCTTACAAGACCTACGGTTGGGTTTTCCTGAATAGATCATTAAGGAGAACAGATTTGACATTTTTAAATTAAGTTCTTTTATGACCACGTCTTTTTTGTTCACTGATATCATTCAATTTCAAGTACCTAAATATGCGTAGTTGATATTGTATTATCTGTCTTTCCATTTATATCTCACTTCTTTCATTTCTTCTTATAAATGTATGTCATAAATATCTTCTTTGTCGATTTTTGTATAGTTATTCTTTTTTATTGTTGCTCAGAGTAATGTCATGATGGCATTGGTGTAATTCTGATTTATTCTGGTATTTCATTAATTTTACTAAGCTTTGCTAATTCGTCGTTATTATTTTTGTTACATTTAAAAATCAAGACCTTCCTTTTGTTGAAGATTCCAAATTCAGCAGGCTCTTGTTTTCGGTATGTTTCTCTATTTGACTGGAGTGTTGACAATTCAATTTTTCCTGGTTGAAAGAATGTTTCAAACTCTTTTAGTTTAAAATTATTTTATAAATCTACTTTTTGTTATGTATTTCAGTATTTACCCTTTGCGATTTACTTTCAACCTTTCCCTCTTACCTACTTTTCCCTGGTACTCTCCATGGTTACGACTGAGTTGGAAGGTCTGTGCACTACGGCCACTCAATAAGAATTGAAGAAACATCATGACAATGGACTTGCCTTCATCATTTTTCTGTTTTATGTGTGCGAGCAGGCCAAATACATATTCTTAACTGTCTCCAATTTTTATTAAAAAAATGAATTGGTTTTAGACACTAGCGCTACAACTGAAGTTGAATCACGGAGAAACCATCACAGGCTTAACGCTTACCTATGACATCTAGCAACTCCACTCTGGCCTTCAACAGCAGCCTCTCTGTTGGTGGGGACGACTGCTGTACACGCACCCGAACGTCTTCAGAGTCTGTTCTGTAACAACGGGGTAAAACTTCATTATCTCTTTTACCCAGGTATAAGACCATGCGTACGGGAGTACATGATATTTACAATTAGATTCATAAATGAATCCGTTATTCTAGATAATTTTTACAATGTAAATTTGTTGTACTTAAAAAAGTTTTAAAAACGCTGAAATTCTTTCAAAGCAGGTGATGTGCACGGTAAGGATATCCTTCCGTTACCTTAATTATGCCTTTATTTACTGGATGTAGATATTTGGCAGGAATAATGTAGAAATATGGATAGCCGCGGGTGCAGAGGGATCGGGAGGGACAAGACCTTACTTAAGTGTCCAAGGTCTATTCCGATTGAATCATGTAGATGAAGAGGCTTACAGAGACATACGGTGGATAGACACAACAATCTTTCTCCAAGTACTGAGGTATCGGGAGGGGCAAGACCTAACTGTGGATAGGCACAGCAATCGTTTCTCAGGTGCAGAGGGATCGGGAGGGACAAGACCTTACTTAAGTGTCCAAGGTCTATTCCGATTGAATCATGTAGATGAAGAGGCATGCAGAGACATACGGTGGATAGACACAACAATCTTTCTCCAAGTACTGAGGTATCGGGAGGGGCAAGACCTAACTGTGGATAGGCACAGCAATCGTTTCTCAGGTACTGAGAGATCGGGAGGGACAAGACCTTACTTAAGTGTCCAAGGTCTATTCCGATTGAATCATGTAGATGAAGAGGCTTACAGAGACATACGGTGGATAGACACAACAATCTTTCTCCAAGTACTGAGGTATCGGGAGGGGCAAGACCTAACTGTGGATAGGCACAGCAATCGTTTCTCAGGTACTGAGAGATCGGGAGGGACAAGACCTTACTTAAGTGTCCAAGGTCTATTCCGATTGAATCATGTAGATGAAGAGGTTTACAGAGACATACGGTGGATAGACACAACAATCTTTCTCCAAGTACTGAGGTATCGGGAGGGGCAAGACCTAACTGTGGATAGGCACAGCAATCGTTCCTCAGGTACTGAGAGATCGGGAGGGACAAGACCTTACTTAAGTGTCCAAGGTTTATTCCGATTGAATCATGTAGATGAAGAGGCTTACAGAGACATACGGTGGATAGACACAACAATCTTTCTCCAAGTACTGAGGTATCGGGAGGGGCAAGACCTAACTGTGGATAGGCACAGCAATCGTTCCTCAGGTACTGAGAGATCGGGAGGGACAAGACCTTACTTAAGTGTCCAAGGTCTATTCCGATTGAATCATGTAGATGAAGAGGCTTGCAGAGACATACGGTGGGTAGATACCACAATCTTTCTCCAGGTACTGAGCGATCAGGAAGGACAAGACCTAAGTGTGGATGGATACAGCAATCTTTCCCCAAGGACTGAGAGATCGAGAGGGACAAGACCTAAGTTTGGATAGACTCAGCAATCTTTTCCCAAGGACTGAGAGATCGAGTGGGACAAAACCTAAGTTTGGATAGACTCACCAATCGTTCCACAGGTACTGAGAGATCGGGAAGGACAAGACCTAAGTGTAAATAGACACAGCAATCTTTCTCCAAGTACTGAGAGATCGGAAGGGACAAGACCTAAGTCTGGAAAGACACAGCAATCGTTCTCCAGATATTGAGAGATCGGGAGGAACAAGACCTAAGCGAGCAAGGTATATTAAGATTGATTTATGTAGAGGGACGGGAATTTTGTACAGCTAGGCAGTGGGTATACAAAGAATTTTTCCCAGGGTACTGAGGAATCGGGAGGGATAAAACCAAGTACTCAAGGTCTATTCCTATTGACTCATATAGAGGGACGGTGATTTGTAGAGCTAGATGGTGGGTAGGCAGACCAGTGATTCCCCGAGTAATGAGGTATCGGGAGGGACAAGATATAATAGAGCAAGGTCCAATCCTATTGACTCATATAGAGGGACGGTGATTTGTAGAGCTAGATGGTGGGTAGGCAGACCAGTGATTCCCCGAGTAATGAGGTATCGGGAGGGAAAAGATATAATAGAGCAAGGTCTAATCCGATTGACTCATGAAGACAGACGTAGATTTTTGGGGTTAGACAATGGGTAAAATGTACCTTTTCCTAGAAGAAGATTCCCTCCTGAAATAAGTCAGTGTAAATAAGCTAAACATTAGTGTAAAACATTAAAAATAATAAACCTGTTCAACATACAGAATATCCAAAGGAAATAATATATTTTAACAATAATATTATAGTATTGTTAATAAAAACAATAAATTTAACAAATTTAATTTCTAAATGTTTACTCACTTTTCTAAAAAGCCGCGAATTAGTTTCACTTCAATCTCATCGCAGGCTGGTCGACATTTGCATTTAGTTTTCTTCTTTTTTATTTTCGGTTTGTGAAGATCACCTAAAAAAAAATAATTTTTTCTAAGAAATAGATAGTTTCAGACGTAAACCTCGACATGGTCAAGATTATATAAATACGTTTTTAGTTCAGAAAATAAATAGAGATTAAATGAGCTTCGGGTCCCTAATTCAGTGCATAAAACACTAGTATCTAGTAAAGTATAAATAGATTAATTGTGTACGTAAGTTGGTTTACAGGATGTGAGAAGATCGGAATGTTAGTGAAAACAAAGTTGTTCAAAATCAAAGCATTAATCATTGTTAGCTCTAAGTTTTTATACTTCTAAATAAATCTGTTTTGAATCTTATTCTAAAAGCCTTGTAAAAGCCTTCATAAAACACTAGTATCTAGTAAAGTATAGATTCATTGTGTACGTATGTTGGTTTAGAGGATGTAAGAAACACCGGAATGTTAGTGAAAACAAAGTTGTTCAAAATCTAAGCTTTAATCATTGTTAGCTCTAAGTTTTTATGCTTCTAAATAAATTTGTTTTGAATCTTATTCTAAAAGCCTTGTGCAAGGAGATAATATAAACATTGTCAAAATCAATTCGCTTTTCGTCTTCAAGATACCAAGAAAAGTTGGATGTTTTTTCTATGTTGATAATGGTGGTTGATCGGTTTACTTTTTCTGCCTGTTCACTCGAGTCACTTCCATTTAATAACGTTTGTGAGGAAAATTATTGCTTTTAGTTTTTTTTTATTGTGAAATTGTTGTGAAAAACTACCAAAGAATTGTATTTCCATCAATTCGAAGTCTTAAGTGTCCTGTAGCTTTTTTAGGTGACGATGTAATAAGACCATCTGTTAGGATTGTGCGAAGAATAACGAACGTTAAAGTACGAAATAAGCAAGAAAGAATAAGGGATAAATAAGGGATAAAATAGAACAGAACTGGGCTAGAATGTAAAATATTAAGAATTAGAAAATAATGGGAATATACGAACGGAATAGAAGATTTTAAACTGAAATTAATTGATATTATCAGAAATCAACAGCCTAAACTAGAACTGAACTGGGTTCTAAAAGGTATAGAACACAATGGAATTTTAAAAATGTGGAACAGAATAAGCTGGAGTGAAAGGAATGAACCGAAGCTGTATGTATTTGAATAATGAAGAAAGGATCAGCCTAAACCAAAAGTTGACTGAAATAAATTAAGGAATAGATCAAATGGGATTATAAAAACGGAGTATATGAACTAGAAAGAAATGTATTTGAATAAAAAAAACAATGTTGACAGCTAATGGTGAAATTATCCAGTAAAATTGTTTGTCACTGGTCGAAAGTGAAACTCAAAATTATTTACGGAAAGTTGACATCTTACGTAAGTTATAAACACTGTAGTAAATTTAATAAAAACATTATAATTGAAATCTAAGATACTGTTTTTTAAATTAAAAATAACTATACTCACTAAATTTCTTATCCAAGCATAGTATTCCATTTTTGTCACAAATGGGTCTGTTTTCTGGAACAATTTAAGCAGTGTATCGGAATTTGGTTAAATTATTCTAAAGCAATGTAAATATATAATGATAACGGTAAAACCTTTACAAATGATTATATTATATAAAAGTTATATTTTATCAAAATAGTTCAGAATGCAGGTTCTTCAAAACATTTTTGTCAAACACAAAAATCAATTCTTGTAAAAATTCTACCACTGTAACCTCTAAGGATCTGTCTTAGGTTGTCCAAAGCGAGGAAGAAATATCTTCTAACAAAATTGTTGCAGGGTAACACTTTCATTTTGTCGTATCTCATATTATTTCAAAAATTCTCAGCAAAATCGTTGTGTCCATGAATTCGTACAGGGAACAGTCGCATTAGTGATAGGTTAGGGTTTTATTAACCTCGCAAAACAACTGCTTAAAGAAAAAAAACATCATTGTAACCAGTAAATGAAAAACGTTTTTTTAGTTTACATTGCAAAAGTAAAGAGAATCTTTTCTTCTTTAACACAGTTATTGAGTAAATTTATTCACAACTATAGTGTTTATATTCAAATACATATTTCTATATATATATATATATATATATATATATATATATATATATATATATATATATATTTAAAAAATTGTAATTTGATGTTTTTGTCAGATATTCAGCCAGCCTCTAATACATTTAGGAAAGTTCCTTACACCATTTTCGGACTTCTATAGAGTTTACAAGAAAATCTGAAAAAGAATTAAGGACACATTTGTACTGCAGATATTTTCTTGACTCTATTATACCCTTAAGGAAAAATAACTGTTCAGAATACAATGTCAACATGTTGTCGATAAAAAGAAACTGAAGGTGAGAGTTTTACATCTCATGATCAATGGACAAGTAGCGTAGTTGGAGTGGGTAATGTGCTCTGCTATAGTGTATTCCCTGGGGTTCTTTGGGGGACGGACTAAACTCATCAACAGCCAGCTAATATCTTACCAATGCTAGCCACTACTCTCGAGTTACCACATGATAGTAATAGAGGGGATTGTTACATACCCTGAAGCCCTTTTATTTACCTACCAACCGACCCAAAGGCAAAGTTACTAGAGGTACCCACTAACCGACCCAAAGGCAAAGCTACTAGAGGTACCCACTAACCGACCCAAAGGTAAAGTTACTAGAGGTACCCACTAACCGACCCAAAGGCAAAGTTACTAGAGCTACCCACTAACCGACGCAAAGGCAAAGTAACCCGAGGTACCCACTAACCGACCCAAAGGCAAAGTTACCAGAGGTACCCATTAACCGACCCAAAGGCAAAGTTACCAGAGGTACCCACTAGCCGACCCAGAAGGAATATTACCAGAGGTACCCACTAGCCGTTCCAGAAATAAAATTACCAGAGGTACTCACTAACCGTCCCAGAGGTAAAGTTACCAGAGGTATCTACTAACCGACCCAAAGGCAAAGTTAGCAGAGGTACTCACTGGCTGACCAAGACGCAATATTACCAGAGGTACCCACTAGCCGTACCAGAAATAAAGTTACCAGAGGTACCCACAAACCAACCCATAGGCAAAGTTACCAGAGGTACCCCCTAACCTTTTTAGAGGTAAAGTTACTAGAGGTATTCACTAACCAACCCAGAGGCGAAGTTACTAAAGGTACCCATTATCCGACCCAAAGGCAAAGTTACCAGAGGTACCCATTAACCGACCCAAAGGCAAAGTTACCAGAGGTACCCACTAACCGACCCAAAGGCAAAGTTACCAGAGGTACCCACTAACCGACTCAAAGGCAAAGTTACCAGAGGTACCCACTAACCGACCCAAAGGCAAAGTTACCACAGGTACCCACTAACCGACCCAAAGGCAAAGTTACCAGAGGTACCCACTAGCCGACCAAAAAGCAATTTTACCAGAGGTACCCACTAGCCGTTCCAGAAATAAAATTACCAGAGGTACTCACTAACCGTCCCATAGGTAAAGTTACCAGAGGTACCCATTAATCGACCCAAAGGCAAAGTTACCAGAGGTACCCACTAGCCGACCCAGAAGGAATATTACCAGAGGTACCCACTAGCCGTTCCAGAAATAAAATTACCAGAGGTACTCACTAACCGTCCCAGAGGTAAAGTTACCAGAGGTATCTACTAACCGACCCAAAGGCAAAGTTAGCAGAGGTACCCACTAACCGACCCAAAGGCAAAGTTACCAGAGGTACTCACTGGCTGACCAAGACGCAATATTACCAGAGGTACCCACTAGCCGTACCAGAAATAAAGTTACCAGAGGTACCCACAAACCAACCCATAGGCAAAGTTACCAGAGGTACCCCCTAACCTTTTTAGAGGTAAAGTTACTAGAGGTATTCACTAACCAACCCAGAGGCGAAGTTACTAAAGGTACCCATTAACCGACCCAAAGGCAAAGTTACCAGAGGTACCCACTAACCGACCCAAAGGCAAAGTTACCAGAGGTACCCACTAACCGACTCAAAGGCAAAGTTACCAGAGGTACCCACTAACCGATCCAAAGGCAAAGTTACCAGAGGTACCCACTAACCGACCCAGAGGTGAATTTACCAGAGTACCCACTAGCCGACCTAGAAGTTAAGTTACCAGAGGTACCCACTAACCAACCCAGAGGTAAAGTTACTAGAGGTACCCACTAGCCGTCCCAGAGTTAAAGTTATCATAGGTAGTCAAGATATACCCTTGTGTTGTTTTAAATAAAAGAAGATATAATAGGAAAATATAATATATTTTACAGCAATAAATAATTATAAAAATCTAGAATAAGTCTTAAAATAACATGCTTTCTTTTGAAGTAATTTCTTGTCAATACTCACTAGGATTTGGCAACAAATGGTGAGAGCAGTTACAGAGCGCCATCTGGTTACGTATCAGACATTCCATACTACAGGCAGTCTCGCTATAAGCTACCCAGTTTGCCAAAGTCTGTTCTCCTTGTAAGACGCAGCGTCTTTGTTTCAACGTCAAACTCCACGCTGATTGGTCTGCTCTTACCTCACGCGAGGAATAGAGCACGTCCAGCCTAGTCCTATGGTTGGCGACAGGCGCGTTTTTACTTAAAAACATTGCATCTTTTGGATCGTGAACGAATACCTTGAACATAAATTAAATGTGAATAAACTGAATTATTCATTTTACTACTGGTAGCTTTGCCTCTGGCGGTAGGCGAAAGAAGGTGGGGACGGAGAGATTCATTCCCATAGACACTACACATTTTTACCTAAGTGAAATACTAATGTAAGTGACAAAGATACGTTACTGAATTGCTGGTGGCGTCACAATAATTTTTGTCGGTTCCCTATCAAGCCTTCAAAGGCAAAACTACCAGATGTTGACAGTACAGTTATCAACATTTCTTAGATACGGTTGCTGTGGAATAGAGTAAAGATATTGCCTTAGTAAAATATTAATAGCAATCAGGAACAATAGTATCCGTTGCTCGGGATTTACAAAACACATAATTTTGTAGAGGGTAGTAAAATATTATTGCTTGAGCTTAAAACGATAATTTTACCTGTTGTACTGTAGTATTGCTGCTGCACGTGGCCGCTTCTATGAAGGTGGGGTAAACACTACGAATATTCGCTTTAATCTTAAAATTCAGCCTTAAAAGAATACAGGAAGTGTGACAGAACTTTTTCAGCTAGGAGCTATTATAGTTTTTAATACGTTATGCTTGAGTAAATATTTGAGTGAGATGTGCGCTAGAGAGCTAAAGCTTTTTCAGGAAAACAAACGAGCATTAAGATGGAAAAGACAAGCAGGAAAATAGGAAGGATTTTGTAATTTTATTGCCAATATACTGTACAGTCCTCTTTCTTTTACGTCACTCTATGGGTAGTTTAAGCGCAAGAGAAACCAGCAATATAAGGACGTACCTGGACAGGAGCGGTCAGCACGACATCCAGGACACTACCCTTAGCGAAATGACTGACAGAGAACTTCAACTCGTTTCTGGAAGCAAAGAAGTTAACACTATTGTCTTCTAGCATCTAACAGGATAGAGATTTAACTCAATAAACTATACTTATTCATGTAGTTTGTAGTTTTGCCTACCTCAGAGAATATGCGTTGAAGGTGTAGCATTTCCCTTGGCCAGGAAACACTTCGGTGACTCGATGGCAACAATCGATTGGCTCTCCATTCCAAAAACATTTCGAGAAAAGTTCTTGACATAACAGGGTGTGCTGTAATAAAATCGCATTTTATTACTTGAGCAGGTCCAAATACAAAGTTTTCTTTCTTAAAGGAGTTTCGGAGTGTTTAATGTTTGTTTACAATTAGCAAGACGTTTGTTTATATTTTATATTGTTTAGGGAATTTTCATTAAATTTATATTTGAGAGCTTCAAGTGCATTCGCTTCTGAATATTGTTTATATGTTTCACAATTCCTCAGGATCCAAGGCCAAATTGCTTTATTTAGTTAAATTATGAATTCAAGTATGAATTCGTCCTGATTCAACTGTAAAGGCTAATAATTAGTTCAAATATGAGTTAAATAATATTTCTGGATTTAAGGACAAATGGGTTTATTTAGTTCAAACGTGATTAAAAATGTATCTGGATCCAAGGTCAAATGGGTTTATTCATTTCAAATGTGATTAAAAAATGTTTCTTGGAACCAAGGGCAAATGGGTTTATTCATTTCAAATGTGATTGAAGAATGTCTCTGGATCCAAAGGCAAATGAGTTTATTCATTTCAAATGTGATTAAAGAATGTCTCTGGATCCAAGGCGAAATGGGTTTATTTAGTTCAAATGTGATTAAAGAATGTCTCTGGATCCAAGGCGAAATGGGTTTATTTAGTTCGAATGTGATTAAAAAATGTCTCTTGGATCCAAAGACAAATTGGTTTATTCATTTCAAATGTGATTGAAGAATGTCTCTGGATCCAAAGGCAAATGAGTTTATTCATTTCAAATGTGATTAAAGAATGTCTCTGGATCCAAGGCGAAATGGGTTTATTTAGTTCGAATGTGATTAAAAAATGTCTCTTGGATCCAAAGACAAATTGGTTTATTCATTTCAAATGTGATTAAAGAATGCATCTGGATCCAAAGGCAAATGAGTTTATTCATTTCAAATGTGATTAAAGAATGCCTCTGGAAAGGCAAATGTGTTTATTTAGTTCGAATGTGATTAAAACACTTTTCTGGAACCAAGGACAAGTGGCTTTATGTAGAATAAATATGAATTCAACATTTCCTCTGGATTTAAGGTCCAATGGGTTTATATAGATTGAGTTCAACAATTAGTCTGAATTAAAGTCAAATGGGTTTAATAACTACTTCAAATATGAATTTAATACTAAGAGATTTTTGAAAGCATTCAGAAAGGAACAAGATTGCCGAAATAAATTTTGCTACAGACGTTTTGTTGGTTTTGAGCTTTTTCATAACTAAAACTGGGATAAAGACTGAGACTATAGTAGTGTACAACTGACATGTGGTACTGCTGGCGGTAACAATGCAATGGAGAGTTAATTATTTTTTGATTGTAATGTAATGTGAGGTGTAAAACTAAAGGTAAATCCATCCGGCGTATAGGTAACACGTTCATTTGCTCTTAATGTCAACATTTTTGTTATAAAGGGAGAATGACAGGTACACTAAGTAACATAGCAACCAAATCAATCTCGGTTACCATGGAAACCGTTAGTACTTGTTGAAGCAAAAGTGGTGACGAGCCTCCAACACTCTTCTACCTTGGCAAGTACAATAACTTTTAATTTTCTTTCTACTATAAAGCCATTGTCGTTTATCAGAGAATAGTTTATTTCAACAAACTTTCAGGTCTGTCACGTTTTTATTCAAAGCTGATGAACGCGTTTCTGTTTTAGGACATTTAAAATAATATCGCTACAGTATTGTGTTGCCAACAGGTTGTACTGGTTTGCTTGCTAAGTCTAATGGAGGGTAAATTGATTAAATAGCTAAACTTTATCAATGAAAGCCATTTAAGGCTTTAGAATTGGAATTATTTGAAGCCTTTAAAAATGAAACTTATTACAAATCACCTTTAGCATAATAGCTGAATAATCCTCTTCCGGAAACTCATCCTCTTTCAAGACGTCACAGCCTTTGCAGTAGACTTCTTCAGGTCGTAATAGATTCTTCAGAAATGCTTCCGCCCTACTATCTAAACTGAAAACATCAAAATTTACTATTCGTTTATGACAGTTAATAAAATATATTTTTTTCAAATTATATACAAAAATTCCTTTTTATGCATCCATACAACTTAAACAAAAGATATTCCTTCAATTTTTTAATAATATTTAATATAATTTAATACTAGGAAATTAAAATTCATAAATATTTTCCATTTCATACAACCTAAAGATCAAACAAAGAGAACATTAGAATCTTCCATTTCATTTAAAAACATATTTAAATGATGGCAAGGTTAAGCTCTTCTTTTTTAAATAGTTTACATGTGGAGTCAGTTGAATGTCCTATAAACTACACATTTTAGTCAAACTCTTTCAACAGGATCAAAAGTTTTACAAATTCAATTTGTTGCAGTATGTGAAGGATACTTTAGTAGTAAACTTTAAGCCATGAATAACGATTGTTATAAACTTCAGTAGGTAGAAGTTCCAGATGCTAAAAACAAGTAGACTATGATACAAATTGTCAACTTTATTTCCCCCTTTGAAACAAAGAAGTAAACAGTATTGTATTGTTTTTTTGCTCCATTTTTAACCCTGATAAGAATCTCTTGCACTTTTTCTGAGATTTTTCAACTAAAACAATAGTTTAAAGAACTATTAAAGGAAATAATTAAGGCATTTATAAAAAGAGTAGACCAGAGCTACGTGTTTAAACGCCTATATTCAATCCGGCCTCGGAAGCGCCCCATAGGATTAAGCGACCCTCACACCCACACTCGCGCTGACCCGCCCCGATAGCCTATCTGTTTAACTGCCGCTAATGATTCATCTACTAAGCCTCAGTCTACAAAAATAAAATTTTCAAATTGTAATTTTTACTAACATCTTTTCTTGTACATATTATTCCTTGGAAATATGGTTCAGGCACGAGGTAATTGTATCACTTTTAAGGGCAATAGAAAAAGGATAATAATCATTAAATATAGATTTCTGATGTTTATTTATTAAATTACATTAAATATCCATTAAAAAATCTACATAATTCTGTCGTGTTTGGTTTCTATTTCCAAGGAAAATATATGTAGAATAAGAAAATGTCAGTAAAAAATACTTAAAAGTAACAGTTTAAACATTTTAGTTTTCTAGTGGTGACTCTTAAAAAATCATTGGTGGCAGGTTCCCAGTTCAGCGCGTGTGAGTGTGTATGCACGTGGAGGTTCGAGGGTCGCATAATCCTTTGAGGCCGCTTCCAAATCTGGATGACAAGAATCTGGATGCCTATAATTGTTTCCGTACAGTAGGCAAGTATTTTTACCTGTTGTTGGGGAAGGCCTGGCAGAAGGAGATTGCCGGAAGTGGCGACGTCCAGTGCAGATAGTTTGTATCCAGGAAGTATTCTGGAGAGTTGAAAGTCTTAAATTCTAGACAGAAAGCCCCAAGGACAATGAGCGAACACAAGTGAGAGACTGCGTGCAGGATTCTGTAATAAATTAAGAAAGAGGTTAGCATTCCGATTTTATATTTGTACAGTCAGATCCGATTGTAAATTTATATAAATCAGTCAGACTCTAATTTCAGTGAGATAAATAAAATCAGTCCTCCCGAATAAAAATTGATAATCGTCCTAGCGACATTAACCTCCGTCCACATTGGAAATCCGCATTTAATTCCAGCAAGTCCTGTTTTCATGATTTTACCCCCAACCAGTGTGACGACACTGCATATCCTCAAGAATCACCAAAATTCCTTCTTCTCTGACTGAAGAAAATATTGTTAAAAAAATCAAAGGAAAGGAATGACACCTACTTGATCTCCAAAGAAAATGACTTTGGACACGAGAGCATTTTCCCCTTTCATATAAGCGTATAAAGATAGCTTTTATCCTTTTCGTAATCCTATATACCTCCCGACCATCCCTTACTATTATTTTTTCCAACAGGTTTCTAGTGGAAGGTCAAATTTATATGACTTTAGGAATAGATCTACTTCATACTTGAAAACCTGCATACTAGAGCCTTGACTCTCTCCACAGTACCACGGAACTTTTTGACTATTTCGAACTACATTCCATCAACTCTTTCATACTACTATCTCTCAGAGATTCTAGAGGATCCTCATGATTGTTAGAGAGTAGGTCTACATCATGTTTGCAATCCTCCAGACGTGATCCTTCACTCTCGCACAGAGTACTGCAGAACAACATGACCCATCCGTAGTTCTAAATACATTCCATCAACTCTTTCATACTACTATCTCTCAGAGATTCTAGAGGATCCTCATGATTGTTAGAGAGTAGGTCTACATCATGTTTGCAATCCTCCAGACGTGATCCTTCACTCTCGCACAGAGTACTGCAGAACAACATGACCCATCCGTAGTTCTAAATACATTCCATCAACTCTTTCATACTACTATCTCTCAGAGATTCTAGAGGATCCTCATGATTGTTAGAGAGTAGGTCTACATCATGTTTGCAATCCTCCAGACGTGATCCTTCACTCTCGCACAGAGTACTGCAGAACAACATGACCCATCCGTAGTTCTAAATACATTCCATCAACTCTTTCATACTACTATCTCTCAGAGATTCTAGAGGATCCTCATGATTGTTAGAGAGTAGGTGTACATCATGTTTGCAATCCTCCAGACGTGATCCTTCACTCTCGCACAGAGTACTGCAGAACAACATGACCCATCCGTAGTTCTAAATACATTCCATCAACTCTTTCATACTACTATCTCTCAGAGATTCTAGAGGATCCTCATGATTGTTAGAGAGTAGGTCTACATCATGTTTGCAATCCTTTAGACGTGATCCTTCACTCTCGCACAGAGTACTGCAGAACAACATGACCCATCCGTAGTTCTAAATACATTCCATCAACTCTTTCATACTACTATCTCTCAGAGATTCTAGAGGATCCTCATGATTGTTAGAGAGTAGGTCTACATCATGTTTGCAATCCTTTAGACGTGATCCTTCACTCTCGCACAGAGTACTGCAGAACAACATGACCCATCCGTAGTTCTAAATACATTCCATCAACTCTTTCATACTACTATCTCTCAGAGATTCTAGAGGATCCTCATGATTGTTAGAGAGTAGGTCTACATCATGTTTGCAATCCTTTAGACGTGATCCTTCACTCTCGCACAGAGTACTGCAGAACAACATGACCCATCCGTAGTTCTAAATACATTCCATCAACTCTTTCATACTACTATCTCTCAGAGATTCTAGAGGATCCTCATGATTGTTAGAGAGTAGGTCTACATCATGTTTGCAATCCTCCAGACGTGATCCTTGACTCTCGCACAGAGTACTGCAGAACAACATGACCCATCCGTAGTTCTAAATACATTCCATCAACTCTTTCATACTACTATCTCTCAGAGATTCTAGAGGATCCTCATGATTGTTAGAGAGTAGGTCTACATCATGTTTGCAATCCTCCAGACGTGATCCTTCACTCTCGCACAGAGTACTGCAGAACAACATGACCCATCCGTAGTTCTAAATACATTCCATCAACTCTTTCATACTACTATCTCTCAGAGATTCTAGAGGATCCTCATGATTGTTAGAGAGTAGGTCTACATCATGTTTGCAATCCTCCAGACGTGATCCTTCACTCTCGCACAGAGTACTGCAGAACAACATGACCCATCCGTAGTTCTAAATACATTCCATCAACTCTTTCATACTACTATCTCTCAGAGATTCTAGAGGATCCTCATGATTGTTAGAGAGTAGGTCTACATCATGTTTGCAATCCTCCAGACGTGATCCTTCACTCTCGCACAGAGTACTGCAGAACAACATGACCCATCCGTAGTTCTAAATACGTTCCATCAACTCTTTCATACTGCTATCTCTCAGAGATTCTAGAGGATCCTCATGATTGTTAGAGAGTAGGTCTACATCATGTTTGCAATCCTCCAGACGTGATCCTTCACTCTCGCACAGAGTACTGCAGAACAACATGACCCATCCGTAGTTCTAAATACGTTCCATCAACTCTTTCATACTACTATCTCTCAGAGATTCTAGAGGATCCTCATGATTGTTAGAGAGTAGGTCTACATCATGTTTGCAATCCTTTAGACGTGATCCTTGACTCTCGCACAGAGTACTGCAGAACAACATGACCCATCCGTAGTTCTAAATACATTCCATCAACTCTTTCATACTACTATCTCTCAGAGATTCTAGAGGATCCTCATGATTGTTAGAGAGTAGGTCTACATCATGTTTGCAATCCTCCAGACGTGATCCTTCACTCTCGCACAGAGTACTGCAGAACAACATTACCCATCCGTAGTTCTAAATACATTCCATCAACTCTTTCATACTACTATCTCTCAGAGATTCTAGAGGATCCTCATGATTGTTAGAGAGTAGGTCTACATCATGTTTGCAATCCTCCAGACGTGATCCTTCACTCTCGCACAGAGTACTGCAGAACAACATGACCCATCCGTAGTTCTAAATACATTCCATCAACTCTTTCATACTACTATCTCTCAGAGATTCTAGAGGATCCTCATGATTGTTAGAGAGTAGGTCTACATCATGTTTGCAATCCTTTAGACGTGATACTTCACTCTCGCACAGAGTACTGCAGAACAACATGACCCATCCGTAGTTCTAAATACGTTCCATCAACTCTTTCATACTACTATCTCTCAGAGATTCTAGAGGATCCTCATGATTGTTAGAGAGTAGGTCTACATCATGTTTGCAATCCTCCAGACGTGATCCTTCACTCTCGCACAGAGTACTGCAGAACAACATGACCCATCCGTAGTGCTAAATACATTCCATCAACTCTTTCATACTACTATATCTCAGAGATTCTAGAGGATCCTCATGATTGTTAGAGAGTAGGTCTACATCATGTTTGCAATCCTCCAGACGTGATCCTTCACTCTCGCACAGAGTATTGCAGAACAACATGACCCATCCGTAGTTCTAAATACATTCCATCAACTCTTTCATACTACTATCTCTCAGAGATTCTAGAGGATACTCATGATTGTTAGAGAGTAGGTGTACATCATGTTTGCAATCCTCCAGACGTGATCCTTCACTCTCGCACAGAGTACTGCAGAACAACATGACCCATCCGTAGTGCTAAATACATTCCATCAACCCTTTCATACTACTATCTCTCAGAGATTCTAGAGGATCCTCATGATTGTTAGAGAGTAGGTGTACATCATGTTTGCAATCCTCCAGACGTGATCCTTCACTCTCGCACAGAGTACTGCAGAACAACATGACCCATCCGTAGTTCTAAATACATTCCATCAACTCTTTCATACTACTATCTCTCAGAGATTCTAGAGGATCCTCATGATTGTTAGAGAGTAGGTGTACATCATGTTTGCAATCCTCCAGACGTGATCCTTGACTCTCGCACAGAGTACTGCAGAACAACATGACCCATCCGTAGTGCTAAATACATTCCATCAACTCTTTCATACTACTATCTCTCAGAGATTCTAGAGGATCCTCATCATTGTTAGAGAGTAGGTGTACATCATGTTTGCAATCCTCCAGACGTGATCCTTCACTCTCGCACAGAGTACTGCAGAACAACATGACCCATCCGTAGTGCTAAATACATTCCATCAACTCTTTCATACTACTATCTCTCAGAGATTCTAGAGGATCCTCATGATTGTTAGAGAGTAGGTGTACATCATGTTTGCAATCCTCCAGACGTGATCCTTCACTCTCGCACAGAGTACTGCAGAACAACATGACCCATCCGTAGTTCTAAATACATTCCATCAACTCTTTCATACTACTATCTCTCAGAGATTCTAGAGGATCCTCATGATTGTTAGAGAGTAGGTGTACATCATGTTTGCAATCCTCCAGACGTGATCCTTCACTCTCGCACAGAGTACTGCAGAACAACATGACCCATCCGTAGTTCTAAATACATTCCATCAACTCTTTCATACTACTATTTCTCAGAGATTCTAGAGGATCCTCATGATTGTTAGAGAGTAGGTGTACATCATGTTTGCAATCCTCCAGACGTGATCCTTCACTCTCGCACAGAGTACTGCAGAACAACATGACCCATCCGTAGTTCTAAATACATTCCATCAACTCTTTCATACTACTATTTCTCAGAGATTCTAGAGGATCCTCATGATTGTTAGAGAGTAGGTGTACATCATGTTTGCAATCCTCCAGACGTGATCCTTCACTCTCGCACAGAGTACTGCAGAACAACATGACCCATCCGTAGTTCTAAATACATTCCATCAACTCTTTCATACTACTATCTCTCAGAGATTCTAGAGGATCCTCATGATTGTTAGAGAGTAGGTCTACATCATGTTTGCAATCCTCCAGACGTGATCCTTCACTCTCGCACAGAGTACTGCAGAACAACATGACCCATCCGTAGTTCTAAATACATTCCATCAACTCTTTCATACTACTATCTCTCAGAGATTCTAGAGGATCCTCATGATTGTTAGAGAGTAGGTGTACATCATGTTTGCAATCCTCCAGACGTGATCCTTCACTCTCGCACAGAGTACTGCAGAACAACATGACCCATCCGTAGTTCTAAATACATTCCATCAACTCTTTCATACTACTATCTCTCAGAGATTCTAGAGGATCCTCATGATTGTTAGAGAGTAGGTGTACATCATGTTTGCAATCCTCCAGACGTGATCCTTGACTCTCGCACAGAGTACTGCAGAACAACATGACCCATCCGTAGTTCTAAATACATTCCATCAACTCTTTCATACTACTATCTCTCAGAGATTCTAGAGGATCCTCATGATTGTTAGAGAGTAGGTGTACATCATGTTTGCAATCCTCCAGACGTGATCCTTGACTCTCGCACAGAGTACTGCAGAACAACATGACCCATCCGTAGTTCTAAATACATTCCATCAACTCTTTCATACTACTATCTCTCAGAGATTCTAGAGGATCCTCATGATTGTTAGAGAGTAGGTCTACATCATGTTTGCAATCCTCCAGACGTGATCCTTCACTCTCGCACAGAGTACTGCAGAACAACATGACCCATCCGTAGTTCTAAATACATTCCATCAACTCTTTCATACTACTATCTCTCAGAGATTCTAGAGGATCCTCATGATTGTTAGAGAGTAGGTGTACATCATGTTTGCAATCCTCCAGACGTGATCCTTCACTCTCGCACAGAGTACTGCAGAACAACATGACCCATCCGTAGTTCTAAATACATTCCATCAACTCTTTCATACTACTATCTCTCAGAGATTCTAGAGGATCCTCATGATTGTTAGAGAGTAGGTGTACATCATGTTTGCAATCCTCCAGACGTGATCCTTCACTCTCGCACAGAGTACTGCAGAACAACATGACCCATCCGTAGTTCTAAATACGTTCCATCAACTCTTACATACTACTATATCTCAGAGATTCTAGAGGATCCTCATGATTGTTAGAGAGTAGGTGTACATCATGTTTGCAATCCTTTAGACGTGATCCTTGACTCTCGCACAGAGTACTGCAGAACAACATGACCCATCCGTAGTTCTAAATACGTTCCATCAACTCTTACATACTACTATCTTTCAGAGATTCTAGAGGATCCTCATGATTGTTAGAGAGTAGGTCTACATCATGTTTGCAATCCTCCAGACGTGATCCTTCACTCTCGCACAGAGTACTGCAGAACAACATGACCCATCCGTAGTGCTAAATACATTCCATCAACTCTTTCATACTACTATATCTCAGAGATTCTAGAGGATCCTCATGATTGTTAGAGAGTAGGTCTACATCATGTTTGCAATCCTCCAGACGTGATCCTTCACTCTCGCACAGAGTACTGCAGAACAACATGACCCATCCGTAGTGCTAAATACATTCCATCAACCCTTTCATACTACTATCTCTCAGAGATTCTAGAGGATCCTCATGATTGTTAGAGAGTAGGTGTACATCATGTTTGCAATCCTCCAGACGTGATCCTTCACTCTCGCACAGAGTACTGCAGAACAACATGACCCATCCGTAGTTCTAAATACATTCCATCAACTCTTTCATACTACTATATCTCAGAGATTCTAGAGGATCCTCATGATTGTTAGAGAGTAGGTCTACATCATGTTTGCAATCCTCCAGACGTGATCCTTCACTCTCGCACAGAGTACTGCAGAACAACATGACCCATCCGTAGTTCTAAATACATTCCATCAACTCTTTCATACTACTATCTCTCAGAGATTCTAGAGGATCCTCATGATTGTTAGAGAGTAGGTCTACATCATGTTTGCAATCCTCCAGACGTGATCCTTCACTCTCGCACAGAGTACTGCAGAACAACATGACCCATCCGTAGTTCTAAATACATTCCATCAACTCTTTCATACTACTATCTCTCAGAGATTCTAGAGGATCCTCATGATTGTTAGAGAGTAGGTGTACATCATGTTTGCAATCCTCCAGACGTGATCCTTCACTCTCGCACAGAGTACTGCAGAACAACATGACCCATCCGTAGTTCTAAATACATTCCATCAACTCTTTCATACTACTATCTCTCAGAGATTCTAGAGGATCCTCATGATTGTTAGAGAGTAGGTGTACATCATGTTTGCAATCCTCCAGACGTGATCCTTGACTCTCGCACAGAGTACTGCAGAACAACATGACCCATCCGTAGTTCTAAATACATTCCATCAACTCTTTCATACTACTATCTCTCAGAGATTCTAGAGGATCCTCATGATTGTTAGAGAGTAGGTGTACATCATGTTTGCAATCCTCCAGACGTGATCCTTGACTCTCGCACAGAGTACTGCAGAACAACATGACCCATCCGTAGTTCTAAATACATTCCATCAACTCTTTCATACTACTATCTCTCAGAGATTCTAGAGGATCACCATGATTGTTAGAGAGTAGGTCTACATCATGTTTGCAATCCTCCAGACGTGATCCTTCACTCTCGCACAGAGTACTGCAGAACAACATGACCCATCCGTAGTTCTAAATACATTCCATCAACTCTTTCATACTACTATCTCTCAGAGATTCTAGAGGATCCTCATGATTGTTAGAGAGTAGGTGTACATCATGTTTGCAATCCTCCAGACGTGATCCTTCACTCTCGCACAGAGTACTGCAGAACAACATGACCCATCCGTAGTTCTAAATACATTCCATCAACTCTTTCATACTACTATCTCTCAGAGATTCTAGAGGATCCTCATGATTGTTAGAGAGTAGGTGTACATCATGTTTGCAATCCTCCAGACGTGATCCTTCACTCTCGCACAGAGTACTGCAGAACAACATGACCCATCCGTAGTTCTAAATACGTTCCATCAACTCTTACATACTACTATATCTCAGAGATTCTAGAGGATCCTCATGATTGTTAGAGAGTAGGTGTACATCATGTTTGCAATCCTTTAGACGTGATCCTTGACTCTCGCACAGAGTACTGCAGAACAACATGACCCATCCGTAGTTCTAAATACGTTCCATCAACTCTTACATACTACTATCTTTCAGAGATTCTAGAGGATCCTCATGATTGTTAGAGAGTAGGTCTACATCATGTTTGCAATCCTTTAGACGTGATCCTTCACTCTCGCACAGAGTACTGCAGAACAACATGACCCATCCGTAGTTCTAAATACGTTCCATCAACTCTTTCATACTACTATCTCTCAGAGATTCTAGAGGATCCTCATGATTGTTAGAGAGTAGGTGTACATCATGTTTGCAATCCTCCAGACGTGATCCTTCACTCTCGCACAGAGTACTGCAGAACAACATGACCCATCCGTAGTTCTAAATACATTCCATCAACTCTTTCATACTACTATCTCTCAGAGATTCTAGAGGATCCTCATGATTGTTAGAGAGTAGGTCTACATCATGTTTGCAATCCTTTAGACGTGATCCTTCACTCTCGCACAGAGTACTGCAGAACAACATGACCCATCCGTAGTTCTAAATACATTCCATCAACTCTTTCATACTACTATCTCTCAGAGATTCTAGAGGATCCTCATGATTGTTAGAGAGTAGGTCTACATCATGTTTGCAATCCTTTAGACGTGATCCTTCACTCTCGCACAGAGTACTGCAGAACAACATGACCCATCCGTAGTTCTAAATACATTCCATCAACTCTTTCATACTACTATCTCTCAGAGATTCTAGAGGATCCTCATGATTGTTAGAGAGTAGGTCTACATCATGTTTGCAATCCTCCAGACGTGATCCTTGACTCTCGCACAGAGTACTGCAGAACAACATGACCCATCCGTAGTTCTAAATACATTCCATCAACTCTTTCATACTACTATCTCTCAGAGATTCTAGAGGATCCTCATGATTGTTAGAGAGTAGGTGTACATCATGTTTGCAATCCTCCAGACGTGATCCTTCACTCTCGCACAGAGTACTGCAGAACAACATGACCCATCCGTAGTTCTAAATACATTCCATCAACTCTTTCATACTACTATCTCTCAGAGATTCTAGAGGATCCTCATGATTGTTAGAGAGTAGGTCTACATCATGTTTGCAATCCTTTAGACGTGATCCTTCACTCTCGCACAGAGTACTGCAGAACAACATGACCCATCCGTAGTTCTAAATACATTCCATCAACTCTTTCATACTACTATCTCTCAGAGATTCTAGAGGATCCTCATGATTGTTAGAGAGTAGGTCTACATCATGTTTGCAATCCTCCAGACGTGATCCTTCACTCTCGCACAGAGTACTGCAGAACAACATGACCCATCCGTAGTTCTAAATACATTCCATCAACTCTTTCATACTACTATCTCTCAGAGATTCTAGAGGATCCTCATGATTGTTAGAGAGTAGGTGTACATCATGTTTGCAATCCTCCAGACGTGATCCTTCACTCTCGCACAGAGTACTGCAGAACAACATGACCCATCCGTAGTTCTAAATACATTCCATCAACTCTTTCATACTACTATCTCTCAGAGATTCTAGAGGATCCTCATGATTGTTAGAGAGTAGGTCTACATCATGTTTGCAATCCTTTAGACGTGATCCTTGACTCTCGCACAGAGTACTGCAGAACAACATGACCCATCCGTAGTTCTAAATACATTCCATCAACTCTTTCATACTACTATCTCTCAGAGATTCTAGAGGATCCTCATGATTGTTAGAGAGTAGGTCTACATCACGTTTGCAATCCTTTAGACGTGATACTTCACTCTCGCACAGAGTACTGCAGAACAACATGACCCATCCGTAGTTCTAAATACATTCCATCAACTCTTTCATACTACTATCTCTCAGAGATTCTAGAGGATCCTCATGATTGTTAGAGAGTAGGTCTACATCATGTTTGCAATCCTTTAGACGTGATCCTTCACTCTCGCACAGAGTACTGCAGAACAACATGACCCATCCGTAGTTCTAAATACGTTCCATCAACTCTTACATACTACTATCTTTCAGAGATTCTAGAGGATCCTCATGATTGTTAGAGAGTAGGTGTACATCATGTTTGCAATCCTCCAGACGTGATCCTTGACTCTCGCACAGAGTACTGCAGAACAACATGACCCATCCGTAGTTCTAAATACATTCCATCAACTCTTTCATACTACTATATCTCAGAGATTCTAGAGGATCCTCATGATTGTTAGAGAGTAGGTGTACATCATGCTTGCAATCCTCCAGACGTGATCCTTGACTCTCGCACAGAGTACTGCAGAACAACATGACCCATCCGTAGTTCTAAATACATTCCATCAACTCTTTCGTACTACTATATCTCAGAGATTCTAGAGGATCCTCATGATTGTTAGAGAGTAGGTCTACATCATGTTTGCAATCCTCCAGACGTGATCCTTCACTCTCGCACAGAGTACTGCAGAACAACATGACCCATCCGTAGTTCTAAATACATTCCATCAACTCTTTCATACTACTATATCTCAGAGATTCTAGAGGATCCTCATGATTGTTAGAGAGTAGGTGTACATCATGTTTGCAATCCTCCAGACGTGATCCTTGACTCTCGCACAGAGTACTGCAGAACAACATGACCCATCCGTAGTTCTAAATACATTCCATCAACTCTTTCATACTACTATCTCTCAGAGATTCTAGAGGATCCTCATGATTGTTAGAGAGTAGGTCTACATCATGTTTGCAATCCTTTAGACGTGATCCTTCACTCTCGCACAGAGTACTGCAGAACAACATGACCCATCCGTAGTTCTAAATACATTCCATCAACTCTTTCATACTACTATATCTCAGAGATTCTAGAGGATCCTCATGATTGTTAGAGAGTAGGTCTACATCATGTTTGCAATCCTTTAGACGTGATCCTTCACTCTCGCACAGAGTACTGCAGAACAACATGACCCATCCGTAGTTCTAAATACATTCCATCAACTCTTTCATACTACTATCTCTCAGAGATTCTAGAGGATCCTCATGATTGTTAGAGAGTAGGTCTACATCATGTTTGCAATCCTTTAGACGTGATCCTTCACTCTCGCACAGAGTACTGCAGAACAACATGACCCATCCGTAGTTCTAAATACATTCCATCAACTCTTTCATACTACTATCTCTCAGAGATTCTAGAGGATCCTCATGATTGTTAGAGAGTAGGTCTACATCATGTTTGCAATCCTTTAGACGTGATCCTTCACTCTCGCACAGAGTACTGCAGAACAACATGACCCATCCGTAGTTCTAAATACGTTCCATCAACTCTTTCATACTACTATCTTTCAGAGATTCTAGAGGATCCTCATGATTGTTAGAGAGTAGGTCTACATCATGTTTGCAATCCTCCAGACGTGATCCTTCACTCTCGCACAGAGTACTGCAGAACAACATGACCCATCCGTAGTTCTAAATACATTCCATCAACTCTTTCATACTACTATCTTTCAGAGATTCTAGAGGATCCTCATGATTGTTAGAGAGTAGGTCTACATCATGTTTGCAATCCTTTAGACGTGATCCTTCACTCTCGCACAGAGTACTGCAGAACAACATGACCCATCCGTAGTTCTAAATACATTCCATCAACCCTTTCATACTACTATATCTCAGAGATTCTAGAGGATCCTCATGATTGTTAGAGAGTAGGTGTACATCATGATTGCAATCCTCCAGACGTGATCCTTGACTCTCGCACAGAGTACTGCAGAACAACATGACCCATCCGTAGTTCTAAATACATTCCATCAACTCTTTCATACTACTATATCTCAGAGATTCTAGAGGATCCTCATGATTGTTAGAGAGTAGGTCTACATCATGTTTGCAATCCTCCAGACGTGATCCTTCACTCTCGCACAGAGTACTGCAGAACAACATGACCCATCCGTAGTTCTAAATACATTCCATCAACTCTTTCATACTACTATATCTCAGAGATTCTAGAGGATCCTCATGATTGTTAGAGAGTAGGTCTACATCATGTTTGCAATCCTTTAGACGTGATCCTTCACTCTCGCACAGAGTACTGCAGAACAACATGACCCATCCGTAGTTCTAAATACATTCCATCAACTCTTTCATACTACTATCTCTCAGAGATTCTAGAGGATCCTCATGATTGTTAGAGAGTAGTTCTACATCATGTTTGCAATCCTTTAGACGTGATCCTTCACTCTCGCACAGAGTACTGCAGAACAACATGACCCATCCGTAGTTCTAAATACATTCCATCAACTCTTTCATACTACTATCTCTCAGAGATTCTAGAGGATCCTCATGATTGTTAGAGAGTAGGTCTACATCATGTTTGCAATCCTTTAGACGTGATCCTTGACTCTCGCACAGAGTACTGCAGAACAACATGACCCATCCGTAGTTCTAAATACATTCCATCAACTCTTTCATACTACTATCTCTCAGAGATTCTAGAGGATCCTCATGATTGTTAGAGAGTAGGTCTACATCATGTTTGCAATCCTTTAGACGTGATCCTTCACTCTCGCACAGAGTACTGCAGAACAACATGACCCATCCGTAGTTCTAACTACATTCCATCAACTCTTTCATACTACTATCTCTCAGAGATTCTAGAGGATCCTCATGATTGTTAGAGAGTAGGTCTACATCATGTTTGCAATCCTCCAGACGTGATCCTTCACTCTCGCACAGAGTACTGCAGAACAACATGACCCATCCGTAGTTCTAAATACATTCCATCAACTCTTTCATACTACTATCTCTCAGAGATTCTAGAGGATCCTCATGATTGTTAGAGAGTAGGTCTACATCATGTTTGCAATCTTCCAGACGTGATCCTTGACTCTCGCACAGATTACCGCAGAACAATATAACCCTTTCATAATTCTAACTACATTCTATCCACTCCTTTCTACTACTTTTCTCTGGGAAAGATCCCCTGGGATTTTAGATTAATAGAATCTCAGGGGTTCTTGGAGATCCAAGTGATTGTTAAAAAGTCTACTTCACGTTTGCAATCCTGCAGACGTGAGCCTTAACTCTCCTCTACAGTACCGCAGAACTATATGACCCATCCGTAATTCTAACTAAATTCCATCCACTTTCTTACCACTCTCTCTCAGGGGTTCTAGGGGATCCACATGACTCTGTTAGAGAATAGATCTACATCACGTTTGAAATCCACCAGACGTGACCCTTCACTCTTCCCTAAAGTACCGCAGAACTATATGACCCATCCGTAATTCTAACTACATTCCATCCACTTTCTTACCACTCTCTCTCAGGGGTTCTAGGGGATCCTCATTACTCTGTTAGAGAGTAGGTCTACATCACGTTTCCAGGGACTCTGGTAGAGAGATAGACTAAAACACCTTTGCGTTCCTATAGATGTGAGCGTTGTTATTTCTTCCCCTCAGGGCAGTTCTAATGTTTTGTTTTGCTTAGTTAGTGGCCGCTTCCGTTGGACTAATTAGCATAGTTATTTTGTAAAGGCCATTCCATCTTTGCAGCTCAACGGCCGTGCCCGTATTCCCTAGACACCTTTAGGGCAAGCGTAAGTGTTAGGAAAAGAGGTGCAATAGGTCGGCAGACTGTCACTACACCAGAAAACTTTGAGTGAGTAAGGCAGTTATTTTTGCGCATTCCGCTGATCTGGAAATTTCGCGTTCCAGTGTGAGACGATTTTTTCGTTAGACAATGAATGAACTCTACGTTATCTGAAGAAGACATATGGCGAGCTGTCGCCAACATACCCATCGATTGCTTGAAACAGTTAAGCGGAACTTTTTAAATCGGTAATTTCAATGCATTAACAATGAGGGCCGTCATTTGACCGATATAATTCAAAAACTACGTAAAAAAGTAAGTAAATGTGTTTACAAGACAAAATAAATTATAGGCCTATCTTTATTAGGTTTTGTTTTACTGGTCATTAAAATTTCAAGTTTCTACGCCTTGCCCAGGTCTATGTTATTATTTATCACAAAATATATATCCCTTAAGATAATCAAATGTTTATTTCACTCTTTAATCACTTAAACAGTTTATTTCACATATTTAAACAATTTATATCTTAAAAAAATGCATATATATTTTTTAACATAAAGAGTAGTTTTTACCCCATCAAACACAAAAACACACTTCAGAAACATATATTTTTTGGAAAGGGGGGTAAATAAAGCTTACCTGTACATTTTCATTAAAATCGGTGTAGTCCGAACGAATTCGAATGTAATGCAGTATTTGTACCGGCAACACTGGACTATGAGTAATAGAATGAGTGTAAAACAACTTCGATATGATATCGTTTGGGGATGACTGAAAATAATATTACTCAAATAAAGCTTTCAGAGAGAGTCTAAATATTCTACCTATGGCTTCTATCCAAGAGAAAATCTCTGTAACAGAGTACGATAGTTTTACAGAGGTCAAACTTTCAAAATAATATTACTCAAATAAAGCTTTCAGAGAGAGTCTAAATATTCTACCTATGGCTTCTATCCAAGAGAAAATCTCTGTAACAGAGGGTGATAGTTTTACAGAGGTCAAACTTTCAAAATAATATTACTCAAATAAAGCTTTCAGAGATAGTCTAAATATTCTACCTATGGCTTCTATCCAAGAGAAAATCTCTGTAACAGAGTACGATAGTTTTACAGAGGTCAAACTTTCAAAATAATATTACTCAAATAAAGCTTTCAGAGATAGTCTAAATATTCTACCTATGGCTTCTATCCAAGAGAAAATCTCTGTAACAGAGTACGATAGTTTTACAGAGGTCAAACTTTCAAAATAATATTACTCAAATAAAGCTTTCAGAGGGAGTCTAAATATTCTACCTATGGCTTCTATCCAAGAGAAACTCTCTGTAACAGAGGATGATAGTTTTACATAGGCCAAACTTTCAAAATAATATTACTCAAATAAAGCTTTCAGAGAGAGTCTAAATATTCTACCTATGGCTTCTATCCAAGAGAAAATCTCTGTAACAGAGTACGATAGTTTTACAGAGGTCAAACTTTCAAAATAATATTACTCAAATAAAGCTTTCAGAGATAGTCTAAATATTCTACCTATGGCTTCTATCCAAGAGAAAATCTCTGTATCAGAGTACGATAGTTTTACAGAGGTCAAACTTTCAAAATAATATTACTCAAATAAAGCTTTCAGAGATAGTCTAAATATTCTACCTATGGCTTCTATCCAAGAGAAAATCTCTGTAACAGAGTACGATAGTTTTACAGAGGTCAAACTTTCAAAATAATATTACTCAAATAAAGCTTTCAGAGATAGTCTAAATATTCTACCTATGGCTTCTATCCAAGAGAAAATCTCTGTAACAGAGTACGATAGTTTTACAGAGGTCAAACTTTCAAAATAATATTACTCAAATAAAGCTTTCAGAGATAGTCTAAATATTCTACCTATGGCTTCTATCCAAGAGAAAATCTCTGTAACAGAGTACGATAGTTTTACAGAGGTCAAACTTTCAAAATAATATTACTCAAATAAAGCTTTCAGAGATAGTCTAAATATTCTACCTATGGCTTCTATCCAAGAGAAAATCTCTGTATCAGAGTACGATAGTTTTACAGAGGTCAAACTTTCAAAATAATATTACTCAAATAAAGCTTTCAGAGGGAGTCTAAATAGGCTACCTATGACTTCTATCTATGAGAGAATCTCTGTAACAGAGGATGAAGGTTTTACAGAGGTCGAACTTTCAATGAAATCTCTTACTCAATATTCCTCTATAGAATTGTAGTTTGTGAACAAGAAACTTTAAGTGATTTTAGGCCTTTTTATTACTTACGTTTAGTACTTACGTACAGCGTTAGACCTGATTACTTCAATTTAATCTTATTGAATAACATATTCAAGACACAAATTTTGTCAACTGTTGTCTAGTTATAGGCTCTGAAGTAGCTTTAAATGGCTTATATAAAAATATTTGTCTTAGAGGTTACAAATTAGCTCATAGTTTCGTCGAAATATCAAACTCCTTCAAAAAATATTTCTGTCTTACTGCTTTCAAGGTCTAACGGGGTGGACGAAGTCCTTAGTCTGGGGTTCCGCCTCTTAGGTAAGGCCACCGGAAAGTGGATAAAGGTCCGATTGCACTACCTGGACCGAACTAATCAGATGGGTTATTGAGATACTGAAATCTGGCCGTTTGGAAGGTGCTACTGGTCCCGATTAGTTCTGGAATTGGTCGGACCGCTATCACTGGTGTAGTTCGTCCTGTCCCAGTGGCGGGCCGGTGACCAGTCAAGACTCTTACGGTACGGTCAAAAGACTCTTACATACTCGTACCACTGGTCGTGGCATCAAGACCCCGGCTCGGGCCTGTCGCTAGTCACCCGGACGGGAGTCACGATTTTGAGGTTGGATTCGTGGGAGCAGAGGTTTTATTAACTGGACTGTAGAACCCCTACAGGATCCTTTCGGTGAGGGGGTTGGTACGCGACTCAGGTACTCCTCCCCAACATTTTTTATCTTTCAGTTTCAAATTTCTGTTATTTTGCTTTACTCAACTCTGCTAGTTCTCTATGTCTGCATTACTGGTTTTAAGTAAGATAAAATAGATGAGCTAATGGAGTAGGGAGCTACACGTCTAGGAACTATAACAGTTTGCTCATAAATGTTGTTAGTTTTGGTGGAATAGCACAATAAAAATATTTACAATAATAGCTAAATTATGTGCACTTCGCTAACATGTTTATCTTCAGAGGATGCTAAAGTAATTCTGTTTTTAATAATTACCATCCACAGATTAATCAAAAATCAAGAGTAGCATATTATTCGGGATGTTTTATTTAGGCCACCGCCAGAGGTCAGACAGAGTAGATTAGGGCATTAGATAGGAATATAGTACTTCGTTGTTTTAATTCTTTATCGGTTGAATAAATTTCCAGTTCAATGAACGTACCCGATAATTTTACCTAGTAAGTAATTGCAATGAGTTTCTAAATTTGCTCACAAATTTGTTTCCTCGTTTAGCTTTATTTAAACTTAATGTTAAATAAGTTTGTTTAGTTTAGACTCACCTTTCAGCCGCTCTCCACATAACTGTGGAATAATCGATAGAATGATATCGTGGATAAAATACGTGCGTTCAAATAACGAACATAACCTCAAAACTTGTGTAGCGTTACTATCCGATGTCACGCTATATTACGTAATCGATATCCGACAGCACTTATAGTTCGGGAATCGGGGTTACAACGGAAATGAAACTCTCTAAATTGTCTCCATTGTAAATAAATAAATAATAACGAACGCCAACTATATTTGTAGTTTTCAACTTGTGCAATTCACACTCACTGATGATGACTTTTTTATTAAAATGTGCATAAGTATTTTTTGTATGTGCATACAGAATATAAACTATTGATGGTAAATTGGTGTTGGTTAATATTTAATTATTAAATTTTTCCACAAGTAAAATTCAAATATTTTTATAATGAACATGAGTAGGCTTTACTGTTTAAATTTTATTTTGGCCAATGTAATTAAAATCGAAGGAAAATGCAAGCTTGATATAACACCTTGAATAAATTATTTGAGGGTTCAAAGCTTATAATAATTACACAAACCATGTTTAAAACCTATATGTACTTATTTTTCTGAATAACATTTTATATCATAAATATTTCCTGTGGGTGTATTGTTTTTGTAAACATATATTAAATGTCAAAATATTCAGTTATATCAAATGTATTTATTCTGTGTTTGTTTTCTTAGTTTTGAATAAAGAACTCAAATAACCAGAAATCTGGGGTCACTAGAAATTGATTTATGCAAAAAATTGAAATATATAATAAGCTGGCAACAACTATTTATAACAATTATGTGTGTGTGACGTTCTCCACAATCAGTATTGTTCGCCCTTAATGCTTGTACAAAATATTATATATCCAGAACACAAGCAACTAATTTTTAAAATTAAAAACTTTCCTAAAAGTAGCAATACTTACTTCCTTTGTTGCCTGAAGATGTTCGCTAGCTTTAAACATCTTTCATACAACAAAAGATATACAGCTACTAATTTTTTTAAAAGTTTACAAGATAGGGAAATATTTACGATTTGGTTGCTTGATATAGTAAACTTTATCTCCATATGAACTTTCAGTTAGAATTTAAAAATCAAAAGTATAGATTGTTTTTAAAATGTTTGTACTGTAGTTTAGGTTAAATTTTATTTTACACGTTTCAATTTTAGATTGTTTGAAAAATATTTACCACTGTTGTACTGTAGTTTAGGTTAAATTTTATTTTACACCTGTTAATTTTAAATTATTTCAGTAAATTAAATATTTGATACAAGGCATAAGGGTTAAGAAATCACGCTGAACAATAAATTCCATTAAAAATAATTTATTTATTACAGTATTTACAATTTGTACAAAATAATACACAATATATTGCAAAAAAACATAAATAGTATTTTTATTTACAATATTTTCTTCAGTCTTATAGAAATTTACATTTATACAGATTTCCTTTTTTTAAATCGGCTAACTTTTTAATCCACTTCTTCTATTGTAGGCCCTCCTGCTTTCGGTGTACCTCGTTGGCCTTGAGTAGACTGTCCTTGATTTGAACTGTGAAGTTTGGTCATTATTGACGAACATTTTTTAGACAGTTCCTGATACCTATGTTCGAATTCTTCTTTGTCAGCAAGAGTGTTGTTGTCCAACCACTTGAGCGTTTCTTCACACTGACTCTTCACAGTAGACTTATCAGATTCGCTCAGTTTATCTCCAGCTTCATCCACAGCTTGTTTGATTCCGAAACAATAGCCTTCGAGTTGATTCCTGGCTTTAATTTTCTCTTCTTGCTTCATGTCTTCTTCCTTATACTGTTCAGCTTCATTAACCATCCTTTCAATTTCTTCCTTTGAAAGACGTCCTTTATTGTTTTGTATAACAATATTCTTTGATCTTCCAGAACTGTTATCCTTAGCTGAAACATTTAATATGCCATTTGCGTCTAAATCGAATGTTACATCGATTTTTGGTACGCCTCGAGGAGCTGGCGGAATTCCTGTTAGATCGAAATTTCCAAGGAGATTGTTATCTTTTGTCATCACTCTTTCGCCTTCAAAGACTTGAATCGTAACAGCTGGTTGGTTGTCTGAATATGTAGTAAATGTTTTACTTTGTTTGCAAGGGATTCGACAATTCCTTTCAATTATTTTCGCCATAACCCCGCCAGCAGTCTCGATTCCTAGTGAAAGTGGTGCAACATCCACAAGTAAAACATCTTGAATTGCAGCACTTTGATCCCCGCTCAAAATAGCAGCTTGTACGGCAGCACCATAAGCTACAGCCTCGTCTGGGTTGATCGAAAGATTTAAAGATTTTCCACAGAAATAATTTTGGAGCAGATTTTGAATCTTTGGAATACGTGTCGAACCTCCTACTAAAACAACATCGTGGATGGCAGATTTATCCATTTTTGCATCATTCAGTGCCTTTTCTACTGGATGTAGCGTGCTGCGGAACAAATCGGAACACAGTTCCTCAAATCTAGCTCGTGACACTTTGGTGTAGAAATCAATCCCTTCATACAAAGCATCTATTTCAATGTTTGCTTCTGTACTGGAAGACAGTGTCCTTTTAGCTCTCTCAGCTGCGGTTCTTAATCTTCTAAGTGATCTTGGATTATTTTTAAGATCTTTTCTGAATTTTCTTTTAAATTCTTCAGCCAGATGATTGACCAATCGGTTATCAAAATCTTCACCACCTAGATGCGTATCGCCTGCTGTAGCCTTGACTTCAAACAACGATCCTTCATCAATAGTTAGAATCGATACATCAAACGTACCACCACCGAGGTCAAAGATTAAGACATTTCGCTCTCCTTTCAGGTTTTTATCTAATCCGTAGGCCAAAGCAGCAGCTGTAGGCTCATTGATGATTCTAAGAACATTTAACCCAGCTATGGCACCAGCATCTTTAGTAGCTTGTCTCTGCGAGTCGTTAAAATAAGCCGGAACAGTAATGACAGCATCTTTAACAGTTCCACCAAGATACGCCTCTGCGGTTTCTTTCATTTTTGTTAAAACCATCGAACTAATTTCTTCTGGAGAAAATGTTTTATACTCTCCTTTGAATTCTACTTTTATCTTAGGTTTACCGCAATCACTAACCACTTTGAAAGGCCAATGTCTAAAGTCTTCTTGAATTTTGGGGTCATCAAATTTACGACCAATTAGTCTTTTTGCATCAAAAACCGTATTCTGTGGGTTCATTGCAACTTGATTTTTGGCTGCATCCCCAATGAGACGTTCGGTATCCGTAAATGCGACATAACTGGGTGTTGTCCTATTGCCTTGGTCATTAGCAATAATTTCCACTTTACCTTGCTGCCAAACTCCAACACAAGAATATGTTGTTCCCAAATCGATTCCAATTGCAGGCATTTTCAATGACGAATTTCAAATACTTCACTATTAGAACTGTTTAACAATTGCTTGAAACAAATTCGCAACAATAAAACACTTCGTTAGCACAAATTAATTACACACTGTGTAAAACACTTGAAACGTTTTCAATTCACTTCCAAGTCAATACTGAAGTACCCGGGCAGGCGGTTTGTTTATATAGAGTCAGCTGTGTCTCTCGACTTTTCGAGAAACGCGTAGAAGGTCGTATAATTCGAATATTCTAGAACTGCTTTCTGATTGGTTAACACTTGCGTTACGTTCTAGCGAATGAGGTCACAGAAACATCCAGAACATTCCAGCTGTTGAGCTGTTTAGGACAGAATTATCTAGAAGTTATATTTTCTATATTTATAATTTGGTAACTATCTAAACAATTAAAAGTACTGATTCGTCAATTAATTGAGAGAAACCAAATACTTTTTTCGTGTACATAAATTAGGTATATAGTAATTTAAAATATAGCAGCTTACTGTGGCATGTAATCCTACAGGTTTAAAAAAAAATAAGGTTAGGCCCTATATTTAGTGGTCCTATTACTGAAGATAATACTAATATTAAAGAAAAAAACTAAACTATTACAACAAAATATAGTATTTAATTTGTAAGCTATTGTAATTTAATTAGGTTACTGTGTCATGCAGGCTTATAGGGTTTAAAAATAATAAGGTTAAGCCCTATACCTAGTGGTCATATTACTGAAGATAATAATATATATAAAAAAAAAACTAAACTATTATCTAGACAGATTTAACAACAAAATATAGATACAGTAGTTTAATTTATAAGCTATTGTAATTTAATTTTCTAATTATCCATTCAGAAGATGTAATTAATATGTGTATGTCAAAACTAAATGCAGTGAAACATTTTAATAAATTTATAAAAAATTTATTGTTTCTAAATAAACCCAAGTTTGAGTCTTGTCAGGGCATATCTCTATTTACCATACATTTATTAATATAGTACTGTTACAAATCTTTACCTTATTTAGAGATTCAATTTTATTACAAGCAAGAGGTACTCAACTTACATTGGATTCATTTTGATATTTATCTCCTTTTCACACATAAACGATTTTAGCAAAAACAGTCATCAGGAATTTTAAAAAATATAAAAACTAATGTGTCTAATCAAAAAGAAAAAATGAACATAACCTGATTGCATAGAAAGGGATCAAACTGTATAAGGTGAATATTTCCTTACAGCACAACAGCTTTATGCTACATTTAATTATTATAAACCTATTTTACAAACTATCAACAAGTATCCAGTTTAGATATATCCGGTTGTATAAAAATTAATAACTTTGTTAAATTATATTTTGTTTGTATTAACTTGGAAAAACCACTACTTGCTGATTTATACTGAATTATACAACACAAAAACTAAGTTTTAACTTTGTTAAGCCTAATCTCAAATGCAGCAAGGGCATATATAGGTTGGATAACGGACTATCACTGTGTAATGCCATTTGGTGCATAAATGACTGTAACCTGCTTGACTTAACCTAAAATTATGTTTACCCTAGTCATTTTCAATCAGAATATATTAAAAAATAATTTTTATAAAGTAAATGCAAATTAAATTGTTAAACCACACAATAAATCGCACTTAGACCCTTCATGCTTGTGAAGCACAACGGTGATAGTAATGTGACAGAGAGTACAGGACGGGGGTTGAAGGTTAAAAATTAATATTCTCATTTGAAATGTTCATCTCGCTTTATAATACTTCAATTTACTACAATATGGCAATTAGCCTATTCTTTTCTACAGACCTAATATTCAATCTTGGCTTTATGGTTTGTACATTGTTATCTTACCTAAGTATATAAATTTCAGTAATTAAATAACCTACTAGTACCAAATTACTTTTTCTTAAAAATAGAAGTTGGCTGAAGTTTTAAAATAATAATAAAGGTATTGCTTTACTAATAGTTCAGCTTAATTTAACAGCACAATCTTACTAGAATTAACTGTTCATACTTCCTGTTTTTATTTTTCAAAATAATGGAAGTTGTAAGAGAAAATATGAATGACAAACCATAACTTATATGTTTAACAAGTTATTAATTAATTAAATTAATGGGAAGACTTTTGTGCAGCCTTAGATCCCAGAAGAACATTACAATATTGGAATATCATTAAGCTCCTGAATAATCGAGTTTTGCAAGTTGCTCAAGAAACAAACTCCATCAGTTACTGTGGAAAACTAGCTCGCAGAAATATTGAAAGTGTCAATATGCTAACTGAATTTTATGCTAGCAAAACAGTAAGCTCATTTTCAGCAAAACACACAAAACCATCCTTAAGACCACAAAAAGACTAATTCAAGGCTACTTTAAGTCACCCAAGAATAGCATTTTCTCTGACACTTTCACAAAGATTCTGACACGAAGACCTCAATTCTGGCATCTTAAAACTTGACCTAAAGAAGGCTCCCGGCGTAGACCTCATGTTTGGCAGCATGATTCAACACTTCGGTGACAAAGCCAAAAAGAATGTTGCTAGATATCTACAATCTTTCTTGGACTTCTGGCAAGCTCCCAAAAATTTGGAAAACTTCTACTGTTACTCCAATTTTAAAGGCTAGCAAAAACGTCTCTGACTGCAAAAGCTACAGGCCAATATCACTTACCAGTACACTGTGCAAGTTTATGGAACAAATGATTCACTCAAGAATCATAAACTGGCTAACTCAAGAGAAAAAATACACTTCTACCAAACAGCCTACCGAGCTCTTTCCCTTTGCCAATCAATTACTGATCGACTACAGAAAAACCTCATGAAAAAACAGTTGCTGTTTTTCTAGACCTGTCTTCGGCTTTCAACTGTTTGGCGACAAAAACTCATCCTCATTGCCCATGAGTTTTGCATCGAAGGACATGCACTAGTATGGATTAATGACTTCTTGAGAAACAGACTGTTCTGTCAGATTCAATGGAGAACTCTATAAGACCTCCAAGACATGGGCTGGTGTACCACAGGGCTCTGTATTGAGCCCTCTGCTCTTTATTCTCTACATGAACACAGTCGATCTCTATATCCATTAGAATACTAAGATCGCCTGCTATGCAGATGATATTGTCATTTGAAGTACATACAAGTCAAGATCTCAAAACTTCTCAGAAATTCCTGAATCTCAGTTTGGAAGAGATTGAAACATTGGCTGCAGATCTCAAACTTACTATAAGTCTAACTACTGTGTTTTTTCAACTGATAGAAGAAATCGTGAAGCATTCCAACCAGTCTTAAAAATTCAAAACTCCATAATTGAACTCTCCTACATATCTGGGAGGGGAACTGAAATTTACTAAACACTTGCAAACCACAGCAAATAAGGGTCTAAAGAAATTGAAAATCCCCCACAAACTAGGGTTCAAGACTTATCAAACTTATCATCAACACTGAAAAGTACTTACTGCACTGTTATTAGGCCAGCACTGAGCATTGGTACCCTATTTGGGCACATGTATCTGAATCTGTTAAAGACACACTAGATTCAGTTCAATATAGAGCATCAAAAATTATCATTGGTGCAGTGTCCTCTACTACTAACACCAAGGTCAAACTTGAAAGCGGTCTTGTTTCCCTTAAAAACAGACAGAAACTTGCTACTGTAAAGTTCACTAACAAAATCAGAAGCCATAATAAAGACCACATAGCTTTCGACGCTTGGGCAAGTACGTCAAGGCTTCAGAAATCATCAACGCTGCAATTTCACAGAGATATCAGAGTCCTTCTATACCACTCCTCCTTGGACATTATTCAGAAACCACATTTCCCTTTCAAGGCCCCTATGAATACTAAAAATCAATACTAACTTATTGGAACCATGCTCTAAGAAAGAACCAGCCCTAGTTTTATTACAAAGGTGAAGACAGTGTGCGGTTACATGCTAAAGAAAACAGTGCATTGGTCTATACAGATGGTTCCTCTGATATTGTCTCTAATAGAGGTGGTGCAGACATCCCTAACATTTACCCCTGAGGAAATAATGTCAGGCTTAAAATACCCACTGGCCACAGTGCCAAACTTCACTAGTGTACTAATTGCTATTAAAGAGGCATTTACCCTCTGTTGCTCTTTTCCTCCTAACAACTCAATTGAAGAAATTTTACTTTTTTCAGACTCAAAGCCATACATAATGGTGAGACAAGAAATTAATACTCTTTCTCCATTCATTAAATATACCTTGAATTCTCCAATGGATCCCTGTCAGAATTGAGAGTAATGAATGTGCAGATGCCCTTGCTAAGGAAGCATGTGATGATGATCAACCTCTAAGAGTCACTTATACAGATGCGAATGCTGTTGCCAAGCGAAAAATCTTCATCAATCAGCATTTTAGCAAGGTAACCATCCCCAATCTAAATTGCCCAAGAAACCTCTCCTCTGCAATAGCTAGGCTACGCACTGGACATTTCAGGGGCATGAAGATATTACCAGCTAATATAAAATCTTATCCTATTTGCAAGTACTGTCCCAAATCACAACTAACCCTAGATCATGTTTTTGACTGCCAAGCCAATCTCAGTTCCCTCCAACTTGGAGCACCACCAATTAAAATACTTCATAACCATCAGGCTACAGAACTGGCAGATCTTGTCATTAAACTTTTGGAGGAATCTGAACTTTTTCACCTCAATAAAGACGACAATTAATTAAATTGAAAGTTTTACTGATAATCATAGACAATAAAATGTATGAGTAAATTTATATTAGTTCTGGCCAAGAATTATTTAACCCCTTAACAGTTTCTTTTTTTCTGCAGTACCAAGTCCAAAAATAAAAACTATAACAATTTTGTATTCAAATTGATTCCCTAAATCATCAGCAATCAAAACTATAACAAGTATTGAAGTACAAAAATTGATAAATTTTAATATAGCAATATTTGATATTTTTACTTAACAGGGATTTTCTAAACAAGAACTTTTAAGGCCCAAAACATACTGAAGCAGCAAGCAGAGCTGCTCTCAGTATAGAGCAAAGCGGTGAAAACATATTAATTAAATCATGGTAGCCTGCGCATACTGAAGCGCAGGGCAGCGATACGTCATCACTGTTATAATAGAGTAAAGCAGAGTGTTGAAGCCAGTTTGTTTTCTTTGCTCTTTAATCGCTGTTCACAACAACTCGCCTCGTAGAAAATGGACACTGTTGTACTTATTGCCAGGTTTTTCAAAAACCCTCTTTGGACGCGATACATCAACAATTTCTATGATGATACGTCTCTTGTTGACTTAGAATGGTTTATGAATTGTTAATGACATTATGAATATACAATAAACGACTAAGTACTGTACAATGATTTTTAAACAGTTTTTGAATGATTGTGATTCATTTTTAAGAATAATTTTAAAATTATAGTTTATAATATATTTTATACTTCATGAGTACTGTAATAAATGCATTGCCAAATCGATATTAAAAAAATAATTCATTTTACGATTAAAACAAATATTTTTATAATTTCTAAAAATAATCTGCCACATCTTACCTTAAAGTAACTAAGATATTCTGTAGGGCAATTGAGTTGACATTACAATTTGTCCAAATCTTAATTAGTTTATGTTGATATAGTCGAAAATGTAATCAAAAGTTGCAATTTTCATTCGAAAATATGGTTAAAACTTGTCTGGATTTTTGCGTAAATCTTTGTAGGAATGATGGAATTCACCATGATCATGAGAGCTCTTATTTATTGTAAGAACACTACTTTTTCTTATTTTATTTTTCCATAAATACTACAATTTTAACGATGAATTCTCGTGTAATAATAAATCCATGACTTGCTCGACTGTGAACTCCTCAGTATGCGTGTGCTGCTCTTTCATTGTTTATTTATGTTTCGCCGCTTTGCTCAACCCTATTTATTGCTGCCATGCTCACTGTTTCAGTATGTTTCCAGTCTAAGAACACAACACACATGTTTGTGAGAAAATAACATGCATTTTTAAATTCTAAACTCTCTTAAATGTGATACATTTTAAAATATGAAAGCACACTGTTATATTATGTACAATCAAGACAAAAAACATCTTTTTAAATCCAGTTTCTGCTATTGAATTGTACACAAAAGAACTGTTTCAATTTCTCTTACGTGGATTATACTTTTTTCTAAAAAGCGTCTTAGTTGGTCATATGGTATTGAATAATTTTCATGGTCTACTTTTTTATTATTCACTGGTTCTTGCCACTGGAGTTTAGCAGTTGCCCCCCCCAAGCTTCTGGTACAAAATAAAAACATACTATAGTGATATCAAATAGGTGAACAAATATTTTGCCTCCACTTTTGTGACAGATAATTGGTAAGATGTTGATCCATTTCACTAACACCACCTGTAATATTTGTATTATTGTACCGAATTCTTAACTTTGAATTACTTCTTTAATCGTGCATTAAATTAATAATACTTAACAAAGTAATTATTTATAAGTAAAAAGAAATAACTGTGGTTTTCATGTGTTTTTGCTAAAGCAAATTACTATGCTGATGTTTTTCAAAACCTTCATTTCATTAACAAAGCCTAACGTTGCGGTAGCAGGTTAGGCTTTATCAATGAAATGTTGGATTCCTATCACATCAGGATATTAAAGCAATAGTTTTCACTTGGTTCTTTAAAGAACTACTTATGACCTTGATAGACAACATTATGTGCAAAAAACACACATAACACAGCAACACACAAACACAAAAATACCTAAAATTGACATACCACGACAACACATCACAAAAAAATAGCTTCCTTGTTCAGGAAACTTGAATACAAAGAGCATTTAAAACATACAACACGACTAAAAAACACCTAAACAGTATAAAAACACAACAGGGCAGGATTGTACAAGATTACATGCGAAGGACAAACAGAGAGAACCCTTACAAGATACAAAGAACCCATGACACAATTTCACCATACACTAACAAAAAACACTAAACTCACACACCAATCTAAAAATCCTACACCAAATAAAAAAAAGCAACAAACTAAACACAACACAATCTAAATGACAAAACACACACTCACAATCAAATACTATATTTGAACACATAATTAACAACTACTCTATGCACAATAACATACCACAGACTCACACCAACATAACACACCTGAGCAACAGTCTTGTCGTACAACATTATTCACAACATTGAATAATGCACTGACCTATGCGAAACGCGTCTGCTGAAAAATATCAGTAAGTAGTGATATTTTTGCCAAGTTAACCAAAAATGTAATTACAGAAAAACTTCACAGACAACTTGAGATGACTCACAAAGACGTTGATAATTGTAATAAAAAGTTCTCTTTTATGGTACTTTTTTAATAAATTACAGTAAACTCCCGATTATCCGTGGAATAGGGTGGCCCGGCAACGCCGGATAACGAATTCCCCGGATAATCCGCTATGAGCAAAGGATACGCAAAACGATCGTGAATAGATTATTATACCATAAGTTACACAAATAATGACCCCGGTTAATGCAATTCACAAATAATCTTCAGAGGACAAAATAAATACAGAAAATAATTTAAAATGTCGATGTATTTGACGGATTATAACATGTTCATTTATATGTCTAACTATTTACAATACGTACATAAGTATATGTCAAAAGTAAGTATGTATGTACATATGTAATTTCCTTTACACATAATACTTTCACTTTTTAACAAAAAAATTGTCATTTTTGTCTGTTTTTTTGTGAGCATTGATTTAGCTTTAATGTGCCATCTATGTTTTTTGAGAACCATTTTGTCGCACAGTGTCTACTTGTGCCACAAAGCCATAAAGATCGATAATGTATATGACAGACATAGATAATGCATATGTCATTTCCTAGACTATTTATAGCCGAGATTAGCTGACATTTGTTTACAATTTTATGATACACATTAAGTTTTCGGGCGTCCAAGCATTTTGTCATTGTCTCTTATATATAGTAGTCTGTTCGCCCCTTTTATTTCGCTGGCCCGCGTCGGGATGCTTCCCTTTCAATGTAAAAATTAGTATGTACATATTTACATATCTATTCCCTTCATCTTAACTTCTATTAAGCCTTATATGTATTTACGTTGTAATTCACCGTTTGGAAATTTAAACACAAGAATCTGATTGGAATAAACATTGGATATTTGTAAAACAATGGCAGACCCCGGATAATCCGCCCACGGATAATCGGGAGTTTACTGTATTTAAATATTGGTATACTATATGTAAGACTTTGATTCCCTTACCATAATAGTTTTAATGTAGCATCATCAGAGAAATATAAATATCAGGAAATGAAGTAAATATTATACAATTTAAATATTTTAAAGATAACTAATGAAGGGACAAAAACAAATGAACAACGCCATAGGGTTAATTACAAGCACAAAAATTCCACAAACCTCAAGTGGATTTAAATCTTAAAACAAGAAAAGTTAAGTGGCAATAAAACTATTTCCCTAAATCCTTTTGTTTCTGCACAGTTTGATTGTTACTCTATGGACTGCAACAGCTTTCAATGTGTTAAATTTGTCCATAGTTGGCTGATATAATTAAGCAACAAATGTGTTTTTTATTCTGTAAGGTATGACAATATATTACTGTGATACCATTCAGAAGTAGTAAAATATTGATACAGGATGTTAGTAACATAACACAAGGGACATGACAGAATATTTATTTTACAGTCTGTTTAATTTTACACAATTACTAAATTCAATTTTTTAAAAAATAATATCATTCATAAATATAATAAATATGCCAAATGCTTGAAGTACATTTACAGGCATTCTAAAGAATTCAATAAACAAAACATTAAGCAAATTAAGAACTGAAACTGCAAATCTAAAACAGTTATGTAAGACATAGAAGTGATGTGTAATGCAATATTAAAAAAAAACTTAAAACATAATTAGGTAAAACATATATTCTGATTATTGTATTTCTTTTAAATTAGCTTTTCAACAACATAAGACTTAAAATAATTCCAACTTATGATTATTAATTAAGTATTGGATACACACTGTACACAATATCCTGAAGTAAATTCTCCATAGTAATTCATCGACCATTTTCAATTGGTACAAAATTCAACAGAAATATAATTTTTGTTGTACAATATTTAAAAACTATTTTAAAGAATAATTTCTAAATAAATTTCTTTTCTAACAATTTTTGTTTCCTATATGACTAGAAAATTTAACACTATTGCAGAAAAATCAAGTATTAATGTTTAAAGTAGCAGAAATGTTATTGCACAATATTATTTAACAATCTTCCAAAATCTATTATGAATTATTGATTAAAAAAAAAAAAATCAAGTTAAATGTGTGTTAAATACGAGAATTTTAAAACATTCATTTTACGTTTGTTGACTTAAAACTAACATATATTTTAAAAGAAAAACTTTTACAACTATGCAAATTGAATAATTTCTTAAAATATGTTAAAATTCCCATTAAAACAACGGAATATTTTACAAGCAATAGACATATCTGCTTAAATGTCATGAGATAAAATGCGTATCTTTAAATACAAACATTAAACATGACACATAATAATATAATGTTATCATTATATTTTATAATTGTGCATCAGAGTAGTTAGTTCTTTCAGACACTATACAGCATGAGAGTTTCTTGCTAACTAGTTTTTTATCTGTTAAATAAAACCATTGTTATTTTATGAAACCTAAATGTTTTAAAAGTTAAATATTCCTTAAAACCACTTACTTTTTTAAACTTCTTGGGGCTTAAATCACAGTTCTTCTCAAACGGCTTTTGTAACATTTTATTACACTTCAACCTTTGATATATTTTTAACTAGTATAGCAGTCTCCAATTTACATAATAATTATTCATACTTTATCGAGTATCTTCTCCAATATTTAATATTTTTATTCAAACAATATTTAAAGTTATTGTTTCTTAGTTTAACCCATTAACAATTATAACACATGATGAATTTTAATATTCTATAACATGATTAAACTAATTTATAACAATTAGTCGGTTTTAATCCATGTTTTATAATGGACTTTATTTGTGGCTTAAAATAACAAATCCAAATTTAAATACACAACTTCATCACTACAAAAATTTATCTCGCACATCTGAAATATATATAGAAAAGGCAAACAAAAATATTTTATAAGTAAATTAATACTGAATTAAAAAATTTATTAAAGAAGGTTTAATTAAAATTCATAACGCCAGACATACCTTGGTAATGGGGTTTGTCGTCATAACATGGAAAAAAAATATTAAAAATAGTGAGTATAGCTCGCTTTGTCAATCTGAACTTGAAATGCATCAGTAATTCTTTCTATGTTCCTATAATATGACAATACCAGGACTAATAGCAAGATGTCTGTCATTCTCCTAGCCAATCTCATATAAGTATTGAGCATTGAATGCTTTACACACTACTGTAAATTATAAAAACAAAATGCTTTTTGTTGTTGACAAATACTATGAACATATTCCCCATCCTATATACTACTAAATATATCATGGTTTCAATATTAATATAACAAGAAAGAAATGTTTTAATGAGAGAAGCAATTACTTTTATATTAAATTACTTTTATTTAGATCTTGCTTTCATCTTGGGCATGAAAGTTTAGTTTATAATATAGACCTCCAACTAGTAACTAGCAATATGTGCAACAGTTGTAAATGATAAATATCTATCACTATTATGGAAGGAATATGTTAAATAGTATCTGGGTGTATGCGCTGAGGTTCTCTTGGAATATGCCCCTAAAAAAAATATTCTATATTGAAATGTTGCACATTTTTCAAGAATAAATACAATTCTGCTGTAGAAGATTAACACTTTAGAAAATTGGTTCCCAAACTGGGGGGCGAGAGGAGAAGTTGGAGGGAAAAGACCAGTGGGAAAGTAATAAGATAAATTAAATATATTCAATATTATAGGAACAAACTTGATGTTAATGACTTGGGTTGTGGTCTTACTAAAATTCAACCTCAAGCATGTTAGTATAAAAATGCAGTCTCAAGCATCTCACATATTTTTCTCTTAGAAGTTAAAATATACCTTGCAAATTAAAATTCAACATGTTATATCATGTTTTTTGTGAAACTATCTATAAATAAATTGTATATATATATATATATATATATATATATATATATATATATTTAGGTTAGTTTTGGTTGGTAAAGATTATTTAGATTTTTAAGATATATTTCTTAGATTTCGGTATATATATATATAGATTTTTTGGACTAGGAGACAGACAGACTTACCTTGGTAAGAGTCCACTCTGTAGTCTTGAAATAGAACACATAAAAGCACTTAAACAATGATATATTTCAACCACACAGTGGTCTTTGTCAATCGAAGAGAAAACACAAAAAGAAATATGAGAGAATGAAATAAAATAATTGATTACATAGGTGATTACAATTATTTTATTTCATTCTCTCATATTTCTTTTTGTGTTTTCTCTTCGATTGACAAAGACCACTGTGTGGTTGAAATATATCATTGTTTAAGTGCTTTTATGTGTTTCTATTTCAAGACTACAGAGTGGACTCTTACCAAGGTAAGTCTGTCAGTCTCCTACTCCAAAAAATCTAAATAATCTTTACCAACCAAAACTAACCTAAAAATATATAAATATATATAATTTGATTTTTTTCATATGCTCATACCATTTATAGTGTAAAGTCACGGGAGGCATGAGGGTGGGGATTTCATCTCAAGAGGAAGGGGTGTGGACCAAAACGTTTGAAAACCCCCGCTTTAGAGTGTTAATAGGCTCTGTTGAAACATTTCTTACAAAAGCACACACAAAATGAAAAAAATGTGCCCGAAAATTAAAAATATTTTATATAATGAAATTTAAGCCCTCTGCGCAAGCCTTTAAAATATGTTTCTAGATGAAGTTCTATAAACCTTGTTCTATTTGTTGACCTAAAATTGCATATAACCAAAATATTTCATATCTAAATTGGTATTTCTAATTTTAACATTAAATTGTTTTAGAAATTGCTAAATAATTTATAATACAGAGCTTTTACATTAGACTTTTTACTACTTCAAAATGAGATACAGATGTGCAATCCATTACTAAATTAAACAAAAAACAATAGCAACAATAAAAATAATTTTTTTGTATATTTTAAGTTACATCTGAAAAAATATAATACTTACAAAATAAAGGTCAAACATTATTAGAGTTTGTTTATTTCAAAGAACTTAATAAGTGTATCTACAAAAATTAAACAGAAATGGCGATGAAGTTGCAATATGAATTTAAAATTATATGACTTACATGATAACTGTACAGGCCAACAAAACTATACAAACCTTAAATAACATTGTTACAGATTAAATTAAAATTGTCCCCGAACATTCTAGACACTGACAGAGCAACTAGGCCTATTCTAATATTTTTTTTTTACAATTAAAAAATTCTGTCTTTTCATGTAATGTTCAAATGTAGTTATAATGAACATTAGAAAAAAAATATAGCAAAAGGTGGATAATGAGGGGTTACTTGTAAGCTAGTTAAGTTATAAACAAAATTTAACAATATTAAACTGTACAATATTAAGCTGAAGTTGTTTAAATGTTGAATTTTTGAAGACATCAACTGTAATTTGTTCATCTGAAACAAAAAATTCTCAATTTATTATTTTTCTTTATCAGCATTTAAATATTGTACCTTTGCACATACATGCGACACACACACACACACACCACAAAAGGAATCTTCAGGAAGTAAATTTTGTTGGTGTTTTACTTCTCAGTGTTGTGATTTTAGTTCTGTGCATGCTCAGTATTAACATTTTTACAAAAGCGTAGAAAGATTACAATTTTTATGAAAGGTTACTTGGTTGCAGTTCGAACTTTGTATTTTATAATGGCTAAGGTATTGCCCATGATGGCCATGAAAATACATATGATGATGACCAGTGTGGGGGCCCACTTCGATTATGATAACTTGTTTATACAGTTGATAAGAAAAATTCACATAAACATAAGTTTAAAATTTCTGCTCTTAATATGAAATGTAAATAGTTTCAAAGATTTTTTTTTTATGAAACGGTCCATGAAAAACGTTTATGGGATTTCGTAAACTTTCTGCCCACTGAGTACTAAAAATTCTTACTGACAAACTTACAAATTCATATGGTACTTAGAGTTTTTAACTTATGATTCTATACCACACAACATTCCAAAAAATATTTTATTTGAAGTTTTATTGGTACACAATTAAAATTGTACAGGAACTGAACCATTAGACCAAATGACAATAGTTTTGTGATAAATTTAACACAAATATTTTTACTGAGAATTTTGTTAATGGCAACACCTATTTATTACTCGACAATTTTTCAGATGAGTCATTAATTTTGAATGATAATAAATAGAATTGCATATACTGGCCACTTGAAAGCCCTTTATCAATTGCTCAAATCATTACATAGTGACGTTCCATTTTATCATGAGCCAATACTGGCTGTAATTATTTAAGGACGAGAGAGATAATGCAATGACAGCAAGCCTGAATATGATATGTTAAACATTTTTGTAGCAGAACAACTTCTAAACTTTTCTGATCTTCATAACCTATAAATTTAGTAAGATGGAGCCAGAGTGGGGAGAGTGGTAACAACATAATTTCAGTTTGGTGACACATTGCTACAATTCCCATTGGAGAAATTTTTAAGCGCCATTTAAATATTAGTGCAAATTTGTTTAGATCTTTAATTGTATAAGGATGATTTATATTATCCATTTATTTGCTTTGGTTCTTCATTATTCTAAATTGTTTTTAGACATTTCAATTTTTCACCTCTGAAAATAGCAGAACTGCAAAGTTGTGTTTATTTATAATGTGCTTAATAAACAAGTGTGCACATATTCATTCAGTCGCTCACTCTCTACCTTTCACTGATTCTGTATTTAGTTTTGAATTTTTATTTTACCTCTAATCATATTCTAAATCCATATTTTGTTCACCATATGAAGTGTTGTTGCTACTTGAAGTGCTAGATGAATCACTTGAAGACGTAGAGGACGCCCTGCTGCTTGCATTTGCATTAAAAGCGGCTGCATTCTCATTAAAAGCTGCAGCTCTAAAAAAAAAATTTGTTTGGTAACGTAAAAATTTTAAAACATTTCAAAATCTAGATATTTTATTTTGTAATCCATTATGAACATTATTCTGTTAAATGCAGTTGTTAATAATTCTTTGTTTTTAAAGATATTTGTTTCTAATGGTTTTTATGCAAATTTGCAATTGTTTTATTTATTAAAGCCACACATACACAAAGTACATTAACAGTGTCTAAAATAATATATATATATATATATATATATTTTGATATATTAAATAAAAAAAAGTTTTTTATTAGGTGTGTTGTTTTGAAGTTACACGTTTTAGTTTAAGATTACCACTATTATTTGTATTCCCCTACCTAAGGCTAATACAGAACTGGTGGTGCTGTAAATATAAATGTAATCACACAAAACAATTTTTGAAATGCCATTTCAGCTGTTGTTCTGGTAGCCTTGGTGTTGTGCTGGACACATTTTAAACACCCTAAAGGTCTTTTGCGGGTCTGAGCCTGGAAATAATTAAAGCCCTTTCTCTTTGTCATATCCATTGTTAAGGATAGGGATTGTCAAGAAATTCTTGAAAGTACATTGAAAGTTTTCAAATACCAAAAGTCTCCTTTAATTTAATACCTCAGTTGAAAACATAATTTGAACACACAATAATGAGCATACAATTTTGTTGAGATGCTGTGTTTGTGTGTATAAAACAAGTAATATAAAAAAAATGTTAAAGTAAATTCCTACTGAGGTTAACAACGAAACATTTTATTCTAGTTACCACAGAGTAAAAATGTAGTAGATTACAGGTTTTGACGAAAACCAGATAGGGGAAAAAATTCATATACATCTATGAGAAATATATTTCCGACTTCTTCAAGGTCCGCTAAACTTCAAACATGAAGATTCTCAGTTCAAATCTGGTTAGATCTCACAAACTTTATAATTTAATTATTGAAAAAATATTAAAAAAAAACTTTATTAACATCATTATTGTCATCCACAATAGGGTAAAAAAATGTATTTGAACTTGATTGGATGAATAAAAACGTATTTTATTAATGATTGAAAATTTGTACAAGTTATATATCAGGAGAGTGTAAGCTAATAGAAGGAATATAATAAGATTGCTTTTTTGGGAAGTTTTTGAATATACAAATTGGCTAATACTTGACTATTACTGCTGTAACTATAATTATTCTAGAACTTGAAGTCCCTGAGTTTTTTAAATGGAGAAGGTGTATTATTTAAATAGTGAGTGATTCAACTGTATACTCGTATTTGCTAACCTAGTATTATGCATAAAAAGTTTAAACACTCTTTATGGAAGAAACCAATTATTAAATTAGTAAATCTTGAATATATCTTCAATAATTTTATTTCCCTTGATTTAGTACAATCCATCTTGAAAAAATGTCCACACACTATCTTATTTCAAACAGAAGGGCTGGATTAGTAGTAGTAACTGTTACTTAGTAGTATATGTTACATAGAATTACTGAATTTCATTTTCAGCTACTACTAGCCATTTCAAAGCAAAAGTATTGTTTGGCACTGAAATCGTGTTTTTTGTGTTTAATCTGGGCTTTATCTTAACCCTCCTCCTAACAATAACCCCTAACTTCGTAAGTCTTCTTCACCAATATTTTACCTTTTCAAATAATTGTCTACTTTTTATATTCCTTTTCATGTTTTTTTCTCATACTCTCAACCTTTTAACTGTTGTGATGTCTGTTGTCCTATTTAAATAGCATCACTATTTTATACTCCTTCTATGCTCAATGGTTAGTCCAAAATCTACCACAAGATTAATTTTTTCAAACATCAATGTTTTGACTGAGATTTAACATAATATATCTTTAGATTTATCCTGTGAAATTGATTTCTACAAAAGTCAGATTTGTATGTAAAATTTGTTTTGTGTTTGAATGTGATAATAGTGTTAACCGACTAAAATACATCCTCTTCTCTACTTGTAGGAATTTTAAATTAAGCTAGTAATAACTGGCTACCTAACCTAATATTCCAACTTGCCATTATTGACCTTTAGTCTTGTTAACTTTGATTGTAATCTATATAAAAACTATGGATTAATTCTTTCTCTGTTACCAATAAGGAATTCTTCAAATATGAATACAAGCTCTCCTTTGTTCTAATTTTCTATGATAATTTTTGGTTTCTCTTTGCAACTATAAATAATTTATAAAAAATAAATTATAAAGTAAAGCATGATATACTTCTACAATTTAAGAATATAAAATCACCACGAAAATATATACGATCGTCTAATAAATGTATTTATTTTAAACTAAATTAGGTGGTCAAATTTCTTTTAAAAACAATGTTCTGATACAATATATTTGGAGCTTGATCTACACATAGGTGCTCCCCTAAAACCTAAGGTTTCTATATACAACACTAAAGTAATTATTGATTAGAAAATAGTCATTTTGAAATTCTGTGACACTTCCAGATAATACATAGACAAAACTTTTGTTGATCAAAAACTAAATGACTAACTATCTGGATTTAAATCAAATGAAGACGTTTTCAGTCTATTTTGGAGTTTTAAGTCAAATATATTTATAGGAAATAATTGCTTGATGGGTATGATAGAGTGATATTGTAGGATAAACCTTTTGGTTCCCACACTCGTGACGTAAACGAGAACCCCCGTGGTCCACGCTCACAGATTCATGAGTACGTTAATAGTGTTTAAATTAGGTGCCTGTTGTTCATAGATGAATAACACAAGAATATAAATTCTTATGGCCATGTTCAGCAAACTTTGGGATTTTCTGTGATGTATTTTATTTTGTTCTTGGATAAATGACATTAGCCCAGTATTCGCATCAATGTAAACAAACAAGGAATTTCTTTAATTTTGTTTATAATGTTATAAGTATTTAAATTGTTGAAACTTTATTGATTAAAAAAGAGCAACTTCAAGTGATTACCATGAGAGTAAATGCGGTGAAGTCAGGTTAAGTGTTTCTATTTGAAGGTTTTATTTTATTTATGTAGTTATTTCTTTAATTCATGTAAATTCTTTGAAAATAAATTGTGAACATAGTACTATAAGAATTATATGACAGAAAAATGAGCTTAATACGTCAATGGGGAAATACATTAAGTTAAACACTATTCAAAGTCAGATGCTAGAAATAATAATTTCACTAAAAAATATCCAGATCAGGCATGAAGGACCATAAAAAAGTTGGCGCTCTAAGGGAATACTAATCTGGTTGATTTGATCCCAATGCTCAATAAGTTTTTAATTAAATTAATACACGTGTGTGTGTGTGTGTTTTAAAATGAATAATACAAAATATTATCATTTCTATGTAATGAGAACTATGTATGGAATTACATGTAAAATTGAGGTGGTGACTAAATCTTCCCTGGTGTGAAAAATAATGGACAATTATTATCCATGTGTGCACAAATTAATTCCTGAAGTAAACCTATATTAAATCGGTTCAATAGGAAAAATAGTGCTGTTTAGGTTTATGTTGTCTTTGATAGTACTTACACTGTTAGTTAACCAGCAAACACTATATTAAACTATTATAACATTTTAAATTCCTTTACTTACTTCTGACAGGCTTAAAAAATATTAAATATTTCAAATAAACACTCACGCATGCGCGCACACACACACTAATTTCCAAGAGATTGCAGTTTTGGACTATTGCCATTAGGTAAGCCTGCCAGTCTCCTATCTAGTCCAAAAATTCCTATGTATATATAGGAATAATACTATAAGTTTAAATAATCAATATACGAGAAAGTATAAGTTTATGAACTATAGATCATACCTGATATGATCGCACCTATCATACTCTGATATCTATACTTCTATAAATATCTGTCACACACCAGTATACTTCTCTGATCTCTGATTGACAATGAACAAAGTGAATCCTAAATATGTCATTATTTTAGCGTTTATGTGAGTCTATACACAAACACTAAAATAATATATGTATATACAATTCTGTTCAAAATTTTTTAACTTTTCCTTGATTAACAGAATTATCCATTCTAGCTAGTGGTTATGAAGAGTAGAAGCGTCAGTGAAGAGTTTTTGATAAAAGCCAGCACAACTAGTTGGTGAAAAGCTTAAATGTATATTTATATAAACTGAGAGATTCCTTGTTACACACACACACAAACACAATGTAATTTTTTAACAGTTTTTTATGACTGCTTGATGATTTCATATTAGTAGTAAGAATAGAAAAAGTTCATACGCATGCCGGACAACATTGTAATTGCTTTATTATCTCATAACAACGACTATTGTATGGATGTAAATTCATGTTGAACATTCGTAAATATATTATTCAATCAAAATTTGTTAAAGAATATGAAGATGAAAAAACACTATATAGATATGATCTCATTTTCAAACTAAGTCAACAAACTTAAGTATAACAAAAAACATTTATATGTCATTCATTTTCTTTCAATTCATTAACAATATTTTCAAAACAGCAAAATGAAATAATTTAACTAATAAACAACTCTAATTTAACTCCAATAAACTAATTCTATGTCTAAACAAAACAAAGATTTTAAAAAATTATACAAACTTTTATTTAATTTATATTTTCTGAATTTATATTAGTTTTTTACAACAAAAAAATTTATATTCCACACAGCTGTAATTTATACAAAATTTGAACTTATACAGCCAGGTATGGAACGAAATACAAATATTTTCGTCACATTAAAAGTAGGAAACGTAAAACTTGCTATTGCCACCTGAATAGTGCAGCTAAGTTGGGTCCAACACTTCCGCTGGCGCCAAGCAAAGGTGATTGGTTAGTGTCATCTGCCCCAGCATCATCGCTTAGTGCTTTGCGACATATTGGACAAGTACCATGCTACAACATATATATTTTATACATTAATATCATTTGAAATTTATTTTTCAAAAAGTTTTTTCATTATTTGCTAACTATTTTACAACTATAGTAAAATAATATTTATGATCAGTGTAATAAAAATGTCAATTTTATTTCATTCAATATTAATCTTTCTAGAGATTTGAAACACATAAACAAATTATCTACTTTCTATTTAACACTTTGAGTGTGAGTGATGTCATGATGAATTTCTTTTGTTGTGGAACTTTTATCCATTGGCTCAGAAAATCAGAGACAAACAATTCTACCTTTTTTTTCATAAAATAAAGTTCCACATGAATTATTATAGCTCATATATTTATTATTAAAATCATCATAAAACTTTTAAAAATGTCAAAATCCATTAGTTTAAAAAATACCTTTTATTTTTAATTTGGGAGGTACTAAATTCTAGATTTTTTCAACTTAATATTGATGGTATTCAAGTTTCAATTACAACTAAATACTGTTTTATGATTAAATAGCATATTTGTGTGTAGTTTTGAATGTGACTCATAGTATGGTAGCAAGGCGGTTCCAAATGAAAAGACTGGGTATCCAATTTTGAGTTTGAAGATTGTCTTAACCATTACAAAAATATAGTTTTACTACTTTTGAATATAGATAGATTAATACACTCATCAATATTAAGGGTAACTTTAAAATAAATTATGTTAGGAAGAAAATTAATCTTACTGCAAAAGCTGTGTGTGATTTGCTTTAAAAACTGTAATTAGCAATTATAACAACAACAAAAATCTGTGAAAGCTATAATGATATAATATTATCGACATTATCAATGAATCCTATCAGGAATTTTTACAAACATATAAGAGACAATATGAGGGAAAAGAGTTTTATTGGGATGAAGAGTTTGATTAAACTTTTGAATCAACTGCTAAGGACAGTAAACAAAGTCATAAAACTCAGTATGTGATTGTCTCATTAATACACTATGACCTTGTACAAGTTAGAAATAAAAAGTCTTCCGAATATGCCATCGTCTTAAAAAAAACTTATTGCTAAGTTTATTGCACATGTAAGAGAGTTCATTATAAATTTATAATACAGTAAAATTATACATATTTCAAGAATACTTAGGAAAACTATTTCATATACTTCAGAATCAATCAAAAGATGTCTTAAAAATATTATTTACTAAAATGTGTGTACATTGTAAGTTATTATTTCTAAAATATATATGATCTGTGCATACACTTGCAATAGTAACTTATACTAAAAAGCTGTTGAAGTTTTTTGTAACACTTCACAACCATCAGTTTATTAGTTTCATATTTATAATTATAACTATTGAGCCTGCCACTTTGTTTGTCTAGATGCGCTAATGAAACAGAACATGTAGGTTACTAGAACATACTCCTGCGTTACCATCAAATGACATTTATACCCCTCTATTTTATACATATCACAAAGACGAAGAAATACAAGTTACGAGAATTATAACTATTGAGCCTGCCCCTTTGTTTGTCTAGATGCGCTAATGAAACAGAACATGTAGGTTACTAGAACACACTCCTGCGTTACCATCAAATGACATTTATACACCTCTATTTTATACATATCACAAAGACGAAGAGATACAAGTTATGAGAATTATAACTATTGAGCCTGCCCCTTTGTTTGTCTAGATGCGCTAATGAAACAGAACATGTAGGTTACTAGAACACACTCCTGCGTTACCATCAAATGACATTTATACACCTCTATTTTATACATATCACAAAGACGAAGAGATACAAGTTATGAGAATTATAACTATTGAGCCTGCCCCTTTGTTTGTCTAGATGCGCTAATGAAACAGAACATGTAGGTTACTAGAACACACTCCTGCGTTACCATCAAATGACATTTATACACCTCTATTTTATACATATCACAAAGACGAAGAGATACAAGTTATGAGAATTATAACTATTGAGCCTGCCTCTTTGTTTGTCAAGATGCGCTAATGAAACAGAACATATTCCTGCGTTACCATCAAATAACATTTATACCCCTCTATTTTATACATATCACAAAGACGAAGAGATACAAGTTATGAGAATTATAACTATTGAGCCTGCTTCTTTGTTTGTTAAGATGCGCTAATGAAACAGAACACAGGTTACTAGAACCTTTTTCTTCCGTTACCATCAAATGACAGTTATATCCCTCTCTTTTATACATATCACAATGAAGAAGGGTTACGGGTTTTAAGAATTATAACTATTGAGCCTGCCCTTTTGTTTGTCAAGATTCGCTAATGAGACAGAACACATACCTATGTTTAGTTACTTAGGGCATAGCTAGTGAGAACTATTCACAAAGGTAAAAGTCAAAATAGTGGACTCAAAATCTCACAAAAAAATATATTTTAATAAACACACACACAACAAACTAGTTTCGGCGACGAAGTGGCCTTCCTCAGTTCTTGGCTACTACTACTAGTACTAGACTTTTACCTTTGTACATACCTATGTGTTCTATAGTAACCTACTAGAACATACTCCTGCGTTAACATCAAATGAGTTATATTCCTCTCTTTTATACATATCACAATGAAGAAGGGTTACAGGTTACAAGAATTATAACTATTGAGCCTACCCCTTTATTTGTCAAGATTCGCTAATGAGACAGAACACACAGGTTACTAGAACACACTCCTACGTTGCCATCAAATGACAGTTATATTCCTCTCTTTATCCAGGGTCTGCCATTGTTTTACAAATATCCAATTTTTATTTCAATCAGATTCATGTGTTTAAATTTCCAAACGGTGAATTACGACATAAATACATATAAGGCTTAATAGAAGTTAAGATGAAGAGAATAGATATGGAAATATGTACGTACTAATTTTTACATTGAATGGGAATCATCCCGACTCGGGCCAGCGAAATAAAAGGGGCGAGCAGACTACTGTATATAAGAGACAATGACAAAATGCTTGGACGCCGGAAAACCTAATGCGTATCATAAGATTGTAAACAAATGTCAGCTAATCTCGGCTATAAATAGTCTAGGACATGACATATGCATTATCCATGTCTGTCATATACATTATCGATCTTTATGGCTCTGTGACACATGTAGACACTGTGCGACAAAATGGTTCTCAAGAAACTGGGATTGCACATTAAAGCTAAATCAATGCTCACAAAAAAAGACGAAAGTGAGATTTTTTTGTATTATGTGTAAAGGAAATTGCATATGTACATACATACTTATTTTTGACATATACTTATGTACGTATTGTAAATAGTTAGAGACATATAAATGTACATGTTATATTCCGTCAAATACATCGACAATTTAAATTATTTTCTGTAGGCCTATTTATTTTGTCTTCTTAAGATTATTTGTGAATTGCATTAACCGGGGTCATTATTTGTGTAACTTATGGTATAATAATCGATTATCGATCGTTTTGCGTATTCTTTGTTCATAGCAGATTATCCGGGGAATTCGGTTATCCGTCGTTGCCGGGCCACCCTATTCCCCGGATAATCGGGAGTTTACTGTATTAGCAAATTTTATGTTATAACTTATGTTGTAAGAAAACATTTTTAATATGTAAGTTATGTTGCATAATTTGTTGTACATTGTTAAAGAAATATCTTAATAAATGGGTTGATAAGTTAATAAATATATTTATTTAAATTTGGGTAAATCTCAATACACATAATTCAATATAACGATAATTAGGAGTTATGTATTTTTAATCCAATTTTTGAAATGAAAAAATTTTTAGGCAAATCATACTTTTTAAGAATTGATTTCAATTGAATTTATTAAAAGAATTTGCATTCAGTAACCATCTAATAAATGTTCTTGTAACCTAAATTATTTTATCAATAACTACAATAAATAATTGTATATTTAAAAATTAATGTTTATAATCTTATATTTTCATTTCATTTGTTGAAATTTTTCAAAACTATTAGCTCTAATTTGTTATTTATAGTTCAAATTTTGGCTTTAAATGTAAAAACTCTGTATTATTGTTTCTTAAATAATAACAAACGTGTCAGTAATTTCACATTACACAAAAATTAAATGTTTTTCTCAATATAAAACTTCTGTGGATGTGGCTATAAACTGTTCCACTTCTGTTGGCACTCCCCCGAATGCCAAAACTAAATATTTTTTTATTTGTTCAAAGGTTTAATTGCAACAATAAATGAGACAAAGGTTTTAAAATGAACACCTAAAACTGTTCCACTTCTGTTGGCACTCCCCCGAATGCCAAAACTAAATATTTTTTTATTTGTTCAAAGGTTTAATTGCAACAATAAATGAGACAAAGGTTTTAAAATGAACACCTAAAACTGTTCCACTTCTGTTGGCACTCCCCCGAATGCCAAAACTAAATATTTTTTTATTTGTTCAAAGGTTTAATTGCAACAATAAATGAGACAAAGGTTTTAAAATGAACACCTAAAACTGTTCCACTTCTGTTGGCACTCCCCCGAATGCCAAAACTAAATATTTTTTTATTTGTTCAAAGGTTTAATTGCAACAATAAATGAGACAAAGGTTTTAAAATGAACACCTAAAACAGAGTATTATTATATGAATCAACTGATATTTAAGAAATCAATTAACTTTTTACTGATATTGATTTTTCATTGTCAACCCTAAATTCAGCCCTAAGTGATTTAAGTAATTAATTTGTCGGATGAGTTTTGCAATAAACTAGTATATGAAGTTTCTAATGACCTCCTTCAATAGTTAAGAGATATCAATGTCTGAATAATGTTTTTAATTATACTAGTAATTGAATGTGACAGGGTGTCTAGTAAAATAGCTTGAAGAAATTCCCTGAGTTATCCCTGACTTTTCCAGGGTGTCTAGTAAAATAGCTTGAAGAAATTCCCTGAGTTTTCCCTGACTTTTCCTCTTTTAGATGTCTATAGAAAGCCCAGTTTACATTGATATCTGAAGGATCTTGGATAAATCCAGACTTTGAAGAACGAATTGAGTAACTCTTTTGCTTTTGTGTCTGTAAGGAACACAGAACCAAAATATCGAGCTTTCACTTCATCCGTCTCTGCATCCTAATACCTAACATTCAAATCCATTTGGGCTCTTTGTGATATTTTGTTTAAACTTTCATCAAAGCCAATTACATAGTTAGAATTTGAATTTAATGATGTCAGTAACAGGTCTTTAAAATAATTTGATAAACCGATTACAACACTATAGGAAATGTTATCTTTCCCCAATCTCATGTTCTGTGCAATGGTGCTATCAGGGAACATCCTTAGAAAGAGGCACACTACCTTCTGCATTGCGTAAAGAAGTGTTGCATTACTAAATTCACGCACCATATAATCTCTGCTTCAGTCACTTTATCTTTTAGTTTATATTTATCCTAAGGAAGGAGGGGAGGTAATGACGACATCTGCATGACGCGCTTGCCCGCTACGGCAATGAAAACTGGAACCTTCCATGTTGAAATAAACAGTGTACAAATAATCACCGTCAAATAAAACACATACTATCACGAGTCTAGACAAATAGCTGGCTACGAATATTTACACAGCGTTCTGTGTGGTCAGAAACAGACTGAGTTATCTGTTATCCCCACCTATCCATATGATAACAGAACCACTGCGCACTCCAAGGCCACGGTCCAGGCTAAAACCTCCCAGCTGTACCAACTCGACACGTTTAATATTTATTGACATAAGTCCTGAAGTCATAGCATTGGGCTTATCAAATAAATAATGGGCATCTAAATAAAGAAGTGTTATTTCCTGACTGCCCTGCCCCTAAACCGCTGGCTTACAATACCAAATATTCGAGAGCAATAGCCACTAGTTTTGTTTCTAATCAAAATAAATATTTTCCCGATTTTTTAAAATTTTCCCTGAATTTTCCAGAATCTTAAAATTCCCTGACTTTTCCAGGTTTTCCCTGTCACTAGACACCCTGTGTGATTTATTTCAACATTATAAGGTAATATATTTTCAAATATATTCATCCAAATACTTTTAATACAATTACCACTAAACTATAAAAAAATAAAGTATAAACTCACAAGCTCTAGCCAAGGAATGATACAAGGCTCGTGGTAAACGTGTTCGCAAGCTAATTTACGCACTGGTTCACTCATTTTGAAATCTTCCCAACAGACACTGCACTGCAGACTGGAATCTATTAACAGTACAATATTAACCCTGCAACCATGATATTTAGGTTAAATATCAAAGTTGCTAACAGCAAATAAAGCAAAAGGAATTATTAATTTATTTAAATAATTTCAATCATAATTTAAGATAGCTTTTCCAGTATCTAATTTACTAGTATTTAGTCACAATACAGTAAAACCTCCAATCAGTGGATACTGTCTGTCCTTCACCATAGGCATGTTGTTTGGAGGAGTCCACTATTCAGAGACGTCAATAATAACAGTAACAAATATGGCTTTATATTGTCTGTGGAAATGGAGTAAGACAATAAACGAAGTTCTGATCTTTTAGTGAAATTTAAAGAAGATTGTTGTAAAGTGAAACATAAAAATTTATAAATTCAAAATTTGTAAGTTAAACTAGTTATGTAAATTTAAATAAATATTGGTTAAAATATTTAAAAAATTATGATCAAAAGTGTTTATAAAGCCAAGAAATAAATAAAAGGAAATGGTTACACTTTTCTAGAGGTACAGCAATAATAGGGTTGGTAATATTATTATACTCACCATTCAAAACCTTCAAGCCCATTTACTTCTATACTATTTTTAACCTTACTATTTAGAATTACAGGAGTATAAAAGTGTTTATTGTTATTATTTATTTTTGTGAGAAGCAACTGAGTGGCAGCAACAAGCTTCTAAATAAATTGGTAGTGTTTGCAGGGTTAGGTATGTTATTAATTATTTATATGTTCCTTCACTTAAATAAAAGAAACAGGTCAGAAATAAATGGGAACAATCCAATTAATAAATTCAACTGTCAGGTATTATCAATGGCTAATGCATCTGCAGATAGTAACTATAAAAGTAACTTTTTAAATCTAGTTTGTGAAAATAAGATATAGTTTTTTTAATACCTAAAAACATAACAGAAAATTTTAAGTATCCTAACATTATACAATGTTAAACATTTTAACACATATAATAAACATGTTAAATATGTAAATATTTGGTAATTTTCCTAAAAATTGTCAAGGACATATGGGCACCCAATTGATAAAATTTATTAACTTCTAGTGATATAGGTGCTTAAGCACACATTGTAAATGAGGTATAGTTTTATCATGAACTTCAACAGTTGGTTCAAACACTAACTCTAGCCAGTGGTGGCTCCTGCCCAATTACATTGGTGGGGCTCATGACAAGGGGTCTCCCCAGATTTACGAGGTGCGGAGACAATTTTGAAATTTGATACCCATTTAACTCGTTTTACATTCTAAGCACCTACAACTTTTATTAAGTTATATTTATTGATTAATATATTAACATTGCTATAACTAATAGACGTATTACGGTGTGATTTACGAAATATTGTTAGGTTGGGCAGTTAAGTGATTGCCTATGCTAAAGCATCGAGTACTCAACGAGTAGTGTGAATCAAGTTTTACTTTTAAAAGTATATTAGGCCACTGTGTATGCGCATCAAACGATCTATAAATGGAAACATTGTGAGAACATTACAAATAAGCCTACAATGCTCCTTCCTAAATCATATAGAATTGTATTAGCAGCACTGATTAGTCATTTCTCAGTGCATGCGCATGACTACGGGACTCCATCCCAGGCCACCCGTAACATGCGCGTTGAGTGACGTCACCGCACGCTTTTGGCTGTTTCAGCTTATTCCACGCACACACAATGCACTAGTCTGGGGCTCTCTGCTGTGAGCCTCGCGCGGAGCTTGCGGCTAATTTCGTGAGTCAACTGCTAAATATTTTATGGTTTTAACATTGCTTAAATAATTCTAAGCTCTTCTTAACCTAATTTAAGACAAATGAATATTAATTAAAAATTAATTTTTGTAATTGGGAGGGGTGCGCCCCAGAGCCCTTTTGGACAAACCGCCACTGACTCTAGCTTCACAAGTTGGTTTTACAATTTCAGCTTGTTCCATTCTATAAATAATTTTTCCCTATATATACTTGTAGTCATGTCTGAATGGCATATTTATTTTACAAATAATTTATACTATATTTAATGTATTCAACTCAACGGAAATGTTAATACTTTTACAATAAATTTTAAATTATTTCAAAAATTTAAATAAAACTTTTACTATGTTAATCAATATATTCTATCTGTATTTTTAAAATTATAAACTGGTCTCAAATTAAAATGAAGAGTTTCAAAATTTGGACAAATTCAATTTCTATTGTACCTGGAAACTGCAAATCAAAACCTATTTTAAACTGGTCAAAACAATAATTAATAATACAAATCCACAAACCTCTAGAAAAGAAATAAACAAGGAAAAGTTTAGGAAAAAAGGTTACATTAAATATAAAAATTAACTACACTCACATGGTGTTGTGTGAAGCAACTGAGAAAAGCCTGGAAGAATGGTAGTGTATTGCTTTTTAAATTTTTATATACTTTACCAATTTACTTAATTCGGTAACAAGTACAACTAAAGTTCGTAATATTACTAGGTTATCTAAAGAATTAGTATTCTTGTTTCAAGTTGTCCATGGACAACTTCACTGCAGTAAAAGTATAGTAGGAGATGTATTTTCTTCATATTTATCTAAGAAAGGAACAGTTAGATCGATAACATACATGTAATCCCTACCTGCATTAAAGATATCGGAGCTTTTAAAAGTTTTTAAAAATTATATTTAAATTACTAAAATATGATTAATCAAAACAGCAAACTCAAGTACTATGCCAAAAATGTCACTGAACCCTGTCATGGGTAGAGAAAAGTACAATAAACGAGGAAAGTGTACAAAAAATATTTCACAAAATTTAAAAACTGTGGTGGGTGTCACAAAGATGGACAAAAAAAAAATAAACCATTATTCTTTTTTCTGTTTATCCATGGAAACTAAGCATTTAGTGATTTTCTCTCAGCGAGGGTTTAAATACTTTAGTCTTTACATAATTACTACGCATCTTTAGTAACAATTTGTTGAATACGAGATTAAACAAAACTTGTTTTCATAAAAAAACTCCTCCAATTTATTACTATGGAGGATAGTGAGGAACCCACACCTGAAACACCAAGATAATTTCTACTGGCATACTGAAATGGGGTGTCTTGAAATTTTGTGTATTCAATAACCAAATATAACTATATGATGAGTTTTAGACATCATTAATGAACGTTTTTCCCAATAATATATTTCAATTCCTAGAAACACTTTTATATTTTTACAAAGACTTAACAAACTGAAAGAATTGACCACAGGATCAACACAACCCTTACCAACTTGATCCTGTGTGATGATGACAACAGGGATTTCTTGTATCTTGTCCTTGGCGAGAGGAGGTGGACCAGTTCCATCCATCTGGTTAAGTAACTGTGTGACAATGGCATCTAAACCTTCTCTTCCCCAAGCATAGTCTCCAGGATTACCTAGAAACAAACTAAACAAAGAAAACTAAATGAATAAAATATAATTTTACATTAAAAAAATTTATACCTATTTAATTATTAAAACTCCTTTATAATGACACAGGCAAATTATAACTACTTTGATATAAATATTTTTACTAGCTGGACACCATAAGAACATGGCGTTCTATAATTATAAATAATTAAAACCTCATAAACCACTAAAACTTTCTATTTATATCCTGATGTACATTTCAATTGCAAAGCAATCATAATTTCATCTGAAGATTGCTTTGCAATCGGAATATACAGCAAGACATAAATAACATGTTTATGTGGTTTAAGGTATATTATTTATTTATAATTAAAAATTATAATATTGACCACAGTCACTGCACGTAATTAAGATGTTCTATGATGTAAAACTTATCTGAAACAATAAATTTAATAAAAAATTATAATTACAACTCAATTTAATATTATATTTGATTTACAAATAGAACATAAATATTGAGCTAACAAACATTTTACACTGAAATAATATATTTATTGTATCTAATTTACCGGTGTCTAAATTATTTATTTCAATAAATTTATTATTTAACAGTTACCCTAATACTTGAAACTACAATAAAACAAAAACAAGAACAATTACCTCTGGATATGCATGTCTTAAAAAGGTGTAAAATATGTTTTTATTTTGAGAAGCTTGTAAAAATTTCATGAATTCAATTACAAAATTCAAAACTAAACTTCTTTAATTATATGATTTGTTATTTGAGAGTTTCTATTACAAAGCCAAGTGTTGTAAATTTTTTGACATTTTCAAAGTCAAATTAAATACAGCATCTTTGAAAAAATTAAAAATATTTACTTTAATCTATGATTTTTTTTTTGGTAGTAGAATTTATAAATATTAAACGAAATTTACAGCGTTCTTTCTACTTCACATTTTATTTTGTCTTCTTTTTGGTTTTAGAGTGTTGGGATTTATTAAAAGCTTTGGTATCTCTGTAAATTTAAATAATCAGCTGTTTATTACATAAGTTTCTATATGATTTACATCATAAAACCATCTAACTTTTCTAATTCATTTCAATCATTAGATAGTTTGAACATTTCAAGAATTAAATGCAAGAAAGTTAATTGTAAGAAACCAGAGTTTAAAGTTGACTGGTTTCCCTCGAAACACTTTCTATCCTATTTCCCACTAGCCTTTCTCATTCTGACTACATAAAGTCATTATTAACCCTTAGTGCTCGGATTTTTTTAACATGCTTTGCTTCCCCACTTGTAATTAAATTGAGACAAATTCCTCGCATGCAAGTTGCATTATTGTTCAGGGAAAACCTTGTTTTCTCTTACAGGATTTTAGTAAACTAAGCTATTTTTATTCACTAATATTGTATGAACATGATTTTATTATCTTATTTGTAGTTTTGCAGAGTATGATATCTTTGAAAACAGTCTTCAGGATGAAGTCCTGGTTTTCTGCTGCATGTTTTGCAGTGAAAAACTGTTTCCCTTCTACCTCTTTTTATCTTCCTGTTACTGCAAACTACACAATCCTTAGAACTACTTTTATCATTGGACAAGATTGAATGTAATTTTCCATTCAGTCTTTCTTCTTTGTCAGTAGTTGGTGGCCGACCCCTCTTACTATACGGGTTATTTCTAATATCACCAATGCGTTCCCTTACAAAGTTTTGGCATAACTATTTTTGTTTAACAAGATTTTCTCTCATTTCCTTTTTTTTGTTATTATAGATAAAAAAACTGTTTACTACAGCTACATCTAACAGCCAGAAAAACATTTTCCTAAACCATTTATTTCTTCGTCTCGTAAAACTTCACGGTTCATTATATTGAACAGCTAAATCTACACCACCCATAAACTGGTTATATTTACAAATACCTGTTGGTTTAATTATTTCGATTACGAAACTGAACTACATTCTAATAAATCAGGATCAAGTAACAGATCAGGAATTTCAGAATCACTATTTGCATGTGAAGCCACAGCAAACTACGAGTAAACAAATAACCTGCAAAACTGTAACCTACTTGCAGCTTACAACGTAGCGGAAAACTAGATTTTGTGATGACTCACATATTCCTAGACATTTTCAACTTAGTTCACATTATTGTCAATAGAGTGTAGCACCAAACGGCAAAAGATTGAATGTCGTGTAGGCATTTGAAAATCATGTCGGGTGACCCCCGACATACGAGTAAACTGCAATATACGCTTGGCGGGGCTCCCCCGACAGTCGAGTGCTAAGGGTTAAGTAAACACCACATCCCCTGTCATCTATATTGTTCCAGTATTGTGTACAGAGGTTTTGATTAATTGGATGAAGTAGTTTTTAGACTTCCAACTAAAAGAAATAGACATGGTTAACACTTTCAAACCTAGACCTGAGCATAGATCGGGCCAGATAGTGAGTGTTTATTTTTTTTACGTTTCGAGTTTGTTGTTGTAGGCTTTAAATTTTATCTATCAGTTATTTTGTTTATTTAATTTGTAGTTTGTGTAATTTTTGTTTATATTTCAAGTTTGTTGTTTTTCCCTTTAAATTTAACTTTCAGTTGTTTAGTTTATTTAATTTTTATAGATAGAGATATTACATTATAAAATATAATGTTTAAATACACTTTAGAAAGTGATTCAATATGAGATACGTTGCTTTTAGACAGTGACAGTGACAGTGAAACCGATCGAGGCTCAGGTACAATTGACATATCTTTTACTGAAGAACTGAATAGAAATGTAAAACCCGATTTTAGAGTTTTTTAAAATTTTAAACAAAATATGTAATGAAGTTAATAAAACAAAATTTTCTTTTAGTTTTAAAATGATATATAACATGTAATATTTATTTTCATTCCAATGTAAAATATGTGTAGTAAAGTGCAGTGATGTACAGTGTTGCTATTTCATTTTATTTTTACTTTTTTCAATGGAGGGTAACACCATCTATTTGTCAGTAATCAATTCATATGTATGTATTTTCTGAAAGCTTGTTTCATTCCCTTTACAAAAATGTACAATTTGTTGTAAATATTATATTAATTATGCCAGCAATTTTTTATATTTTATATGAAAACCTCCAGGCAGATAGAGACGGGAGCCTATTTCACTAGGCTTCAAAGTGTTAATTATAATTGATATACAAATTCTCTTTAATGAATTAAATATTTTACATCTTTAAAATTGAATCTCAAATTTTAATAATTTACAGGTTTTACATTGCATAGTGGGCTGTATAGCATTAAACTTACAGGTAGCAAATTTTCTGGAATAATTTGTTGAATAACATCTCTCATGAAACTTATACTTACACTTGTCCATTAGTCCTGGGAGTAACTCCAATGCCCCCTAGGCCTACTTCAGTCAGATTTACGATAAAGTCTTGTATCAAAGCTTCAAATGGAACAACTTGTCGACCTCGACCACCTCTGCAGAAAACAACATTTGCTACATCATTAATGGAAGAGTCAAGTATTAATTAATGTCAATTTAATAAGAAGGGAAGGAAAGGATAATCGATAAAAGTATCAGTTTAATAAATCACTTTAAAGAATATAATTAAACATTATGAAAAATATATGGAAGTTTTTGCAACAAATTATTTAATACAATTTGTTATTATTAATAATAAAAAAATGATATTTGTTAGACACCCTATGCAGTCAAACTAATATACACATTTTACACAAATAAACTAAAACTATTATTATTGGCATGGTAGTAATACCAATAGGTATGATAGGTATTAATAGGCAGGACTAAGGAAATGCCACAATGATCCCCTGATACTAGGAATAGAGGAAAATTATTGTATTGCATGGGCAGGATTGTGATGAAGTAGACCTCCCTTCAACCTGGGTGTGAATCTGCTACGCAGGACTTATTATTAATCACTTCAGATGCACATAATGCAAGTTATCTGTTACACCAATTTAAAATCTACTTTTTAAATTTCAGTTTTATTATGCAGTGCAATGTAACATATTGTAACAAGGTTTAAAGAGCAATACTGCAAAAAAAAAAAAAAAAAAAACAGTTGTAAACTGTGCAGATTTGTTTGTTACCAAGCTACAAAAAAATATAAAAATTCTCAAGTCTAAACATTACCTATAAATCCAAAGCCTAATTTACTTTGTATAATATATTATGTTCTTTCAAACATTAAAGTAAAAATCTGATACTGTTAAACAAACCTTCGTCGCTCTCGCCTCCTAACCCCTCCACGTCTATCTTCTGAGCCTCCACTTAGGCCCATTAACATATCATTTAGCAACTGGAACAAAAATTACAATATATTAATATTTTTTATCCAACTGCAACCCACATTAATTTTAGTCACAATGCTAGAATATTTCCAGTAAAATTTGTTGGCACTAAATATTAGACTTCATAAAAATGTGGATTAGTAAATATTTTTGTAAGAGCTTATTTGAAAATATAAATTTCCAATTTCAAGGACTCAGAAAATCAGAAAGAATAAAATAACAAACGCATCATCAACTGATACGGAAGTGTAATTTCTTTTTTTTTTTGTAAGTTCTTGACACAAATGATTTGGCTACATTATGAAAAAATTAATGAACTTCTCAAAGGATTAATTTAAAGGAAAATAGCAAATAGTAGGGTCTATGACTGGATGAACAATTATAAAAAGGCCTGGGATGATACTAGAAGGGAATTGTGTCAAGACTTCATGGAACAGTTTTGTTAATTTTCTTAACCCATAACAAATGGAAAATGATAAATACTCTTATAACATTTGAATTTAATAATTTCTTTTTGCAATTCATTAATTTACTACCAAACTATCACTATGTCTTAAAAATTTCCAAATTTTTATTTTGAGTTTTGGAGCTTCTATATATACTGTGTCCTACTCCAATAAGCAAAGTAACTGTTTATCTGATTTTCAGATAGAAACCCTGAAGAATTCCTTTTGGATTGAGGATATGAAGACATCACTTGGTAATATACCATAGTCCAGGTAATAGTCCAATGATTCACACTTCACCTCCTTGTTTCTCCCAAAAAGGTGTTGCTTATATTAGTTGTTGCCTTCTTTAATTATTGTTAGTAACTCTTTCTTTCCTGCTATAGGTAATTGGGTCAGGTCAATTCTTTCATTTTAATTTTACCATTTTCATCTTTAAATCAACACATCCAATTCCCAGAAGTAAAATGGAAAACTTACAATACAAGACTGAAAAGACAGGTCAAAATCTGAAAAAATCTGTGATGAAAAACTTGAAGTAAGGCGAAACAATTACTATAAATAACACAACAGAAAATAAACAATTTTATTAACTAATGAATTAATTTTGGAAGGAGTACAAGGTTTCAAAAAAAAAGTCACTCGGCTAATCATGGCTTCTGTCTTGCAAGATGAGGTGCCTATGGCATGTGCTATGGAAAGAAGGAGTTGAGTGTCCTTTAAAAATTTAAATGCAATAGTGTAATAATATTAAAATTATTTTTGTCTATGTGATTAATTTACTATCTGAAGAAATTACATTTTAAAAATTATTTTAGTTGACATTTTAAAATCTATCAAATTTAAGTGTTTAAGGTTTATGAGTTATATAAGCTTTATCATATTTCATGCGAATGGAATTTGATTTTGTTAAATCACTGTAGCTAAGGAGTGAAATAATGCAGAAGTTAAATTTTCTCAGTGAGTTTTCACCCCAAAAGTGCCAATTTCTCAATATCTCCCTTATTAACACTCTGCCAGATCCCAGAGAAGTGGGTTGATGGTAATAGTTTCTTCCAGCAATTCTTAAAGTCTGTATCTCTCTTCACACTGTCTAGTGCAATTTAATACAGCATATTCAGTGGTGTCTTCCTCTACCTTACATATTAGTCAATTGCTAAAGTGAAATCTATTTAGGTATCATTCCACTCCAAATGTCTTAACTTGTTCTGCTAACATTTCAACAGTGAAGTTGATTTTTCCAAGGTGCCCCTTAATAGCAGTTTCAAAACTGTAAAATGAAAACCAGCATTTCCTGCAACAACACTCCAGCTATCACTATATGCAATTTTAATGTCAAAGATAAAATCTGTCATACTTACAGTTAAATTACAGCAAGAAATAAGTACATTTTAAAATGATTTATGCTGTATTATTTTTAAAAACGAAAATGATTTTTTTGGGAAACATTAAAAAAAACTACTGATATTAAAAGAGATAAAATATTTACTTTTTACACTTTGATGATTTTTTTTATTAGAGGTTAACAAAAACAACTGAATTCTAAAATAATCATAAAAGATTTCTTGCAATTTCAAACTAAAACTATAATTGATTTTTTATTTTACTTACTTCAAATGGCTGTACAACTTCCATTTCACTGTCACTCTCTTCGTTCGGTTCTTGTTGCTGTTCAAGTACTTCAATAAACCCACTCTGACATGTTGGACATGTGTAGTCCTACAACAACAACAACAACAACAAACATCATTTTCCCTCCCTGTTCACTTTATTCTTGGAACAAACTTTACAAGTAAAGGTTATAAATACACTGAAAATGAATGCCACTTCAACAGACAAACTGCTTTATATATACTAATATGTTTATCAGTAATTAAATATGTTAATCAGAAAATATTGTTATATGTTCCTAATTATTTCGCCCATTTCCTGCTTCATTTAATTTAAGTCTAAATTTCAAACAACTATCATTGTTTGTTATCAGTTGGAATAGGCTAAAATGTTTATTCTTACAGATAAGAGTTTGCAAATTTGGTCGGTTAACTATAGTTAAAAGACAATTGACTACTAATCAGGTATAAACTTTAAACCTAGTTTTACGTTTATAAAACCTTTATTTAAATTGAAATGAATACGTTTTAATATTACCATTTAATTATAATTTCAGGGTTAATACGTAAAACTAATTGTATTGACAACATTAGACTTCATTAGGCATACAACAAAAATTGTTATTAAAACATGTAAAAATTATATTATATTTAGATATACAGTAGAACCCCTCAAATCCGAACCCCCACAAAATCCGAAGATGATTTGATGAAAACCAAATTTTAAACTATCTAAAATTTAATGAAGTATGTACTGAACATTTACTACTTATGTAAAACAGGACTGAGATGTGCAATATATTGGAATTGACACTGTAAAAACATGATATAATACGAAGGCCTATTCTGTACTAATATATCACTTTATTAACATAGAATTTATCGGCAGTAAAATAAAAAAGGTAAACACTAAACTATATACATAGGTAAAAGTTAAAGTAGTGTACTCAAAATCTCACAAAAATTAGTCTTTAATAAGAACACAAAACAAACTAGTTTCAGCGACGAAGTCGCCTTCCTCAGTGCTTGGCTACTACAAGCAAGTAGTAGCCAAGCACTGAGGAAGGCGACTTCGTCGCTGAAACTAGTTTGTTTTGTGTTCTTATTAAAGACTAATTTTTGTGAGATTTTGAGTACACTACTTTAACTTTTATCTATGTGAATAGTTCTCACTAGCTAAGCTCTAAATAACTAAACTATATGTTTTACTTAAAAAGAAAAGACACACACTCTTAACTATATTTTTCCCTTATAATCTTCATCTGGCGAAGAAACGTAAACCTTCCCGAGAATGCGATGTTGAACCACCGTCGCATTAGCATAACATCATTGGGTATTGCAGTGCATGTTGTTCTACATAACGCAACACAATGTCAAGAGCAGCGGCATGAGTAACAGCATTCGTAGAGGCATTTTTTTCCTCGCTATCGCTATCTGCTACAGTGTCATCGTGTTGATCCTGGACCATAGACACCATGGGGTATATTCTTGATTGTTATTTAGCGCTGTCCACTCGTCCAGTCAACTTTCTTCAGAATCTTCATATCCTGGTACTCTTTGAATGAGCTGAATTAGCTCAGTTTCATCATCCCGTGTTCTAAGTGGTGTTTCTACAAACTCGAGGCTAGGCCAGAGCTTCTTCCAAGATTTTTGCAGTAAAGTGTTACTGATATTATTCCAGGATTCAGCTACCCAGTAAATTACATCCTTTATTGTAATCGTCTTAAGTTTTTCTGGAATAGAAAGAGAACAATCTTTTTCAATTAATGTTTGCAGAAGCTTTTTTTGTAGCTTAGTTTCATGTTCTGCAGCACACGTTAATCGATAGGCTGATGTTACGTTAGATGGGAGAAAAATTGCTTTATGTCTTTACATACCAACTGCATGTCTCAAGGATTTGAAGGAGCATTGTCTATCAAAAGTAGAGCTTTTGGTGGCAGTCCATTTTTTCATTAAGTTTTGTTAATTGAGAGACAAATTCAATTTTAAACCGCTCTTGAAAATATTACCAGTCATCCACGTCTTACACTGATTTCTGTAATGAACAGGGAGAGCATTCAAGTTCATATTTTTAGGGCTCGTGGCTTGGTAGATTTTCTAATCACCATTAATGGTAGCTTATTTGTTCCCGCAGCGATACGGTACGCTAAAACTGTGAGACGTTGTTTGCTCGTTTTAAAGCCTGGTGCAAAAGATTCCTCTTTAGAAGCAAGACTTTTAGTGGGAAGGGCTTTAAAATTCAATCTAGTCTCGTTCGCTTTATAAACTTACTGGGATGAGTAATTTTCAGACGAAATCAAATCTGTGAATTCGTATAAATCTATTAAAATACAGCCTCGTCAATTTTTCCATCCACAGGAACTTTTGAGTGATGGCGTTGTTCCAAAGCCTTTTCACTTGTAGCACTGGAAAACTTAAAATTTTTATACAGAAATATGTAATGAATGCTCTAATATTGTTTATTAATTAAAAAAAAGCACTCCTGTTAGATGCAAAATACACAACAAATCCGAAATCCGAACTTTTCCAAATCCGAACACGCTATAGCCCCAATTAGTATGGATTTGAGGGGTTCCACTGTATTATTTAGCATATTAAGATATGCTTTTCCTAATCATGGTAAACAAGAGCTAATTTATGAAAACATTTAAAAATTAATGAGTTTTTAATGTGGATAAAAATAAATATACTAATTTACAGAAAAGTTTTACCCATTACTTGACTTGAAAAAAAAATATTTATAAATTAAAATAAACAAAAATGAAATCATTAATAAGCAAACAGATGTTGGGGTGAACAGCTTTTAGAATTGATGTATAGAAATTATAAAATGGTGTAGGATTTTTAAAAACTTCGTTCAAATGTTGTGGACCCTTCCAAAGTTAAATTAAACTATAAACTTAATTGATCGTTGTACTTTTCAACTTTTATGTGTTTTTCAGGATAAAATGTAGATAAATAAGCACCAGGAGAGTGTTTCTTTTTCAAATAGGTTGATTGATATATGGGCCTCTAATTTGAATACAAATTTAAATTTCACAATTCTTTTATCATATTTTTATTGCGTTTAATGCAGGCTATGTAGGAGTAAGTGTTTTAAAATAATTTCCTGATACAAAAAATTATTTAAAACAAGTTTTTTGTTATTATTAAAACACCCTTTAGGTTAAGACTACTGTAAAAATAATGACAAATAGTCAATCCAAGCAGGCGGTATGAATTCATTATCTTAAAATTTATGAAAACCCATTTTAAAAATTAGAAATTACTCTAAAAAGTTAATATGATGCTTACAAAAATAAATAAATAAATAAAAAATACTACACAGGTTTTGATCAAGTAAAAATATAACTTTATATTCATCAATATAATTTTCTCACTGCCTTGTTTTATCATTTTTACACACAAATATTTTTTTTGACAATTTCCACAGAGTTCTTTAATAGCATTATTAATATGAAATTAAATAGTGAATAAGAAAGTGATGGTTTATGTGATATAGAATACTATTTTAATTGCTTTAACAAAGTCTGATAAGATTATGGTGACAAATAACTCTTAGGCATAATTAGGCCTTTGTGGATTTTGGCTACAGGAAGAGAAAACATTACCAGGACAGTCAGCAATGAGTGGGGATATCTCTTAAAATATAATTATATAAACAAGATATTATTTTACTCTTCATTATTTTTTATTTGTTATATGAATGTGTATAGCTGTGTGCTACTGCAAAACCTATATAATGGTTTTTCTGTAACAAAGATTTGCAAATTAAATTATTTTTTACTAGGCCAAAGTGATTTATTGAATAAGAATTAAAATTTACATGTTAAATTCTTTATAATCATAGTAAAAATGAATAATGTAAACTAAAAACAAAAATTTAGCTTACGTATTCTGTAGATAAATGCATTTCAAGTATGTGAAAGTTTTTGCTTTATAAAACAAAAGTATATTCCTAATATTAATTAGTTTTTTAAAAATTATTTTTCACAATTGATTTTACATGATTTCTTTTAACCACTGAAATTAATTAAAACCTTATGTTTTCATTACACTGATAGCATTATCCTTTTATTAAAGTTCTTTTCAGCTTTATATTTATTTAATACATACTTTTGTTTGTGGATTTTATCATCCTCGACTATCAGCAAAACTCTTGTTTTATTAAACTAATTAACTTATAAACTTATGAATTCATAAAGCTGCTAGTTTAATAAATATTTTTAAAATGTATTAGTTAACATAAATTAAAAACCTAATTTGAACATTCATTAATTTATATTTCTATATAATTTTTGGATTATCACTCATCTAAAAGTCAAAATGACTTATTTGTTCCCCATTAAATATTGTATGCTTACACACAAGAAAGCAAATAAAAAAATGTCTAAGGCAATTATTTATGTTTTTATTTATCTATCAAAATAAACAAGATGTAATTTAATTGTTATGTTTATTTAAAAAAAAATACCTCTAAGGAATTCTCTATACCGGTTACATACTTATAATTATTAAAAGATTTCTTTTAATTTCTTCTTAAAAAACTAAGAAAATGCCAACAACTAAAAAATTCAGCAACATATTATTCTTTTTAACCTGAAATGAAATAACAGTTTATGAACTGAAATTTTTAACTTTCGTTAAACTCCAGAATGGATTGTAGATTCCCATTCATGTGATATAAATAAAAGGATTGTGTTTGCGTGACTATGTGGAAATCAATGAGTAATGAAAAGCTTACATTTGTTTTAATTTTTATAAGAAAGTAAACTTATTTCTGCTGTGAGTGATGTACAATTTGGATATCCTAAATTGTTTTTATTATTTTCTTCTTGATAAAAATTACAAATTTGTAAAACATGAAAAGGACAATAACTTCTTCAGAGTAAGTAGTAAACATATATTACTTTTTTTTACAATGAACTTTTAGGTTTACAAATTATGTTTGTTTTAATAAGTAGATATTTTTTGTATTTCATCATATAAATTTTATTTTAAGAAAAAAAAAACACAAATTTTTTTAATAATAAAGTTTGCATGTAAGCAACTCAAACCTACAAACAGTCTCCTTGTTCGGTGTGCCGAAGCAAAAATATATAATAAAATGTAGACGACTTCACATGTTAACAAAGTTGTCTTACATTGAAAACTTTATCATTTTTTTATTAACCAAACCAGATACTTTGTAGCTATATTCTAATGTATTATAACATACTACTACGTTTTCTAAAAATAACACTAATTTTATTTTTTGTGTGAAATCCTAAGAAAATAGTTGAATCAAAATGCTACCACTACACTTGTGGTAAACCTCGACATGTATATCTTTTAGTTACTTAGAGCTTAGCTAGTGAGAACTATTTACAAAGGTAAAAGTCGAAGTAGTGGACTCAAAATCTCACAAAAAATAGTCTTTAATATACACACAAAACAAACTAGTTTCAGCGACGAAGTCGCCTTCCTCAGTGCTTGGCTACTATTAACATATTGTCAAGCTAGTGTACAAATCAACTAAAACAAACAAGATAAAAATACAAAGTCAAGCAATAAAAATAATCTATTACATAGTACAACCCCACTTACTCACGAGATATATTTTTTTATTTATTTATTTCATTTAAAATTTTACTTAATTGATATTATTAAAAATATTTGGTTCTTACTCTTCCCCCCTTATTTCGCACTATCATAAATAAACAAATCCTAAACCCAGCCTAAACAGTTAAAAAATAATCATATATTATATAAAAATACACGCTAACACAATACCCTAAAATACAATTAATACATAATTAAAAACAAAGACAAGACAAATAAACAAAACATCAACACCACTACATAATTTAACAAGGCAACAGTAGCAACCCAATAAATACTTATTATAACACAAACATTAATTAAAAAAAATAAATATAACAGTTATGAATCACATGCCTATCGGAACGACACAGAATCTGGAAATAGAAGCGAGGAACCCTGGACTGGGCCCGACTCATTATTAACTGAGACATCTTGAAATTTATTAATAAACCAAGTCTCCCAAGCATCCATAGTATTGTGCCTCGTGACTTCCCTCAACAACTTAGGATAATCAGACGTAAAATAATGATGGTTACCAAGGCAATGCTTGGCCATAGCTGAGTATTCCTGCTTGTTGTTTTTAAACAGCAGCTTTGAGTAGAGTGGCTCAAAGATAATAACCTTGAGGAATCTATTATTAAAGAATATATCCTCCTTTTAAACCTTTGTATGAGTCAGAATAGTTTCTAGTTCAACAACAAGTTTTACAAGCAGGAAAGCGGCACCGCAATGGGAAACCCTCTGTCTAGTTTCTTGGCAAATTTCTTAATGAGCAGGTTTGAGACTGTAGCTAAGGAAACGATGAAATTTTTTCCACGTGTCTGGATCCGGTATGTGGATGATGTGTTTGCTATTTTTGATGGTAATGAAAACCTTGATGACTTTTGTCGGGAACTGAATGATTTTTTTCCTTCGATAGAGTTCACCACTGAGATAGAAGAGAAAAGTAGCATTTCTTTTCTTGATGTAAAGGTGGCGAGAGCAAACGGTAGGCTTTCTTTTAATGTTTATAGGAAGCCTACGCAAAGTTTCAGGTACATCCCATATAATTCACACCACTCTAAAGAGCACAAATTGGCGGCATTTTGTAGATTGGCACACAGTATAGTTCATTTCCCACTATCAAGAGAAAGGTATTTTAGAGAACTAAACATGATATATGGAATAGCTAAATTTAACGGATACGGTTTTGATCTGGTTCAGAATATCATACAAAATGCCGAATTAATGAAAAACAGATGTTCTAGAACAACCTTACCTAGGGACAAACCTGAAAACAACTGGGTTAGGTTGGCTTACAACCCTCCGCTATATAGTATTGCCAAGAAGTGCCTCATGAAGTATGGCAGACTTCGTGTTTCGGCGGCTTCAGGATGGAGTTTGGGAGGTATGCTTGGATCTCCGAAGAACTTCATAGATGACTGTGAGAAATCGGGGATTTACAGCATTGAATGTAAGATGTGCGATGCAGTGTATATTGGTCAAACCCATAGGAGTATTAAGACAAGATGCAGGGAGCACTTTGCTCATTTTAAAAACAACAAGCCGGAATACTCAGCTATGGCCAAGCATTGCCTTGATAACCATCATTATTTTACGTCTGATCATCTTAAGTTGTTGAGGGAAGTCACGAGGCACAATACTATGGATGCTTGGGAGACTTGGTTTATTAATAAATATCAAGATGTCTCAGTTAATAATGAGTAAGGCCCAGTCCTGGGTTCCTCGCTTCTATTTCCGGATTCTGTGTTGTTCCAATAGGCATGTGATTCATAACTGTTATTTTTATTGTTATATTTATTTTTTTAAATTAATGTTTGTGTTATAATAAGTGTTTATTGGGTTGCTACTGTTGCCTTGTTAAATTATGTAGTAGTGTTGATGTTTTGTTTATTTGTCTTGTCTTTGTTTTTAATTATGTATTAATTGGATTTTAGGGTATTGTGTATAGCGTGTATTTTATATAATATATGATTGTTTTTTTAACTGTTTAGGCTGTGTTTAGGATTTCTTTATTTATGATAGTGCGAAATAAGGGGGGGGGGAGAGTAAGAACCAAATATTTTTAATAATAGCAATTATGTAAAATTTTAAATGAAATAAATAAATACAAAATATATATCTCTCATGAGTAAGTGGGGTTGTACTATGTAATAGATTATTTTTATTGCTTGACTTTGTATTTTTATCTTGTTTGTTTTAGTTGATTTGTACACTAGCTTGACAATATGTTAATAGTAGCCAAGCACTGAGGAAGGCGACTTCGTCGCTGAAATTAGTTTGTTTCGTGTGTTTATTAAAGACTAATTTTTGTGAAATTTTGAGTCCACTACTTTGACTTTTACCTTTGTGTATATATGTCTTTATTTTTCATGGTAAGTTATCTTCCTTAATGGTGAAATATGTTATAGAAATCACACTATATTTTGTTGTGCATCTTGTTAATTTATACCATTGCAATTTTTTTACATAATTATATTAAAAAAAGCAAACAACACAGAGTTAGAATGGGTTTGGTTACACAAAACAGAATTAATTCTATCATGTGAACTAACTGCTGCTTAGATTCAAAGCAGTATCTAATTATTCAACTTTTTATATAATAATGTTTTATTTTACAGGTCATATCATATTACAACGAAATCATAGGGGTTCTGTAAAACATTTTGTTATAAAAAACTTAATCTTCAGTTTTTTGTTTTTTTTGCAGTATAGCAGAATAATGCTGTAACAAGAAGTTTAGATTTCTTCCCACCTTTGCAAGATTCCCCGTTAGCAGGTAACGTACGATGGGGTAATAGTTGATAAAATATGCCAGTCTCTTCGGCATTAAACATATTTTCCTGGCTTTACTCATTAGTAATGTTTTGAACAGTTTCTATTCTCCATTCATTAGCTTCATTGAATTCTTCTCTACAAATTGTCTTATAAGTTATTTCATATCATTCAATTTAATTGATGAAATTGAGCCATATGACACCTGTTTCTAAATCTTCATAGCCAAGTATTTTTGCCACATCCAACGCCTTTTCTCAAATTAATTGTCCATTAATTGGCACATTGTTAGACCTGATATCCACAAACCATAAATAACCTGCCTTGTCTTAATCATCATGTAATGCACTGTGAAATTTTTTTTTTTTTTTAAAGGCGCAAAGCCACACCTTATCTTCCATGTTTTCTGGTCTTTCAAAATTGTAGATAAAGTAAATGGTGCATTCCAAAATCTTTCGCTACATCTATTTTCTTCCTCTCCGAATCAACATTTTTTATTATGTCAAGCTTGTCTTTGCCAATTAATGTCTTTTAACTCAATTATTTCTCCAATATGAACTGATTCACTAAAATATAGTATAATACAAACTCTTAAAACTACTGTACAAAAACTGTATACTATAAAATCCTTATACAGTATACTCTGATACAGACTGTGAATAATTTATATTTCCTTTCAAATATGGCAAGAAAAATGACCCTTTAGAAAACCATAATATATTTTTGTAGAATAAAAAATGTTGTTATATTGAAATCTACTTGTTTCATTAAAATGTATTCATGTAACAAGCCAGAAAAACACGATAGAAATTTCATTATATTGGTATTTTTTGCAAGCGTGTTACGTACACATTTAACTACAGAACTAACTATACCACAATATTTAAATAAAGCCAATAAATTAGCTACAGTCATGGTATCAAGAACGGGCGAAAACCGTACCTAGCAATCGTTAAACTGTTCTAAAAGTTATAAAAAAATCCAATATCATTTTTCTTTGCAGGCGTGTTACAAACAAATGTAACACAGGGTGTCTAGTAAAATAGCTTGAAGAAATTCCCTGAGTTTTCCCTGACTTTTCCAGGGTGTCTAGTAAAATAGCTTGAAGAAATTCCCTGAGTTTCCCTGACTTTTCCTCTTTTAGATGTCTATAGAAAGCCCAGTTTAGATTGGGCCCATTGATATCTGAAGGATCTTGGATAAATCCAGACTTTGAAGAACGAATTGAGTAACTCTTTTGCTTTTGTGTCTGTAAGGAACACAGAATCAAAATATCGAGCTTTCACTTCATCCGTCTCTGCATCCCAATACCTAACACTCAAATCCATTTGGGCTCTTTGTGATATTTTGTTTAAACTTTCATCAAAGCCAATTACATAGTTAGAATTTGAATTTAATGATGTCAGTAACAGGTATTTAATATAATTTGATAAACCGAATACAACACTATAGGAAATTTTATCTTTCCCCAATCTCATGTTCTGTGCAATGGTGCTATCAGGGAACATCCTTAGAAAGAGGCACACTCTACCTTCTGCATTGCGTAAAGAAGTGTTGCATTTCTAAATTCACCCACCATATAATCTCTGCTTCAGTCACTTCATCTTTTAGTTTATATTTATCCTAAGGAAGGAGGGGAGGTAATGACGACATCTGCATGACGCGCTTGCCCGCTACGGCAATGAAAACTGGAACCTTCCATGTTGAAATAAACAGTGTACAAATAATCACCGTCAAATAAAACACATACTATCACGAGTCTAGACAAATAGCTGGCTACGAATGTTTACACAGCGTTCTGTGTGGTCAGAAACAGACTGAGTTATCTGTTATCCCCACCTGTCCATATGATAACAGAACCACTGCGCACCCCAAGGCCACGGTCCAGGCTAAAACCTCCCCGCTGTACCAACTCGACCCGTTTAATATTTATTGACATAAGTCCTGAAGTCATAGCATTGGGCTTATCACATAAATAATGGGCATCTAAATAAAGAAGTGTTATTTCCTGACTGCCATGCCCCTAAACCGCTGGCTTACAGTACCAAATATTCGAGAGCAATAGCCACTAGTTTTGTTTCTAATCAAAATAAATATTTTCCCGATTTTTTAAAATTTTCCCTGACTTTTCCCTGAATTTTCCAGAATCTTAAAATTCCCTGACTTTTCCAGGTTTTCCCTGTCACTAGACACCCTGTAACACTATAACTAACATCGATACAATATTTTGATGTCAATATTACATTAGCTACAAGCCATGATAGCTAGCCCGGGTGCTCACCGTATCTAGCTCTCGTTTATGGGCTCCAGAATTTTGAAAATAATAACCCCGACCGCATAATTCTATGCATTCGTGTTACGTATACATGTATAACTTTAGAACGAACACTGATGCAATATTTGGATGTCAATATTAAACTAGCTGCAAGGTTAGAGAATATTATTGTAATGGGATAACTTTTTAGGCGTGTTATGCATACAAGTAACGTTATAACCAACATTGCTACAATATTTGGATGTCAATAACAAATTACCCTGGCGAAAACCGTACCTACCAATAGTATCAATTGTATTATCTTAGAAGCTACAACGAGTTATGGGCGTGTTATCAATAGAAGTAACTTAACGTCACTACACTATTTGGAAGTCAATATAAAACTAGTTACAAGCCATGATAACTAACCCAGACGATAACTGTACCTTATCAATAGAAGTAACTTAACGTCACTACACTATTTGGAAGTCAATATAAAACTAGTTACAAGCCATGATAACTAACCCAGACGATAACTGTACCTTATCAATAGAAGTAACTTAACGTCACTACACTATTTGGAAGTCAATATAAAACTAGTTACAAGCCATGATAACTAACCCAGACGATAACTGTACCTTATCAATAGAAGTAACTTAACGTCACTACACTATTTGGAAGTCAATATAAAACTAGTTACAAGCCATGATAACTAACCCAGACGATAACTGTACCTTATCAATAGAAGTAACTTAACGTCACTACACTATTTGGAAGTCAATATAAAACTAGTTACAAGCCATGATAACTAACCCAGACGATAACTGTACCTTATCAATAGAAGTAACTTAACGTCACTACACTATTTGGAAGTCAATATAAAACTAGTTACAAGCCATGATAACTAACCCAGACGATAACTGTACCTTATCAATAGAAGTAACTTAACGTCACTACACTATTTGGAAGTCAATATAAAACTAGTTACAAGCCATGATAACTAACCCAGATGATAACTGTACCTTTCCATCGTTAATCTATCACGTAATTTATAAAAAAGCAGTGGTCACTTTTGTGTGTGTTAAGTATACATGCAACTTTGGATGGAATGTTATAAGTATAACTCTGATGTACGATACTGTGAGGGAGCAGCAAGGTATCCAGGGGCCTTTTATGGAACAATAAATTTTGGAGGCCAAGGCGCAAGTTATAAGCCAATAAAAATTTTAGGTTAAGATTTTTCTATAACTACAGCAACAGTTTAATGAAATTAATAATAAGTTTTTTTTGTAAATTAAGAAAATCCAGATCTTTGTAAATCCTAACAGTATATAATGTTTGAATTTTTAACTACTGTAAATGTATTATTTTTCGTATTTGTATTTGAAATACTGTATTGCAGAGAAAACTGTAAACTTCTAACACCTTTAAAGTTCCGTAAGATGGTCTACGTAATCAAATAAACGGTAGTTTGAAATCGAAATTGAAAACAGTAACTTAAAAATTGTTGATAAGATGAGAATTAAACAAATGCTTTGCAATTATCGGTTAGCCAGATAACAAGCAATAATATTTGGAAAAACTGAAATAAGGTAGTCCACATTAATGACTTACAATTATGTACCTATTGTTAGGTACATAATCATTGCTTTATCTCAATGAAGCTACATGATACCTGGAAAAGATTTAATTACTGATTTTTAATAACATAAACTATTCTTATGATAACAATCCATTCATGTCTGAATGATGAAAAACGATGGTATTTTTTCTTCTTGTTAACCCTCTGCAAAGGATGTTTGTATCCCTGTAGGGTTGGGACTACCATCGGTCCATTCTATGTCCAACTTTGTATTTGCAGTTGAAACAAAACTGTTATTAATAATATAAACCAGAACTCTTGGCTACAAAGAAAACTAACAGAGCAAAGGTTACAACTTGAGATTTACTTCTTTGTTGGACGTGGAATGTATTTTGACCAAAGCCAATTTCCTTTCTTTTATAGTTTAAAAGATTCAAAGGTTCGGGTACAGCGCGATCCCCGCGATGTTCCCCCTCTTCCCACGGTATGCCGAACAAGTGAGGGGTGGGCGACAACATAAGTTTTTACAATCACCCATGTGCCCAGAACAATAATTTGAAATAAAATTGCGATAGGGTTTCAGTGCATGCCCAACCCCCTTTAGACTTTGGACTATATAGCAAGTGTTTCAGTCCATTAAAATGTGGTGATAAGAGAAAAAAGTGTAGCTATATTATTAACAGGTACAGAATATAAAACTATAATACAAGATATCATATCACCATATCTAATACGGTGTGTTTATATGCGCGTGTGTCATCGTTTGACTTGTAAGAAGCGATATATCAGCACAATTAAGTGTATAAGCCAAACAGACGTCTCAGTGTTTGATTTATAACATATATACAAGTGATGGGACCATATATCTAATCTAATTGCGGTACGTTGTGATACTACAATTTCATCACTATTTATTAGTACTAACATTACAATATTATATTCCTAGTCATAAATCTCCCTGGTCTGTGGATATCTAGGTAAAGCTTCTTTCCCATGAATGAGGTACGTCTTGGTTTACTTACAATGAACCCCCCTTTTGAATTATTTTTATTTATAACTTGCAGGTGTGTGTGTGTGTGTGTGTGTGTGCAGTAACTTATTTCTGCCGATAGATCTGACAGTAGACTAGCGCTAGCTAGGTATATCCCACAAGTTCAAATATTTTCTAACAGTTTTCTTAACTTAATGAATTTTGTTATTATATATATATATATATATATATATATATATATATATATATATATATATATATATTAAATATAGCGATATGTTTTCTTGTAATATAGTTAATAAATTAAAAATATTTAAAAAACAAGAATACTTTTAATGAATATATTTATTCAAAGCTTTTCGCTGATAAAATACTACCAGCATCTTCAGGAAAATAATTATCTAATAAAATATTTTTACAAAATTAAATCATCTTTTAAAATATTTTATTAGATGATTTAATTTTGTAAAAATATTTTATTAGATAATTATTTTCCTGAAGATGCGAAAAACTTTGAATAAATATATTCATTAAAAGTATTCTTGTTTTTGAAATATTTTAAATTTATTATATATATATATATATATATATATATATATATATATATATATATATATATATATATATGAAGTTAATATATTACTATTTTTGAGTAATTTTATCCACCGTTAAGTGCAATAATTTTACCTTGAGTGATGAGGCACCTTTCGGTCTTTGACCATTGTCGAATCACTGATTGTTCTCTGCTGTGGATGCTACGTCCGTGAAGCCGGTGTTTGTTGAAGTTACGCGCACTATTTCTTGATCTGTGTGTATGAGGTTTCTGTATAGTATGTCTTCTGTATATGTTGTTTGTAAATTCATTAAGTTGTTGTGTATGTTTTTATACAGTAACATGATAAATAAAGCAATAAAATACACACAGGATAACAAACAAAAATTAAATGAAGAATTAGATAACATTACAAAAATAGCAATAGAAAATGGATACAACAAACACATTATAAAAAATATATACAATAAATTCACAAAAAAACCTAACCTCAACACAACACTACAACCGGAACACGAAAACAATAAAAATAAAAAAATCTACCTAAAATATAAATATACCAATAACAAAATAGAAAAAATAACAAATATATACAACAAAGAATACTACATTCCAACTTACAAACCAAACAACAAAATAATAAAATATCTTAGTAACAAAAACCACATAACAAATTCAGAAAAACATAACCTATCAGGAATCTACAAAATCACTGCAACAACTGTAACGCTTTTTACATAGGAAAAACATCCAGAACATTTAAAATAAGATTTGAAGAACATTATAGAGCATTCAAAAATAAAAATTCTAAAGTATCAAATGTTGTAGCACACCTAATTTCCCATAAACACGAAATTACAAATTACGAAAATAACCTAACCATACTGGAAATAAATAACAACCCAATAGAACTAAACTCACTAGAAAAATACCACATTATAAAAACATACACAACAACTTAATGAATTTACAAACAACATATACAGAAGACATACTATACAGAAACCTCATACACACAGATCAAGAAATAGTGCGCGTAACTTCAACAAACACCGGCTTCACAGACGTAGCATCCACAGCAGAGAACAATCAGTGATTCGACAATGGTCAAAGACCGAAAGGTGCCTCATCACTCAAGGTAAAATTATTGCACTTAACGGTGGATAAAATTACTCAAAAATAGTAATATATTAACTTCATAAAGTCAGTGCAACGGAAAAACAATGGATAATATTAAATATCAAGAATATATATATATATATATATATATATATATATATATATATATATATATATATTATAATTAATGTTATTAAAATACAATAATTACTTATTAATTTGTATGCAAAGCTTTTCGTTGGTAAACAGTACCTACATCATCAGGAATGAATAATACAATAATGTAAGATATAAAACATGTTAAATTAGAAATAGAGTTGTTGCTAAATTTATAAACATTTCTAAGTTTATTTTGTTGTTGTAACATTATAGACATTGCATATAGTATCAAATATAGAATGTATATCAATATTTATAGATATAAGTAGCAATATAAATTATAATAGTATTATATAATATTACTTTTTTCCCCTAGTTTTTTTATGTACAACCTTTTGCAATTGTTTGGTATCACGGTTATTCCTCATTATTTATTCATTACTATTACATAGTTTTGCTTCACTAATTATCTTTAACAAAAAAACTAACACATTTTGTATGCTACTTTGCATGCTTCATTATCTGGATCTTTCCTTCGCACATGGTATAAGAACTCTCGTTGTACAAAAGTTTGCAATTCTCAAAGTCATCCAATTATTGTTAGATTTTATTTCGATTTTCTTAAACTATATTTAAACATTTGCACAATGCTCCAGATCAAGGTTCTTAATTCATTAATAATAATAATTAATAGTAATTGATTAATAAGATTCACCGAACGTAATGGACTATAAAATTCAAGAATTCATTAATAGTAATACCGATCATCTTACGAGATGATAATATGTATTATATCCGAGTACGAGAGTGTGTTTAAGAAAATTATCTGATTTCAAAGTTTGAAAAGCGGGATACAAGGCTCAAGTAATAGAGTGTTAAATAGATATCGTAAATTATTAAGAAAGTTGGAGGTCACCAGATGGTACGAAAAGGAAGCAAAAGGTTATTCGAGTGTAAAAAAAGCCGTGGGTTAAACTCGAAAACAGCCGGTTAGAGAAAGGAATAGGGACAGGAAACAAAATTGCTGTTTTGAAACGATAGAAAGGACAACCATAAATCGTACTTCCCTCTATAGATTGGGACGTGAACACTAATACAAAGGGTACCGCTTATAGGCAAGTGCAAAGCCATAAAATCGTTCTGCCAGACCTATCTAAGAAGCCAGAAGTTTCATTGCCAAGAATATATATGTTATTCAACATTTAACACTATCTGACATAATTACAAAAAATAATAAATCAAGATACAAAATAAATTTGAATTATCTAGACATAATAATAAAGGGCCTTGCACATTTTATGGGGCACACTCAGAGAGGAAGGAGGTCTTTGAGACGATTTAAAAAAATGTTTATCCTGGATGTGATGAATTTTTTTTTAAATTTGAGCCTAATGCATCTTGTGTTTAGACTTGCGTCAGAATCTAATGAGAAAAATACATATCAATTGGGAGATTTATTGTTAATTATTAAACTGCTTGCGTTCGTTACCCGACGCATGTTGCTGCACCCGAAATCATAATTTTTGCAATAAGAAAAGCAAATCAAACATGTAAATAATTTCATTTCATTTCCTGCAATCCTAGAGGATAGACAATGTTTTTCTTAATTTCATTAGGCGTATAAACATATAAATTTTGGGTGTCAAAACACGTGAGAACACAACATATAAAAATTATCTGTGGTAAAAACTAGAATTTTCCAAATTTAATCCTGCAACGGTCAATGGCCCTTGTACCTTCTTCATGGATATTGCGCATGCAAGTCGCAAAGGAAATTGTAATCGTTTTAAATCAATAGGTAGATCTGATGAAATCAACGATATTCATGGAATGAAGACCATCTCTCCTTTGAACTTGCCACCTCTGATTTCTGCCATAAGATATATACATCAGTTTTTGAAACACCTAAAGCGTCTCGGGCGGAGCCTTGTGGTTGGATCTACACCAAACTTCACAGGAACCATCCTGGGAACATCTTAAACAAACCTTCCAAATTCCATGAACTTCTGTTCAGGAGTTTAGACGGCTAACAAACACACACACTCATTCATTTTTATAGATATAGATTAAGTGAAACGTCATTTAATTTATTTGAAATTCAATCTCTAAACAACTGTTTCTCAAGAACAAATGTCATATCCATACACTATGAATTCGCTGTATGTATGCCTATGAATCGTAAAGACTTTTTTTTCTACTGTTCATCGCATTTTCCTTATAGTTGTATTTAGAGGTAAGGAACTCTAACCATGTTCACACTTTTCTTTTCATTCGTGTTACGTATACATGCAACTTTAGAACTAACACTGCTGCATTATTAAATTAGTTACAAATCATGATACCTAGCCTAGGCGCTCACTGTACTTACTATCGCTTAACGGTTCTAAAGGTTATGAAATAAAATTATCATCACTTACTTCTTTGCATTCGTGTTACGTATTGCCAACTTCTGAACTAAGACTGCAACCATTTTTGGATGTCATTATTAAATTTGCTCACCGAACCAAATGTAACGGAAGGATATTTTTTACACGTAAAACGAGTTGACTTAGATTAAGGGGTTTAGTGTCAGTAACTTGATATTATTATTATTATTCATTAGTTTATTATTAGTATTATATGCGAATTTTATGTTGCTACCTTTAAACAATTTTGTGATATTTTTTATTTCATTACCAAAAAATGTAAATGAGTCCATATGACATTTTCATCATTATTTTTGTAAATTAAATTATTATTTTGTTTCTTTAAAATATTATAATTAATAATATTAAAATTTTAATATTAAAACTTATTTTTCTAGTAATTGTATTAATAATAATAATATATTTTCTAATATAGATAATATGATACTTGTAAAAGAAATTAAAAAAGGCCTGAGAATGAATATTTATGAGGCTTTAGAAATACATAAATACATAATACTAATAATGAGTTGATAAATGAACAAATACAAGTAAAATCTAAATTTGATACTATATTCAGTGTTTGTAATGTTAGGGCAGCAAAATAAAAATTTGACAACATTGTAATAGATTTGGCATAGCTATTTATTTGATCCAATTTGCACATATATGTTAATTTTAATTGTTTAATATTCCTGATGATGTTGGTACTGTTTGCCAACGAAAAGCTTTAAGTTAAAGGAGTTACGGTCTGAGTTGACAAAGGGACACATCTCCCGAAACGGCCGTCCTCAACAAGCAAAGTAAGTGTTACTATAGGCAAGTTAAAACATTTTTTTAAAGTGTAAGTGATTACTAGTAGCTCACGCGAAGATGGAATCAACAAATGGGGATATATATATATATATGAGAGAGAGAGAGAGAGAGAGAGAGAGGAAGGGAGGGAGGTAGAGAGAGAGAGAATTTAATATATATTATAACTAAGGAATTATTTATACTATAAAGAATTTTATTTTATAAGGAAATAATTATAAATAATAGTTTATATTTTTAATCTCAAGACTTTATAATAGGCTACCTAGAACCATGCCTTTAGGCTGCTAAAGAATTGAAGCAAGCCACTTTCCTTCTTGAGAATGAAGAAAGAGAAAATAGTAGGCTATGTGACACTTGGAAGGAAAAGTAAAGAAGGCACTTTATCTTTGGAAAAACATTATTGCACTAGGGTTCAAAATGTGTAAAAACACAAAAAAAGTGTAACGTATTTTCATCGTTTTATGTAGATGTTAAATATATTCTAAAACATCAAAGGTCTACTACACCTAAATTAAATATATTATTCAATTCTTAAGGATGTTTGAGATACATTTAATTATTACCAACAATAATGGGTAACAGTTTTATCAATGTATATTTATCATTTTTTATGCATGCCAAATATCTTTGCCTCTTTCTTTTGGTATATATTGCTAATATGCTACAACTCAATACCGAACTACCGTAAGCTATAGCGCTTAACGATGGGTAGGTACGGTATTTGCCCAGGTATTTTGTTATTGACTTCCAATTAGTGTAGTAATAGTAGTTATAACGTTAGATGTATTCATAACTCGCCTGCAAAGACAAATGTCTAGCCCAAGCTAGCTATCAAGGCTTGAGGCTAATTTATTATTGACATCCAAATATTGCAGCAGTGTTAGTTCCAAAGTTAAATGTATGCATAACACGAATGCAAAGAAATATGTGGTCTGGGTTATCATTTTCAAACCACTGGAACCGCTAAATGAGAGGTAGATACGGTCAGCGCCCGGGCTAGCTATCATGACTTGTTGCTGATGTAATATTGACATCCAAATATTGCAGCAGTGTTAGTTCCAAAGTTACAAGTATACGTAACATGAATGCAAAGAAATATGTGGTCTGGGTTATCATTTTCAAACCACTGGAACCGCTAAACGAGAGGTAGATACGGTCAGCGCCCGGGCTAGCTATCATGACTTGTTGCTGATGTAATATTGACATCCAAATATTGCAGCAGTGTTAGTTCCAAAGTTACAAGTATACGTAACATGAATGCAAAGAAATATGTGGTCTGGGTTATCATTTTCAAACCACTGGAACCGCTAAACAAGAGGTAGATACGGTCAGCGCCCAGGCTAGCTATCATGACTTGTTGCTGATGTAATATTGACAGCCAAATATTGTAACAGTGTTAGATATAATGTTCCATTTGTTTGTAACAAGCCTGCAAAGAAAGAATGTGATTGGATTTTTTTTATAACTTTTAGAACAGTTTAACAATTGCTGGGTACGGTTTTCGTCCGGGCTTGATATCATGGTCTGTAGTTAATTATTTTTCTAATTTAAATATTGTGGTATAGTTAGTTCTGTAGCTAAATGTGTACGTAACATGCTTGCAAAAAATATGTTGGCAGGATTTTCATTTTCTATCTCTACAACCGCTTAACGCTAGGTACGTTTGGTCAGCCTGTTGTTCCGTCAGTGAATATACGAGCATAACTAATTAAATAAAATGTTTGAAGTGTTGTAACAACTTTGTAGGTAATCCTAAATATATTTAAATCACATGTGTACAAGAAATACAATTTTTTAATATTCAGAAGAGAGTAAACAGAGGCTTGTTTGTCGCCCGAAAATATTCTACGTTTGCTCGGTTTCACCACCAGCCAGTGTTAACGCTAACTTCCTGGCAGCCCTATAAAACCTTTTCATGAAAAATTAATAGCTAATTGTAAGAAGCCATAGTTTGTCAGAATTCTTAACTAATGACCCAACACTGATATAGTTAGTTTCAAAAATAGTTTTGAAAAACAATACATACAATTTATTACAAAAATATCACAAAAAAGCACTTCTGAAAAAAATCCTGCTACAAATAATTCTTGAAATATAACATAACTATATTTCACAAAATTAAAATATACCTATAGTAAAATATAGATACACAGTATCTAGTTATGATATATTTGGTTCTTAAAAAAATAATGCGATCATCCACTGTTTCACAATACTTATAAATAATGAATGTATATATAAGTCAAAGTTAAGATTGAAGGAAGTTTATACAATCTTTCTTGTTATCATGTTTTAATATTCAATAAAAACCTAGAATTTGATAAATTTTCATTTTTAAAAATGTTTGTTTTTGAACCAATTCCTGATTTCGGGGTTGGTGGAGGTTTTTTTTTAACAACTAAATTAACTCAATTGGATACTTTGTCTATGTATAGTAATATTTATATTTCGGTAATATTTGAACAAATAATAGTCGTTATATATATTTTTTTAACATATGTTACTCAAGAAAAAGGCAACATTAAGCATGACAAAACAGTACTGCTTAAAAAAAGTGATATAAATTATAGTGTTGTAATCATAGCTTGAATTTAAACATAGTCCTGTAGCAAATTACTTCTGTCTGTAGAACTGTATTGTTATAGTACATTACAATAAACTTGTATTGAAATGTACATATAAAGTACCTGGTTAGGATAGATTTGGTTGAAAAAAGTTACAACTTTCAGAATTTAAAATTTAGCTGAGTTTAAATCTCTTTGACTGAGTAAAGATTCAGATTACAAATATGATTATTAACATAGCCATTTTCTGTGTTATTGGGAGTAAATATATACTGTTTAAATGTTGTGAACTATTCCCTGTTAAATGTTGTTATATTGACTAGTTTTTTATTTTTTGATAACTAAATCTAACTTTTTACAGCTTTGTGTGCGTTCTTATATGTGCTTTATATTTTGCAAATTTTATGCCGTATTATATTTTGTCACACTTGAAATCGAAGTTTTTCATTTAGAAAAATACTCATTGAATTTCCGAGTAACATATGTAACATAAAAAGGTAAAAAAAGAAACATAAAAAGGAAAAAAATCAAAGTAGACTACGATTTGCTCAAACATTAAACTCATACTTTTTTCTACAAAAACTTATCATTTTATAATAAAGCTATATTATACAAAAAATCACTTCCCTATAACCCAATGTAAGCTTTGATTGTAAATATTGTGTTTTTATTTTTAAAAAAATTTAACATCTATTTATGGTTTGTGATCACCACATAAAATAATTTTTAGTATTTGTTTAGCATTATTTTCTTGATTTTTAAAAAATAATAGGTGAATTTGAACAAGTAGTCAAAATCTTTAATTAGTATCAAATTTTGTTACCACATAAATTACTTTCTCTAACGTGTTGCAGAAACATATAAAGGTACAGTTTCAATAACCCAACCTATTCACTAGAGAGTTCAAATAAAATTGAAAATTTAACGCCTATTCAGCTGAAACTTACTCTAAAATCTATATATAAACTAAAAATATTTAAACAGCAGTAGAAAGAGGTTTAAATTTTAACAGATGTAAATAAAAAAAGTTGGGAATGGAAATGTCTTTGATAAGGATATTGCATAAATGTGAAGTTCTTTTTTAAAAAATAATAACATTTCAATAAATAAACACTGAGTTTGACATATCTGGTATGAGGGGAAAACAAAACAAAGAGTTAATATCTTGTGTTAGATAATTTTATTTTTCAGCTACATCGAAACGTCACATAGTAGCCTACATACCTTAGCAGATATACTAGTACCACAAAACCTATGTCTGCAACCTTGGCTTAAATTGCCATCCTGGAAAAGATTATGCAATAAATTTTAAATAGTATGACTTATTGTAATTTATAGTACTTACCGGTTGTACGCGGTTAATTTCCAAATTACATTTGTGGCAAAAAAACTTAGAAATTGCTATATTTTCGACTGCAGCTTCATCAGCCATGATTTTCTTAATGTTTGACCAAAGAGTGTGTAGCAGTAACAGTGAAGTATTTAATCTATGTCACAGGGTAGCATAGAAAGTAAAAACATTTACAAATTTCATAACAAAACATATGACTCCATTAAAAAAGTAATAAATAATGTAATAATAAAATAATGTAATTATTTTCAGTGGACACTGAAAAATGTCAATAATGTTAGAATAAAAGTTTCTAGCTATTAAATTTTAAACATTTTTGTTAATATATACACATTTCTTTATTACAAATCAATAGTAATTAAATAAAATATTCTTTAAACCAGAATATTGTATTTAACGTAATTATTCCAAAGGCTATTTGTCAACAAATACTCTTATTGTATTTACAGATATTGTTGATTTGTTAGTAGATATTTCTCTTCTTAAAATAATATGAGAAGGATTGGATTGTGTAATATAAATAAGATTTAAATTCTTACACATTTGGCTTTTCCAAGACGTTGCCGATAGCTTTATAATTCTCTAAGGTATATGCTTTAACATACATTTAAGGTTTAAAATGCTAGACACAATTTTCAGTGTTATAAGCTAAGAGAAGAAAAATTCAATAAGTCATACAGAATTCCAATTTTCGAAAAAAGCTTATACTTTTTAAAAGAAAAAAACAAGTATAAAAACTATGTTTGGAAAATGAAATTCACGTTTTTATAAGTTTTTAAATACTTTCTGATTTACGTTTGTTTATCATCTGGGATTTTAATATATTATTTAACTTACTTAATCACTTAAACAATAGTTTATGACTATCCGAACTTTAAGTTTTGTAAATTTGTTAAAATATACTGAAACATAAAACACTAAGTTTTAACAAAATGTATAACATTTAAAGTTAGGATAGTCATAAACTATTGTTTAAGTGATTAAGTAAGATTTACCGAACGTAATGGACTACAAAATTCAAGAGTATTATTTTTTAGTCAGTAGTAAAAAATTCCAATAGCCACACTATATTCAGTTCACTGCAGATTACAGTTGAACGTCAAAACCAGCTGACTTAAATATTGTGTAATTTAAATTCCTATTAGTATAGAAAATCAGTTTATAAATAAATTAGGTTATTAAAGTTTTGTATATAAATTGATTACTTGTATAAATAAAGAGATTTTCGTTAATGAGTGTTATTTAAAAATTAGCAAGTATTTAACTATAATTCTGCTTCGGCACCAAACTTTCTTGTTAGTAAATATTTTTTTATTTATCATAAGTATAAGTTCTCACATGTGTAGTTTTAGAGGTTATCTCAAACGTCTAGTTTAAAAAATCCATTGCAATATTTTCATCTAATGCAAACAATATATAATTAATTCAAAGAAATTAAATAAGAGATTGTTTTAAGTAATTAGAAGTTGTTTTAAATTTAAGACATTTAATTACAACGTTATAAAGGTTTTCTTGGAAGATGTCAAAATTGTTGTTGATTAATTAAAGGCATCATAATGCAGACCTTGATAGGATGTGGAGGTCTACTCTAATTTATTCTGTTTTCACATAGATACTAAAAATACATTGTAAATAACAACAAAGTGATTATAAATCATCTTAATTAGTAGCTAAAACTTGAAAAGTTAAACAATTACAGTATTCCTAAGCACATAATACTATACACATAAATTGCATAAACTTAATGTTTCTTATATAAAGCAGCACTATTTTATAAGGCATTACATGTAGGTAGCTATTTTATAAAATATCTACAATGCCTCAAATTCTTACAATTTGACGGAAATCAGTTTTTTTGGAAAAGGTTTAATTAAAAAAAATATATCATTTTATTCTTCAGCAATTTAAAACTTGCAGTTGTTGCTTGTACATTTTGAGGTTTCTGAATGGTACTTATTTATTAATTCAGTCAGCAAATCCAGTGTAAAATAATATTGTGACTCATATCATTGAACAATGAACCACAATGTACAAAATGTATCTGGTGAGAAATATCAGTAAGTTGTGATTTTTGGGAGGTAAATTAATAAATAAATATTAATCAGCATTTTATTGAAATTAGAAAACGTAAAATATACTGTATTAATAACACTTTTGTTTTATTAAATTGGCAAAAAACCACTACTTACTGATATTCAGGAGACACGTTTCACACTAGGTCGGCACATTATTCATTGTTGTGAACAATGACGAGACTGTTGCTCAGGTGTGTTGTGTTGGTTTGAGTCTGGGGTGTATTTCCTACAGAGTGTGAAACGCGTCTGGTGAATAAATCAGTAAGTAATGGTTTTTTGACAAGTTAATACGAAATAAGTATAATTTATACAAAAACCTCAAGATGTACAAAACAAAAAATATTTTATCATCTCAGTTTGTGAGTGAAACACAGCACTATATTATACCATATACCTATATAACAATACCATAATATAACTACAGAATATCTTGTTAGGATATATTTAATTATTTAAAAAAAAAACAAATTATTTCCTTTTCTTACATAACTGATATTGTAAAATAAGTATTGGGTGATCCACAAAGTCCTCAGTAAAAAATAAAAATAAAAAAAAATTTAATATTTGTTGTTTATGTTGTTAGTTTTAAGTGTTATCTTTTATTCTGATACTTTAACTATTTAATAACCAGATTAGGCAAGCAAGATAAGAGGTTTAAAGAACAGGCAACACTTACACACACGCACACATCAATAACAACAATAGATTCTTCATACCAACAAAAAAAAACATATTTCAGTATACTAAAACAATATGAAATTTACAAACATATTGAAACACAAAATAAATACGTATTATGGTTTGATTTAAAACAGAATCAGAGGATTATACGTAGGCGAAATCAACCAGAGGGAGTGGGGATTAGAACTTTCTGAGCAAATAAGAGGTTCACATCTTGCTGTGTGGGTGAGCTTTGTTGCCAATTCGGAGTTCAACTTCTTTTCGTTGCTCATTCTCAATGTAGCTGTGGTGGAGTGAGTTACTAGTGCTGTAGCTTGCTTCGTTCTGCAATTTCACTTTTGCTTCCCTTCAACAGTCTTCTCAAGACTTTACTGTCTCGATCTATATAGACAGTTAACTCGGAATGTTTTTAAATTCCTTCTATTACCTCATACTCTCCATATATATATCTTGTACAAATTTTCAATCGTTAATAAAATACGTTTTTATTCATCCAATCAAGTTCAAATACATTTTTTTAAATAGTTGATGACCATTGATTTTAATAAAGTTTTTCAAATATTTATTCAATATTTGATTTACACAAATTTGGGGGTCTAGGTCGGTTTAGAACTGAGTATCTTCATGTTCATAGTCTAGCGCTTTTTGGCACTTAGCCAACTTTTCATAGATAGACATGAACATCTCAAAGATCTATATAAAAAACCTCCATTTTATAACATTAACTGGATAAACGCTATCGAACCTTTCTTCACAAATGGACAATGCGAAAGGAAAGTGAAAAGAAACTACAACACAATGCAAGCGACGAAATAAAAGAAAACGTATAAATAGCAACAAATGAAAATAATAGTCCAATACCACACATGAAAATGAAAATGGAAAATTGCAAAGATATTTGCTTACTATTTTGCCACTTAATATTCTTATTCTGACGTATGTATATACATATTTATATTAATTGTAATTATAAAATAAATAGAAACTAAAATAAAAATTTTCCTTGTTGATTTAAGTAGGAATTGACTTTAAACAAAATTTATATTGCTATTGACTTATTTTCTTGTGTCATGATAATGCTTATGTCACATCCTAACCTATTTTTAGCCGTGATTAGCAGACATTTGTTCACATTATTATGACAGACTACTCCTTCGGACGTCCATGCATTTTGGTCATTGCCTCTTATTTTTATTAGTCATTCGCTTTTATTGACATTTATCGTTATCCGTGTGTTAGCTATATATATCTACCCATTATTTATATAATACCATTATGTATTTATATAATAAATTTCATATTTAAGTAAATTTATGTAGATATTTAATGGTGAAAGTGTATATATTTGCTATTTATTAGGAATATACTGTGGTTGAATTAATTAATAAATACACAAAAACCTCTTGACCACAAACTTTCTATATTTTACCCTTATGTACATTTCAGTTACAAAGTGACCATCCTCAGAGGGATAACATACAAAGACTGTCTTTGTATGTTATCCCTCTGAGGATGGTTACTTTGTAACTGAAATGTACATAAGGGCAAAATATAGAAAGTTTGTGGTCAAGAGGTTTTTGTGTATTTATTATGTATATATTTAGTTTGTATTTTTGTGTGTAAATGAATTAAGTTTGTTTACGAATGTGAAAGTGAAACACTCATTATTGACAAACTAAATTTTTCTTTGTACAATCACTTCAAACTTCTAACCTATATGCATGAAAAACATCTGATTATATAAAATAGTATTTAAATAATTTTGAAAATTATATATTATTAATTACATACTTTTTTCAATTTCCGAATTAACTGCGGTTAATAATTAAGTGGTATTTATGAGAGATACTTCAAGCCTCATTATACGACAAAATAGTTTTTCAATAATGAAGGCAGTTCTAATAGAGAGCATTAAATTCAGAATAAAAAATATGATTTTTTTGGGGAAAAAATCTGTTAGTTAATTAATGATTTTGCCAACTAGCTACTCTTGACGGTATTAGCCACTGGCAATGGTGGGCTGACTGTCACAGCGTTCGATCTGACAACACCGCATCCCTAACCTACCACAAACCTATTCCTATTCTACTTTATATCAAAGTATAAATGAACTATCCCAATATTATCTACATGCAATGAGGATTTTTTAATTTGAACTTCAAGGGATTCTAAAAAGTTTAAATTATCCAAAATTTAAAATATCCAGCATTATGTCATAAAATGTTGAAAACTTTAAAATTCAAATTTGTCATTAGGTAATTAGAGTTTTAAATAGTGTAAAAATGTCTACAAATTAGAATATATCAAAAACTATTGCCAGGCTAGAGTGGTAAAATTTGTTTCATCTGTTTTTTTTTGTAACATTACAAGAAATTATGTTTTATTGTTTTTTTAAAACATAATTTAATAAGGTTTTATTTTATTTGCAGAATTGATTAAATACTATTTTGGTACTACATATATCTTTGCTTTGAAACACAAAAAGTAAACAATCATGAGATTAGTGAATGGACAAAAATTGTGTGAGTTGCAGAGAAATACTTCAAATATTCGTAATATATGTATAATGGCACATGTTGATCATGGCAAGACTACATTGGCAGATTCACTAGTTGCTTGTAATGGAATAATTTCTTCCAAAATGGTTGGCAAACTAAGGTAATAAATATTTAATTCTTAAAATCCACTGAAATCCCAAGAAAGGTAATTGATCTGTTTAAAGTCTTCCATCTTATTTAGGGTGCTTAATTACAATATTTTCTATTAATTATGTCTTGACTGTTCTCACACCATAACCTGTAGTAACTGGCTTTGCCTATACCTTCAAATAAGTTTAATTTTTTATATATTATATAAGTTAAGTTTAATATTTATTTATATCTAGCTTTCCTAACTCTTTGCCCATATATATTAATTTTACTGAGGGAGGTTTTAGAGATAGTGTATAGAGTTGAAAAGCAGTTTTTGATTCTCTTACTGTCATTGAGTTTGAGTATGCCAAATTGTGACTCGTTGCAAGTCTAGGTCGAGGATAGACTCCAGTCCAGCGTGGTACCAGTGGTGGCCCATATTATCAGATCATCAGCGTATAGTAGGGCTTCAACACCTGGTATCTCCTTGATGGTTGGGATAACATTGTTAATCATAATGTTGAACAGGGTGCTGCTAAGAACAGCCTCCTGTGGAAGGCCTTGCCTTTGCACTCTATATCTTGATGTGATGTTAGTGTAGCACACTCAAATAATTCGTTGTGACAGAAATGACTGCAGCCACTGAAGAAGTTTTCTTTGTACACCGCAGTTCACAAGCTTATGCAAAAGTATTTTCCTCCATACCCGATCATAGGTGGCTTTGAAATCAAGTAGTATGGTCAGTGTTGACATCTTTCTGTGAGACCCATCTTTTACGTGTTAGGTAAATCTAGTAACCTGTTCCATTGTGCACATATGCCTTCGAAAACTAGAGCAGTGTCTATGATGCAATGATCTTTGAGGAAGGCATTGAGCCTGTTATTTACAATTTTCTCAGCGATTTTTCCACTTTCAGTAGTGAGTGCAATAGATCTGTAGCTGTTGCATTCATCAGTGGGTTTTCCAGGTTTCAGAATTGGAACGATTTCAGCTCTTTGCCATTGGGTTGGCACATGGGTAAGATTTGTCATTTTTAAAAGCATTTCCCTTGTGTTGCATCTGAGTTGTTTTAAGAACTTCAAGAATATTCCATCAGCACCCGGGGATTTGTCAGACTTTGTGTTCCTCAGTGCCAACTCTAATATGGGCAGTGTAAAATCATCGTTGAGCAGTCTCGTATCATTCTCTCAATCACATGACATGCATGGCTTTTTTGTCAGCATATTGATTACATCCTTAGGTCCTCCGGTGTAGCTGACGCTAGCATAGTATTAGCAGAGGGGGTTGCAGTGTCACCATCATCTGTAAGATGTTTGTCACCGACAGTAAAGGGTCCCTGTTTACACTAAACGTTCTTATTATTAAGGTTGGAAATGAAGCGGTGTGCCTTTTTCCTGTCTTTACTGAAGTCCATTTTCTGTAAGCTGCTTTCTTTCCTTCAACGATGTGTTGTGTCAGAGTTGATTGACATCTTTTGAGATAAGTGCAGTCTTCTGGCAAGCGAGACATTTCCGTAACTTACCTGGCTATTTTTAAAGATGTTGGCGTTCCATTCCAAAAATGTCTATACTTTTTGACTTGATGTCTAGGAATGTTCCTTGCAGCACATTCTATAATGGTATCACAGAGTGATTCGTAGGAACTCTCTGGGGTTGGCCCGATGATGTTTGTCATGATTAATTGGTTTGAGTTTTGCGAGAACGTATTCCAGTCTAGCTTCTGGAAGCTCCACTGTGTGAGACTTTTCCTACTTGAAGATGGTCATGTGAGAGTAACTCGCATCAGTAGGGCTCTGTGTCCAAAGCCAGATGGGTCATTAAGGACTGTCATAGTCATCTGAGCGGCAAGATCTGGGTGCACTTTCACCAGGTCAGGTCTAAATTTTTGTCCTGCATAGCTCAGGAAGGTAACATCTGTTGGTGCAACAGCCAGCAGATTGTTGTCCAAGAATTCATCCAGAATTCTTCCTGTTGGGAAGGTTCATCTGGTCGAAGAAGCATTGAAATCTCCAAGGATTGAACTGTGTGGTGTCACCGTGTTTAACGGGACTTGCAGGTTTGGTTTGTTCCTCGGTGGGTTGTACAGATCAGTAACCTTGAATGGTGTCTTAGCTTTGCACACCTCAACCAAAATGGCCTCAAGATTGTCTTGGTCATTCATCTTATGTATAATCTGACTTGTGGCTTTTAGTCTTTGGTTGACTCCCACAAGAATGCCAGAGGCAATCTGCTGTCTCCTCTTGATGTGGTAATTTATGAGACCAGAACACTGGTAAAAATCAAGGAACTCGGAGGCGAGACCCACTTCAAGTATAAAATACACTTCTACTTCTACTTCATACTTCAGAAGTAAGTGTTGAAACTCTAGAAATTTGCTACTGTTTAAGCCTCCAGAGTTTCAGTGTAGAACGTTGAAGCTGTCGTTCAGACCCTGAAAAGAGCCGTTGAGGTTATAATTGAATACATCCATTATTATTTCACTCTATTATGCACGGTAAAGGCGAGAACCTCTAGCTGACCATTTAGTTATTTCAGACAGGGGGCAGGAACCAAGAGCAGGCAATCAGCATCACCTCCTCCCCAAATATGAATGCAACACTACTTATTCTGTGTTGCACATCAGGGTTAATACAGAGTAGCACTGTAAGGAGTTGCATTTGTTATTGTCTGTTGCCACATAAACTTGACTAAGAAGATTTCACGCCTATCCCATAACATTGTGTGTTCCAAAAATACATTTCCAGTAACCTTATGTATGAAAAATGTCTGCTAGTAATATTTGTCTGGTGATGTTGTTTGATGCTATTCTTTTGACTGATAGGTGAGTGAACTGGATCTAGCCCTCTAACATCTGTTCTAATAAATGACAAAAAATTAGGTTTCATGCTTCTTTGTACACTTATTTGTACAAATATTCTACATATTATTTTTATATATGAATTATTAGGCTCAGATAAGAATGTATAAAGGTTATTTTAAAACATTCTCCAGGGGAAGGCTCCCAGAATGAACTTTCCCTTGAGGCGTTATTCCATACTCCACCTCATGACTAATCAGTAGGTCTGACCTTCCTCTCAATATAAATTTACTGCATGCACCACTTGCCACTGTGAATAACAAACTCAAAATTACATGATTCATATGAGTAATCTAAATCCTGTCCCTTATGACAGTGTTCTTTAAAAGTAGATACACTTTTACTGCATCCTTTGAACCATAAACCATTCTGTTTACTTGGTGTTCATCAACAAGCAATCTTGGGAACCCAATGGGAGCACGGGAAATTGTGTAAAGTTCTACTCACATTCACAAATTCTAATTCTAAAGTGAAATTATGAATCATTAGATGTCATGAATCTTTCTGTCCATCATATTGACTAGATCTGGCAATCACTGATAGTCAGCCTGATAATCTCAATTTATCATAAATGTTTTCTCGTCTGTTTTTGAAGCTCCCACTTATTTCAACTTTTTGCTGTCACTTATTAGATCGGGATCATAGTCCACTTTACTTTTCTGTCTCAATTTACACCGTTGAAAGATTCCTTGGTGTCAAAAATCCAATCACTAGTTTGACAAATTAATTAAAACTTTTTCACAGTCTGTGACCTGTTAATTTGTTTTAAACGTTTTGAACTAAGACTGTTAGTAGCTAAAAATGGCGATGTTTAACTTTCCATGAGAGGATTTGGTGTGCTTACACATTTCAGTATCCATGCTACCTTGATTACTTACTCCTATTCGAATCTTATTTCTTGAATAACCCTATAATATTAATGACATCTAAAAATGGTTATGGGGAAACATAAGTTGTTATTATAAGTTAATAATGTGTTCATATTTTTTACATATGTTTTATTTGTTTTTATGAATATGTACCGGAATTACTACATTTTCTGGTGGTGCTGAAGTGTTAATTTTTCTATTTGCTGTAGGTATATGGACAGTAGAAAAGATGAACAAGAACGAGGAATAACAATGAAAAGTAGTTCAATAGCTCTTTATTATAATACAGGTATGTTAAATATAAATAAATATTTTATCAACATTGGCATAAAAATTACTAAAAATTCTATAAACTTTCAGTTTACCAATGTCTCTGATCATCATTTGATTTATGGTTACATATTTTTTGATTCTAATGCATTTTGGTTAATATACTGAGTCTCAAGTACAAGTACACAAGATGTCAAAATTATGGAGTGATATAGACGATATATCAGTGTTTGCAGTAATAGGAAAACATAACAAAAACTACCTAGAGGCAGCAATGTAAATAACTGATAAACCCTTTGCTACCCTAGGAATTTAATTTATTTAAATATTTAAAAAAATATTTTATAGGGTTTAATTACCACCCTCAAAAGTTACTTGTGATCATACTAAGATTAAAATATCAGAGGTAACTACATAGTTGCCTCCACTAGTTGTAACTATAGGCAATCCACCATTACATTGGTGCGAATTTTACTTGGCATGTTTAGGGCTGAATTTCATTGTTTGCACCTGTTTAGAAGCCCTTTCCAGGGCCTGAACAATGGTGTAATCCTGACATTTAGCATCAATTTATAGTCCTGTTATTCAGAGTTGATATGCAACACCGATATTTAGCACCAACGAATAATGCTGTCATTGACCATCAATAAATAATGTCAATGAGTAGAGTCTGCTATGTTGGCAAATATAGTGTCAAGATCACAATTTAGTATAATGTTGACGTAGTATCATTTTTTTCACACTAAATTGTAAAAACAGTGGTATTGTAATAAAAATTTTGTTCTTCTGTTAATGGTTAGGATAATTGATAGTTCAGATGAGTTGTGCATTCTAATGTTAACACTGCCCTAGTCTCTGGCATTTTCACCTTTTTCCTGCTACTGGAACTCTGGTGTTTGTTTCCTGGAGTTGAATGTTGAATCCATGTTTCATCCTTGGTAAATATTCTTGGAAGTATGGTGTCAAGAACATCTTTTAATCAAATGGAAAACTCATTACAAAGCTGCTTAAAGATACTGCTTATAAATATCTGGAATATCCAGAAGCCTAAGTAACAGAGTTATGGTCCAAAATAAAATTTAGAAAGTCCCACCCACAAAGGAAATTTTAACAATTAATCTTCCTCGTGCTGTGGTCAGTGCACATACTTATAATAAAGGTTATATCTATAAATTAAAAATATTGAAAGCTTTACATTTTGTGTCATTGTATTAAAATATAAGGGTTACCTCAGTAGCTGGATTCCTTGGGGTGAATCCCATTGATCAGATTTTGGTCTCTTAGTCACCGCTAATACTGGCCTTTTACTGCCTGGTCCCTTACGACACGCATCCTTTGGCTTTTCTCATTCGACTTCCCATTTAACTTGCTATTTCATTTGTTGATTCCATCTTCGCGTGAGCTACTAGTAATCACTTACACTTTAAAAAAATGTTTTAACTTGCCTATAGTAGCACTTACTTTGCTTGTTGAGGACGGCCGTTTCGGGAGATGTGTCCCTTTGTCAACTCAGACCGTAACTGATCTCAAGGTTTACGTAGGTTCAGAACCTACGGTCTGAGTTGACAAAGGGACACATCTCCCGAAACGGCCGTCCTCAACAAGCAAAGTAAGTGCTACTATAGGCAAGTTAAAACATTTTTTTAAAGTGTAAGTTGCTATTTCAATTTAAAAAGACCGGAAAATCAGGTTCGTAGAGAACAGCTGATAATAAACGGAGACCGTAGTGTGCTGCTCTCGGTGGCGACTAATGAAATCTTGTTTATCGACGGTTTGGCTGTAATACAATAGAAAAATGTTACACAGCTTTGATCAAAAGAACATGAAATATGAGTACAGTAATCTCTTCATACGCCAAGGCAGTTGTTTATCACTCCAGCCTATTAGTAACAGCGGTCTTCCAATTCCATATTATCAATTTGAATCTATAAAAACATCATTTTTGTTTTTAATAACTTTCTGTAGTAACCAATATTACATTTTCCAAAAAACTACTGTCCTGTTATTCACAAAAGATTGCACTTTGAGCAATCCTACACTATAAAAATATTACAAAATATTTACTTATTATAGACTACGTAGGGGAAATAATAACCACTACAGATAAATTGATTTGCATGTTAATACCTTATCGATACTATTTACTAACTGTATTACATACTTAAAGGCTTTTAATATTCATAATTAATGCTTTGTGACAAGGACTACAGCCTTAAACCTTTAGTACCACCTTGTTTGTGATTGTATTTTAGCCAAAGGGCCACTAAAGTAGTCAAAGCTCCCCAAATTTATCAGCAAACAAGGAATAAGGTTGGGAAGGTTGGAAAGTTCTAATCGATATTTGCAATTGATATTTTACAAACTTCTGTGAAATTAAACTAAAGAATATAGTTTCTACAAATACTGTAAGAGCGAAAGGCTTTGGGTTTCATCTTGATTCCTCAAGTGATGAAATATTTTATTTATATTTTTAAATATAGATTTTTTAGTTTTAAAAAACAGTGTCAACCGTCAGAATTGTCTGCAATGCACAGGTTATTCTGATCGCCTAACTGGTGATTCTGATTGTTAATAATTGGAAATTAATAGGGATATAATTAGAAAACTGAACTTTCTTATTTTAATTATATCTTTTAACTTTATATCTTTGTTAAACAAAGGTAAGTATTAACAACAAAATATGTATTAAACAAGTTATTATTATTAAAATTATCTCAACAATAAGTACCAATCTTGACAATATTATTAATAGTTTACTTATACGAGTCACAAATAAAATGCTTTTTACTTTTGCACCTACATTCTTCTCATGATACCCTTCTTGGCCGCTTTAGTCACCTTTAGATGCAGATAGTGAATTTAAGTATTCAACAAAAGAGAAGCTGTAAAATTCTTCCTTTTTCAATTGATTATTTTTTGTAAGACCTAGTTGCAAAGGTGTTACATACTTCAGAAGGCAGCTCATACAAATATTGATAGCTTTCTAATTGTTTTCCTCCATTAAAATGTTTAGGATTTTTTGTAAAACATTATGCAGGATGTTTCCCCCCTTTTGGTTTTAGTTTTACAGTTTTTTGTACACTTCAGATTTTAAATCAGTAATTTAACTGGATGATGTTAAGATATATTTTGTTTTGGTTTTCTTTGCTTAGCAATTGCCAACTTCATTTTGTTTGGCATTGGGAGGATATTTTAAAAAAAATGATTTGTTGTAGCTAAAGTGTGAGTGTATCTTATTTTAACATGAAATGATAGTTCTAGAGTTCCAAAATGTTGACATCCAACTGCTTAGTACTGGCACCGTATGATGACCATACATTTACAGGAATTGTTTGTAAAGAAAAATGGGTATAAAGACTTTCAAAATTAGGTGGTTGTGGTTTCAAAGAAGAAAAAGAGGTCTTAGAAGTACTTTAGATCTGTATATACAGGGTGACACATGGGAGACGGACGGTTTTTAATGAAATAATACTCAGCCAACTTTAAAATTAATGCATGTTTATTTACACAAAATCAAAGCTCATTACTTGCCATTTTAGTTAACAAAGTTATTTTTGAAAAATAATGTCATCAAGGTGATGTCCATCATTTGGAATGCAGGATTCGAGTTTCTTCTCACAATCCTCCATCACACGGACTAAAATCTCTGCAGGGATGGCAGCAATTTCTTGAATGATTGCATTCTTCAACTCGTCCAAATTTCGTGGTTTATGGTTATAAACACAGTTCTTAAGGTACCCCCACAGAAAAAAGTCACATACTGACAAGTCGGGAGACCCGGGAGGCTAAGGAACATTGCTAAAACGTGATTATTCACGGTCCCGTTTAAATGAAAATGAGCTTCATCGCTCATCAATAAAATTTCATTTTCATTCGATCCCAAAATCACTTGCATTCTGTAAGCGAAGTCTTCTCGTACAGCAAATTCAGTTTCCTTAAGTTGTTGGACATTGAGAATTTTGTAGGGATTAAATTTTAATTCTTTATGCAAAATTTGTTTAACCGATTCACGATTGATTCGTAACTCACTAGCATGGCGTCTAGCTGACCGTCCTGGGCTTCTGACTACCGCTTTCCTTACTCTTTCAACATTTTCTGGTGTCGTTACACTGCGTCTCGGGCCAGGACGCTTCTTATCCAGTATGCTTCCAGTTGATCTGAAGTTTTCCACCCATCTGAGGATTGTGTTACGGCTCGGAACAGCTCCATGTCGACCGACATTAAACCGCGCACAAAACAATCGCTGCATAGCAATAATAGACTCACCACTTTTCAAGAAACTGTCATAGACAAACACTCGATGTTGCAAGTCCCACTGCTCCATAGTGACTGAGTAAATGAAATGGTGTTTGTGTGGATCAGAACTATCTCCAGCACGACCACCTCCCACCACCGCATCCTCAGTACTACGCAGTTCAAAACCGTCCATCTCCCGTGTGTCACCCTGTATATTTTGCAGAATTTTCAAGAGGAGCCTTTGTTTTATAGGTAGTGGGACAAGGTAAAGAAATTGAAGATAAGTAAGGAAGGAAGGGATAAGTTTGTGATCAGCAATAATATCATGACTAAACAGAAAATTTCCAGTTGATTTGGACTCCTTTTTGGGGTTGGAAGGTGTAGAATCAATCAACCGTGGTATTAAAAAAAACACTCAAATGTAATTAAAAAAATTAAAAAATAGTGATACTGACAAGAATCACGGTACAACGTGGTTACAAAATTCATAAAAGTAGCTCTTTTAGTGCCTTTATGTATCACCTATCCATAGGATGTAATCTATAAATTAGGCTTATAGTTATCTATAAGTGGTTTGGAAGACATATATAAATATATATATATATATATATTTAGGTTAGTTTTGGTTGGTAAAGATTATTTAGATTTTTTGGACTAGGAGACTGACAGACTTACCTTGGTAAGAGTCCACTCTGTAGTCTCTTACCAAGGACTCTTACCAAGGTAAGTCTGTCAGTCTCCTAGTCCAAAAAAATCTCTCTCTCTCTCTCTCTCTCTATATATATATATATATATATATATATAGCAGTTCCGACATTTGTCATAAAAATATTGGCAACAGCTGGAGAAAGAGAAGATCCCATAGGGGCTCCATCAAGTTGCCTGTAAAACTGTTCATTAAACAAAAAGTAAGTGTGTCAGCGACAGCCTGGATCTGAGATGGATGGTGATATGACTCAGCGTTAAGATATCTATTGGTGTGAGTCTGTTTTCTGTAGACCGAATGGTGAACACAACCATTCTGACCCTTTCTGACCAAGACATCCTAGAAACGGCAAGGAGCCATCACTCACTAATTAATACATAGGAGCAGAGTTATCTGCGCTCTTCCCTCTCTCTTCAACTGTTGTTGGGTTCACTTCGTCAATTCTAGATGAGATTCTAGCGAAACGTTGGAACTGTGATTTTATGCACTGTACGGATGTACTCCAGATAATAACTATTCATCATATATATATATATATATATATATATATATATATTTTTTATTGCTATATATATTACTACATATATTCCATGGTATATATATGTATATATATATATATATATATATATATATATATATATAAATATCGCAATATGTTTTCTTGTGTATTAATAAAGAACAAAAGTCAAAATACAAATACAAGAATTGTAAATTGTAAATTCAAATATAATTCTTGTATTTGTATTTTGAATTTTGTTCTTTATATATATATATATATATATATATATATATATATATATATATATAGAGAGAGAGAGAGAGAGAGAGAGAGATTTTTTGGACTAGGAGACTGACAGACTTACCTTGGTAAGAGTCCACTCTGTAGTCTTGAAATAAAAACACATAAAAGCACTTAAACAATGATATATTTCAACCACACAGTGGTCTTTGTCAATCGAAGAGAAAACACAAAAAGAAATATGAGTTTGACATATGAAATTTGTGTTTTCTCTTCAATTGACAAAGACCACTGTGTGGTTGAAATATATCATTGTTTAAGTGCTTTTATGTGTTTCTATTTCAAGACTACAGAGTGGACTCTTACCAAGATAAGTCTGTCAGTCTCCTAGTCCAAAAAATCTAAATAATCTTTACCAACCAAAACTAACCTAAATATATATATATATATATATGAAGTTAATAAATTACCAATTTTGAGTAATTTTATCCACCATTAAGTGCAATAATTTTACCTTGAGTGATGAGGCACCTTTCGGTCTTTGACCATTGTCGAATCACTGATTGTTCTCTGCTGTGGATGCTATCAATCAATACCTTACCTTGAGCAGCAGAGAACAATCAGTGATTCGACAATGGTCAAAGACCGAAAGGTGCCTCATCACTCAAGGTAAAATTATTGCACTTAATGGTGGATAAAATTACTCAAAATTGGTAATTTATTAACTTCATAAAGTCAGTGCAACGGAAAAACAATGGATAATATTAAATATATATATATATATATATATATATATATATATATACATACACATATATACACACACACACATATATAATATACACACATATATAATATATATCATGGAATATATGTAGCAATTAAAAAACATAATTAGCTCTTTAGAAAAAATTTAACTCTTTAATTTAAAAATTAATGCATGAATTTTGTAGTCCATTACGTTCGGCGAATCTTAGTTAATCACTTAAACAATAGTTTATGACTCTACTCATAAACTATTGCTTAAGTGATTAATAAAAAATTGAATTTAGAATATAGCTAATTTGTATATAGACCTATGTATTTGTAGTTTTTAGTAAAAAAAAGAATTAATACTATTGAAAACCTAATACTAATAAATTTTAAGAAATTATACCCAATTTTTGTTTAGGAGGAAAAGAGTTTTTAGTAAATTTAATAGATTCGCCTGGCCATGTTGATTTTGCTTCTGAAGTGTCTACTGCTGTACGTCTTTGTGATGGTGCTGTGATAGTAGTAGATGTTCTTGAAGGAGTCTGCCCACAAACTAGGGTAAGTTTTTTTGACACTTTATTTTTTCTATTATGGAATGATTAATGCTTATTAAATACTTATGTTTTTACTTTTATTTCTAATTTATCATTACATAAGGAGCGCCAAAAACTAAGTTTCACAATTTTGCAATTAAAGTAGATGTGATAAATCACGCAATGCTCAAAAGTTAGTATAAAGCTGATTACTGTAAAGGCTGAATTTTGTTTTGGTTCCAGATGTTAAAAATGCAGCGTTGTTTATTGTTTTATTGTAACAAATGAATTTTTTGTGGACATTTAGAGTGTATTATGAAGTGATAACATGATTTAATTGCCACTCATGGTTTTATTTTTGACCTTCAAGAGGGTGCATGCAGAGTTTTGCTCTGCTTGTATAATTATTTGTTAAGAAAATGTCTTTCCAGTTATCAGAAGTTAATTTCCTGGAAATAAAGAGGAAGTTTTAAAAGAGGAAATTCAAGAAATACTTTCAATCGGAAATTTTATTAGACAGATCTTTGATGATTCTGATGAAAACGAGTCTCTTTGCCAGATGATGAATCTGACGAAGAAGGCAATGAAATTGTAAATGAAAGGAATGAAGACATAATAGGTGAATTTGAAAATGACGAAAATTTGTAGAAATGTTTTCAGATTTTGACGTTATAGAGAAAATCCTGCTAGAAATCTGCCAGGAAGCTATTACATTGCAATTTTACAGTAGATAAGAACTTTTTTTAAAGTAAAACCAAAAAATCCTGTGGTATACTGAACCAGGAAGGCAAGGGAGGACAGCAAAAAAAAAAAAAACATAATTCTCATGAGAGTGGGCCAAGTTCACTCTACAGTAGTTGTGACTACTGAGCTTAGAAATGAACAACTATGAATTGTTTTTTCAACAAAGACTGTAAGATTCTGATAGTATTATTTTACACTAGAACCTCTTGTGTTTTAAAACCAATATTTTTTTCATCCACTAGTTTGTAGGGTTATATATTTCAAATAAAACATTCCTTATTTTCAATAAATATCACAATAATTAATTTCATATTTTTATACGTAAGGGCTACCATCACATTATAATATTTTTCATGTTTAGACGTTGAATTACTTCATTAGAGAAAAATAACCTGCAAACACCTCTCTCATAATGAAAACCGCTTACACGTAATATACATTGCTTACACCTTTTAACAATTCAAAATATGTTTAGAAATATGACATTTAGAAAATTAAAATTGTACCATAATGATTTCTGAAATTGTTTACAATGCATTTATATAGTATTTAATTGTGAAGTTGTGAATATAAAATCGAAAACCTTTTAAATTTTAAAGGATATTTGTGTGGAATAAACTTTAGCGAGCGAGCGCCCTCTCCTGTTTGAAACTCTATGCGCCTCCTCGAAGGTTAAAGATTTTTAACTCTCAAAAGTGTGCAAGATTGGTGTCATGCTGCCTATCAAACATTCATAAGTAAAAAAGTTTAGCAACTACAAGATCTTTTTGCAGCTATTTAAAAATTAGGATGATACTATCATTTCAAGAAGGTGATACTGCAGATGAAAATGATTACTGAAGATGAATCTTATAAAAAAAATTGGCAGAGGATAGTGTGACAAAACTTTCCTCAAAGCTAAAAGTGATTGATTCAGCTGGAAAAGTAAAAACTATAGTTGTTGAAACTGCTGTGGTATGTTGTTGATCTATTATCTGCCTAGATCAGTTAGTGTTGACCATTATCATGATATCACTATCATTGCGCTATTTATAACAACTGAAACACTGGCTTTTGTAAATAAAGTTTTACTTCGAGATTCCCCAATCATAAAAGGCATGTGCAACAGTTGAGCTTCTTACTGAATTCAGATTGTAAAATTTTATCGTACTTGTACTATTCAGACTTTGCTCCTAATGATTTACATTTATTTCATCAGCTCAAAACTCAACTGATATATATATATATATATATATATATATATATATATATATATATATATATATATATGAAGTTAATATATTACTATTGTACGTAATTTTATCCACCATTAAGTGCAATGATTTTACCTTGTGTGATGAGGCACCTTTCGGTCACTTGACCATTGTCGAATCATTCATTGTGTGATTCGACAATGGTCAAGTGACCGAAAGGCGCCTCATCACACAAGGTAAAATCATTGCACTTAATGGTGGATAAAATTACTTACAATAGTAATATATTAACTTCATATAGTCAGTGCAACGGAAAAACAACGGATAACGAAATATATATATATATATATATATATATATATATATATATATATATATATTCTTGATATTTAACGTTATCCATTTTTTTTCCGTTGCACTGACTTTATGAAGTTATATATTACTATGTAAGTAATTTTATCCACCATTAAGTGCAATAATTTTACCTTGAGTGATGAGGCACCTTTCGGTCAATTGACCATTGTCGAATCAACAATAAGTTACAACCATCAACATAACAATAAATTAAAATACCACACAAGATTATACCCATTAAAACCATGCGCACCAGTATTATCAGGGATACCTAAAATCCACAAACCCAACACACCATTTAGACCACTAATAAATTTCACAACAGCACCATCTTACATAATCGCAAAAATTCTAGACAAAATCCTAAGATCTAAAATACATATCAACAACACATACAATATAAAAAATGGATACGAATTAATTAATAAAATAAAAACGATAAAAACAAACAGCAACACAAAAATAATAAGTTATGACATAACTAACATGTACCCTAGTATCCCAATAGAAGAAACCAAGAAATAATAAAAAACAAACTGATACACAATAACGAAAAAAGAAACATAATAGATAGTATCATTACGCTAACCAAACACATATGTAACCAAAATTACTTCCAATTTAACAATAAATATTATAAACAAACAACAGGACTCCCCATGGGTTCACCCATATCATCTGTCATGTCAGAAATATATTTACAACACTTTGAACAAATAATAATTAAACCTATAATAAACACACACAATATCTCACTATGGACAAGGTATGTAGACGATATACTTGTAATATACCAACCTACCATTCACAACGAACACGTCATAATATTAAACAAACTAAATACATACAACGAAAACATACAATTCACCGTTGAAACAGAAACAAATAGAACAATCAACTTCCTCGACATTACTTTAAATATAAATGATAATAAAATAGAAACTACAGTATACAGGAAACCTACTTCCAACAACACCACAATACACTACAAATCTAACCCCCCCCTGGACACACAAAATTAACACTTACAGTAACATGATAAATAAAGCAATAAAATACACACAGGATAACAAACAAAAATTAAATGAAGAATTAGATAACATTACAAAAATAGCAATAGAAAATGGATACAACAAACACATTATAAAAAATATATACAATAAATTCACAAAAAACCTAACCTCAACACAACACTACAACCGGAACACGAAAATAAGAAAATAAAAAAATCTACCTAAAATATAAATACACCAATAACAAAATAGAAAAAATAACAAATATATACAACAAAGAATACTACACTCCAACTTACAAACCAAACAACAAAATAATAAAATATCTTAATAACACAAACCACAAAACAAATTCAGAAAAACATAACCTATCAGGAATTTACAAAATCACATGCAACAACTGTAACGCTTTTTACATAGGAAAAACAACCAGAACATTTAAAATAAGATTTGAAGAACATTATAGAGCATTCAAAAACAAAAATTCTAAAGTATCAAATGTTGCAGCACACCTAATATCCCATAAACACGAAATAACAAATTACGAAAATAACCTAACCATACTTGAAATAAATAACAACCCAATAGAACTAAACTCACTAGAAAAATACCACATTTATAAAAACTTACACAACAATTTAATGAATCTACAAACAACATATACAGAAGACATACTATATAGAAATATCATACACACAGATCAAGAAAAAGTGCGCGTAACGTCAACAAACACCTACTTCACAGACCGAACATCTACAACAGAAAAACATCAGTGATTCGACAATGGTCAATTGACCGAAAGGTGCCTCATCACTCAAGGTAAAATTATTGCACTTAATGGTGGATAAAATTACTTACATAGTAATATATTAACTTCATATATATATATATATATATATATATATATATATTTCTAGGTTTTGCAACACTGTTTTCTTCTATTCACTTATCACTTTCACTATATGAACTTAAAGAAGAATCTTACTTGGTATTTATGCAAGTTAACTTTCAAAGATTGGTAGTATCTCCATCATCTGGCATCACTGACCGGGGGTTGTAGTAGACTGCGAACTGTGTGGAATTTCCGTTGTCACAAGGTGCGGTGTATCGTTATAGTTCTATTTTCGGATTCACTGCACTGTGCGAGTCTTTTAAGTTTGTCTTGGGGTTAATTTTGTCTATTAGGTTGAATAATTTGTCGTTTTTTGATTTTATTTTTATTTGTTCGTTTATGACATTATTTTTAGGTTTATAAATTTGTAGCTGTTCCCAGATTGTCATTTTGAGGCCTTTTTGTACTTTTTTTTATTAGGTGTACGTTTTCTAATGTGGGGAATGTGGGAACGTCTCATACTTAATAACGGAATATACAAAATCAAATGCCCAGACTGTAATAAAATATACATAGGCCAAACAAAAAAGAAATTAAAAGACAGATATCAAGAACACCTTAATGCATACATCAAACCTGAAACTTATAACTCAAACTTAGCTACACACGCCATCAAAAACAAACACATATTCCCCACATTAGAAAACGTACACCTAATAAAAAAAGTACAAAAAGGCCTCAAAATGACAATCTGGGAACAACTACAAATTTATGAATATAAAAATAATACCATAAATGGACAAATACAAATAAAATCAAAAAACGATAAATTATTCAACCTAATAGACCAAATTAACCCTAAGACAAACTTAAAAGACTCGCACAGTGCAGTGAACCCGAAAATAGACCTATAATGGTACACCACACCTTGTGACAACGGAAATTCCACACAGCTCGCAGTCTACTATAACCCCAGGATGCCCGATGATGGAGTACTACCCATCTTTGAAAGTTAACTCGCATAAATACCAAGTAAGAAGTAAAATGTTTATAGTCATTTGGTATGCAAAGGAAATGAATCAGGCTTTCAAGAAATGTGCATATAAAGTTCTATATGTATTTAGTGCATTTTAAATATAGAGTCTTAATTACTAGGGTTTATTAAAACTTGTATTTTTTCTGATGCACTAAAACGTATTTTGTGTAGACCCCCCTCGAATTACTGATAACTCGGATTACACAATAATATGTTCCGGTGTATCAGAGAAAATACTAATTTTAATAAATAAGTTATATTATATGAGTTATAATAATAAGGTATATATATTATTATAAGTTAATAATGGGAGTCAAATATGCTAATCTCTCTAATAGGAAAAGAGGCTTATTAGATATTTGGTTTCTTAATATAGACAGCCTAATATTGTTCTATAGAAGATGTAATCAGAAAGTATTAGAATAAAATTTAATTCATAGTAAAGTTTATTTTTAAAGTTATTAGTAAATTATTCTTGTGGAAAGTCCACGATAAAAAAAAAATGAAATTAAATGTACCATTTCGAATTAAAATAAAATCTCTGATCCACTATTAAGTATAAATTTAATTCTTTATAATTAGTTACTTGGTCATAGAAAAACTTCTTTTGAAACTGATTTGTAAAAACAACATGTTTCAACCTAAATATACTTTAAATAACGACTATATTATACAGTTTGTAAAAATATATAAAATAAATCTAATTAAGAAATTAAAAATTGTTCACATCTCTTGATTAGTTGCTTTGCACTGTTAGCTTATTTTATAAAAATGAAATTGTAGTTTATATGTGTAACTATACTAGTTAAAGTTAAACGACTACAATTTTAAAACATTTAACATACTTTATAAACACTAACATGTTATTTTAATGGAATGTAATATAAATGCAAAAACATTTCTGAACAGGTAGCTTTGAAGCAAGCTTGGATGGAAAATATACGACCTGTCCTCGTTCTAAACAAGATAGACAGATTGATTTTAGAAATGAAACTCACACCTCTTGATGCTTATATACACCTGACACAAGTGTTGGAGCAGGTAAAAAAGTTAATGTTTTTGTGTATTAGTGTTTTTTTGCATCCAACCAAACTAAAAATTGTATTATTTATAAAGTTTTTAAAATTTAGACTAAAAGTTTTTTGATAGTATGAAGTTTAAACTGAATGGAGTTGTAAAGTAATTGAAATATTCTGTTTCATGTAAAATATATCATTTATATATATGGTTTGAAGTTGTGGAAGCAACTAAACGTGACAGATAACTTTGAAATACACAAACTCCACATAACCATTCCCAAGACATTCTAAAAAATAAAACACACTCACAATCATATACTATATTCGACAACTAATCTATGAATAATGACACACCACAAAACACTAAAACATCACAGTCTCAAAATAATGGAACACACCTGAGCAACAATCTTGTTCTGTGACTCACATACTGAACAATGCACTGATCTTGCATGAAACAGATCTGCTGAAAAATATTAGTAAGTAGTGATTTTTTGCCAAGTGGTATCAATAAAAACAATTTATATTTATTTATGTTATAATTTTGGGATGTGTCCCATTTTTACTTTAGACAATAAAGCAAGATTTGAAAATAAGGCACATTTGGCAAAATGGCCAGCCTCATTCAAGATGGAGACTTAACACTGTAAATCTTCATTTATACCAAAATATGAGTTTAGATTGTGAGAAAAGATAATATTGAACACCAGCTTACAATGAATAATTCCCAAAAATAATTTTTCTCATACACAATTTAGTAGAAATGCCATCATAATCAATGTTCATATCATCAAAATATAGACAAATTCTAACCTATAACTAAAATTATAAGTTGTATCCCAGTATCCCATACTTATACTATAGGCATGCCCTTCCCCACCAGTCATCTCTATACAATGGAAAATGCTACATTTTTATTGTTATCGTGGTAGGGCATGTAGAGTTGTGTTATCATATCTGTAATAAACTATAGGATGTAACCGTGCTATCATTTTAGTTATTATTTAGAATTTATATAGTTTTATGAACCAAAGATTACATTCATTTAAGCATGTGTGAGAAAATAAATGATTGATTATGATTTGCTGTTTCTTATCATTTAATTATATCCATTTATAATAAAAATTTTCAGTTAAAATATGACTGAATGTAGTAGGGGTTATCCTGCTGCAAAAGATTCAGAATAGTGTATATATACAAAACTATTTGCACTAAGGCTATGTATTTGTACGCAGTATCAAAATTAAGACATCATTTAGTAAGTTGTTAATTAAATTCATAGTGTATGAAAAATTGTTGTCATTTAAACAAATTAGACTGTCTAAGTTAGTATGCACTAATTGTTTTTATGTGTATTCATTTCTATAAAATGAATGTATCCTTAATTAAATGTTACATTTTATTTCAAATGCATAAATATTCACAGGTGAATGCTGTAATGGGATCTCTCTTTACAGCAGACGTTTTAGATCGAGCAGGTGAAATACCTGATTCAACACAAACTATGACAGCAGCCGGGGAAAAACTTTATGATTGGAGTGATGGTTTGGAAAATGCTGATGATTCACAGTTGTATTTCTCTCCAGACCAGGGAAATGTAGTTTTCGCTAGTGCTGCAGATGGGTGGGGATTTTGGTATGTTTTGGTGATTTTTTGAATTGTGAAAATTTTATATTTATATTGAATGTTTATTATACTAATATCTTTTTAAAACGGTATTTTTGCCTAGATCTTGTCAATTAAATTTAGTATTCCCCCTACCTAGTTTAGGGGAATATTGTATTACGTTAATAATATTTGCTCCAAAAATATCTGTATGTGTATAAAATATGCCAATTTCTTTTAAAATTAAGTACTTTAAAAATAAATGCAAATAAATTAAACTTAGGAAGTGTTTCAAGAAAGTTAAACCACAGTTACTCTTTGGCTGTTTAATTGTTTTCACAATTAAGTATTTAATTGGAGGTTTAATTGTTGTTTTCAATGGCTCCCACTCAGTCTATTTAACGTATCTGGTAGCAAGCTTCCAAACATAAAACACCATACAACTCTCTTCTATTATACAGTGTTTCTATGCAGAGAGGCGTTTAGAATCTCTAGATTAAACTGTTTAAAGTCATACGACTGTCTTGCAGTTCTTATCCATAGGATGAAATATGCTGTGTTTATATACAACAATCATAAAGTCTTCATCTTGTAGATTTTATTAAAAACTTGAGACAAAAAATGAAACAGAATAAATTTGAGCATTTAATTATTTTATAAAAGCTATTCATACTTCTGAACAAATTTTTTTATCTGTAAAAGAGAAAAAAAACAAAAGAAACATTCATTACATCTATGTTACTAGTTGGTAGTATGAGATTCTTAGCACTAACCTTCTGCTTTTCTTTGCTTCTCTGGAACTATCAAGCTAGAATTATTACAGACGTGGATTACTCCTTTCTTTTTTTTCAACATCTGAGCATCTGATTATTCCTCTTTCTTTTGCCACTTTTTTCCCATTATCTTTTTACTTCTTATTTTTTAAATTCAACCAGTCTTATTCAACAATTCTTATATATGTTTGCAGCTTCTCCTCTAACCTCTTTTTCTTTCACATATGTCTGAAAAGAAGTTAAAGATAATTCAGTATATTTTCTTTTATATTACAGCTAATACTTAAATTTATACAATAGTGTTACAAATGTTTGTTAAAATGTTTTTTTTTGTGTCACAGTATAATGGACTTTGCCAGAGTTTATAGCACTAAGCTGGACATGAGTCAAGAGGAATTACAACGCTGTTTGTGGGGAGATTTCTACCTGAATGCTAAGACAAAGAAGATCCTGAAAGGAGCTCAAGAGAAAGCTAAAAAGCCATTGTTTGTGCAGTTAGTACTGGAGAATATCTGGGCTTTATATGATATTATTGTTGTCAGAAAGGTGAATGATAAAAATTCCGTTATATTAATATATACTGCTTAAAAAATCAAACATCTTAACAAGTTTCATACAATCCAGAAAACATAGGCCTTATTGTGTTTTAAACCTTTCACTGGCTTTTGATGGATATATTCAGCTACGTTTATTTTCACTCAGATTGAGTGGCAGATATGTATGCATAAGTTTTTTTCTATTTGGATATGTCAGCACTTTATTAGCTCTCTCTCTTTATATATATATATATATATATATATATATATATATATATATATATATATATATTTTAAAACAACATAGGTTATTCAAATACAAGAATATTTATTAATTTATATCCCTTAATTATTATTATTAGTAATGGATATAAATTAATAAATATTCTTGTATTTGAATAACCTATGTTGTTTTAAATTATTAAACAAGAAAACGTATTTTATATATATATATATATTCTTGATATTTTACGTTATCCATTGTTTTTCCGTTGCACTGACTTTATGAAGTTAATATATTACTTACAATAGTAATATATTAACTTCATATATATATATATATATATATATATATATATATATATATATATATATATATATATTTTTTTTTTTTTTTTCACGTCCATTATTTTTCTGTTGCACTGATTTTATGAAGTTATTTTTATTAATTGTAAACAATTAATATTAAACATATTATTATATGTTTACAATTAATAATAATAACTTCATATATATATATATATATATATATATATATATAGATTTTTTGGACTAGGAGACTGACAGACTTACCTTGGTAAGAGTCCACACTGTAGTCTTGAAATAGAAACACATAAAAGCACTTAAACAATGATATATTTCAACCACACAGTGGTCTTTGTCAATCGAAGAGAAAACACAAAAAGAAATATGAGAGAATGAAATAAAATAAATATATCTATATTTATTTATTTCATTCTCTCATATTTCTTTTTGTGTTTTCTCTTCGATTGACAAAGACCACTGTGTGGTTGAAATATATCATTGTTTAAGTGCTTTTATGTGTTTCTATTTCAAGACTACAGTGTGGACTCTTACCAAGGTAAGTCTGTCAGTCTCCTAGTCCAAAAAATCTAAATAATCTTTACCAACCAAAACTAACCTAAATATATATATATATATATATATATATATATATATATATATATATATATATATATATATATATATATATATGTATAACTATATATATATATATATATATTCATATATATATATATATATATATATATATATATATATATATATATATATATATATATATATATATATATATACATACATATATATATATAGTACACATACATATATACATATGTATATATATATATATATATACATACATATATACAGTAAAGACTCGATATTACGAGTCCCAATATTTCAAGCTTCTGTTAAATTCGAGCCCATTTCTATTGGAGCCTGTTTTATCTATTTGAAAAAAATGATGAATCATCAGACTTCCAAAAAAATGTTATAGGCATCAGGTATGCAAAGGAAATGAGTCGGGCTTCCAAGAAATGTTCATATCAGCAAGGTATGCAAAGGAAATGAGTCGGGCTTCCAAGATGTTTATATGAATACATTATGCAAAGGAAATGAATTGGGCTTTGAATAAATGTCCATATAAAGTTCTTTAAACTGATTTTGTACATTCTTAAGTTTAGCACTCTATTAGGGTTCATTAAAACACCTTTTTTTCTAATGCACAGGAATGTATTTCCTTGTAATTCGAGTTTTTTGTAATCCAAGGAGGGTCTTGGTCCCATCTACCTCAAATTATCGAGACTCTACTATATGTATATATATATATATATATATATATATATATATATATATATATATATATATCTTGATATTTACGTTGTCCATTATTTTTTAAATGACCGAAAGGTGCATCACATAAGGTAAAATTATTGCACTTAGTGGTGGATATAAGTATTTACAATAGTAATATATTAACTATATATATTTATATTATATATTATTATTTATATTATATATTATTATTTATATTATATATATATATATATATTTATTTATTTATTTATTTTTTATAAGCTATTTTTCTGTGTTTATTTTGTGATATAACAAACACTTTATTTATATTTCTGATGATGTGTTTGGCAGTACAGGTCTGCTGTAGCAGAAATTTAGATGGTTGTTGATCTTAGTTGCATTATGTGGTTAACTCTTTCCTGTATGAATCTTTAACAGTAAAAAAAAAAAAATAGAAAAGTTCTTTAAGTATAAATTAATTAGTTAATAGATTTTTATTCTAAGAAATAATTACTCTTAATAGTAGAAATTTTAAAATACTATCTTTTATTATATATTAAATAAATTTTAATTAAAGTTTAATTTGAAATTAAATGTTTTTAAAAATTTTGTTGTTTTGCAGGATAGAGAAAAACTGTTAAAGATAGTCGATAGTCTTAACATTAAAGTGACAACACGTGACTTGAGACATACTGACTCTAAAGTGCAACTACATGCAGTCTGTGGTCAATGGCTCCCATTGGCTACCACAGTGTTAGGTAGGATTACTTAATCACTTGTCTTTTAAATTTACAACACAATTTCTCTGTATCAAGGTATTTAAATAGTTTTTAATTTAAAGAAATTGCTTACTGGAAGTTTTGATAATACGAGGTGTGGCTAGAAAAAAACCGAACTGATGCTATAAACAAATTTTATTTTCCATTATTTACAATTTGATGTTATCTCCTTCAATGTACTCTCCTCCTCGGTCTATACACCGCTCCATACGAATTTTCCACTGTTCATAGCAATGCTGCAGATCATTTTCGGTAAGTCCATACATTACTTCCGTCGCTTTTTCTTTTACTGCTTCAACACTCTCAAATCTAGTTCCTTTCAAAGCTGACTTGACTTTAAGGAAAAGAAAAAAATCACAGGGGGCCAAATCAGGTGAGTAGGGTGGATGGTCTAAGATGGGTATGTTGTGATTGGCTAAAAACGTCTTCACTGACAACGCATTGTGAGCTGGGGCATTGTCTTGGTGCAGGATCCATGTCTTTTTTTTCCACAAATCGTTCCGTTTTCTCCGTACTCGCTCACGTAGGGTAGTCAGGACGCTAATGTAGTAATGCTGATTCACTGTTTGTCCCTCTGGTACCCAATCAATGTGTACAATCCCTTTGACATAAAAAAAAACAATCATCATTGCCTTGAATTTCGATTTTGACATTCGTGCTTTTTTTGTCGTGGAGAATCAGGAGATTTCCAATGCATCGATTGGCGTTTGGTTTCGAGATCGTAAGTAAAAAACCACGATTCATCACAAGTAATAACATTTTGTAAAAAGGTGGGATCACTTTCAATGTTTTCTAGGATGTCAGAACAAATCATTCTTCGGCGTTCCTTCTGTTCAATTGTGAGACACTTTGGAACCATTTTTGCACACACTTTGTTCATGTTGAAACTTTCATGAAGAATCTGCCTAACACTTTCCTTGTCAATTCCTGTCAACTCAGACATTGCTCTGATTGTTAAACGGCGATCTTCTCGAACAGGTTTACCGATTTTTTCAATGTTTGCATCAGTTTTTGCTGACAATGGTCTGCCAGTGCGAGCGTCATCACTTGTGTCTTTGCGGCCATCTTTAAATCGTTTAAACCACTCAAACACTTGTGTTCGCGATAAACAATCATCGCCGTACCCTTGTTGCAACATTACAAACGTTTCACTTGCAGATTTTCTAAGTTTGAAAAGAAATTTGATGTTAACACGCTGTTCTTTCTGTACACTCAACATTTTTCCGACGCACAGACAAAACGTCAACTACTTAGAACAGACGCCACGGGCAGACTGAGTGCAGGAGGCAGATGAAACTCGAGCAGTAGGCGGAGCAAGAGTCACGTGACAGGCCAGGTGACTTTCAGCTTTATTCCATTCGTTTTATTGTTTCACCTGTGCTAGTTCGGTTTTTTTCTAGCCTCACCTCGTATAATGTTAGATTCTTTCTACAAATATTATCAAACTTGATTAAAAGAAATATTTTACTTTTGGATTTTATTGACATGATGATTGGCAAAACTTTTAAGATTGATCTTAATAACTTATAAAACTTATAATTTAATAAATTTATGAAAACCCATGTTTTAAATCATACTAAGCAATTCTCATCAGTGGCTAAGCAATCTAGGTGGCTGGTGGGAAACATTGTTACACTAGGCTGAAGCAGTTTAAAAGCAGGTTTTCTACAATATGTTGACAAACCATATAAAAATTATATTAGATTTGTTGAATATTTTTGGTTTGTTTTATATTTTGATATTTTAAAATATTATATTAATTATTATGTAATTATTTGTGAGATGTGGTTCTTTGTTTGATGTAGAGAATTTGTAGCTTATGATTAACACTTTCAGCACAGCGGCGATATCAGTGATCTCATTAAACTACTGTATGTTTTTCGTTAACTTCCACCTCTGACGGCAGTGGAACGGTATGTAGGTTGCATAGCTTGTCGTAGCATCTGATTATCGAGCCCGTTGTTTTCATCTCAATAATCTTATTTCTAACATATACCTCTTTATTCGGGACATCAGAACAGTGTATTAGACACTAAAATATTGTTTTATTTATCGGGTCACAATTAAAAAAAAAGAAATACAAATGATAAATTACTGTATGACAAATAATAAAACAATAAAAAAGACAGAGAATAAAAGATAATTTACATGCAAAACTAAAGACCCTACAACTAAAATATACTACATACTAGAATAAGCACTCAACATTTAACTCGGAATGGTTGTTTTTGTTTGTGCCATGTGTTTCACAAAGCCATAGAGATCGATAATGTAAACATAGATAATACATGTGTCACGTCCGAGACTATTTATAGCCGAGATTAGCTGACATTTGTTTACTACAATCTTATGTTGACACATTAGGTTTTCGGGCGTCCAAGCATTTTGTCAATGACTCATATTTACAGTAGTCTGTTCCCACCTCGAGTTGGTTCATTGCCTCTAATAGGGCAGTTATCGTTTGTTCTTGCGTTAGTTCAGAAAGCTTAGTTTATTTTTATGATCGTTATTTTTACTAGGTATTTTGCTGCGTTAAGTGGTTCAAACTAAAAAAACCCCATTAAAATATAAAAGTTAAACCAAATTAAATCTGTTCATAAAACTCCCTGAAGCATCAAAAGTTAACTTGGGATGGTCAGATTTAAAAACGACTCAGGCACAATGTTCTCCAAACTCTTCTGAAGCACTGACGTAAAAATCAAATCTTTATACAAACACGTATCGACACTAGAGAAGTTTAAATTAGCCTGGGAGTGCCGGCAAGCTCTCTGTGCCTCGTAAGGGAACCCAGAGTGTGCCGGTACACTAGCCGTGCTAGTGTTAATATGTGTCTGTGGCCTGTTAACATTATGTGGTTGGAAAATAGTCAAAACAGTATTTAATAGTATTTTTTTTTTGAATTTTTGTTGAAAATTGCAACACATTTACCACATATTGAGTTTTTTAGAGCACATACAGTTTACTTTGTATATCTTGTTCTTCTGGTACTTGGGTTTGTATATTTTTTGCTTGTATTGTAGTTTGTTGTTACTTTTTAATGTTGTCATGTACCCTGTTTTTTGGAATTTTTGAGTGATCTTATTTGAACTTTTGTTTATACATCCATTTTGTTTTTAGTTAAGTGGTTTTTGTTTGTATTTTGTCCCATAATTTATTAATTTTTGTGTTATTGTATTTACTTCTTCATAGCTAATGTAAATGGATACACATTCTGTGTAACAAAATATGACTCAGAAATGAATATGTTTGAAATGTCAAAACTTACTGGGCCAATTAAATAGGAAAATAGAAACCTTACTCTCTGCTCTCAAAATATAAAATCATGATTTATAAGTTAGCTAGTTAACCCCTTACTGGTTTGTGACGACTATACGCGACACGAGCGGAATGCTGAAAAACGGCCGCTGCCGAGTATACACGTCACGTCAATGGCCTGATCGTATTTATTCCGTTTATGCCGCGTTTGCTCGACAAAGTTCATCCGAATACCGTTAGATCGTGTGCATATATCTTCAAGCAAATATTTTGTAATATGATACTATTTTTACCAATGTTTTTTTCGATTCAAGACGTTTGAATTGTCAGTTGCCAACGGTCAACCTGCTGTGCATTTGTGCTTGTCTATTCGTTTGCCATATTGTTTCATAGTGTTATTTATGCAATTTTATTTTATTTTATGTATAGTGTAGTTAGTGTTTGAAGTTATTTATAGTAAAAAAAAAAAAAAAAAAAAAAAAAAAAAAAAAAATTATATTTCTGTTTACTTTTTCAAGAGAGATATTTCTTGAACTTTGGCTTTAGGTTATAAAGGTATTCATACATTCTATAAAATGGATAAATTTTTGAGTGACAGACAATTGCATGAATTGTTGTTAGAAAGTGCTTCTGATAGTGATCCAGAAGATGAAATATGTGATTTAGGGGAGGAAATTGAGATAGAAGACAATGCTCCTCTAGTATTAGGCCCTCAGGTGCAAAATCCAAACCCAGTAAAAGCAACTGCTGTCCTTCCAAATCTAAATAGCTTTGTTTGGGAAAACTACCACTCTGCTGGAAAAAAATTAACTGAAAAAGTTTTCACTGGAGATCCAGGAATAAAGGTAACGATACAAAATCATAATGATCCATATGAACTATTCAAGTTATTTATCACAGATGAGTTGGTTGATATTATTGTGCAACAAGAATTTTTCACAGAAAAAAGAGAAAATGCCATGAGGAGGTGTGCTGTGTGTTCCAAGCATAACATACGGCGTGAGTCACGTTATCAGTGTAATGAGTGTGACGTGGCACTTTGCGTTTCACCATGCTTTAAAATATTCCACACACAGAAAAACTTCTAAAATGTGAAAAAATTGTAGACTTGTGATGTACAGTTTTAGCCTAGTGTTTTTTTTCTTTTTTTCTAGTATTAGTGAATATATGGATATGTAGAACTGAAATTCTGTAAAAAATGTCAAAATGTAAGTAAATTTCACTTTCTTCCATGAAAATATTTTTTTTAAATTTTGATTTTCTGTTTAATAGTTGTGTAATATTATAACAAATAAAAATAAGTAATAAAAAAAATAGGCCCTTTTGGGTTGTTAAAGTGAAATTTAAATCGACCGTTAAGGGGTTAATGTTAATGGTAATTGTTAACAAGTTATCAAGAAATATATCTATACATTATTAAACAAAGGCAATGCAAAAAATTTCATGTGAAACAAGTTAGCTGAGATTTAAACTCATTTAACATAAAAAGTTCCACTTCGTGTTACTTGCAGTTGGATTAATTTGAATGTTACTGAAATGAAAGTTAATTTTAGTCTGTATGAGGTTTTTACACTGCAAAGACTTTAGTATAATTTATCAAAAAAACATGAAGTTCCAGATTGAAAAATTATAAAAATATTCAGGCTTATTAAAATTTATTTGAAGAAAATTAAATTAAATTAATTTTTCGTTATCAACCAAATACCATAGTAGTTTATGTATCAGTTGAGTATAATATAAAACTTGATTACAAAGAAACCTTTCATCTTGATATATCTTGATTATTGTAGTGTCGAGACGGTGGGTTTTGATTGTTGATAGACCCACGTTAGCTTGAAACTGGTCTTTCTAGTAGCATTACCTATTTTATCTTGAAGGAATTACGTTGGAAAGTAGATTTTGCAATTATAGTTTTTAAAGAAAATGTTACAAAGGTATTTTAACAGTAAGATTTTTAAAAATCTGTGCTTGAATTTTTTTTATAATGTAATGAAAATTATCTTATAATGATTAAACTAATGAATATTTCCTTTTTTTTGTTAGACATGGTGTGTTCCAAACTTCCAGCACCAAATAATTTATCGGAAGAGAAAATAGAGCGTCTCATGTGTCCTCAAACACAATCATTGGACACTCTGCCTCCTGAATCACAAGCACTGAAGAAATCCTTTCTTGACTGCTCTAGTGATAATGCAGCCCCTGTCATAGTATTTATTTCTAAAATGTTTCCAGTAAGTATATTAATAAAAAAATTACCATATGAAGCCAACTGATGAGCTGAATTTTAAATCAAACAAACCTATTCCCTTATGAAAGTAATTATTCCTTTCAACTATACATTTTAGTAGTTGAAGTAGGAATAGAAGAAAGTGAAAATGAACCATGCATCATATATTGAGTTGAATTTAAAAAAAAATGTATTATAATGTTAACGCATTGCAGATTAAATTATTTACAATTTGAGCTATCTTATTGGCATGAGTTAATTCGTTCCGTCAAGTGATCACGGCAACTGAATTGTGTTGTGCTAAATAAACAATTGTTTAAACATGAGAAATGTGTTGCACAAGCTTATCTGAAGCAGAGAGACGATAGCACGAAAAAGGGTCAAGCAGACTATACATTCAATAAAAGATAAACGTAGTTTCTTTAAGCAACGACAAAAATCTACGTTGATTTTATGACTAAATCTACGGCAAAAGGGTTAATGTTTATGTATACATATTGTTTCTGTATGTATACATATTTTTGGACTTGATAGGAGACTGACAGAGTTACCTAGTGGCAATAATAAAAAACTTCAATCTCATGGAAATAAATAGACATATATGTAAAAAACACAATCACTCTATTGAAATATTTCTATCATACAATGATCTTATTTTTTTAAAAAAAGACATTTTTTAATGTGGGTCTATTTATTTTCAAGAGATTGCTATATATGTATTAAGACTATTTAAACATTAACATAAAAAAATGTTTGTTTCAATTTTATAATATGAATAAATGAAAATGTAAAATGCAAACTTATAAATGTATCATACAGAACTAAGGATGTGCATGTTTTGACAGTATTTCAACACTCAATTGTAACTTGAATTTTACAAAATAATTCACAATAACTATCATTACACTGTACAAAGGATTATAATATTGATTATATAATATAATGTTTTAACTGTTTTTTATCATAATTTGTATAATTATAATCACATAAATAACTTCTTTTATGTTTAATGTTAATAACTAATTGTACTCAATATAATGTGAAAATTTAAAACCATGCAATTGACAGAAACCACTTTTGAATGCCACCATCTTTTGATTAGCAGCTATATTAATAATTCCCGTATATAAACGGAATATAAATTAATTTATAAATATTAATAAATATGAATTTTCTACTTTTCTCGTCTTAGAGGCCACCTAGTGGGTTCAATTTTTGATAATACCATTCTTATCAATATATATTTTTAATTTCAAGTGATTTTACATATAAATACAATTTTTAGAAATATCTCTGCTTAGGCACCACTAATTGTACTACAACTTTATTAACGCCCTCCCCCTTCACCGAACTAATATATGGTATAAATATGACCTCAATTGCTCCATTGGTTCTTGAGTTATAGTCAGACCAACACACATACAAACGATTTTATATATTTAAATGAACAACAGATTAAAACTTACTAGTACGTTTTTTACTCTTGTGTAATAAAAATATAATTATAACTGTCTAAGGTAATATTATAGGAAATTGATTTTTATAATGCCGACATTTAAAGAGTGTGTAATTCATTTGGAATCCCACTATACTTCAACCCACTATAGTTAAATTCTTTAACTCTAGCTTTTTACTATTAAACTGAATAGTACTCTAAGTTTAAAATGTGGTGTATATATTGTTTATTTAATTGACAAGACAACACAAAATTGAATCAATTGTGTAATTATATTTGATTGAGATGACAGTGATGCGTTAAGTTGATATAGAAATTAGCAAAAACCCCCTTCTCAGTTTCCCTATGGGGTTGCTACCTATCTCCTATATTGAACAACATTATTCATATCAGCAATATAGTTTACAACATTCTTATATTTGACATTATGTTATATAGTAAAACCTGCTTAAAACATATCTTTCATGTATCTGAAACATGAATCAACAAACAAAAAATCCAGGAGCAATAATTTCTTAGAAATAATATTTCTTAAAATTGGAATCATGACTAGTGCAAAAACACAAGTTTTTCAATGCATTAATATAGTTTTTACTACATAAAAAGAAATTTCCTAGAAATCTATCTAATACTGAGCAGAAAGTTAAATTATAGCTTTAATTTTGTTATCGTGTAGTGTAGTTAAAAACAAAAATGTGTTATTGAGTAAAGGTACTGTAATGGGCGAACTCCCTCCATCCGTATCATTTCACACTTCAACACCCATACCTTTTTTGTAAAGTCTAGAACCTTCTAGAGAAGGTCCAGAAAGTGGTTATGCGGCAATAAAAAGATTGCACTAGCTGTATGTGATAAAACAAAGTTATTTATGTAAAAAAACATGTTTTATTTATCAAATACTAATGATTACTTATACAGTAGTACAAAATCACAAAAAAGTATGGTTTAAACTTTAAAAAGTATAAAAGTGTTTCAAAATTTAAATTTTGGATCAGATTATGATAATAACAAATATTTTAATATTGTATTAATGATTAAAATATTTTTAAACAATACCAAAACAAAATATATTTTTAAATTTAGAAAATGGTTTTAAAATTTTTAAAATATTTTTATGGTAACTCGAAAAACTACTTTTTTCAAAGGGATCTTTAAAGGCAGGTAGAAGCACTTTAAGATTTAAATTTCAACTCACATTGTCTTTAGAATAGCTCTTAAACGTTATATACAGAACTGCTTCCATGTACAACTTCTTGTCCCGTTCACTTAACACATGAAGCTTGAGTGGTTTCTCGGCAGAGGAATAGCGGCACTATGAGCAGAAAGGTTTGGGATTTCCTATTTTTCTTTTTTCCAGTTGCGCAGCATCTTTCGGTACAAGTTTTGTTGTCTGTTGTCAAGTAGTATTTACTACTTCAAATGGGTTTGAATGTTTGACGGCCGTTTGACAATATCACCTGCAGAGTTTATTTCTTGACAGGGCCCTGTATTACTGTATAGATTTCTAAATTTGCTGTTTAATATCCATGGACACTAAAAGCTTATGCAAAAGTGGAAAATAACATGAGCATCCTCCACACATGCAACAAAAGCCATAAATTAAACACACTAGAACAGTATGAAATAAATAAACATAACAACACACATAAAAATGACATCCTAAATGAACAAACACGGCACAGATCATACACACTCTTCGATCACATCACTTCTAACTTTCAAAAAATGGTACCGAGGAAGCACAACTGCAGCATTCCTAGCGCCAAAAATACGAGGCTGAAGAAGTCTACTATTGTATAAGTAATAAATAGTATTTGATAATTAAAACAAGTTTTTTTACGCAAACACCTTAGTGTTATCACATAGAGCTAGTGCAGTCTTTTTAATGTGGCATGATTACTTTAAGGGCATTATACTGCTGCCCCACTCTAGGGTTAACAAAACCTTTATATATCAACTTCCAGCTTCTAGCAATTTCTTGTATTTTCTAGCCACATAATTTCTTAGAAGGTTCTAGGCTTTACAAAAAAGGGTGGCTGTTGAGTTGTTTAACCCTTAGCGCTCGGATTTTTGTAACATGCTTTGCTTCCCCACTTGTAATTAAATTGGGATAAATTCCTCACCTGCAGGTTGCATTATTGTTTATAGAAAACTTTGTTTTCTCTTACATGATTTTAGTAAACTCAGCTAGTTTTATTCACTAATACTGTATGTACATGCTTTTATTATCTTATTTGTAATTTTGCAGAGTATGATATCTTTGAAAACAGTCTTCCGGATGAAGTCCTGGTTTTCTGCCGCATGTTTTGTAGTGAAAAACTGTTTCCCTTCTACATGCTTTTATCTTCCTGTTACTGCAAAATACACAATCCTTAGAAGTATTTTTATCATTGGAAAAGTTTAAATGTAATTTTCAATTCAGTCTTTCTTCTTTGTCAGTATTTGACGGCTGACCCCTCTCACTATACGGGTTATTCCTGGTATCACCAATGCGTTCCCTCACCAAGTTTTGGCGAAACTATTTTTTTTTAACAGGATTTTTTTTCATTTCCTTTTTTTTGTTATTATAGATAATAAAACTGTTTACTACAGCTACATCTAATAGCCAGAAAAACATTGTCCTCCACCATTTATTTGTTCGTTTTGTAAAACTACACGGTTCATTATATTGAACAGCTAAATCTATACTACCTATAAACTGGTTATATTTACAAATACCTGTTGGTTTAATTATTTTGTTTATGAAACTGAACTACATTCTAATAAATCAGGATCAAGTAAAAGATCAGGAATTTCAGAATCACTAATTGCACGTGAAGCCACGGCAAACTACGAGTAAACAAATAACTGGCAAAACTGTAACCTACTTGCAGCTTACAACGTAGTGGCAAACTAGATTTTGTGATGACTCACATATTCCTAGGCATTTTCAACTTAGTTCACATTATTTTCAATAGAGTGTAGCACCAAATGGTAAAAGATTGAAAATCGTGTCGGGTGACCCCCGACATACGAGTAAACTGCAATATAAGCTTGGCGGGGCTCCCCCGACAGCCGAGTGCTAAGGGTTAAATGTGAAATGACCTTGAAATAACCTGATGTTTGGAATTAATGTTCTTGAATGCTTATAATAAAATGATAAATCAGACAAGATGGTATGGGGGAACCTATAAGTAGGACATCTTTTTGGATGCAGAACATTTCATTCACCACAATGTAAGTCTAAATTCATATTTATTCATTTATAAACCATGAAATGCTTATTCCATAATAATGAGAGATAATAATGGTTTATTCTAATAGGATTCTGAGAATTCACATCAAACACAAATTGAGACTTTGTAAGGGCTATGATTTTGAATTCGTTGCTATGATAACCAATTACTGACAAACACCAAATGGCAGAATATAAAGATTGCAGTGTAGATGTCAGTTTGTACCATACTGATACTATTCAGCAATCTGTTGGTTTTTTAAAAACTAGTGGAATACAGATGTCAAAACTTCTAAGTACGATACATCTTGTTATACACATTTGTTGATAATTGGACTTATCTGAGATAACCTGCTATGGGTTGTTAGTTTATACAGAAAAAATCAAGAGTTAGTCCGTTTTTTATAAATAATATTATGTTTAAATCTTATACACTTTTTGCAGTTGTTGATTTTAAAAATAAGAGATAGATAGTATTTAGTAAATTTATTTACAGGTTGAGCGTAAAAGTTTGCCACAAAACAGACCTAAAGTATTGACTCCAGAAGAAATGGCAGAGAGACGGCAGCAGGCGAAGTTGAGACTGGCAGCTCAAGCTGCAGGTTTGGGTAAGACTATAATAGATATTTTGCATTGTAACAATGATACCATGTAATTTAAATATATCATTTGACATTGTAATCTAAATTAGAAGTTGTATTTGTTACAAGGTCTTTGTTATTAATTTCATGTTTTTACATCTATCATTTGTGAATGTTTTAGTATAACCAATTGTAGAGAGTGTAAAATTTAAATCAACCATTCATTAATATTAAAATATTGAACAAGTGTATATTATGCTTGATAAGGGAGTGACTGCTTATAACTCTGTAAGAATATGCTTGCTAAATGCACTTGAAATAAATGAAAGTGATTGTATATGAGGTCAGTGAAATGGCCCTTGTTGGGTAGAGCTAGAGGATGGTAAGATGCTGTGGGTAGAACGAGTATCACAGCTGAAAGCAGAGTGATGCAGCCTGCCGCCCACTTTGAGAAGACCTAACTTGTAAAAAAAAGGCTTCAGGGGCCAAAGAGAATTTAAAATAAGTTATTTGCAGATCAAATAGGGGCTGGCAGGGTATCTGTAATAGGGGTGGGGCTCTCTGGGGTACAAGTATTGTCTGAATCACTGTCTGAATTTATAAAGCTATTAGCACTAATTGGATAAAAAAACTATGTGGAAACATTTCCACTAAACTGTCATTTACACTATCAATACCACCAAGTTTACTCTCACTATCGAGTAGCATGCGATTCAACTCGGACGATTTCAAATGAGTCATCATGACAAAACCAAAATGTAACTGTATGATAAGTGAGGAAAGTCAAGGCTAAGAACTAGCCAGCTGATAAGTTATTTATAACAAGACATCGGGACGGCAATAAAAAACAATTTATTTGTCTTTCTTGATTTGTTCTGTAATTTCGAGGATGGATAAGATATCATTCAGTTTTGAGAGACAAATACAGCTCCTTACTCATGAAAAAATGTGTTGGGCGTGCTTATTTGAAGCATGGAGAGGATAACACACTAACAGGTTCAAGTTGAATAAACATTCAACGACTGACTATCAATGACACATATGTCGTGACAGTATTCGCTCTGCAGAAAATAATTGATAACACATAACGTGCGGCAGTAATCAGTAATGGGTTAAAACAAATGATTTTTATACTGAGAGTAAAAGATGAAAATAAAACTTTGACAAACAACAGAAGTAAAAATGTTTAATTTATTTTACAAAGGAATTTACATTTTTATAAACACTACAAGCTAGATAATTTCATGTAATTAATAATATGTATCTAGAATGTATAAATTTGAAGATACAATTAGCACAAATTTACTGTATATAAATACAAGCTTTTAACATCACTGTTGATGACAGTAATTGAAACGATTTGATTGGTTTTTGGTATCTTTTACACTTTTTTTTTATCTGTTCTATTAACCAAGCTCATTTGAATTATTTGTAGAAATATAGTCACTAACACTGGACATGCCAATATCGAGACTATTACAGATATGTAAAATTGTACATTCTAATTCAAGCAGAACTTGGTAATAATTTACTGTTTGTTTTTGACCTTCGATTTATTTGCTTTACTATATGCTAGGTAAAAATACATTCTAAACAAGGAAAAACATATTTAATAACCGGGAAACCATAAATGGTGTTTATAAGTTTGTTAAATATTAGAACACAAACATAGCCTAACTTAGTAAGTATATTTCTGTGTGAAATAATAGTTTAAAATTTATCACAATATGTTATATCACATTACTATAAATTTATAACAAAACATATTTACAAGTAACTGGTAAGAATAGATTTGGTTTCTGTAAAAATAAAAAAGTAACTAATTTAACATTAAGAAAAGGAATTTTGGTGACCATTGGTAACAAAAAATAATTGATTTTTTACACACAAGAGTTGCACCTGTTGATGTAGAAATATTTTATGAACATAAAAAAATAACAAAACCTCATGCTAAGGTCCCAAAAACTAAAAAAAATTGAAAAACAGTTTCAACTGGACAGTAAAGCTCAGTTCCAACACACTCAAGTCTTATAAAATAAAGTTTGTTTTTTTTGTAAAACAGAGCACTGCGTTACAATATAGGTATTTTTTAACGTAAAGAGCATTACAATTTTTAAGGCAAAAACACTTCGACACTGCATATGGCAATGCCAGGTCGTCTTAGTGAATCCCTTTCACAAAGCGAATGAGAAAGTCAATTGGTAATATCTTTCTTTTAATGCTCCCCACTACTTCCTAAAATAAAGCAATGATTATTAGTGATTGGTTTACTATACAAACACTCCAAGTTATACTCTGCTGAGAATATTAATTACAAGAATATGAAAAAGTGATAAAAACTACTGGAGATATTGATTATTGAAGGCAGAAGTGGATTGTGTAGATATCTTTAACATTATTATATCTTTAAGTTATTACAGCTAGCTAAGCTGGATAAACAAAACACAATCTAATATATCATCAAGTCAAAATATTTACCTAATGTACATGACACAATATTAGTAATATGTTAGTAAATAAATATGCTTCAGTGAGTCACTGAGCCTGAAGTCTGAATATAGATATAGACAAAAGATAACAGTGTGTTACATGAAACCACTAACTTATCAACAGTTAGATCCCTCATATGTGTATGAAATATGGATTACTTATCATGATATAGGGATTACAGAGAAGCAAACAAATATAACTGTCCTAGCTGCAATTTGTGCTCACTCCGGATGGTTTGTTTAAACCCATTACATTATCATTACTAAAACCTAGTTTTACAAAATTTTAACATAAAAATAATTTTAAATAATTTTCTCACTTTAATTTTAAGACTTAATTATATTTAAAAATTATTTAAACTTACTGACATACTACTGTACGATTTTTTGTCAGTATGTTTCAAACACTTCTTGAAACGAACTTATGTGAGCAAAATTTGAGATCAAACTGAACAAAATGAGCCCCACTGGGAATTCCTACAACAAAACTAGCAGTAATACCAGAAAAAAAGTTTTGCATCTTGAACGAAAACAGCTTGATTTAAACTGCCATATCCAACCCTGGATGTGATTCAGCATTGCTATAGTACACGTGTTGTTCCAAGAGGTGTCTACTTTTATTAAGGCCTATTTTTGAGAGAAGTCTTATAGGCAGGAGAATAGTAAAACATATAAGTAGTTGTTATGTATAAGTATCATGAGTTTACACACACACACACACACACACACACACACACACACACACACACACACACACACACACACACACACACACACACACACACACACACACACACACACACACACACACACACACACACACACACACACACACACACACACACACACACACACACACACACATACTCACACACACACACACACACACACACACACACACACACACACACACACACACACACATACACACATACACACACACACACACACACACACACACACACACACACACACACACACACACACACACACACACTCACACACACACACACACACACACACACACACACACACACACACACACACATACTCACACACACACACACACACACACACACACACACACACACACACACACACACACACACACACACACACTCACACACACACACACACACACACACACACACACACACACACACACACACACACACACTCACACACACACAAACACACACACACACACACACACACATACACAAATATTACATCCAACATACTATATAATTCCAATGCAGAATAATGGCTATGCATTTCTTTGACCCTGGCAGAGAGCAGGTTTCCTTTAGACATGCAACATTACCTTTGTATACTTTATTCCTTCTTTGTCCTCCAGACCAGGGAATTTTACGTATTTGCCTTAATCCTATCTTAATTAAATATTTTTTTCATATCATACGAAAGTAGTAAGAGTCGAATTAACTGATAGCCGTAAAATATAAAAAAGAGATTGTAATGTAGAGATTGGTAACACCTCTCAATACTTGTAGCTAGTCTCGACTTACTCTAAGTTACAGATAAGAGGTTGAAACCAAAAGTGAAACAGCGTACTCACGCCAGAATGTACTGAAAGCAATTTAAAAAACTTATTAAACTAAGACTTTATGTATGTAATTTTTACTTTATAAAATAATTTCTAAATAATGTTTCAGGTGATGCACAGTCGATTCCAGAAGAACACAAGAATATACCGGAACCTCTAGAACCAGTTTCTGAAAGTGAAGATGTGTTTGTAGCATTTGCACGTGTTTTCAGTGGTTGTTTAAAGAAAGGCCAAGAGGTTTATGTTCTTGGTCCAAAACATGACCCCGCTCAAGCTTTAGAAATGGTTTGTTATATTATGTGTTTTTTTTTTGCATTTTGATATACAGGGGCTTAGCCAAAAGGGGGCACATGCCCTTCCAAACCAATTAGTTTTAAGAGAAAAATATTACCTTATAAAACAGAGCTATGTGTTTAGCGAAACAGCTTCCTGACTACCGAACGATTGTGTAATTTAAAGTCCCAAAATAGCATAAAATATGATTTTTAGGTATACAAATGTCAAAAATTTCTCTGACAAAGTTCCACCCACTGATCCTTTGGGTCATGCCCCTCCAAACATCGCCCTACTAAACATTATCAAGTATCTCCTTTGATATTTTTAAGGTGATTCCTCAAAATCAGTTTTGTGGCTTCTGTGAGCATTCAAATTAAAACTTTGTCCATTGGAAGTCCATTGTCTTTGTCCATTGGTAAAATATTCTACCAATCCAGTATCCTAGGTATGGTTTTACAAGTGTCCTTCATTCTATTCTTTTGCTGTTCATCTTTGTTCTTCCTATAAATATCTTATACTGCATTAGTACTTTTCCTTTTTGTTATTTGTTAAGGCAATTTATTATTTCTATATGTTTTTTGCTCTTTTAATTTTATTCCTGTTAGTAGTTTTTTCATTTCTATTGTTATTTCTTACGTTTTTTGGATCTGTACAAGAGTATTTTCCTAGTTTCATGAACAATTATTTACTGTGGATTTTAATTAATTATTATATAAAGTGTATTACTTTATTCTGTATTTTATATGCATATATTATTGCCAATATTTTTAGATATTATTAGCAATATTATGTCAGGCCATGTTTCAGTATGGATAAAAATACCATTTTTACACTTGGTTTGGATTTTGTACTCCATTTTTAAATTTAGCACTTGTACCAGCAAGTTACACTTGTAACTATACTTCTTATTGATCCAAATTTTATATAAATAATTTCTTATTTTTTTAAATTATTTTATGTTTGAAAATAATTTCTTTTTAGTTTGTTGACAATTGAACATTTTTATTTACTTTTTTTTAAATATTGTTTCTCAAGTCTCAAACCATGCCAGTGTAAAAACAGTATTTAATTACTAGCTTCGCCAAACTATAGATTTGCACCAGATTCAAAGTTAGGCAAGAAATATTCGATAACGTATGTCTTGAAATTATTACGTACTGATAGATATTATATTTTGTTAGGTAAAGAGAGGTGGAACAGTAGATGTAAATTTAACTCTAAAAGATTTGAAATCTGGTGAGCACATAACCAGGGTGACAATATCAGAACTGTACCTCATGATGGGACGCGAGTTGGAATTGTTGGAGGAAGTGCCTGCAGGAAATGTTCTTGGTGAGTTTTTTAATTATTTATAAATGTGAAAAAATGGACTTGAAGAGATAGAGAATTATGTTAACTCATGAATTTTAAAGAAATTCCCAAGAATAGATGTTCTTGAAAATGGTTTATAACTGTATGAAGCAACTGTGGCGTAATGTTTATTTTTAAATAAATAAAACCTCTAAACCACAAATAACATTTATTAAATAAATGTTATTTGTGGCTTAGAGGTTTTATTTATTTAAAAATAAAATGGTTTAACCTTGAATTCAGTTAGACCCATATTACTTTTGCATGAAGCTTTAGCAATACAAGTGCAGTAAAATATACTATACATTCAGTCATAGCATTTACTATACATACAGGAAACATAAGCAGTATTGTTAATTAAATTTTTAAATTGTTTAATATAGTCTAAAAAGAAACATTTTATTCATTATAATATTATGGTTGTTTTTTTGGGGGGGGGGGAGATTTTAAATAAACTTTTTATGTATCTGAAAATGTTTAAATCAAGGGCATTTAGGTCATAAAACTTCCCTTCATTCTTCTATTTCTTGTATTTCGGTTCTTAAGCTTAGAGCAAAATCCTTAAATATGTTTAACTCCTATGATTGTCTGATTTCCTTCCAATCTGTGATAACTTGATGAATGGTATTAAACAAGTTGAAGCAGTGCAGGTCAATTATGGATAGCTCTCATTACTAGTTAGGGTGAGATTGAATTGCACAGTGCCAGCAATATCTTTGACACAAAAAATGTCTTAGGATCAAAAATTATTTATTGTTGAAGAAATCTGTATAACATGAGTATAAAATAATAAAAGTGAATGAGATGTGTTTCACTATGTTTAACCACATTCAGAGACGTTATTGATTGTAATTCTTATAAATAGGTATACAACAGTGGGACAAATTGGCATTATAAGTAAAGCAATAAAAATTCACTTGACTATATTCATTATGACTTTTATATGAAACAACCTTCTGTGAGACAAGATTCAGTATGACAATAAACGGCCTGTATGGTATGTTTTATAATTTTTTGTTAATATTCGATTGCAAATTATGGCAATAAATTTGAGCAATACCCATACATTAAATGTTTGTTTGGCTACATTAAACTTGGTGATTTGGACATAGTAACCACTAGAAGCAACTGTGGCGTAAATGTTTATATTAAATAGTAAGAGGTTGTTTTTATTTAATATAAACAGTATTTCTTAAAATTTTTGAAGAACATTTACTTTGTACAACGAAAGTCTTTTAATGATTGTTTTAACTTGCCTATAGTAGCACTTACTTTGCTTGTTGAGGACGGCCGTTTCGGGAGATGTGTCCCTTTGTCAACTCAGACCGTAACTGATCTCAAGGTTTACGTAGGTTAGGGTGGGGGTGGGATATTTTGGTGGTGTGGGTGTATTTTGTGTGTATTAGGAGTTATGATGTCAAAAAGTGCGTGTGAGTTGTAATGTAATTGTGTATTGAGTATGTGTGTAGGGTGTAGTTTGAAGTGCCTGTATATTTCGTATTGTTCGGTTGTGTAGCGTTGGTTATTTCTGTGTTGTTTATGAAGAATTTGTAGGAGCTACTAGTAGCTCACGCGAAGATGGAATCAACAAATGTTAGTCTTTTAATGGTATTCTCCTTATAAGGTAGTAATAATTTCACTTGACAACCATGATTGTTCAAAAAGTCTTTCTTTAGACGGAACAAATGAAAAGGTTTTAAAAAATTTTAAAACTTATAAAACCACTATAAAATAATCCAGTATATACGTAGAAGTATTAACATAAACTTTAGTGAATTATTTGTGTTTGTATTGTATTGATCAGTGGCGGTTTTTCCAAAAGGGCTCTGGGGCGCAGCCCTCCCAATTACAAAAATTAATTTTTAATTAATATTCATTTGTCTTAAATTAGGTTAAGAAGAGCTTAGAATTATTTAAGCAATCTTAAAACCATAAAATATTTAGCAGTTGACGCACGAAATAAGCCGCAAGCTCCGCTCGGGGATCACAGCAGAGAGCCCCAGATTAGTTCATTGAGTGTGCGTGGAATAAGCTGAAACAGCCAAAACCGTGCGGTGACGTCACTCAACGCACGTGTTATGGGTTTCCCTTAGTCATGCGCATGCGCTGAGAAATGACTAATCAGTGCTGCTACTACAATTCTATATGATTTAGGAAGCAGCATTGTAGGCTTATTTGTAATGTTCTCACAATGTTTCCATTTATAGATCCTTTGATGCGCATACACAGTGGCCTAATATACTTTTAAAAGTAAAACTTGATTCACACTACTCGTTGAGTACTCGACGCTTTAGCATAGGCAATCACTTAACTTACCCAACCTAGCAATATTTCGTAAATCACACCGTAATACGTCTGTTAGTTATAGCAATGTTAATATATTAATCAATAAGTATAACTTAATAAAAGTTGTAGGTGCTTAGAATGTAAAACGAGTTAAATGGGTATCAAATTTCAAAATTGTCTCCGCACCTCGTAAATCTGGCTAGACCCCTTGTCATGAGCCCCACCAATGTAATTGGGCAGGAGCCGCCACTGGTATTGATGCCATAATGTTGGTAAAAAAAACTGTTGGTTTCAGTGAAATGTTAGCAAACACTTCATTATAATTAGATGGAAAACAGACAACCAGGAACTTGTAAAAACTAGTTTTATTCAATCTGCAACTTTGGTATTTTTTACCGCAGATTTTTCAAGAACATTTAGGCATTGTTTTCAGGTGTTTTTGTGAGTTCATTACACATTTAAAAATGTTGCTATTTCTTTTCCTGAGTTTAAAGTTATGGAATAAATTTTGCAGCAACATGGTACAACTTTAAATATTCAGTTAAAATTTCTTTACAGTTTTAATAGGTTTATCCTACACTACACAAATCCTGGATTATTTAGTGACACTCTTCATTAACTAAAACTCAAATTCATGTATATTTTTATTTGTTATGCTCGTGAAAGGTTGCCCTTACACGGACTTAAAGATTGTCTTTAAGGGAGATGCATTGTGCCTTGAATTAACATACCACTGGGAAACCTTTATTATACTAGGTAATAATACTAGGTACTTCAAATATTCACAATGCATTTTTCAGTATGCAATACTTTTAAAAAATAATTGATTTTAAAACAAACTCCAATGGGAACAGATTTTATAAACATAACCAGACATCACAAAATTCTTAAATGATCTTTAACACAAGATTACAAAATGCAGCGTACAAACAGTACAAAATATCACAATGCAATGAAATTTGACACAGTGACTCTCAGGATTTTGTATTGTTTTTCCAAACAGTTGTGGAAAGTGTAGTTTGAAAACTTCCTCATATTTTTAGTAAATGGATATATATTTTTTAATTCACAAAATGTCTAATTTTATGAAGGAAAAGAATTTTAATTTTTGCAGAATGAATAAATATCGAAAGAAATTAATTTATAAGTATTTTATTTGGCTACTGCCATTACTAAAAATAAGTCGCCTTTCTTAATTTTTTAAGGCTATATAATAATGTTTTAATAGATTTTTGAAAGTAATAAAATATCATTAAAAAGAGAGAGACTGTGTGTGTGTATGTGTGTGTTAATGTTTGATGCTTATATATTTCTTTTATAATATTTTGTTTGATGCTTATATATTTCTAAATTTTCTACTATGTTCATTTTTAATCCTTTTTGAACTGTCTGATTAGTTTCATAATACATAATCCTAAAGATTCATGACAACCCATTACAGAATGTGTAGCACGATTAAATGTATATATTTTCTGCTTTTTAAATGTGTTTAAATTTTTGTATAGTGGTCTTTTATTTTCTCCCTAAATAAATTTTTGTAGAAATCTTACATTTTATCCTGTATTTTATTTATGTAAAAATTATTGTAATTATATATTTATTTGTTATTGTATTATTAATTTTATTGTTAGTGTAATAAACCATTTTAACATTTGTCTCTAAATATTTTTTTGATAGGTTTAATTTTGTACTCTATAAATAAAAATTTAGACCAAATAACTTCATTATTATTTGTTGTATAATTATTTTTATTTATATTGTTTTTCAACCTTTCAAGTATATTATTAATTTATCAATAGTTTTCTTTTTATATCTATTTTTTATTGGTATTTGATAAATAATATTTAATGATTTTAACAATTATTTACATGGTTCAATGGTAGTTTATTCATTCCGTACAATAAATCATAAAACACGCCATTTTTTGATTTTATGAATGGTTTGAGTAGTTAGGTATTATCTTATCAGTATGTGTTAGTTTTCTGAAAATTGTCAAATTTAGTTTACTATCTTCCTTATAAATAGTTATATCTAGGAAATTAATAACTAAATTTTTCCTATTTCATATGCAAACTGTATTTTATTTGTCTGGTTAATTATTATATTTAAACTAAAACCATTATTTGTAGAAATTTATCATATTCTTTTATAATTTTAATTATTTCATCATCAGTATATTATACAAATATTTCGAACATGATAGATAAAAGAGGTGAACCCAATACCAAACTGTCATAGTTTGTTATTCCAATAGTAATTTAGATTTTACATTATTATATTCAATGTTATTTTTCTATGAAATGCATTAGCTAATCTTTTATAAGTTTATAACCTGATACTAATGATGTCTTGAAAAAATTGACATGGTCAAATATGTCGCTGGTTTTCCACATCATCGTATAAGAGCTAGATCCTCCATTTCATAAGAAATTTTCTAAAAAGTTAAATATCTATGTAATTGTTTTTAATCAAAGGTATCGGGGGTCTTGAAGAACATGTATTAAAGACAGCGACATTGTCTTCAGATATTGCATGTCCAGCTTTCAGTGAACTACAGCTGATGGCAGTGCCTATACTTAGAGTTGCTGTAGAACCTACAAGACATTCAGACTTGCCTACTCTGGTAAAAGGGCTGAAACTGCTTAATCAGGCTGATGCCTGTGTTCAGGTAAAATTATTGGTGTTTAAAAATTAAGTCCATGGCATACCTTTCATTTTGATTCTCCTAATTTACAAAGTGGGTTTTATTTTAACGTTTAGAGTAGAATAATCCAAGTTCTATTTATGGAATTAAAAAAATAATAATATAAGAAGAATGTAAAAACATAAGTCATTAATTCTTCTCCTATCATTTAAATTATTACACAACTATTCTTAGAGCTTAGCTTGTGAGGTTATGATAAAACAAATAAAAGATATACACGAGACTCACAAATTAATCATTGTAGTTCATCACAAATTAACTCGTTGTAAGTTAGAGTTTTTGTAGTAGCAACACTCACTGATGATGATGACTTTGTCATTAAAACGGGTATGAGTCAATAAATGATTAATTTGTTAGTCTTGTGTATGTCTTTTATTTGATTTAAATTATTGTTTGTTTTTTATTATAATAAACATATTTTTCTGTAAAAAACAGTTTTTTAATTATTTAATATATATATAAATAGATTAGAACACAAACAATCCTAACAATGGTAACTGTTTGAAAACATACACTTTAAAAATATTATTTTGAATCCATATAAAAAAATAGTTTATGGTAAGATGAGGGTCATTGTGAAGTCTTCTTCTTGGAACAATCTAAATTGTGATTGATATAAACTTCTTCAAGTTTTTTTAATATATAATAATTTTCACTTACAACTTTTTTAAAAAAATGTTTTAACTTGCCTATAGTAGCACTTACTTTTTTGTGTTGAGGACGGCCGTTTCGGGAGATGTGTCCCTTTGTCAACTCAGACCGTAACTGATCTCAAGGTTTACGTAGGTTAGGGTGGGGGTGGGATATTTTGGTGGTGTGGGTGTATTTTGTGTGTATTAGGAGTTATGATGTCAAAAAGTGCGTGTGAGTTGTAATGTAATTGTGTATTGAGTATGTGTGTAGGGTGTAGTTTGAAGTGCCTATATATTTCGTATTGTTCGGTTGTGTAGCGTTGGTTATTTCTGTGTTGTTTATGAAGAATTTGTAAGTTAGATGTTATGTCTGTGTAGTCGTGTTTTGTGGAGTTGAAATGATCGGCGAAGTTTGATTGGTAGTTATTGTTTTTTAGTGCTTTTATATGTTCTTGGTAACGTGTGTGAAATGACCTCCCTGTCTGGCCTATGTAAAAACTGGGGCATGAACTGCAAGTTAGTTTGTAAACTCCAGTGGTGTTGTACGGTCTGAGTATCAGTTACGGTCTGAGTAGACAAAGGGACACATCTCCCGAAACGGCCGTCCTCAACACAAAAAAGTAAGTGCTACTATAGGCAAGTTAAAACATTTTTTTAAAAAAGTTGTAAGTGATTACTAGTAGCTCACGCGAAGATGGAATCAACAAATGTTAATAATTTTCCTATGTTGTACATATATTAATCCTATATATACTAATCCTAAATATATATATATATATTCCTATGTTATATATATTATTCATATATATATGAAGTTAATATATTACTATTGTAAGTAATTTTATCCACCATTAAGTGCAATGATTTTACCTTGTGTGATGAGGCGCGTTTCGGTTACTTGACCATTGTCGAATCACTGATTACTTTTTCTCAATTTTTCTGGTGTGGATGTTCGGTCCGTCGTGTTGGTAATTGTTGACGTCATACACGTTTCCTCTTGAGTCTTGTGTATAATGTTTTTGAATAGTATGTCTTCTGTATATGTTGGTTGTAGATTCATTAAATTGTTGTGTATGTTTTTATAAATGTGGTATGTTTCTAGTGAGTTTAGTTCTATTGGGTTATTATTTATTTCAAGTATGGTTAGGTTATTTTCGTAACTTGTTATTTCATGTTTATGTGATATTAGGTGTTCTGCAACATTTGATACTTTTGAATTTTTGTTTTTGAATGCTCTATAATGTTCTTCAAATGGATAACGTAATATATATATATATATATATATATATATATATATATATAAAACCTACTCGCTCTACAACTGTTGTTGGGTTCACCTCGTCAATGCTAGATGAGATTCTAGCGAAAAGTCGGAACTGCGATTTTATGCATTGCAGAATGAACGGATGTACGCCAGATAATAACTATTCATCATATTTTTCTATCCGTGAAGGAATACGTATTAGCTTTATAAATCTCTATGTGGAGACTATATTCAGAAATATCAAGCAATATGAGAAGTTGCGTTTGAGGAAGACTACTCTCATCTGTGATCTTTATTTTCTGATCCGTTGTCGTAACAATAACGTCCTTCCTACTTTCACTAAGTTGTCGCATCACATCAAAACTAGAAGAACAGAAAATATTCTTTAGAATGCCAGTAAAGCTCTGCTTAGAGAACAAATCTATCGCACCAGGAGGAACCTTGCTACCACTGAGAGGGAACTTTTCACTTTGCACATTTACCTTAGCATCATAGCATTCACCTTAGCGTTTTTCATCATATTTTGTGGGATTATATCGATACTCTAGTGGCTTGGAGATCAGAAACCAATGTAAGTCTGAAAACTAAGAAACTGGTGAAGAAGTTTGATAACCTTACTGTTAAATCTTCTGAAATTCATCGTCAGACTCTGGTTACTGCGTTGGTTGTGAAGAACATTTCTAGCTACAGCCTCAGTGATGATGAAATCTCTGTCTTGTGTAAAGGGTTTAACTTTGCAATTGCTCCTACCAGGCTTCTTTTAGATGAAATAATATCTTTGGTTGAAACATCTATAGCCTACATAGATAAAACTGAAGTTGAAGAAATTCGTCAAGAGGTTGGTAGTATTTTATGTTCTAGCAGAATTTCTAAACCTAATCTCAGCCCTGGAGAAAAGAGAGCCCTTTTTAAACTGAGAAATAATGGAGACATTACCATATTACCAGCTGATAAGGGTAACACAACTGTTGTTTTAAATACTTCAGATTATATGGACAAAATGAAGGAGATCTTAAATGATGAAAATTACAAAGTTTGGTAAAAAACGATTCGACCGCCTACTTGGAAAAGTTTACTAAGAGGACTACTAAACAAACTCCTATCGATGAGGAGACGCAATCCAGGATAATTAATCAAAAAAAATCTAGTAGATGTCCTAAGTTATATGGTTTACCTAAAATTCATAAACCGGGCACTCCTATGAGACCTATAGTGAGTGATATTAATTCACCACTTCAGAAACTGGAGAAATATTTGGCTAAACTTATGCAGCGATTGGTTCAGAAGGTCGATTACTATATCAAGAACTCTGAACATTTTGTCCAAGTGCTGCAAGGAATTAAAGTTAAAGAAAGTGACATAATGGCTAGCTTGGATGACAGGTCATTATTTCCCAGCATTCCCATTGATGAATTGCTTCAGAAGATGTCCATTTTTGAAGAGCTCCCTCCTCATATTTTAGATCTGGCTAGGCACTGTCTCAAAAACACTTACTTTTTGATTAATGAACAGTTTTACAGGCAACTTGATGGTGCCCCTGTAGGATCTTCTCTTTTTCCAGCTGTAGTCAATATTTTTATGACGTTCTTTGAGCAAGGCGCCCTGAATGATGCTTTTATCAGGCCTAAAGCTTGGTTTCGTTATGTGGATGATGTCTTTATGATTTGGCAACATTGTGACATAGAACTAGATAAGTTCTTTACATATCTCAACTCTCGCCAGTCCAGGATATCTTTCACTTTGGAACTAGAGAGTAATGGCTACTTGCCATTTCTGGACATTAGGAAGGGCCAGAATGCTTGTGTTCACCATTCAGTCTACAGAAAACCGACTCACACCAATAGATATCGTAACGCTGAGGCACACCACCACCCATCTCAGATCCAGGCTGTTGCTGACACACTCTTCTCTCGGTCTCACAATTTAACGGACATCCATTCGAGGGACTATTACTACAAGAGAGGTGCTTAGAAGCAATAGCTTTATGGAATATGCCATTGATAAAGCGTTACACCTCCAAAGTGTCCTTCCGGTTGACATGGACGAGAGAGACTGAGAAAACTGGTACTGTTTTCCTGCCTTTTATTAGAGGAACCACTGATAGGATTGGCAGACTCTTTAGGAGGCATGGTATACGTTCTGTCTACAAACCTAACATCACCATCGACAAGGTTCTTGGTAATGCCAAAGATAAGATCTCCTTGGAAAACCATGGCATTTACAGCGTTTTTTGTGGAGTTTGTAAGGAATCGTACATTGGCCAAACGAACAGACGTATCTCAGCTAGGCTTGAGGAGCACAAACTTGGCCTTAAATACAAGCAGAAAACGTTGCAACAAAAGCATCAAATGTTGCAGCACACCTAATATCACATAAACATGAAAAAACAAATTACGAAAATAACCTAACGAAACTTGAAACAAATAATAACCCAATAGAACTAAACTCACTAGAAAAATATCACGTTTATAAAAACATACACCACAATTTAATGAATCTACAGACAACATATCTGTAGGAAAAAATATTATACATGCGGTTCAAGAAGAAATATGTATGACGTCAACAAATACCAACATCACGGACCAAACATCCACACCAGAAAAATAGAGAAAATTAATTCAGTGATTCGACAATGGTCAAGTGACCGAAAGATGCCTCATCACATAAGGTAAAATTATTGCACTTAGTGGTGGAAAAAATTATTTACAAGTAATAATAATATATATATACACACACACACACACACACACACACACACACACACGCACGCACGCACACACACACAAGGTGTATTTGAACAATTATTTCGGAAGATGTGTTTTACTTTCAACTGAGTATATTGACTGAGTATATACTGAGTGTTATAAACTCAGTATATATTGACAAGACACTCAAGTTTGTAAGATAAGTTGAGAGGACAGACAGAAATTAGATGAGAAACTGAATTGTGGATGAAAAATAGAAAGAGGGATAAATAATTTTAAAAATCTAGGTGTTAAAAAATAAAATTATAACTATTGTTAGCAAACTGGGAGAGCAGCTAGAAACTAGGTCAGGTTCATTTGCATGCTCGCACAGTGCAGAGGTTTAGGATCATTCTGGGACTGAGCATATTTCTGCTCCATTAGTTACGTATTAGATATCCAATTAATCTCTATTGTTTTTTTTTAACTTGCCATTTTATTTGAAAGGTTAGGAAATACAGATTCTAATTAGAAATACAAGAAAAATGATACCAATCAATCGATGATTTTTGTTAATGTATATTACGAAAACCTAAAGTATTCCAGTTTATGCATTTTTAATTTCTCTTATCTTTCTAAAATAGTTTATTTTATAGTTAATTCCTCATAAATTATATGTTGTTTGGTATTGGAGTTTTCATGAAGAATTGGTAAAAATTTTGAGGTATAATCACAATTTAAAAAAATCAGGAGTTTTGAACAAAGAGGGATGTGCCTAATATAGCAGAACCTTGAAAAGAATATGGTTGGTCCTCATGACTCGCACAGTTTTATGAAGCTGTGTGTGTGTGTGTGTGTGTGTGTGTGTGTGTGTGTGTGAGTGTGAGTGTGAGTGTGTGTATTTGTGTGTATGAGTGGTCTTACCTGGTTTTCAGTTACACCAACAGTTTGCTATGCAGTATTTGTAACTGTTTGTATTTTTGAGTTCTCATGATTTGAAAAATTTTCTCAGGTAATTGTTCAAGAAACAGGAGAACTTGTATTGGTAACTGCAGGAGAGGTTCATCTGGAGAGGTGTTTGGATGATTTGAGGCAGAGGTAACATGATAATTTAAATAGGCTAACATTTATATTGTTATAATTGTGTATATTTACCTAATTATTTATGTTTTGCACAAATTAATAGTATTCATAATTATAAATTAGATTAACAGAATTCTGTAAATGTTGCTAAAGGTCTGTGTGTTGTAACTGGCTTAAATTGAGAATTTAAGCGTTACAATGGGAATTTTTAATTTAAAAAATATAAAATTTTAATTTTCAAAAATAAACATAAATATAAATATAAATATAAATACAGTGCAATAAGTCGCTATTTCAAAGAAACTTTATAAAGTAAATACATTTTTAAAGAGGGGAAATAAATACTAAGTTCATTTATAAAAGTTTTTATTGTGCTTTAGAAACTCTGTTTAGACATATGAAGTAGTTTTGTAAGAAGTTAAATTTAATAAAATTGATAAATTTGTGCTAAAGCAAAAATTGATATGAAATAAAAAACAGTGTTTTTTACTAACTTGCAAATTGAGTTGAAATTTATTTAATAAACAATTTTCTTACATTCTCCGACACACTGGTCATTAAGTTGAGATGCCTAAAAAGAATTCATTCATCGGGAAACAGTACCCAAAGGTTTAAATCTCCGTGAGTTAGGTTTTTTAAAATAAAGTCCAGTGACTGGTTCTCTGGCAGATTTTGGCAAGCGTTGGCACAGATTTGACTTCGGTTGGTTGTGAACCTTGTGATGGCTGGTAGGGCCCTTGCAATGTGAATTAATAATTTAAAATTAATTGAGGTACATTGGTTTATTTTTTCAATATCTTAAAGTAAATTAAATGAATTATAAAGTTATCTTGCATAATTTTTTTAAAATTTTAATTTTCTTGTATAAACTCTAAGAAGAGGATAAACACTTATATGAGCATAATAGATAACACTGGAATTAGTCATCTATATTTGTATGCAAATTTTGTGTGGTCTTTAATAATGACAATAAACATCTGGTTTAGTTGTATTTTTTATTGTAGCATTTGTACTAATTTCACACAAGTAAGCCCTAATAAGTCAGTTCTAGATTTCTTATTATTACGGTTAAGAATTATTGGTTATGGAACCAGGATCGATTTTGAAATATATAGGTTATTAAAAATATTTATAAATAGCAATACTATTAAGAGGTTGAATAATCTTTAAGAACATATTATTTTTTAGTCACTTTAACATTAGTTTATGACTATCCAAACTTTAAATTTTGTAAATTTGTGAAAACTTACTGAGACAGAACGTTTTCGATCGCTATGTGACGATCTTTATTAATGTCTTCTCTGTCTCAGTAAGTTTTTACAAATTTACAAAATTTAAAGTTCGGATAGTCATAAAATAATCTTAATGTGATTAATTAATATTATTTCTGCCATTTCCAGAGTCATATCCAACATATTTTGTTTAACACATTGGTAGAGGATATCTAACACCAATTTAGACATCAAAATATAGAATCAATTTTATAATGACATAATCAAATGAATATTCTATATATAATCATACCCTGTTCTAGTTCTATAAAACCAGTGATTGTCTGAACCTAAGTTAGGTAAACATGTATTATAGTAGCAATGTTCACTTTTGAAACATATATAATGACTCTTGAAGAATTGAAGGTTGGGGCCACAAATAAACTACAAAAAGCCTTAGTATTAGTTAATGGGCTGAAGAAAGGCAAGAAAAAGCTAAATGAAAGTAAACCTGTATACACCAACTTCACAGAGTAGAAAATGCATAATATTCTAGACAATGTTAATCGAACAATATCCCTCACAAGAGTGCGACAAGATACTTATGTCTGAACTCGGATGTTAAATTAAAAAAGAAGGAACATATCAAAAAGAAAATTACAGAACTCCGTCTAGATATTGTAATTGCTTAGAAGATGATTGTAATTGCTAGTTCTGTCAACTGAGAGAACTAACTCCTTCCATATATACAATTACTCAGACATGTATAGACTTATGGAATCCAATCATAATCATGCAAATATTAACCAATAATACTATTTTCATTCAAAAACATTAAAAAAAAAGAATTGTGGAATATTGTCAGTGCACTTTGGTTTGTACATAAAAAGGATATCCATGGAATAAGAAATGGATACCGCAAAAACCATTTCATAATTAGCAAGGTAATTATTTCATCAAATAAGACAGGCTTTCACCATCACCAGAATACTGAGTTGACCCATAATTCTCCATCACCATTTACATTTATGGTTGGTTCGATCACATTCATCATGAACATTTTCCTGTCTGTATTTAAATGCTCTAACTGACTTATACACTTTCTAGTCACTCCTAGCTTTGGGGAAATAGACTTCATTTACCTGTTAAGAGTCTTGGCTGCAGAAACATATCTTGCTGTCAAGAACCGAATAATTGAATGCATTACACAATTGACATTGTGCTTAAATATCTTGAACTAAAACTGTAAGCAAAGCCATTAGTTGCAGCAGTAACAGTGCAAATGGTGTCATTTAACATACAAGGCTTGCCTGTGTTAGTCAATGCTCACTTGTTTGCAGTCTCAGTGTTTGAACAATATTCGATTAGCTGCAACGAGGCAGACTTTGCTTTATGAATAACCCTCACTCTGAAAATGACTTTAGTACTTTAACAAGAGCTTTTTAAAATGGAGGCTGTTTGAAAATGATCAGTAGTATTAAATTTTTATTTTACGTTATTAGTTAAGTGTATAGAATAGGTATTCTTTGGTAAGTCCTTCAAATAAAAAAAGAATTAATCAAATGCTGTGAAGAAACATTGTAAGAAAGCTACTATGAGAAAAATTACTGTTTCGTAACAGTTAGTTGTTAATAACATTGTTTGATACTAAATAATTATTGGTAATTAAAGATAATTAAGATCAACAACTGTTCGGGTATAGTAATTTCTTGCTTAAAGATTCCTTATTTAGGACTGATTCATTATAGCATTTCTACAATTTGTCTGCAAAGTTGCCAGTGAGTTGTATCAACTCATTGTAGTAGTTGTCAAAAAATTGGAGATAAGTTGTGCATTTCCTTGGTCACTGGAATGTGACAGTTAGCATTTTCCTCGTAAATAAACATCATATCTGCTATTTTTATTAAGATAATTATGTAGGCTATATACCCTACTGTGCTTATACTACTCTTTCATCTGTAATCATATTGAAAAGTTAACTTGTCTCAGTTTAATAGAGCTACTGTGGGGACAATCAAATGTCTATTTCATTCAAGTTTTATAAGTGTCAGTTTTAAAAAGTTTCATGCTACTAGACTGATACATTGAAACTAAGGAAGAGTATAGGTTTAGATGTGAAATTACAAGTTCTAAGGTGGTTAGAGGGAGTTGCATAAATATTTAAACCAATTTACAAAAAAGTAAAGTAAAACAATAAAGAAACGTTTTGTAATATTATCAAATGCACATTATTAGCTGATGTTATGATTGAATCAATTGATCCTATAAGTTACAGCGATTTTTTGTTTAGCGTTGTATGACCACTGAATTCATATTTACAATGCTAAACAGGGTATTAATGCAATAGAATATACAGTGTATCAGCTTGAAAGTATAGCTGGCCACTCATAAGCTGCGCGTGATCGATCGATAGAAAACCTTAACCAGCCCTATTAAAAAACATTGATTTTAGTGATGCATGTTGCGTCAAAGGCCATTGATAAGAAATTGCAGGCATTTAAAAAACTGATATAAGTATAAACCTGTTCTCGATTTCTTACTATCATTGCTTTTTTGTGTGTTATCTGCAACTCCAGTGGGATTGCCCTTTTCTCTTTCTATTCCTAGACACACATTATAAAATCTTTTAAGTAATTTAATTTTCGTCATTCTCTTTATATATAACCAAATTAATTCAACTTTCACTTTTTATCTTTGCCTGTATGTCTTTTGATTCACCCCTCCTCTGTCAACTATATTCTATTCAGGTCATCACTGTAATTACTGTATTTAAAATTCTTTCAGTTTTAGACCATCTTTAGCCCACAGACAATTATTATTTATAAGCACATTTTATATTTTGTTATGCATACAAAAACTATAATTTTTGTAGAACAATGACAAATTAAAAGTAAATGAAGAATCAGGTTTAAAATATGAAGTTACACTACAGGGAACAATATTGGTTGCTACTAACCTATTCAAATAATGCTTGATAAAAATTGCAATCACCTGATGTAACATATCCATGCCTCTTTTAATATGGAGTGTATTAAAAAAGAATATAGTTACATTTGTAGTGAAATAACAAGGGGTTGAAAATGATTGGATTACGAATTTGTACGTTTTTACCAACAAACTAGCAGTACTTCCAAAGATTGTTGTTATTACTATATTCTTGCTACCCGATTTAATGATGTTTTTATGTCTAGGTATGCCAAAGTTGGAGTGATTGCATCAGAGCCAATTGTGCCATTCAGAGAAACTATTGTACCCCCTCCGACTGTCGATATGGTTAATGAAGCTATACAGGAACAGAACACAGTAGCTAAGAAAGTAAGTAATATACTAAAAAAATAACAGATCATTTCTAAGAATAAAAAAAGCTTTTATAGTTTATCTTATTTAAACTGTTAGTAAAACTATTATTATATTACACAAGTGCCCTATTTGTGAGTCAAAGGTCATACAAATGGTTATCTTTATATGGTGTCTAAGGTATAAGAGGGGTAAGATAAATTATAAAGCCAGGAAATAATTAACAAAGAGGAAATTTGATTTAGTTTTTAAAAATCTTGTATAATTTTTTTTATATATTCAAATGGTGTATTCTGTTGAAACTATAATGTTAACATATTGGCTACAGGGGAAGTCAGATTATCATTTGCAAGTCCCTTCAATGCTATGAGGTATGACCAGTTACTGCAAATGAAGCAATGGTAGTTTGATTTATGTACATCATATTAACTGAATCCTTGAAATTATATAATAATTTTTGGCGTTAATTTCTCCTTTTTATTAGCAAATTTTCTTAAACATAATTTACTCATAAATTGTTAGATCTAGTAGATATTTATTATATTATCATTAAAATTGAATTTCATTATAGAATGTTTTAAAATGTCAAAATATATTATTCAAAAAATATCTTTTACTTATAATTCATTTTATTTTGAAAATATAGTAAGCTAAAATACATCATTGGGGATCAGGATGTAGGAAAGTACCACAAACATTTTCCCACCAAGCCGATAGAAAATCGAGGATGAATACATTATTTTTATATTAAAACTACCACTTTCTAAGCTGGCTAGAAAATTCTACTTACAGTATTTACTTAATTTTTCTCAATGTTTTTAGGAAAATGATGATCCATCAATAAACGCTGTAGGTCTTGTAACAACAAATACTCCAAACAAACAATCAACTGTGAAAATACGAGCAGCTCCCTTACCATCAGATGTAACAGACATTTTAGAGAAAAATGCAGAGTTGATAAAGGTTTTGGACAGTTTTATGAACGGAAAAAATGAGTCATTTTTAAATGAAGATTTAGAAAAAATGAGTTTGAGGGAACATGGAAGTAACCTAGGAATAGCTGATAGAACATTAAAGTGTTTAGAAGTGTTGAAAAAAGATTTGAGTGGTTTGTTCAGTAAAGCGGGTGGGGAGTGGGGTGAAAGTTCTGTCAGTGAGATTTGGAGCTTTGGACCGAGAAGATGTGGACCTAATGTACTTATTAATAGAATACCAGGTGAGTTGGTCTTTAACATTAAAAAAAAATAAATGTATTAATTAAGAAACTGTGGATATCTGAGAATTATACATGTATTTTTAACATCATAATTGAGTTTTTGATAACATTCATTAGTAGTATGAGATTTCAAAATAGAAAAGAAAAGTTAAAGTAGAAGAGGTTTTCTATAAGTTTTAATCTTTTTATTATTTTGATTTTGAACAGTAATAATTGTTTAACATATTATTTTGAATAAAAAAAGTTCACATTTTCCAAATGTAAAGTTTACAAGTGGATTGTAGAGACTAGAAGTTCTAAAGGAGGAAAATTGATATGTCGTAGAGTAAAACAATTCCATACAAATACCAGAATTTGTTAGTATAACGTATTTCTCTATGAAGGTAAACTGTATTAACATTATATAAATGTTTGCCATTTACAGCAAAAAATAAAATAGTTTAATATACTTTGAATACACTTTTGAAACGTTCAAGCATGAACTTTCTCTTGTGGAGTTTAAATGTTTGCTTCACCGATATGTTACTTCATACACATTGTTAATTTCACATAAATATTAATAATTAAAACTAAAGAAGATAAGCTTGTAGTCGAGATGCGTAAATAGTTTTATAAGGGATGTTACACACTGCTCCAGTTGGTGACTGCGAGGAGACCAAAAGGGAGGGTGTGAAAGGATCTCGTACAATTTTATCTTAGTGTTGGTTATTGTAACTGATTAAACATAAGTAATTATTTGAAGAACTAAGTGATAAATATTTAGCGATAACTAAGTACTAATCAAGTTACATACTATAATATAGGTGTATTATGTTGACACATTTGAAACCGTTGTTTCATTAATGATGGATAACCTGCTATGGAAATGCATCAGCATAATAAGTTAATTGTTTCTACTCAGTTCTATAAATAATTACTTATGAGTCATATTAAGGCTTAGAAGTCACTAATTACAGAAGATAGTCCTTTCCATACACTTCATTTGGTTTACCGAACAGTTAGTGATGTAATGTTTATAATATATTTGGACATAAACACGCAATATAAAATCAAGTACAGTAATACCCCGTACTTATGCGATAGGTGGGACCGAGTGATAGCCGTGTAAGTCGAATTTGCGTTAGTCAGGGTATAATTTTACATACAATCAGATAAGAATCATGTTTAATTGGGACAAAGACTAAATAAATTAATAATTTAGAAGAAAAATTTGTATGTATTAAAATCTTAAATACATAATACATTAAAAAATTATTTTATATACATACATATTGCAAAGAAGTAAGTAAAAAGAGGTTATTTTGACATAGAAAGCTTCATAAAATCTAACAAATTCGTTTGGCGAATTGAAGATTTTTTCTTCTCACGCAGAATTTCCTTGTAACTTGCTAATTTTGTTTTGTTTTGTGGTAGAAATACACTTATTGTTGGAGTCTATGTTTTGAAAAATTTGTTAGCCTTACTCAATCAAACTAAGGCATTTTGTCAAGTTTCTAATTGTCATTTCATCTTCTAAATGTCAATTGGATCTAAATAATCTGAGTTTTTATGGTCTTGCTCTTGTGCACGCATTTCTATGGACTATCAATTAATTGTCATCTCCTGGTTGTGTAAATCCAGCAGTTCTTGAATGTCATCACTATCCACTTCTAAACAGAGTTGTCTGGCAAACTGACAACTTCTTCAATCATATCAGCAGTTTCATCTTACTCTGGCACTGATTCCGCTTGTGTTTCGGTGGCGAAAAGGCGAAAAAAATAGACACACCTTTTTCCAACCACCTTTCAAAGTTTTTTGTGAAATTTCATTCCAAGATTGTCCAATGATTCTCAAAGCATCTATAACACTGAATTATTTCCAAAAATTTTCAACAGAGAGCTCGTGGTTCTGTCTCATATCTACGTGCAAATGCCCAAGTGATCTTGTGTAATAAGCTCTAAATATTTTGATTACACCATGATCCAACGATCGAAGCAAACTTGTTTTGTTTGGTGGTAAAAATATCACTTTCATGCGTGTGTCAAAATTAGTTAAAGTAGTAGGAGGATGACCAGGTGGATTGTCAATTAATAGGAATTATTTTAAAAGGAATTTGTTTAGACCGACAATAAATGTTCGACTAGAAATGATGACCAAACCAGTCCTCAAAAAAAGAAACTATCACCCAAGCCTTAGATTTGACTTCCAAAATTAAGGGCAAGATAGCTTTAGAAATATTTTTTAATGCCTTTGGATTTTCTGAGCGATAAACTATGAGAGGTTGTAACTTACAGTCACCAGCTGTATTTGCACCAAGCATCACTGTCAATTGGTCTTCAGCGACCTTAAAACCTGGAAATATTTTCTCTTCATGCGCTATAAAAGTTCTTTTAACCATTATCTTTCAGAACAAGCCAGTTTCTGCGTAACACAGACAGCATGATTTAAACTTAGGAATCGCGTAAGACGGGGTAGCATAAGTTGAGGTATTACTGTGTATCACCTTTTAGGGTTTGGGATAACATTTTTATAGATAATTGATATTTATTTAATAAATACTGCTATAAGGCACGATCTTCTTTTATTTATTGTACTATGACACTTTATTGAGTGACATCTGTGTCTACAAAAGTTAGTCAAGAGAAAAAACAGGTGATTTTTGTTGAACTGTGGATGGTTTTAGATCCAGAAACCTAAAACAACCAAGACATCAGTTCAGTCTAAATTTACAACTGTATACATCCCCTGCAAAGGCCTTCCTCATCAAACAAAGAGAGTAAGTTCTATTATATACAAGATTAACATATTATTGTATGTCCAAGTTTTTAAATATTTTATTTTGTTTGGAAAATAACTACAAAAGTTATGCACTCTTATAAATACCCTCAAAATGTTCAGTAAGTTGGTCCATTTCATTCATTTTAACTCAGTATTCTGTGTTTTATGTTTATATATTGTCGAATAAAAATATCACAAGTAAAATGAAATATAACACATTTTTTTTTAATGTTTTGAAGGTCATTGTGGTCGCAGTGTTTGGCAGAAACATATAAAAGAAAACTGCAAAGAATCACTACTAGAGTATGACAGCAGTTTCATCAATGGTTTTCAAATGGTAACTTTAGCTGGGCCTATGTGCGAAGAACCTATGATGGGTGTAGCATTTATTGTTGAGGATTGGACTATAGAATCTACTGAAGACATACAGTCTAGGTAAATAATATTAACATTAATTGGATGAATGATAGAATTGCTTTCAAGAATTGTTTATTGGATTAATAATAGATTGTTAACTATAGAAGAACTATAACAAAAGTGAAAAACTAGAACAAAACTTTTGTAATCTCTTTCTATATAGATAAAATTATTCCCTTGAGTGGTTGACTTTCAGTTTATTATATACAGTGCGTTGAATAACCTTTTAAGGTAAAGATTATGTAAACACTAATAATTTCTTTTTACTCTGCTGTGTCATACAATATGAGCTCAGCACTTTTACTAAATTTTATTTTATGGTTTCATGAATATGTTTCAGTGCACCATATGGACCGCTGTCTGGTCAAATCATGTCTGCAGTGAAGGAGTCATGTAGGAAGGCGTTTCAAGCTCAACCCCAACGTTTAATGGCGGCAATGTATAGCTGTTCCATTCAGGCAAATAGTGAAGTTTTAGGTGAGTCAGTTTTTAATAACTTTTATTTTTACTATGCATGTGTGTTTATTCTCTTTAAGAAACAAATTTACCAATTAAATTTTAAAAATCTAACTCGTGTAATTTCCAGTTAAAGTAATTTTTCTTGTATCATTTGATTTCAGTCTTACGAATTATTATCCTCTGTTTGGGGTGGAAACATGTAAATAATTTTACAAGTGCTGTAATATATTTTTATGGACATTTTTTTCATTGTGCTGGGTAAAATAGATAATAGGTTGATTTGTTCATAATCTATTTTGATGTACTAAGGGGATTACATACATGTAATTAACAAGTTTAAGTTTTCTAAAGTCCCTGGTTAGAGGGTTGACTAATGTTACAGTTTTATATGTGTAACGTTTTCTTTCAGTCAATATCCACAGAATTGAATTTGGATAAATGTGAAGTTTTGTTAGACAATTTTTATCTAAAGCAAATTGATTTAAGATAGTTGTTGTTAGGTTATAAATTGATTGATATTAAGAACTGTAATTGGATAACAAGATGTGTGTTTTATAATATAATATATTATCATAGTCATATTACGAGATTTAAATATTCTTCATTGATCATTGGCTGTGTTTTTGCAGTTAACATAAAAAGTCAGTATTGTAAACTCCCTTTAGTTTTGTTTTTGATTGAATCAGCTTCGGAAAGACCGGCTGGTACTGTCCTGGAATCACATGTCCCTTACTTATTCCTACATCATCATACCTCGGCAATAATTCTTTAATGTATGTTTTTTTTTGTTTTGAAATGTTGGTAGCGGAAATGAACAACAATCTCCACCAATAAGTTTTTGTCCTCAAGGAACTTGTCTCAGGGTTACAGTTTTAAAACTTGCAGTTTTTGTGTTGTACATCTTAAGGTTTTTGAGTTGTACATCTTGAAGTTTTTGTGCTGTACATCTTGAAGTTTTTGTGTTGTACATCTTGAAGTTTTTGTGTTGTACATCTTGAAGTTTTTGTGTTGTACATCTTGAAGTTTTTGTGTTGTACATCTTGAAGTTTTTGTGTTGTACATCTTGAAGTTTTTGTGTTGTACATCTTGAAGTTTTTGTGTTGTACATCATGAAGTTTTTGTGTTGTACATCTTGAAGTTTTTGAGTTGTACATTTGAAGTTTTTGTGTTCTACATCTTGAAGTTTTTGAGTTGTACATCTTGAAGTTTTTGTGTTGTACATCTTGAAGTTTTTGAGTTGTAATTTTGAAGTTTTTGTGTTGTACATCTTGAAGTTTTTGTGCTGTACATCTTGAAGTTTTTGTGTTGTACATCTTGAAGTTTTTAAAATTAACTACTATTGGTATCACTTGACAGAAAAGCACTACCTACTGATATTTTTCAGCAGACGGGTTTTCAGCACACACCTGAGCAACAGTCTTGTCAGTGACTCACAGCATTGAGCAATTGACTGATCTACTTACTGTTGAAAAATATCAGTAAGTAGTGGTTTTTTGTCAAGTGATACCAGTAGTAGTACAGTTCTACTATTATTTTTGTTTTCAATGCTTGCAGTTTAGATAAGCAACTTCTTTTGGCTGACAATGAAATTGCCATTGTACAATCTCACTCTAGTTTCAATCTTAAGACTGTTCTTATATTTTAGGTAGGTTTAAATTTCAATAAAAAATTATTTAAAATATTTTAAGAGATTTTTTGATAGATAGAATGAACGTTTTTAAAATATGTTCATTTTCTAATCTACAAACAATTTTTGTTTTCAATTCACATACTACTTATATATATATATATATATATATATATATATATATATATATATATAGCCTATATATACTTACAATAGAACCCCTCAAATCCGAACTAATTGGGGCTATAGCCTGTTCGGATTTGCCGAAAAAGTTTGCATTTGCTGAAAAACTTCGTATTGACAGACCTTTTGACAGTTTATTTTGCATTTAACAGAAGTACTTTTTTTTATTAACAAACAATGTTAGAGCATTCATTACATATTTCTGTATCAAAAATTGAACAGTTTTGCAGTTATACAAGTGAATAGTATTTGAAACAACGCCAACACGCGAAAGGTTCTGTGAATGAAAAAGGCTGTATTTTTACGGTTTACAGAAGAGAGGCAGAAAGGAGTTCCAATTAGTGGCCAATTAATACAAGAAAAGGCATTACAGTTAAACAAATTAATGAATGGCAATTTGGAATTGTCTGCTAGCAATAGAGGGTTGGATAGATGGAAGAGAAGGCATGGAATTAGATAACTAATGGTAAGCGGGGACAAGTTATCAGCTGATAATCTTGCTGCAAAAGAATATTTAGACAAATTCACAGATTTGATTTTGTCTGAAAATTACTCACCCCAGCAAGTGTATAATGAAGTTTGGAAGGGCATCTAAAGCTATCTTGTCCCATATATTAGTTTTATACTCTACATAGTTTGATAGGTCTCCAGTATTGTGGCTATTTCTGGAATGGCTACAAACTGGCCTTCCAGCGGCTCAAAACTCAAATATCTCCCCTATGCCACATGCGAACCATAAAGGACAAATACAAGCTTCCGCAGTCTCAACCGCAGCCGCTATGTAACTACGTTCCCATGGTGACTCACCTACCCCATATTTGTACAACCCTAAGCGATTTTAAAGGCAGACTCCACCCCATAGGCACTAAAAGCACATGCCCTTGAAACCATTGCCTCGCAATACCCTCATAGCAAGTGGTTTCATATATTCACCGATGGCTCGTACAACCCAACACTCAAAGGAACAAGAGCAGGATGGTTCTGTAGGGAGTTTGAGGGCTTCTCCGCTGTCGGTACGAATACCACTAATTTTGATTGAGAAATCAGCGCTGTCCAAGAAGCCGCAATCGCGCTACTACAATCTTGCGTTCCACCAGCAAATGCAGTATTTTTTATAGACTCACAAGCAGCCATACTGGCCCTTGCCTCAAACGCATCCACTGACTGCCTAAGAACAATCAGCTGCCGCCAGGCAGTTGAAAGGCTCATAATAAAAGGATGGAAGGTCAAACTCCAATGGATCCCTAGTCATGTGGGCGTAATAGGAAACGAAATGGCTGACGAACTGGCAAAAAAAGGCGCGGAAGTACATCAGCCAGTAACCCCCATCTCACTCAACACTGCCAAAAATATCATAGATGCACCTATACCTTAAACGACATGGCGAACCTGGCATAAAACAAAAAATGGGATGTTTTAGCCTCTAAGTAACCTCTTCCCAGTAATCGTTCGCCAGTTTCCGTCTACTCACTGGCCATGACTACCTGCAAGAGCACTTGCACCGCATCGGACTAGCAGATGACCCCACCTGCCCTCTCTGTTTGAATGGCACAATGAACGCCGAACACCTCAAGACCTGCGCAGATCTCTCCGTCTACCCTGAAGACCCCGCTAGCCGTTACTGGGAGGCGCGGCGTTGAATGGCCGAAAAGCCAAGGACGGGCGTTGGCTAAAGTAAAGTAAAGTAAGTAAGTATTGTGTTATGATTTAGGCATATCATTCATAGCTTTTTAGAACTCCTAGTGTAACCGTAGAAGTACTAGTAAAGTATGACTCTTGTCATAAAGGCTTAAAAAATTGTTAGACAATTTTCTTTTAAAATTATTTTCTAGTATAAAATAATTCAGGTATGGTTTTAATTCTATACTTTTAACGTTTAATTCTGAAAAAAATAACTCTTATCATTTGTCCACATTATAAACTTCTTTATTCATATATATTTCTTGAATATTTTGGTTTGTTTGAGCCTTGTTTGCACTTTATAGTTATTTATCTTGTAAATAACTAGATTCCGTTTTACAAGGCCAGATTACTATTTACCAGACTCCTTTTTGTCATTGAGAGTTAATTTCTTAGTAGCTCAGATTTACTCAATCATGTCATCATAAAATGTCATAATTCTTTTCCAATTTCTATCATGTAAACTTTTGTAAAACTACCTCAATGTTATGATTTACACTAGAGTTTCGATAATTTGAGGTAGATGGGGCCAAGACTCTCTCGGATTACCAATTACTCGGATTAGAAAAAATAGAACTTTTAGTGAACCCCAATACTTTAATTAAAAATGCACTAAATAAGTCCATAGAACTTTATGTTTATATCAAAATTTCTTGAAAGTCCTACTCATTTGCTTTCAATACTTTATTGATATAAACATATCTTGAAAGCCCGACTCATTTCCGTTGCATATCGTATAGCCATAAACATTTTTTGGAAGCCGGACTCATAATTTTCTTTCAAATAGATAAAATAGGTTCAAATATAAATAGGCTTGAATTTAACAGAAGCTCGAAATATCGGGACTCGGAATTTCGAGACTCTACTGCGCTCAGTTTCCTTCTTATTATTTTACTAAGGATTTTTCTTCAAGTAATTTCTACTTTTTCATTCAAATTAGAAATATTTAGCTGTTTAACATGTTCACTGTGGCAATGACCCTGAATATTTTTTGACTTGTCATGTAAACTACTGTATTTAAATGGAGGTTTTGAGGCAATTACATCATAGTCAAAATTTTATAGTTGAGTGTACTCTTGAAGCATGCACCAATTTATGAGGCTGGTTGACATTTTGTTTGTTTATTTCTATGATAAGAACAAGTGTTCTGAAAGCATAGTTTGGTGTTATCATTGTTTGTTCATATTTTCTCTTGTTTTGGTTGTATACATTATCAATGGTTTTTAGTTCTTTGTGTAAAAATAATGGTAAAATCACCAAACAAAAGAGAATCTTTATATATCATGAAATGTAATAGTTTTATGAAAGTAATAGATTGATCACGCTTTTTTAGGACTACTACTGCCCTCTGAACATAAAATGTTGACGTAGTAAGAAAAGTGTGGGATAACATTTTTCAAATGTTTATCTTCACATTTCATGTTCAATAAAATATTCATTAACAGTAGGCGAAGAAAATGAATTTGTATGTTGTAGTAGGTTTTATACTCAACATATGTCCATACACCTTGATGTTGCCTCCCTCATCTACTCATGCTTTGTCAAAAATAAAAAATATTGAAAAAATGTGAACAATCTTTTTGTGCTTGGTTTATCCAGAGAATCTAGGACATGCTGTGGCTCAAATTCAATTATGTGAAAGTGAAATAAATTGTAAATATGTTTATAATAAGATATATGTTGTAACGTTTTTTTTGTATTGCCGCCAAACAGCCAGTAATTAGTGCAAGTAGTTGCTAATGGTTTGATTCAGGGCAGCACACTACAGTCTCCGTTTATTATCAGCTGTTTTCTACGTACTTGATTTTTCCGGTCCTTTTTACCTAACAGGAGACTGAGGGAAAAAATCTCCGATCGATCGGACGTAATCCAAGATATCCAGCTACGAAGGTAACCCTTTCATATTAATACGACACTAAAAGATAAAGGTTTCAATATTTTAAATTTAGAGATATAATCTCTATTGTAATTATGCACACTGGCTACATACTGAGGAAGGCTATTTGTCAAAAAAACGTTTTGTGGGGCAAGACTTTCTAAATTTTATTTTGGGGCATAACTTCGTTATTTAGCCTTCCTTCGGCGGTGTGACAATGTTAATATGTTCATTTTAAAGTTATTTTTCATAATTTGTATTTTGAATATAATTTTGAAGTTTTTTGATAATAGTGTCGCAGCAAAGAGACTAGGTAGGGTACATGACTTCAAAAAAAGTTGCATAAATAGGCATTCTCCTTTCAAATTGGCAAAATAAAAGCAGAGGCCAAGAATATATCAATAAAGACAAGTTTTTATAGAGTAATATTTTTAGCACTGTGGGTATTTCTGATGTTTTTTCAGCATCCAAATAGATTAAGAGTTTTTGGATGATTAAAGGTTCAATAGTGTTTAAGTTTAGTAACACAAGAAACTAAACATATCTGTTTCATAATGAACAAACTTTAAAAATACAATATTCTTTATTGAAATCGTTTACAAATCCCACTGAATGTTTACAATTTACTGAATGGGAGACGTAAACAATAAGTTATATATAAATAGGTCTTAACACTTATCTCTAAAATAAATACTTAAATTATAACATAAATAACATAAAGTATAATAAAGGTATAGTATAAAAACAAAATATGTTTTGTTAAGAGAGACCTTTGTAATGATTGAAAACAAGGGTTTTAGGTTTTTATAACCTAAAAGAAATTAATATGTATATATTCATCAATACGTTAAATATATAACAAAAAACCCTAAGTTATGTATTTAAAATAAACATTTATGCAAAAACTAAAAATAATCAAAAAATTTTTGAACATATCCACAAACTTCACTCTTTTCAATTAGAGCTATTATATAAATTATTTTTATCTTACAAATTTTCTTAGTAATAGGTTTCACAGTTACTTTGCACGAAAAAGTTACAAACTTAAAAACATTATCTAGGTTTTACATTTGATTTGAACTGAAAATAAATGCAGAATTATATGTGAAATAAATGCATATGAACAAAACTTCTCACAATTTTGTCAGTCTCCCCTGGGTAGTTAAAAAACTTTAATTTGGTCTTTATATTATTTGAATCTCAGTAAACTCTGTCACCAACTGTGTATTGGTTACATAAATGGAAATGAATTTAATGTAATCCCCAAACTCCAAAAAAATGAACATAAAAAAGAAAGTGTTTATGTTTTTATTTTGATCTTACTAGATTTGAAACACCAGTAAATACATGTATATCTATATATTTAATGAATGTATTAACACATTCTAAACAGTAGCACTGAACATACACATCTGTATCTATTTTCTACTACATGGGAAAGTTGATTCATTATTTTTGTATGAGTTAAAGATGATATGACTGAAGTTTTATAAAACTGCATTAGAATATCCTTATGCACATCTTTTGTTACATAAATAGTAGTTACATTAGAATAAAATCTTGTTTTAGTCATAACCTTAAAAGTTTGATATACACATGTTCACAATAGTATTTTCTTTAATTAAAAATTGTATTTATTCCATATTACAACTGTTATAAATATCATTTAATATTTAAATGAATAATAACATTCATGTAATATTTATTATACTCATTTTGTAGGGCATATGGAGGTAAGCATATAGTTTTATTAGTTAACCGTGTTCTTAGTGTAAAATAAAACTGCATGGCTACATTGACTACAAAGATTGTCATCCTAACATAACATATTTTGTAATGCAACAAATCTTACTCTAAAATATAAATTATTTAGCCTAATTTTTGTTTACCAAGAAACAAACCGTACTGAAAATTAAATAGAAAAACTGCTTCCATTTTAGCAGTTTCTTTGCCGATTACGGCATACCCGTTAATTTTACAATTATTTTGGTAGCAAACAACACCGAATCATTCCCTAAATATTCAACTTATACAGGCAACTATAATGTTAATAATATTTTTCCTCTTCAGTGTGTGAACAGATAATAGCCTACTAAGTATACCAAAGGATAAATTTTAGTAATACTTAAGTTCTATTCTATTTAAGACTTAATCAATATTTTTAAGAAGAGCATTTTGTGAACTTTATGAAGCATTTTTAAAACATATTTTTTAAAGATTTTGAGCATTTTTTCAAAATTTGAAAACTTTATTTAAAATCTTGAATTTTTTTGTTGTATTTACTATTTTAATTCAAGGTAAAAAATAATACATCTTTCTAAAAAAATAAAATTTCTACAAGGTTTTAATCTAAATTCTAACATTGTTCCACATCATTAACAGTTTTATTTATTAATTATTTTTAAAAATAGTTAACATTTATTGGAAACTGAAATAAAAAAAGGAAGTTCCAAACAGGTTCTGCTAACTGTCAGGATTTATTAAAAATAATTCTTCAGTTATAAAAACTTTTTCAGTCCTAGAACTCAACATATTTTGTGTATTATTTCTAATGTAGGCGCTCATACTGGTCCGAATGCCGAGACATGAGTGTGACTTGTGGTCGAGTTATAACTTATTTTGTAATGAAATTCCTTATTTCCTTGTTAGATTGTTAGCATGTCTTATGTACACATTTTAACTTGAACAGAATATTTTTATTTGGCCAACCTGTTACTGGTGTATTTTCACTACAGGGCCTATATTAGGTTTTTAGTATATCCTGGATGTCACATGATCATTGTTTCTTTGTACATAGAAGGATAAAATTTTATTTCTATGTAGGGTTTTAGCTGTACTTTGATAAAATATATAATCTGGCATATTGATTTTATGAAAAATATATAAAAAATTATTTTAATTTGAAAATTTAGAAGTAAAAAACCGTAAAGATTTAGTTTACAAAAAAATATTAATTAAATATTCATAATTGTTATTAGCTGTGTGCAAAATCTACAAAACAAAAATTATAAATTCAACTCCATGTGCAATAATTTTACATTATTTCAAACAAATTTTACAAAAATTCCAAAATAAATTTCTGCCAATAATCATGTTTATTTTGAAATAACAACTACCACAATAGGTTAAATTAGTGAACAAACATCAAACAACTACCTCAATGGGTTAAATTAGTGAACAAACATCAAACAACTACCTCAATGGGTTAAACTAGTGAACAAACATCAAACAACTACCTTCATGGGTTAAACTAGTGAAACAAACATCAGACATGTTTAACATGCTCCTTCCATTTAAGGATTTATGAGCCTCAAAATACACCAGTTTAAAATAATAATCTTAAAAATGTATTCATAATTTGTATTAAATTTATGTCCATCCTGATTTTAGAATACCCACTTAAGTTACAAGTTTTTATTGCTTTAACTTTAAAAATTGGCATGAAATAGTATTAAAAATTCTATTCAATACCAGAAATATATCACATACGTTATCTTGATAAGACAGACTGATATTTGTGTAGCTTACTTGTCTGTATGAAAGCTTTTTTTGTCAATTTTTTCAGTAGTGTTTAAATTGTGTTGAATTTTTTGTTAGACCGTCTTTAAAAAAAAATTGTTAATAGCTTTTATAAAGAGTCTATCTATAAAAGCTAATTTATTTTACTGTCAAAATGTTTTTCTAACACTTTTTCACAAAAGAGAAAATAAAATAAACACACGCAGCCTGTATAAGTTAAAGAACTGTTAGTTGATAAGTTCAGTGGAAGCTGAACACATACAAATGCTGATAGTCTTCGTATCACATGTGATTGTTGTTCGGAACTATGGTGGTCATGGTCTTGCAGTTGTGGTTGCCTTTATCAGTCTAAACTTATGGTCTTCATTAATTCACTCACTTTGGACCAGGGAAATGGTGGTTTAGGGCCTGCAACATTTGTTTTTGATTTTAGTTAAATTACCTCCTTGCAGATAAGTAAAATGTAGTAGAATTATAGCATAACAAGAAAAACCTTTACAATAAAAATATTGAAAAGAACCCCAATACCACAAAAATAATAAAAAATAACAAATAAAACAAGTTACTTAAGATTAAACCCTTATGTATATTTCGATGACCATGTCATCATCATCAGAGGGTCTTGTTACAAAACACAATCTAGCACACAAGAAGTTACAAACTAGAATGATGAAAACCTTTACTGTTTGGTTAAAGTCAAGATAATAATTGGAAGAGTACAGTCGAAATCCTACCTGAAATCCTAAGACTCCTAGACATACGAAGCGGTCGTCCCTTTCTTTTGGCTGAATTGGCATAATTAACGCACATCATCCCGTAAACGCGTATTCCAGGGACACTGGCATATGTTGGCTGATCGTGGCTCATTGGTCCTTCTGCAAATTAAAAAAAAAATATTTCTTATTTAAAAACATATTGTCAATGGGTGCTTTAATTTACTCTTAAATTAGAACTGGTGATGCATTGTGCTTGTTTGACAGAAGTTGGAAGACAACTTCAGTAACTGTTTGTTGTGATTTACTTGGAGAATGTGAAATTTATAGTGTATATCAACAATCACTTCATCAGAACTAATAATGGGGGTTTGACAAATGAAGATATTGTTGAAACATTGTCATATTTCAAGTGTTTTTTTTCAATCAACTTTGGTTTAAATGTAGGATGTTGTATGTTGTGTGATATTTGAATTTTGTTGTTTTTGTTGAATAAGATTGTAAAACAAAAAAAACACACAATATTAAAAATATCACAAAAATGGATATAATCTAAATATAGTAAATAAATTATAAAACATGATAAACAATTAAATGAATAAAAATAAGACATCTTAGAATACAAAAAAGCTCATATATTGACAACACTCCCTTATACCGGCCTAAATATATAAATCAAATCTTAAAACGTTCAGAGTAAAATTTAAACATATTGCCCAAAAAAATGAAATAATTATAAACAAACTAAAATTGAAAATAAACTATAAAAGTATAAATGATATATATATATATATATATATATATATATATATATGAAGTTAATATATTACTATTGTAAGTAATTTTATCCACCATTAAGTGCAATAATTTTACCTTGAGTGATGAGGCACCTTTCGGTCAAATGAGCATTGTCGAATCACTGATGTTTTTCTGTTGTAGATGTTCGGTTTGTGAAGTTGGTGTTTGTTGACGTTACGCGCACTTTTTCTTGATCTGTGTGTATGATGTTTCTATATAGTATGTCTTCTGTATATGTTGTTTGTAGATTCATTAAATTGTTGTGTATGTTTTTATAAATGTGGTATTTTTCTAGTGAGTTTAGTTCTATTGGGTTGTTATTTATTTCAATTATGGTTAGGTTATTTTCGTAATTTGTTATTTCGTTTTTATGGGATATTAGGTGTGCTGCAACATTTGATACTTTAGGATTTTTGTTTTTGAATGCTCTATAATGTTCTTCAAATCTTATTTTAAATAATCTTATTTAAAGTATCAAATGTTGCAGCACACCTAATATCCCATAAACATGAAATAACAAATTACGAAAATAACCTAACCATACTTGAAATAAATAACAACCCAATAGAACTAAACTCACTAGAAAAATACCACATTTATAAAAACATACTCAACAATTTAATGAATCTACAAACAACATACACAGAAGACATACTATATAAAAACATCATACACACAGATCAAGAAAAAGTGCGTGTAACGTCAACAAACACCAACTTCACAAACCGAACATCTACAACAGAAAAACATCAGTGATTCGACAATGGTCATTTGACCGAAAGGTGCCTCATCACTCAAGGTAAAATTATTGCACTTAATGGTGGATAAAATTACTTACAATAGTAATATATTAACTTCATAGAGTCAGTGCAACGGAAAAACAATGGATAACGTTAAATATCAAGAATATATATATATATATATATATATATATATATATATATATATATATATATATATATATATATATATGAAATAAAAATAACAGACCATAAATATTATATCAGAAATACAAAATTATTTTAAGTGAAAGATATATAGAATACCTTAATGTATGGCATAAGATTTATAAATCAACCCAGTAACACACTATAAAAAATTAAACACATACATTGAAGATAATATTAAGGAACAGATACAAACAAAAGCTAAAGATAAAATGTTAAGCAGAATAAGCAAGCAAAACATCCCTAAGACACAACACACTACATCGTACATATCACACACAACACTGCAAAAAATTCAAACCACAAGAGGGAATGTGACAATACTGCAGCAATATTTTAGGTGTCAACCACTCTTAATTCTGATGATGCGATGACTGACATCCATTGTGAAAAGTCTCAGCTAAGGCAATAAAGTAAGTTTCTTGCTGATACATAGCAAAATAGCGTCTGTAATGCTAATTACTGAAATAGTATAACCAAGAATCAGGAGTTCCAATCAAATTTTATTTGTTAAAATCAAATTAAAAAAAAAATTAGTTTTCATTTCTAATTTACTATGAACAACATCAGATTCTAAATGAGTAATTATTTGTTTTCAAAAGGTCTTTTCCATTTGGTATGCAATTTTGTAAAATTTCCATTTGAAATTTGCACTTTTGTAAAATACTTGTGTTAAAATTAACATTAGATTTAACACAGTGTTTTGAAAATCATTTTAAAACTGAGTCAAATTATAATTGATAGTTTAATTGATGTAAAAATTAACTTAAAAATAACAGTTTATATCAGAAATCAAAAAAGTGTATATATTTGTAAATTTACCTTTTATAAAAATTATTGGTTAATTTGTTTTAAAAAATATTACGTTTGTTATAGAATCTAATTCAAAATACATTTTTAAAAGGACTTAATGAAATTAAAGGGAAAACGTTTTTTGCTTATTGGAGTGTATTTTGCCCTTTGTTAATTTTTTGAAAACAAATAAAAATACCTCTTATTGCAATACACCGATTACTTAATAGCAATATCTTTCTACTTTCAAAGATTTGTTTGATGTTTCTAGAAAGTTTTTTTTATAATTCAGATAATTGTATCTATCAAAAATGTTTGAGGCCCGAAATTTGAATATTTTAATTTCCATTTTGGTGTGATGTTTGCATAGTTGTGAGATAGTTCTGATAGAGGTTACTAGAGTATGTTGAATTAAACGCACCCAGTATACTGGTTTCTGGACAGCGACAGATCACCAAGTAGTGTGATTTTCCTGTTCGTATGTTCTGCAAAGCAAGCAGTGACCAGTCTCTTGGAGAACGGCAGCGTCTCATGTCTGAGACAGGTTCACATGTCTTAACTAGAGTCAGTACCTGGGACAGATAGAAATACATTAAGTAATTTATTTTTTTGAAAAAACTAAATCATTTAAAAACATTTAAAACGTTGGTGGACGTGAGCACATGATTTTATTATCAGAAGGTTTGGCAAACTTATCAGTTCACGAATACATCGCAGAGCCTTGTAAACGTATCAGCGCCGAGTAATAGGAAGACGGTTTGGCAAATCTATCAGTTCACGAATACATCGTCAGACCCTTGTAAACGTATCAGCGCCGAGTAATAGGAAGACGGTTTGGCAAACTAATCAGTTCACAAATACATCGTCAGACCCTTGTAAACGTATCAGCGCCGAGTAATAGGAAGACGGTTTGGCAAACCTATCAGTTCACGAATACATCGTCAGACCCTTGTAAACGTATCAGCGCCGAGTAATAGGAAGACGGTTTGGCAAACTTATCAGTTCACAAATACATCGTCAGACCCTTGTAAACGTATCAGCGCCGAGTAATAGGAAGACGGTTTGGTAAACTTATCAGTTCACGAATACATCGTCAGACCCTTGTAAACGTATCAGCGCCGAGTAATAGGAAGACGGTTTGGCAAACCTATCAGTTCACGAATACATCGTCAGACCCTTGTAAACGTATCAGCGCCGAGTAATAGGAAGACGGTTTGGGAAACGTATCAGCGCCGAGTAATAGGAAGACGGTTTGGGAAACGTATCAGCGCCGAGTAATAGGAAGACGGTTTGGGAAACGTATCAGCGCCGAGTAATAGGAAGACGGTTTGGGAAACGTATCAGCACATGAATACAACGTCAGACCGTTGGCAAATGTATTCGCTGGAGTTAGAGTAAGGTGATTGACAAACGTATCAGAAATCGTGTATATATAGTTAGGCCTTTGGGAATGCATCAGCTCTCAAGTATACAGTAAGGCGGTTGGCAAACGTATCAAAGTTCTAGTAGGTGTAAGATGGTTGGAAAATTTATCATCCACGTCTTTTACATAGCTAGACCGCCGGGAAACGCATCATCGATATATTATATCATCAAACGCTGGCAAACGCATCAGCGCTCCAGTATATCGTTAGACGTTGGCAACTGCATCAGGGCTCAGTATGTCGTCAGACGTTGGCGACCGCATCAGGGAACAGTATATCGTTAGACGTTGGCAACTGCATCAGGGCTCAGTATGTCGTCAGACGTTGGCAACCGCATCAGGGAACAGTATATCGTTAGACGTTGGCAACTGCATCAGGGCTCAGTATGTCGTCAGACGTTGGCGACCGCATCAGGGCTCAGTATATCGTCAGATGTTGGCAGCCGCATCAGGGCTCAGTATATCGTCAGACGTTGGCAACAGCACCAGCGCTCCAGTATATCGTTAGACGTTGGCAACTGCATCAGGGCTCAGTATATCGTCAGACGTTGGCAACAGCACCAGCGCTCCAGTATATCGTCAGATGTTGGCAACCGCATCAGGGAACAGTATATCGTCAGATGTTGGCAACCGCATCAGGGCTCTGTATATCGTTAGACGTTGGCAACTACATCAGGGCTCAGTATGTCGTCAGACGTTGGCAACCGCATCAGGGCTCAGTATATCGTCAGACGCTGGCAACCGCATCAGGGCTCAGTATATCGTCAGACGCTGGCAACCGCATCAGGGCTCAGTATATCGTCAGATGTTGGCAGCCGCATCAGGGCTCAGTATATCGTCAGACGTTGGAAAACGCATCAGCGCTCTAGTATATCGTCAGCCGTTTCTTGTTATCCAACCGAGATCATAGCTTTTCATCGCAGCAAACCATTCAACATCTCTGATGTCTCGGTCAGAACACTGTCTCTAACCTGTCACTTCCAGGTTTCTACACTATTAACCAACCGATAGTATTAGAGATTAAATGTTAAATTCATACCAACTTCTCCTGTGCAGGATGTATCGTCTGTCCCCTGTATCTGTTCTTTGTTGTACTAGGAGTGGTATATTGATACTTGGACTACGCGTTTCGATGGTGACTGTCGGCACCTCCTCACACCTTACCGATTTTACGGACCACAACCGTTCGTCTGCGACTCGCTTTGCTCGCTCATTAAACCAGTTGATTTTCCAGTCGGTCGTGCAAGTTCCGACTGTTGACTGCGCCGGCTAACTGTGCGTAGTGTTCTGGACCATCAATCACAAATCTTGGTTGACCCGCAGTCTTAAAGGATCGTACGTTTCTTGTTAACCGTCCCACCGCCCAGAGTTTTGCGTGTAGCCTATATTCCGTCTCGGGAAATTTAATTTCCTGTTTTGACGGGCATATGAAGACTGTTGAAATTGGCTTCACTTTTCTATAGTCGGTACCAAAAATTAAGAACTATATATAGGTTGATTAGTAAGCTTATGAAAGTAATTTTTTTAAGACGGTAAAAATAAAAATAATAAAACAGAAAATAAAAAACTTTGACTTTGAATCAAATATTTTATCTTCAGGTGTTTTAATGAATCTTTCTACAAAAATGTGGCAGTCAGTGGTGAGGCTAAGCGACGGAAGTGAATATTTCATTTTAAGAATTTTGTAGAACCTAGCTTCTAATAAAATAATGTAGTTTATAAAGGATTTAATAGAACCTAGCTCATAATTAAAGAATGTAGTTTATAGAGGATTTAGTAGAACCTAGCTTCTATTAAAATAATGTAGTTTATAGAGGATTTAGTAGAACCTAGCTCCTAATAAGAGAATGTAGTTTATAGAAGATTTATTAGAACCTAGCTCCTAATAAGAGAATGTAGTTTATAGAGGATTTAGTAGAACCTGGCTCCTAATAAGAGAATGTAGTTTATAGAGGATTTATTAGAACCTAGCTCCTAATAAGAGAATGTTGTTTATAGAGGAATTAGTAGAACCTAGCTCATAATAAAAGAATGTTGTCAGTAGAAAACCTTAGTTTGATTTTGAAAAAATTTACTGAATAAAAATTTTATCGAACGAATTCAATTAATTGAAATAGGTTCTTAGAAACCGGTTTGTTTGTATAAGAACGGGAATGGGAAAATGCATAAAGATGCATTAGTATAAAGTGTTGCTTAACACAGTCTCAGCTGTTTAGGACTTAAACAACACTAGATTTGTCAATATTTTGATTCAGTCGTCTTGGCGAGCGTTTTTACTTTGACAATATAATAAGCGCGGATTCAGGACGAAGGGGAGAGCAAGGAGTATGTGGTGTCAAGGCAATAAGTTGGTATTTGTAAAAGTGAAATTTAGCAGGACTGGAAATTCTTTTAAAGTTATTGATAACAGGGTTTTCAAAAACGTTAAAAAGTTTACAGATGTTGACTTTCCCTTTGGGATGTGTTAGAGGGTGTAAAAAAAAAGTAATTAAAAAACCTTTTGCCACACTGATCTCTATGGTTATCGCAGTAACTGTTATAGTGAATACTGGTTATTTAGCTACATCATTAAATTATACCTCCCAGAGGCAAAGTAACCAGCGGAAGACAGTATTTAAGTTTTGATGAGTGATTATTTTAGTCAGGATATGGTGGATATAGTTTGGTGGCGGTGAATAGTGGCCATTTTGCTCTTATTATACGAAAAAATGTCTTTAAAAATTAAAAAAAAAACATTGGATTTTAATATTATAATCAAACATCAGATATGAAAATATTTTCAATATATTAAAAGGATAACGTAAGCTGTAGTAAAGATTCTCGAAATTCGCTTCTCTCACGCAGGTAACAAACTTCCTACACGCCTAATCTATTGTTGATCGAATGAAATGTAGCCTACGCCAAGATTCCACATAGTTGATCTAATTTCACACCAAGGCTGAAAAGAATATACTGACAGAATGGAACAATGTAACATGGGAACTGGTTTATATAACTGCATCTTTTTATACATATTTATAACTGGCGTTCGGAGATGTTTCAGATATAGGGCCATGCTTTCATTCTATACGGGCATTCTTTAACTTCGGAATTCCATGTAGCCTAACTTTAAGTTAAAATGTAAAGTTAAACCTGAACAAGAAAAATTATGAGTTATGAAATAAAAAGATACATATTAAAAGAAATCAATAACTAACCTAATTTTAAAAATAGTAATAAATAAAGAAATAAAATAAAATTATGGGTTTGTTTCGGGCACACACGGCTAAGTGTAAAATTCGTATGGGATGATGTAAGGTTTTAAAATCCTCAATAAATTGAGAAATCAATAAGAAACTAACATACCCTTTTAAGAATCTTTAATAATTGGAAATATTTAATGTAGGCCTATATTCTATTATGCTGTAGAAAAAGCAAACAACAGATATAAAAAAAATACGTAACACAATCTTATTTATTACTATCTCTTTGTTTTTAATATAAAACTTTACATTATTTATATTTATATACCCAAATTTTAAAACTTTTCTTTAAATTAAATTAGACAGCCTAATAAATTAATTTAAATAAACACAACTTAAGTCAATATATACTAACACTGTTGTTTACCTTTTGAAGGTAAATAACGAAATAATAATCTTTAATATCGGAACTCGTTAAAAATGTACTGGAAAAATGTCGCCTTTGGTTTATGTTTTTCAAAGCTAACATTTTGTTCGTGATACGCAAGATGTTGGCTCACTACATCGTACTGCTTGGAAGGGCGTATTATACCCAACCCTCGAGAGGGGGAAAATGTAAAAGCTAAAAGGGAAAGTCTAGCAGCAAAGTACTGTAAATGCAGACCAGATGCTGGGATTTTATGTTCCATATTTCGGATTCCACTTGTTTGTTTGGTTCAAGTTATGTCGGGTTGTCGTCCCAGCCTTTACATCCATCTCCTTAACACACCATAATTTGATCTTGGGTTCAGGCACAAAAGTCGTCTCTTTTGCAAGAATATCTTTCAGAAACACCTGTTATTCTGATATCTAACTTATGACGTCACTAGTGACTCGATAGTCGTTTTATCCTCTTGGCTCCTATATTAAACCACGTGTATCTGTGAAGTCAGAGTTACTATAAACTCGATTATGGTTTTATCGGGGCAGATCCACCTTGCATCCCATAACTTCTGACATCTCTAGCCACCCTAAACTCTTCCCTCTTGTAACATAGGACAGATTCTACATACTAGGATACCAGCCTTATGCTCTCCAGCGAAAAACTTGTGACCAATCCTATCACCGGACTCCTTAATTAACTGTTTACACAATTATAGCCTTCCAATATTTATTAGAGTCTATTATTTATTGCTACATATAGGACGTTAAATTTATTATTTTTTGGTTTCAGGAATAATTGTGGGATTTAAAATAACTAACGTCATTTAACGTGGTGGATTTCTACCTTTTTCAAGATAGAAAAACTAATTTTAGTTATATGCAGACTGCAAAATTTCCTTAAACCACATGTTACATGAACCAATATTAATGTTCGTTGATGTTTCTATCGGGGCATAAATAAATGGAACTTGTCACAGTTTTACACACACAAATAGCGAGCTGAAAACGTCCCGGAAACGAAAGAATCCTCGCAAATTAGTGAATTTATGACGCTTGCTTCCGTCTCCAAGATGAGAAAAATATCTCCCAGTCGATCGTAATTAATGTCGTAAACCGTGAAGTCGCGATTCAGACGCTGCCATTGCGGTTGCAGAAAAACGGTAAAATTTCGGAACAGTGGCCAAAGTCGTGATTAATAGCCGTCTGCTTTCCATTTAATTTGCGGATCATCATAAATTGGGTGAAACGATCGTTACACAAACTTAGGAAACATTTCTGATGCAGAACCGTATGCTCTGACGCCCGTTATGTTGTATTACCTAGCTGGTACTGGCGCGGGCCTAAACTCTCTGTGGAGCTATAAATGTACCGCTGTCGCTTAGCAAAAGCAATGTTTTTGACCTAGGGTACAATTTTTCTAAAGACGTGTCAAATATGCTAGATGGGCTAAAAAGACTAGATTTAGGAATCTAGTGATGGCAGTGTTGCTAATCAATCTAACGGTGGTTCGTTGGATGTGTAAAGGCTAATGTTTGTAATATGGGCACTATTCATACTCTCCTCCAATCAAGGACCGCGCTAGGCTAAGTGGCAGCTTTGCTGGAACTAGAAATACTATTTGCAAGTGGTTTAGATAATAATGTGTTTATTGGGTAATGTTTTTGACCAACGCTAGTACAGTTTCCTGTCGATCGCTCAAGTGGCAACTATGGTGAAACTAGTGTAGTCAGCTGGTAAACCGGTGAAAACGAGGCTGGGAAATCTCGTTTAATAAAGGTCAAACACAAAGTTTAGATAAAAGAGGACAACACATAGAATGTATGCGAGTGAGTTCATCCGATAGGTGTTATTTGTTAATTTATAAAGTTGTATTCATATGGTTAATTAGTCACATAAAATGTCGGACTAATAAAGACACATCCTAATAACCGTAATATAGAGTCGATATGTGCTACGTGATTGCTTAAACCGCCCTATATCCTCTACCGGAGGTTTCATGTCCCTATTTTGATCCTATTTTTATTTATAACTACTTCCTTCGTAGGGGAAAATAGTTATACTGGCGAACTATTATACTGTTATAAAAATACGTAAAAGAAGAAAGTATAATATAACGTAAAGAATACATTGTGAGGAACTAATAATATGAGGAGCTTAGTAATTCACAAGCGTCTTTGTAAAATACAATATTAACAGTAAGCCGAGTTGGATCTGTCGTATAAGAAATCGTTACGTTCTTGAATTGTGTAGTCCATTACGTTCGGTGAATCTTATTAATCACTTAAACAATAGTTTAAAGTAAAACTTGAAATCTTTACAGTACAGCCTCGGTTATCCGAAGTAATATGGATCGTAGATACGTAGAAAAATGGAAACTTGGATAAAGCTGGCAGTAAAACTCAATAAAGAAACGTATGGTAAAAAGGCGAAATGAATGAAAACGTGGTGAAAGTGGTGAACAGAGATATTTACTGTATTATCAAGTGAAATGTGACATAAAAATAAAATATAAAATGAAAAAAAGGCATACAGAAATAGAAAATTGATTTTAACGTCGTTGTTCTAACAGAATGCCGAGGGGTAAAACGTATTTAAGTACTGTATAGGCCTATATATTATGATTATCTGGATTAGTTGGGGCTCGAACAATCAAAGCTCTGCTGTATACGATTATAAGCAAAACAAGGATTCTAGTAGGGGCTTGGATAATCAAACTTCTACTCTACATGATGAATAGACAAAACAGGGATTCTAGAAGAGGCTCGGATAATCGAAGCTCTACTGTACACGATGAATAGAAAAAACAGAGATTCTAGTAGGAGATCGGATAATTGAGGTTCTACTATATACGATTAATTGACAAAACAGGGATTTATTTGGGAACCGGATAATCGAAGCTCTACACTATACGATAAATAGACAAAACAGGTATTCTAGTAGAGGTTCGGATAATCGAGGCTCTAATGTATTCGATTCGTGACAAAACAGCGATTTATTATTGCCCAGGGGTACTAAGATGGTCATTATATTTTCAAAAACTAACCTCGTTTGTGTTCCTCTATTAGTAAAAGAAAGTCCAGGATAGTTAAATAATTATAAAGGCAAAAACATATCATATCCTGCTTGGGCGGAGTCGCTTACCTGAAGTAGTCCTGCTCTCAACCGGACTGAAAAGAGGTGTGTGAGTTGTTTTAGAAGTGCGCTTAATTCAGTAGTTTTATTATTTTTTAAAAATTGGCAACATTGGCTATTAGGAAAAGCTGGCGGGAAAGATTTAAAACGTGTTTAGGTGTGTCTAAGATTGATTTATATGGTAGTTTCGTCGGTTGGCTGTATTTATTGGAGCGTTACCGGAAACAGATAGCAAGTAGCTGCAGGGTGTAACTTTTCGGAACACGATCGGTTTTTGTACTTCCAAAACACGATTCGCTTTCACGGTGAAATTAAACGGTGATCAGATTTGCATTGAGTTTGTTTTCATGGTCCTTACACTGTTATTAACAGTAATAGTTTCTGAGCTGTTTGTGGGAGATTATGATCTTAGCTACGGCTGCTTTGCACCAGCTAATATTTTATTTTGTTATTGGTTTTTGCTGTGCTACATCGTTGAGAAAGTTTTAATGTTATCCCTGACAGATGGCAGTGGTATGACTGTGAATGTTGGTAGGATTTAAATACATTAAAGTCTCGATTATCCGAGGTAGTGTAGACCGAGAGGAAGACTGATAGTGTTCTGGTGAAATAAATGAAAACGTGGTCAAACATGTGATGAAAGCCATCTACTGTATTATTAAATGGAAAACATAACGTACAAATAAAAATATAAATGAAAAACGCGTATATAAGTTGAAAATGTATTTTTACCCCTTTCCTCTAAAGCCGAGAGCCAAATGGTATATATACATATTGTATATTTTCTTTTCTACTTTGAAAAATGCGAAACTCGGTTAGTCGGGGCTCTACTGTATAGTGCGGACCTCGTAATTGTGCACTTGGCCTTGAGAGATCTCACGATATTTCTGGTGTACTACCACTTCTGAAAACATGTTACATATTCAGAATTCTCTATACATCAACAGCTTCTGCATCAGATATATCTACACATATTTCAAGATTGTTATTTCATATCGAAGATAATTTATCATCTAATATCGACCACCTCATGCAAGTCAGAGTTTTGATAATCCTTATTATGTTTGTAGGAAAGTATTTATACTGACCCTCTACCTCCCGTTTCGCCTACTGCGGTCTCTCAAGGCCAAGTACACAATTACGTGGTTCACAATATACAGTAGAGTCCCGATTAACCAAGTTTCGCATAATCAAAGTAGAAAAGAAAATATACGGTAAGTTTATATACCTTTTGGCTCCCGGCTTTAGAGGAAAGGGGTAAAAATACATTTTCAATTTATATACACCTTTTTCATTTCTATTTCTATTCGTACCTTACATTTTCCATTTTACGTGAACCCTCTGACATAAGAAATAAGCTCACATTTGTAAGGTTGCATACCTGAAGTACACCTGCTCTTCATCGTGATCATTAGGAGGTCTCTAGTATGATCACAAATATGAACCTGGGTGTAGGAGGTCTCTAGTATGATCACAAATATGAACCTGGGTGTAGGAGAAAAAATAACGAAGGTCAGGTAGGAGAAAGGTATGGCTAAGGAAGGGGGATAATGGTCACCTGACACCTTAGAGTACAGGAAATTGTGGCTCTCATGTGTTGCCGCTTACCTTGGATGTTTGTAATTATCAGGATATCAGCATAGATAGCCTATTTTTTAGTGTTCAGTTATAGATATAAGGACTCTTTAAAATAATATAGATAGCCTATTTTTTAATGTTCAGTTAAATATATAAGGACTCTTTAAAATAATATAGATAGCCTTTTTTTAATGTTCAGTTATAAATATAAGGACTCTTTAAAATAATATAGATAGCCTATTTTTAATGTTCAGTTATAAATATAAGGACTCTTTAAAATAATATAGATAGCCTATTTTTAATGTTCAGTTATAGATATAAGGACTCTTTAAAATAATATAGATAGCCTATTTTTTAATGTTCAGTTATAGATATAAGGACTCTTTAAAATAATATAGATAGCCTATTTTTAATGTTCAGTTATAAATATAAGGACTCTTTAAAATAATATAGATAGCCTATTTTTGAGTGTTCGGCTATAGATATATGAACTCTTTAGGAGAATATAACATAAAGTTTATTATAAAAATGTTATTAGTCGTAAAGTGTATTAGCGTCTTTGACTTTTAGTGAAACGCTCAGAAACGCCTGCAATTCCTGAGCAGCAAACCGGTGCACACTAGTTAAATGAGTATTTACTAATACAATGTATAAGAATGTCTTCAACAGACCATGGGACAAATATAATAATGCGAGGTTGGGAAAGGAGAGAAATAAGAAGGAGACCAAGAGAAGGAGGTAGCCTATATCTGGGTCATCTCCTGAAGCATAGTGTATATATAACTGTTATCTGCCCAACTACTCAGATCTGTTGCAAATAAAATCAAAAAGACCCTTTATTAATAAGGACGGACAAAGCACATGAAGGAGGAGAAGGCTCTTTTGTGCCTTCATTAAGAACTTTTCCAAGTAACTACTAAATAACGAGCGTGAAAAGAAACCGTCAGGGATTTTATTAAAATGAACTAATATACATTTATCTATAATGCTATTTATTTTTTGTGGTCGACGAGAAAAATTATTATTGTATACTTATTGATACCACTTGGCAAAAAACACTATTTAGTGATATTTTTCAGCAGTCACGTTTTGCACTAGATCAGTGCATTGTTCGATGCTGTGAGTAACGAACAAAACTCGTGTCTTTTTGTTAGTAAAAACGTTTAATAAAATGTTTTATTTATATTTTTGGTCGTTTTTTGAATTGATTGTTGTATTTTATTTTTGATTGTGTGTATTTAGGTGTTATTTTGTTCGTGATGGATTGGATGTTGAATGCGATGTGTATTGAGGTTATGGTTACCTTGAGCTTAGTCCGTCTGAATTCATTGATTACTATAGATCTTCAATCCGTATGAAAACTCAAATTTTTGTATTGTACATCTTGAGGCTTTTTTAATATTATATAATTATTGATACCATTTGGTCCATTGATACCATTGATCCATTTTACAATGCACTGATCTAGTACGAAACGCGTCTGTTGAAAAATATTAGTAAGCAGTGGTTTTTGCCAAGTGGTATCATAAGTATATAATTAAAAAAAAAAAACATCAAGAAGCATTACCCAAAAACTGTAAGAGAAAAATAATACGCTCATCGCCTAGACGGGAGATGATGGAAGGATAAGTGTAGGGATACTTGAATCTCTCCTGGGGTTAGGGAAGAACGTTATGGCGAACGTTGACAGGACCGGAAAAGTCGATAAGCGTTTACCCGATACCTTTTAAGTTTTGCCCGAAGCTGAAACTGTTTGGTCCAAAATATACTGAAAAATGTAACACAACGACAAAAGTTTACGCTAACCCCTTGAACTAAATATCACGCCGAACGAGTCACATGGGTTTCAAATGTTGAACCGGAAGCTAAGGACAGTGGAGAATCCTGGACGTCTGTGCATAAAGACGATTTGCCATGGTACTTTACGTCAGTATGGAAACTTGGATTGACGGGTATCTCCAATCGGTAGTTTACATTGACGGCCGATCGCAGACAGGTGGACGTTCCGGAACTCATTGAAAACATTAAAACATATTTTAGATGATACGCCGTACATTTATCAATATTTTGCACAGTTTGTATGTATTAGTGCTCGTGCTTGTGTACATTTGTTGTACATTTTTCAATAATCTTCTTGGATTTTTTCAAGCCGACTTTCGTAATTGTGTTCATTCCATTGTATAACGTAGCCATTCCACTAAACTTGTGTACATTTGTTGTACATTTTTCAATAATCTTCTTGGATTTTTTCAAGCCGACTTTCGTAATTGTGTTCATTCCATTGTATAACGTAGCCATTCCACTAAACTTGTGTACATTTGTTGTACATTTTTCAATAATCTTCTTGGATTTTTTCAAGCCGACTTTCGCAACTGTGTTCATTCCATTGTATAACGTAGCCATTCCACTAAACTTGTGTACATTTGTTGTACATTTTTCAATAATCTTCTTGGATTTTTTCAAGCCGACTTTCGCAACTGTGTTCATTCCATTGTATAACGTAGCCATTCCACTAAACTTGTGTACATTTGTTGTACAATTTTCAATAATCTTCTTGGATTTTTTCAAGCCGACTTTCGTAATTGTGTTCATTCCATTGTATAACGTAGCCATTCCACCAAACTTGAGAATACAATGGCCGTTCTTCCAAAAAACGACTCCTAAAAACTCAAATAAGATTTTTGTTAAATTTACAATTAATGTGTGTGATAAGTAAAGTCAAGAAAACAGTGTCAGGCCTACTAAACAAATAGTATATCATATCGGTATATGTTTTTTTTTGTTATATATATATATATATATATATATATATATATATATATATATATATATATATATATAAGAAGGGTGTGAGGTAATAGAAGGAATTGAAAAAAATAACTTTTTTAACGGTAGTCTGCTCTAAGATTTCTGCAAACATCATTACAAGGATTATCAATAGCCAGTTATCATTCGCTGCGCATAACAGGCTCCTGACAATGCTGGTTGGGGAAGAGCTTAAAAGTGTACAGTTAAAAGATATATTTGTTTGAAATGTTTATAGTAATATATATACATGAATTCGTTCATTATACTATATATAGAATATAAGAATACGTCCATATATATATATATATATATATATATATATATATAAAGAGAGAGAGAGAGCACAAGCAATTCTACACCTTATGGAATTTACTTGTTTTAACTAGTATTTCTTTTCGCCTCTGTCTCCCAGTTTCTGTGTCTTTTCCCTCTTCTTCTTATAGTTTCTTCCAATTTATCCTCCACGATCTTCGGGCTGTACATCTTCTTCATTTTGTTGGATATTGGATTCCATTTGCTACCTTTCTTATACCATTCTTCTTTTGTCTCTCGTGATTTGGCCATACCATAATAGTGTCTGGTTTTTATGAAATTCATTATTTCTCTGTTTATTGATTGTTTTTTATTTCTATATTTGGTATTATATTTGCTTCAGATAAAATCCTCAAGATAGTATCCAGAACACGTTTTCTTTGGCGAGTATTTTTCTTCGTTTTCTTGCTGTTTTTTTTTTTTTAAATCAACGGTAAAATCGATTGTTTAAAAGTTATACGTTTTAAGGATTTCAGGGAGATCGTCTTACTATGAACGCTGCCAAAGAAGGGATTATGGTAAAATTTAATATTGTATGCCAACATTATGTTAGATTAACAAACTGTCAAATCGTACGAGTATAAACACATAATCGGTTTTCCCCAATGAACAGTTTTGTTAAAATATTACCGTCTCTAGAGGCGTACGCAAAGCCAAGTAGGAGTACAGCTCTGAAGATAGTACATAGTTAGTGAAACGCTCATTAACAAATATAGTGCTAATTTATTTTGCTAGCTTAACCCTCATTTTATAATAGGTATTTCCACAGATAAATTTGATTTATTAAGCAACCCGAACGTTTATTTTTTAAATTAAGTAATAAATTGACTTTTACGTTATAATTAAGCAAATCTGCAAATAATGCCGCGACGTAAAAAAATATCGTGAACTCTGTCACAGTGTCTGCGACCACTGTTAATTTATTAGTCAACCGTAAAAAAAAGAACTACATAAAGAGTAAAATTTGGAAGTCAAATAAAGAATAGTAACTAATTATATTGAAGAACTTGAGAAATGTGATTTTTCAACCGATCTGTGGATATCATTGGTGGTTCTTTTGTTCGATAATTGTGGAGATTTTATAACTTTCCCAAATTTTAAGGTAAAACCGATATCCTAATGCAAAACGAAAATTACGTTAAATTTTAAGGAAGTCTGTTGTTTTGTGTGTTCCCCAAAATAGGTCGAGTAAGACGACATAACGAATTAATTATATATTGCTTGTTTTGAGTTTTATTTAATTTCTGCTCTTAATCGAAAGAAGGAAATTGAAAAATTCCAAATGAAATTATTAACGAGAGATTCAGGTTATGCTGACAATAAAAATGATAAATCGACTGTGACGATTGTTCGTCACGGAGCGTTGCTTATTTGGAATATGACTACTGTGCATTTGTATTACATTAGCTCCATTGTTAGGCTCAAGATCGGCTCAAGGTCATTGTTCTATAGGGCTTTTGTCTTTGCAGTTAGATATCTTAATTTTGAATATATGTTGGTGTATACACTTACAAGTCTTGAAATGAAAGAAAAAAGACAGTTGATGTGTAAGAAACTGTGCAAGGTTAGAATTTATGTATTCAGTTCTTCGTAAAAAAATTCGTATTGCTAGATGGAACAATCTATTTAAAATTTGCGTAAAACTAGATGGCACGAGGTAAATAGCCGAGGTATCGTCCCTTAACACCCTTAAATCTTTTCGAAGATCATAACATTGGTGTATCTTGGTCAACTCATTACACCCAAGCAGAATTAGCTTGACTGAGAGGATACTTCCACAAAACTGACATCGTGGTGGATCCTCGTGTCACATCAACCATCCATGCGTTAACAAAGAGTGACCGATGCGATACGAGTAACCACCATTTCCTCTTTACGATTCGAAAGAATTGATGACCTCCATGGACAGACGGTATTCTTGATTTCCCTCAGCTTGTTTTCATTCATAGATTGCCATTCTTTCCAGGCAAGGAATAGTTCATACTTTGCTGTGTTAAAAAAATTAAAATATTATAAATATCGGTAAAAGATTCTAAAGTATGGCGCCTCCTTCAACACATAGATATGACTTATAACTGAAAAGAAACCATATTAAAAAGGGGAATATTTACAGAGATTCAGAATTGGTTTCATTGCTCCTTGTTTTCTGTAAAATTGCCTACAACGCTCCGTGTTTTGTTTTAGGTCTGCAGTGTATCAATAGGTGTTTTCCATTTTTACCATTATGTTTTACTAAATTCTATCTTGTTTTCTAAACAAGGACGTTTTTAAAAAGCATGTTTAAAAATTATTCAAATATTATTTTACCATAGCATTAACACACCGTTACTGCAAATTCAGAAAGTAGAAATTCGGACGCGTACAAACAGTAACAAGTAGTTTAAATCCCATTCCTGAAAGTAGTTCCGACTCGCAACTTTCTGGTTAACCGCAAAAATCCTGTCCAAAACGCTGACTTGATTACACGCGATTGCTTTAATTTTAGGTTGTCGAGTTTTGCCGCGGACCGCTTTTGTTTTATAATGTACGACCTGATTCTTGCGACTGATTCTTGCGACCTGTACATGCGCGGGGAAAATGTCTGTGGATGCGTATTGGAGGAGTTCCTGTTCCGTTCCGGTGGAAGGGAAAAGTGTTCCTGTGCCAAATATTGTTCCTTCGTACGCTTTTACTTGAATCCTGCTGAATGCCCGTCGGCAGGCAGTGGATTTCGTTCAGCTAAAGTTTAAAAATTAGAGTATGGATGCGAATTTATAATTTAGGCCTACTAGTAACTTGTCAAGAAATTGAAATAAAATTTTGATTATTTCAGTGTTTATTATAAATTTTATTATAGTGTTCAAAATCTAATTTATCTGTACCGTAGATGTACGAGTATATCGTAATCGATTTCAATTTTACTTCACAATTTATCTGTACTTTAACAATTGAACTAAAAATTTGCATTTAAGCTAAAATTTCTTAACTGAGCAGAAATTGTGCTTAGTTATACATCCTCGAATACAATATATAAATCAGTCACAACAATAATATACTAAAAAGAGAAAAATATAAAACTTTTTAAAAGTCTAGTTTTACTTTGAAAATGATTTAAAATAAATAAAATCATGTTTTTTGTATTTAATATAAAATTTTATTTTAAAAATAAAAGTGCGGGGTGTCCTTATTATATTTAACAGGGACGAGATGTAAGCACTTCAAATCTTAAATTCTAGTGACAAAAAAAACTACCCTCATTAGTAATACGTTTCCCAACACTTGGCGCTTTAAGTTTAGTTACAAGAGATACAAAGGGTCTCGGGTATTAGAGAAATATTATTTGTACATCATTTCGAAATAAAAGCGTGATAGTTGTTATTTATTGTTATTATAAACATCTATTTAAATAAGTGACTACTCAGAGCTCGCTTTAGTATTTGTAAATAGAGTTTAATTGTGTTGTGTTACCATTTATAATCATTGAAGCCAAAAATCTTACTCCTGTCCACGAAATCCATCATTTCTCCACATTATCTACTTCAGATGTCCTTTATTATTTATTTAAATCCTGCCCATTCCTCCTCTTTCCTAACTTTTAATTAAAGTGTAACAGATAAATTTGTCTCCTGCATTCCGAGGCAAAGTAGGTCTCCTTCAGGGATGTAAAGTCCGTACACGAGTTATGTTTCCCCTTCTCAATTACCTTGTAAGTTCGACCCGGAAATTTAATCCGGGTCAAGATTGAATTCCAGTCTTCAACCACCACTTCATATATTACTTCTTATTCTTTATCATAATGTCCACCCTTTATTTTGGATAATATATTCGGTTTTTGGTAGATATTTAATAAAACTGGTAAAATCTTAATATCATTTGTTTACATCTTCAACTTGAGTTTTAGTTTGTTTAATTATTACGGCCGTTTCAGGATGGTTTCTCACCGTCAAATCAGACTGTAACTTAGTTTTGGGATATGTCTTTGCTAAACAAAGAAAGCAATTGCTATAAAAGTGTAAAACTCCTATTAGAGCGTTACTGTAGAACATCAGTAGTGAGACAAGAGACGTTCTATAAGCAAATTACAAAATAACCGCTAAAATTCGCCTTTATACAAAATTTATCTCTTTTGAAAGGCGGAAGAGAGGTGACAAATTATAAAATAAGACAAACAGAATTTGTGTGCTTACTTTATTTAAATACTGCATTAAAAAAATATAAATTCTAAAGAGAAAAAAAATGAAAATTATTTTTATGTTAAATTGCCAAATAAAATACTAAACATTACCAATGTCATATGATAATCTTATTAAAGCAACCATACGAGCTGTACTAAAGTCTTCCCAAATGTTTTCATTTAGTGTAGTATGTTTCGATTTATAACACTGCGGTTTAGTATTTTAGTTTGTGATTTTATTTTATTTTTTGTTTATATATTGTGTTAATAGTTGAGATAATGGGTTTCGGTCTCCACTATAAGGTTATAACATAATATACAAATGTGAGGCATAATACCTAAATAGTAAGAGAAAACTAAATAACGTATTTTTGGCGGTGTGGCTCTGTGGAACGAATGCTTCGTGGCGAACTGTCAATGCGCCTCGATAGAGGATAGTTTTCTGTAAGAGCAAGTGTCGCAATTTCTCGTTTTTCTAATCAAATGATTCGAGGTGAAATGTATACTGTTACAAAAATGTTTTTTTATAAACTATTTACAAAATAATTAGAAGAAATCTTTTCCTCTCTATGCTTCTTATAACATCTATTTTTTGTCCAAATCGAGTATAAAATTTATTTAAATACATAAACTCCATGCAGATCTCTATTTAATAACGATTTGAGGGAACTATGATGTAATTTTTGTGTATTTAAAATAAATAAAACCTCCTAACCACAAAAATCTTCTGTTCAAATAATTATGTACATTAGATTGCAAACCAAAATCATCTTCAGAGGAAATTATTGCATGAATAACTCAATTAATAATTTCCTATGAAGATGATTACTTTGCAGTCGAAATTTACAAAAGGGTTTAGATAAAACGTTTTTCTGGTAAAGAGATTTTATTAACTTGACATAATATCTCTCTGTTTATTTATATTTCGTTTGATGTCACGCTGTATATATAATATTGTCTTAACAATTTGCTTTTATTGTGTTTAGGCTCCATGGCACAATGATCGAAGCTTTTCATCAATTTACCATTATTGATATTACCACTAGTTTACGAGTGGTATGTAGGACGTTTGAAGTATCACAGCTGATTATATATATATATATATATATATATATATATATATATATATATATATATATATATATATATTCTCTTTTTCAATTCCTTCTATTTGTTCATACTCTCCTTTTATATAGACTACATCTTGTTCAAATTTTCAATATTTAATAAAATCCTTTTATTCCTTCAGTAAAGTTCAAATACACTTTTTAAAACTTGTATTTTACGACACTTGATGTTAATATGGGTTGTTCAAATTTATCATTAATTAAATTTAATAATGAACTAATTTTAGTTTTACATGGGAGAAAAACGTTTCGCGAAGAGGCAAGGTATGCAATATAGTTATTTCGTCCCATTTCGCTTAAAATAAGTGATAACATGATATCTTAAAGCTGATTTTATGTTACAGGTTATATGTTAGAACAGCAGTTTTAATACATAGGTTATGTTACTTTACTTGTATAACCTTTACTTCAATTCATCGTGGTTTAGAGTATTAGTTTGTAATTTTTATTTATTTGTAGCTCTATTTTGTTGAAGTGATAACATGATTTCATTAAACAGCTGATTTAATGCTATAGTTTATGCGGTAGAACACCAGTTTTAACGCTTAGGTTATGTTAATTTACTATAACTTTTACTTCACTTCATTTTAGAATATTATTTTGTGATTTTATTTTATTTGTAGTAGTGTTTTTTTTGTAGGAAGTAATAACATGATTTCATTAAACAGCTGATTTTATGTTATATTTTATGTGATGGAACAGCTGTTTCAACGCATAGGTTGTGTTACTTTGCTTATATTAATTGTAATTATTTTAATAAAAAGTAACTAAAATAAAATGTTTCTTTGTTGACTAAGTAGGAATTGGCTTTAAAATTTTTTTGTTTATATTACGTGTTCAAGATATTTTTATATTCTACTGACGAATGTTTATACTTTTCTCAACCCAACCACGTTTTAAGGTAAAGTGTTTCATTTCTTACGTATTCCTTCAGTCAATAAAGCAAAACAAATATAATATTATTTTATTTTTCACCTTGACACCTATATATATATATATATATATATATATATATATATATATATATATATATATATATATATACATATGTCCAAGTATGAAATATAAATATAAATTCTGTTTGAACACGTAAATGAAATTTAATAAAAGTGAAGTCGTACTTAATGAAAGTTTCCATCGCATGTACACGCGACATTTGCGGGCCGGGGTTTCTCTCACTGACTGGGCAATTTGTCTCCTAAACTACGGAGCAGCATAACAAAGAAAGTAAGAAAACATTGTGGTCATGTAAACAAGCGAAGCGATTCAAGGGCACTCGTCACTTTCCCCATTCTGTTTCCGGCCTGATAGTCGAGCGGTTCGGCAATTAAAAACGCTTCAGTTGGCCCGGGCTTACTTTAATTAAAATATTACGTCACAAGGTTACTTTCTTGTTACGGCTGAATTATACGCGGACGTAGTGGCGTTCAAAGCTACTGTGCTACGGCTTGGGTTAGCCCACAGGAAGTAGTCTCTTCGGAGATAACGGTTTGGAGATGGAGAGAATATTTGAAATTTGGATACTTAGTCTATGTGTCGAATTGCAAACAAACATTCATCTAAAACTGAAAATGTGATGATTTTTCTATTATACTACTGTTATTTCCATTTAAAAAAATCATTGTAATATAAAAAATAAGTTTTGAGAGTGATATACTTCAGGTGTAGCTTACTGTGTAATCATCTCAACTCTAAATCTATTTAGTCGATAAAAGTTTTGTATTTAATCTCAACCTAATGCAAGTAATATTAAAATAGAATCAATTCCTACTGAGGTCAACAAAAACAAGTTTTATTTTAGTTACTTTTTATTTTATAATTACAATTAATATATATAAATATATACATATGGTAGAGTCACAAAAAAAAACGCTTCCTTTTTTTTCGTTTCTAATTTATGAAGCTGATGGAGGTTTATAATTTCCCATTCTATCCATCTCTTATAATGCTTCATTATTGCAAGGAACCTATCTCTTATAATTTCTTATAGATCTTTAAGTAATAGATTTATAGTAATGGGAAAATAGGCTCAGTCCCAAAGTGCTGGATTTCAAACATGTAGTCATTCAGTTCGAATCCGACCGAGACACATCAATTAAAAAAAAAATAATTAATTAAAAACTATATGGAAACCCTTTATTAACACCTATTGTCATTCACTGAAGCGGAAAAATGTATTTGAACTTTGGATGGATAAAAATGTATTTTATTAACGATTGAAAGTTTGTACAGTTAATAGAAGGAATTGAAAAAATACACATAAAAAGTATATGTAATATAACACAATTTTTTTGAATAAAAATTGAAAAAAATATTGTATTAAGACACAACACTTTGACAAATGTCATTAAACCTATTAAATTGGATTTTATTAAATTTTAATGTTTTTATTCGCTACAGTATGTTTGTTTTTAACAGCGTTTTCATAAACTTGGATGTTAAATCAGCACCGCCTTATAAATTACTTCGTCAACTAACCAAAGTACATTTAAGCATATGAAGAACTAGAGTCATTATATCAGTTTTATTGTTGGTTCCTTGGAATTTAAGTTATGTTGACTAAAATACTCACCTTCCCCTTTGGGTCCGTGGACAGTTCCGTGGTGTGCAGGTCGTCGGAGTTGAGACTGGCTGAGCACGGCTCACGAACACGAGACGGACATGCGCACAAGGGCTGCGTGTAGTTTAGTCTCACGTACACTGCGTTGCAAACCTGTAACAAGCAACATTTTTACTTGTATTACAACATTTATTCACAATTAGAAAATATATTTTCTAATATGGGACAGTTCGTAATTTTTAAGAAATTAAATTTGTTATTAATGGAAAAAGCGATTGTGGGAATGTGTGTTTTGACGCACTTGAGTGTATGGGACTACACACCAATAAATGTAAATTTATATAATCTATGTGTGAGAATATAGCGACGACAGATTTACATGGAGCCTGATCTCCGTGTGCCCGTTACATTTTACCTTACAATTTTACAAAACGGCTTAAAATGATCTGGACTAAAGGACGTTTACGACTTGGAAAATATAGGCCACGTTTGTTACGTTTACTATAATGTTTTTAAAGTTTTTATGTTTTTAAAAGCAAAGTTCAATGTCAAACTATTATTGTGTAGAATAGCGGTCGCAATGTGTAGCTTTCCTATTGCGATAGGGACGTATAGAATGGTTGTATAAATCACATTAGGGATGTAGGACGGTATACTGTATCACATTATAGGTTCAGGAAACATATTTCCATCGCATTAGGGATGCACGAGAAATGTATCAGTTACATTTAGAATGTATTCATCACATTATAGATGTGAGATAGTTTTATGTATTAGGCCTACATTAGGAATGTAGGAAGGTTGACTGTTACATTATACGTGCTGACCGAAAAATACCGGACGATTTAAAATTAACATTACTCATTTAATATGTTGTTAATTAGAACTTATATTACATTAAAATATTTATCCACATTTGCCTAACAGACCTATTTCGACCAGGAGACTTCTTTTTTTTAGAATACTTCCCGTTTTTCTCAAGTTGTTAACCCACCCGAGAATCGTATTCCGGCTGGGAACGATATCATGGCGTTCAAGTTGAAAATGAAGCCGATAGGTAGTTGTGAAAGACTCACTTTTTCGCACATACCCATCGTAAGCAAACATAGGGTGTTGCACCGTCGTCTGGTAGCAAGAATTATGAAATGGCATCATATGGAGAGGTCTGCGATCGAAGTCCTCCAAATAAAGACAGCAGCGCGTGTACTAGCCATATTAAAAACGTCCAGTCATTTCGATCACCTAGTACATTTCAGATAGGTGTATGTATTTCATTAGGGATGTAGGATGGTTGACTGATACATTGTAGATGTGGGGGGGGGGTTATTTATTCAATAGAAATGTATAAATCACATTAGGGGAGTAGAACTGTTGACTGTTGCATTTTAGTTGTAGGGGGGTTTTATCTATTACATTAGGGATGTAGGATGGTTGACTGATACATTGTAGATGTGGGGGGGGGTTATTTATTCAATAGAAATGTATAAATCACATTAGGGGAGTAGAACTGTTGACTGTTGCATTTTAGTTGTAGGGGGGTTTTATCTATTACATTAGGGATGTAGGATGGTTGACTGATACATTGTAGATGTGGGGGGGGGGGGGTTATTTATTCAATAGAAATGTATAAATCACATTAGGGGAGTAGAACTGTTGACTGTTGCATTTTAGTTGTAGGAGGGTTTTATCTATTACATTAGGGATATAGGATGGTTGACTCTGATACATTGTAGATGTGGGGGGGGGTTATTTATTCAATAGAAATGTATAAATCACGTTAGGGATGTAGAACGGTTGACTCTGTTACATTAGAAAATCAGAAACTATTTATCCATAGCATTGTTGATCTATGCGGCCCTAAAGTTATCATCATGTGTGACTGTAACATGATATTATTTTTTGTATTTTATTATTAATATCAGATATTTTAAAGTTTTAACTGATGGTTGTAGGAATGTAAATTCTGTATTACAGTAAGGTAGGACGTATCAAGTTATAGCCTATTGGATCACAAAAACACCTACGGCAACATTTTCGAATAAAATAAAGACAAGCTTGTATAATGTTAAACAGAGTTTAGATACTATGTATTGTGTGTTTTTGGAAATTTATGTTTCGCTAACGTTGTATTATATAATTTAAAATTTAAGTTTAGAATTTAAAATAAAAAAAATAACATTAACTTGATCTTATGATTGTTATTTATATATATTTTTCATATCTTATATTTATATAAAATCACCTCATTGCCACGTCGTGAGGTTTTATGATAGTACGCAGCAACATGTGTTGATGAAATTAAGCAAACGTTGCGGTATGTGTGAGGTTAATGGTTTGCTCCAAATAGTGAACCACGCGATACTGTGGTTAGGCCTGGAGCGAGACTGTTTGGTAAAGCGATTAACCGAGAAATCAAGGACGTTCCCCATCAGTGGGCAAGGCATTCCCGAGAAGAAGATGCGTAAAAGTAAAAATGCCGTAAGGTCGAATCGAAAGCGTTTATCGGCTGGCTGGTCAAATGGCGCAGTGGGACATCCGCGTAGATTGGGCGCCGATGACTAGATCGATCCGAACAGATTACCAGCTGGTGTCTTTCGCCGGTTTTATTATAACTCTGTGTAGATAAAAAGGTTGGGCAATGAAGCCAGTAAGAAAGACGACGTCTGAATGGGCTGGGTTATCGCAGTCAGTAATGTCACGGACAATGCACAACAGATACACCAGGTTTTAAATAAATGATTTTCCTTTTCATTTTTAAAACTGATTTTGGTTATTATTTCAAATGAAATTTGTAATGTTGATTGATAGGAAATGAAGAATAGGGGGAAGCTTAGATTCTTTGTACTGTAAACAGTACATTTTTCCATCTAGAGGATTCACCTTCTTACACAACTATTTATTTTCCAGTTCAGTCCAATTCAGTTCACTCAAAGTTTATTCTGTTTTTTATTCAACTACGGGGAATTTTCTCACATTTTGTGTGTGTAAATTCTTGTGTTTCATTATTCTTCATGGTCACAAATTTGTAATTAAAATTTTTTTAAATGTTCTTGGTGTTAATTTCTTATGGTTGCAGTTCTTTGTGTTGTAAATCGTATCTCACAGTAAATTCATCACTAATTATTTGAAATAATTTACTGTGGTTAAATAGCAATAAATAATTCTCTAACATAGTAACAAATATGTTTACTCTAACCTAGGACAGAACAAAAATAAAAATATTTGTGGTTTGATGTTTTTGAGTGTTATTTAATAAATTATTGGTGTTTAAATTGTTTTTTTATGTTCACAATATAATGTCTTACATTTTTAAACATTGTTCGTGGAGTAAATTCTTGATATTTACTTAGTTTCCACTGTTCATAGTTTAATGTTGTGTCTCTTATCACATTGTTCTTTTAGTAAATTCTTGTTCACATTGCTCTTGACGTTCACAATCTCATGATGTTAATTGTCTTACTTTGTTTTTTGTGTACATGCTTGTTATTTTAATTCTTCTTAATATAAAGTAGAGTGTTTTAATGTAAATTTTCTCCCGTTGCTGTAAGTTCTTGATGTTCACATAGTTCTCCATTCCCACAGTGTCATGATGTAAATTTTCTTTCAATGTTCTTAGTTGTTCCTCTCTTCTTTCTCACAACGTTTTTTATTTCATTTAATACTGTACTACGTAATATTTTAAAATAACTTTGTCCAAAATAACAGTGTTAAAAACGTTAAACTTCCAATGTTTGAAACACGTTAATGGTTCTTACATAAGTACATAAGATTGCCTAGTCTTACGTTTGTTTTATTATTTGGTTGTATTTCGTAGTTTTTGAGAATACTTTCCATGGTCTTCGACTCCAATAAAGTACCTGGAAAACCTACTGGGAAATGCATCAGTTCATAGGAGAACATGTTTAGCATGATATGGCACTAGGTGCACAGATTTATTGTACTTGGTCTGTCCATTTGAATTTTGCATCCATAGCCATTGTAGAATATTTTTTTATTATTCACGTATTTATTTCACAATTGCGTTAATTTCCGTTGTTTGAGTGGTTAATTTTTTTTGTTCGTGAAGTTGGATTTAATATTTTGATTCTATGTATATTTAAACCCCCACGTTTTATACTTTCAACGCCGCGCTGTACCATTTTGTACAGAGATCCGCACAATACACAGTATAATTTCTATGAGTAGGGCTATATTATCTTCTAAAATACATCTGGTATATTATAATACATACCAGTGTATTTCAACCGGTGGGTCGCGACCCACTTAGGGTTTGCGAATCCTTTATAAAGGGGACGTCAGTCGCAGTTACTTTCAAAATAAAATTACTCTAGTTCAAAATAACTTTTTTCATCATTTAATTCAGTTGGGTAATTAAAGAAATTTGAGTGTAATTAAAGGTTACTTTCACCAATCGTTAATGTGATGGTTGCGTCTGATTCTTGTTGGCCAATATTTCCCATCGTGGATCCGTTCTTGATACTAACAGAATTATATAATTTTCTCAATTTAGGCGATTCCTTTGGTTACCTTTTATTTGAGCCATTGACGTAAATGTAGGAAATGGAAAATAGAATCAATTGTTTCAAACCTTCTGTAGTTAATTGTAGATAGGCCTACTTTGTTTTTCTGTTTAACCAAAATGTATTCAAAGTGACAGAGTTGAATTCCAAGTGTAACATTGCATCAGCAGATAATTCCAACAATTTCCTTTTAGATTGGTTTAAATAAGTATATTTTCTAAGTTGTGTCTCTCAAGCGTGCATTCCTTCAACACGACGGAAAAGGGCGAATCCCTTACTTGCCCAACTAGCCTCGATATCTGTGCGGCCCGTTTGTTCAAGCACTAGTCACGGCCTCTGTAGTTGAGCCAGCGACGCTTGTTAATGGCGTTTTATTGGTGTAATAAAACCGCACTTTGGGAGTCGAGTTTACACAGGAATGCCAGAGTACAGTTTTGACACAGTTCTTGTGGCCTAACTGAGTGTTTGTTTTTCCGTTTCAAAATATTCCTCGTCCTGGAAGCTCGCTTAAGCAGTAACGTAATAAAATTAACAGAATATAATTTCCGTACATTTACAACTCCTCTCTCTCACCTTCACTAAACTCACTGGCGCTATTGACACTTGAGTGTTAATTGTTACTGTTCAAACACAAATTGTAGTTATTTTTAGTTTCTTAGCCTTTTGTATGCAACCTTCATGAAGACTGAGTAAATAATGAGATCTGTAAGTCATATTAAATGAAAATGGGGGTTAGTGTACACTAAATTTAACCATATACAGCTTACTCTTGCGAATCGTCTGTAACAACCCTTAAAATTTTTATTAGGCCTACTATGTATTTGCCAGTCAGAATTCTACCCTTTTTTTTGCTATTCAAATTTTCTTATAAATGTCAATATTTCTTTGTTACCCATAACATTAATTTTCTCATTCTCTGCCAGTCGCCTTAAGCTTGATTCGTGTTTTTTTCTTCGTCTCCTTTCAGTCTCTCATTTATCTGAATGTTAACAGTATTGCTAATGCCGTCGCCTTCATATACAAAATGGGGACAAATTTTAAAAAGAGCTATATTTCAATATTCTTATTCCAAACTACGAAAATATATGTGTTCACCATATTCCGCAACGATCTAGTTTATAGACCGCGTCTAGTTTATAATTTTATTGTGATAAGTTGTCTAGAAAGTATTTAGGCCTATATGGTAATAGGGCCCTCTGATGACGATTGCATGGTCACCGAAATGTGCATAAGGGTTTAATCGTGGTAATTTCATGTATCGGTTATTTTTGAATAATCGTTGTGGTATCAGTGTTGTTGTCAATAGTTTTATTTAAAAATATTACAAGAACAAAATAGAAAAAATATTTTAATTCGTTTTGCGTATATTGTGTTCTCTTCGTTTATTATTAAAAAAAAAATATATTTTTATCATCGCTTTCCAGAACGTAGTCATATTTTAGTTACGCCGTGGTAACTACATTAATACAATTAATAAAAAAATTGGGGATTCACGGTACATGAATATGTGTCTTAGGAATTCGACCCTGTCCACCCATCCACCAGCCCAAAGACGTTTTTGTATCCATATTGTAACCCTACCCGTAATTAAATATCTTACCAAAATATCTATTTGTCTCTTCAGGCATACATTTTTTAATAGTTTGTTTTAAGAAACGTTTGTTCAGTGAAACATACATAGACTATCTTTATGAAATGATTCATCGTACAAATATATACACACACTGAATGTTCCTTAATCTAAATATAAACTATTATAGTAATGATTGAAAGGCCATTGTATTGCTTTAAATACATTGAAATAGTGTAATATTAAAGTAAAAGCAATGCTTTATTGATAGAGTAGATATTGTAAGCCTAAATATTCAGTGCTATTATAAATCTTACCAATTGCTTTTAGAACTACTAGTAGCAAAACATTTTCGTAAGCAACATTTTTCTAACTCACTGTATTTATTAGAATGTAGAATGTTTTTAGCACGACTAGTAGCAGAACAGTTTCGTAAGCAACATTTTTCTAACTCACTGTATTTATTAGAATGTACAATGTTTTTAGCTCGACTAGTAGCAGAACATTTTTTTAGCGACATTGTTCCAACTCATTGCGTTTATTAAAATGTACAATGTTTTTAGCACGGCTAGTAACAGAAAATTTTCTCATGTAACATTATTTCATCTCGCTACAACTTATTGTTGTAGAATGTATAATGTTTTTACCACAACTGGTAGCAAAAAAGTTCTGTAATACATTTTTTCAACTCGCTGTGATTATTGGAAAGTACTATGTGTTTTGCACTGTTAGTAGGGAATATTTCTGTAAGTAATGCATTGAGACTTATCTTGCCGAGATTATTGAAAGTAATTTTTGGATGTGTTTAAACAGAACGATTCTAAAAAGAATATACAGTGAAAACAAACTGTAATTCCTTTAATGCATGTTTATTGAACGTTTAGTAGAAACGCGTCGGAAAATTACGGTCCTCTACACACAAATGAACTAGCAGTATATAATCTGTAGCCGCCTAGTGGCTTTTAATATGTAGTCAGATTGCATATTTAACGCCTTGTAGTATTTACTTGGTTGAAGCATGGCGGAAATTCTACTCCAAAAAAATATGAAGACTATTTTATGGACAAGTAGTGTCAGTCGGTTAATTAAAGTATGTTAAATTTTATTTGTCAGATTATGCTCACACGTTTTCTTACGCAGGCTAAATTCTTTAATTTGTTTAAAGATCTGGATCTAGTAGCAATCTTTTTACTGGAATAATTTGCAAACTTATAATTACTGCACTTCTGCAAATATTTGTTTGGTTTTTGATAGCTTTAAACTTCTTTGTACTAAAGACGAATTATAACAAATTTGTAACATTGCTCTCAACATTTATTTATCATGTTTCTGTAGTCCTTTGACTTTTTTATACATTGGTAACTGGTGAGTACAGTTGAACACGTATTAAAAAAAAATTAACATATGTTTTTGTTGATGTTTTATCGAAATTCTAATTTCATTACACGTTTCTTTTAGAATCCTGGATTTTCCAGAAACGTTTTCTCCTTTGGAGTAGACACGTTTCCTACCTACGAGAACTATCTTTATACTACGGTATATTATAATATGAACTACACTTACAGTTATTAAATGTAATATAGTGGACAGATCTGATACATTTAGGCGATTGGAAAGTGTTAACGGAAGATAGGGTGACATTAGCAGTTAAAGCAAATGGACACTGTACTCAGCATATTTGATTTAAACTTCAATCAGTGTGTTCACACAGTTTTCTTTCTGCCACATAAAGACAGTTTATAGTTAGTGTTTAGTGTGTACATTATAAATATATATTTCTTAATATACTCATCTTCACTTCCGTTTAGAATATTTGTATACATTTGAGTAAAGTTTTCTCCCTTTTCCAACATTAAAATATATATATTTTTGACGCGTTTCGGAATAACTTCATTATCAAAACTTTAATAGTACTCCAAGTTTCTATGTACTAATAAAGTTTTGAGAATGGACATACTCCGAAACGTAACAACAAAGAAAAATATTTTAATGTTAGAAAAAGCAAAAAATATAGTCAAATGTACATTATAAATATAAATTGCCTTTCCGCCGGAACGGAAATTCAGTTTTCGTTAATATTTTCAGGTGCAAGTAATCCCCTGAAGTACGACAGACCAAGTATAAAACATGCCCTTACCTGTTGTACAGCGCATTCTGGTAACAAGTAGATATGTTGGTTGTGAGGGTAGTAATGGTACTTGGTAGGCTTCGATCCACTTCCCGTTGATCCTGGGAGTCTTAGAGTCTCCTAGATAACAAACAAAAACATCTTTCAGGGAGGATATTTAAAATTAAATTATAAAAAGAAATTGTTAACTATTGATCACGTCAGAATATTTCATGCTTTGAAGGTTTACAGTGACTTTTAGCAGATCTCTTTGCTATCTCTGAAGATTATTTAGTATCTTAAAGAACTGTGAAATGTTTAATTAATGGAACACAATAAACTCCCAGTGACAATAATAAAATTAATAAATTAATTATAAAGCACCACCTTAATGCACATTTCAGTTCCTAATTATTCATAATCAAAGTGACTGTTTCTTTAATTTATTCCTGAAGACGTATTCATAACTTTGGAGAACTGATACTTGTAGTTCCTGTTATTTTGTAGTGTTGGAATTCTAGAGGGATGCGATTTATTCCGAAATGTTGCTTCATATTTTATTGCAGGATATAGATGTAAAATATTTCATTTTAAAAAAGGTATAGGCTACCTAGAACTTCGGACAAATATGTTATTTCTATTGTTCAATCACCCTGTCTATTGAAATATTAATAAGAGAGTCAACTAATTCTAACCCAACCTAATCTATCTAACCTTACTTAACTAACCTAACTTAAATTAATTCAACGTAACCAACCAAACCTAACCTCAATTCACTTAACCTCCTAATAAATATTATGGTTAAACAAATTTGACCACGAAAGCCTTCTTTCACCAGAATTAACTGCATCGGGGTCTCATTATCTCCGTGTTTCATGGAAAGGTGTCCTAATTTTAAGAGGAAAGAATAATTCACTTCCGCTTTTTACATGACTTTCGTAACAATAGCATACACGTCTCTGAGTGTAAATCAACTTTCATTACCTGTGTAAACTGTGTTTGTAGGTTCGTCGCCGAATAAAGCCGAACTTTACCGAATTACGCGATCGTTTCGTCCGAAATTCTGTAACGTACGATTTGTTACGATAACTTTTGCTTCTTTTCTTCGCGTCAGTTTAATGTTTATTTTGTACACGTCAGATAACCTTAATGGCTTTAAACCTGGAATGTCTTAAAACCCATTTATAGGAATGGAGACTGAATTTAAGCAAAAAAAGATTTATTTATTAGTATAGTTAGCTCTATTAAAAATATTTTTAATCCTGTATGATTGTTTGGGTAGCGGTTTATAGTGTTTAGTTTTAAAAAAATGAAAGAGTTCAATCTCATTCAAGTTCAATATATATATATATATATATATATATATATATATATATATATATATATATATTTGTAGTTATGCAACACTATTTTCTTGTATACATTTATCACTTTCACTTATGTACTTAAACAAGAATCTTACTTGGTATTTATGCGAGCTAACTTTCAATGGCTGGCCGTGCCGTGCCAACCATTGAAAGTTAGCTCGTATAAATACCAAGTAAGATTCTTGTTTAAGTACATAAGTGAAAGTGGTATATATATATATATATATATATCCTATAAAATATTCACTATCATTTTACATTCTTCAATTTAGCAAAAAAAATGTGTTTTATAAAAATATAATATTTGTGTTTCTTTATGTTATAGGTAGGTGAAGTTTACTGATTTTAACAATTTCCATGGGGTGAGTTTAAATAATTTAAAAATTACTAAAACCTAAAGCATTTTAAAATAGATTTATTTAGTAAAATTTCCTTTTTTCGTAATAAACTTCACTTTTATCTGGACGTGGACAATATTAACAACAATAATCGTTACCATGTGATTTACATCATGGACATAAAGATGCCCCAGGTTGTTGAACGAAACTAGTAGGTATACGCTATAATCTGTGATAGGTTGTTGATAGCACTTGACCGCATCGGTATTTCCCCTCCCCCTGTTCAATTCTTACCACTGGCGTATTATTTTTCAGCGTGAAATTCTCTTAAGAAAAAAATAGTACAGGAAAAAACTAGTATAAAATTGATTTTGTTATTTTTTCGTTTTTTATTAGGGATTCGTAATGCTACTTTCCGATGTCATTTTATGATTAGCATTTTATTATATATGATGGATTTTTTATTATTTTTGTTTGGCTCATTTGTCCATCACTAAGCTATATAGGGTAACTATGTGTATACCTCTGTATATGCTCTATACTGCTCTTGTTGTAACAAATATCAAGCGAAAGTTTCTATTTATTTACTTTGTTGCTGAGTGACCGGGTTCGCAGTAGCCATAATCTTGTACAAGAACCTTGGCACGCTGATACAGGTATATCTTCTTAGAGAGTAGGTGTGAGATCGTACGAACTTCTAGAAGTTTTATGACTCTACCCTGATCCTATTGATTTTTCACAACCTTGCCAATATCTTTCATAAGTGACACCGGTGAAAATAAATTTAAAAAAAAATAAAACAATAAGCAAATTTAACATATTTTGATTGATTAAAAAACCTATCTTTGGTCATTTAGAAACATATAACTGAAACTGGCCCAACCCCTTTCCTTGCCGGTTTTCAGATGTTTCGATATTTTTTTTTTAATTACCCTTCTGACAGTTTTTTAGGGAAGAGATTTTAGCACTTTGTTATAAGCATCTGTGATTCTGCGGAAACTAAAGACCAATAAAGGTTTAATTAGGGCTATATGTAACCATATTATCAACTTTCTTCTAGGTCATTAACAGGTCACATGTATCTACCTGCTCAACTTTCTAGAAGATATTAACACTTATAAGCTTATCAATCCACCTCATCAGGCGTTTACTCAATATCCATCCACCGTCTCACTGTTTTACTAAGAAATTAACACTTTGTCACATTAATATATCGTCTCAATATCCTGGTAAATAATGCACATTTCATCACATTAATCTACCTTCTGAACGATCTACTTTATAACTATCGCTTCATTACATTTATCACCTAAATGCATTACTATTTAAATTTACAGTTCATCATAACACTCCACCTACTCAATCTTTTACCACGTTATTAGCATTTCACTACTTCCGACAACCTTGACAACTCTCCATTAGTTAATCAGTACATTATTACATTTATCCAACTTCTTATTGTTTTACTAGTTAGTTTATTACCGTTATGATCTCATATTCATATTCATCTACGTTCTGAACTTTCTACTAGGTAATTAACACTTCATCACATTCATCTATCTTCTGAACTTTTTACCAAGTAATTAAAACTTCATCACAGTCGTCTACGTTCTGAACTTTTTACCAAGTAATTAAAACTTCATCACAGTCGTCTACGTTCTGAACCTTCTACCAAGTAATTAACACTTCATCACAGTCGTCTACGTTCTGAACTTTTTACCAAGTAATTAAAACTTCATCACAGTCGTCTACGTTCTGAACCTTCTACCAAGTAATTAACACTTCATCACAGTCGTCTGCGTTCTGAACCTTCTACCAAGTAATTAACACTCCATGACAGTCGTCTACGTTCTGAACTTTTTACCAAGTAATTAACACTTCATCACAGTCGTCTACGTTCTGAACTTTTTACCAAGTAATTAAAACTTCATCACAGTCGTCTACGTTCTGAACCTTCTACCAAGTAATTAACACTTCATCACAGTCGTCTGCGTTCTGAACTTTCTACCAAGTAATTAACACTCCATGACAGTCGTCTACGTTCTGAACTTTTTACCAAGTAATTAAAACTTCATCACAGTCGTCTACGTTCTGAACCTTCTACCAAGTAATTAACACTTCATCACAGTCGTCTGCGTTCTGAACCTTCTACCAAGTAATTAACACTCCATCACAGTCGTCTACGTTCTGATTTTTCTACTTGGTAATTAATACTTCATCACATTCATCTATCTTTTGAACTTCCTACCAAGTAATTAACACTCCATCACAGTCGTCTACGTTCTGAACTTTTTACCAAGTAATTAAAACTTCATCACAGTCGTCTACGTTCTGAACCTTCTACCAAGTAATTAACACTTCATCACAGTCGTCTGCGTTCTGAACCTTCTACCAAGTAATTAACACTCCATCACAGTCGTCTACGTTCTGAACTTTTTACCAAGTAATTAAAACTTCATCACAGTCGTCTACGTTCTGAACCTTCTACCAAGTAATTAACACTTCATCACAGTCGTCTGCGTTCTGAACCTTCTACCAAGTAATTAACACTCCATCACAGTCGTCTACGTTCTGATTTTCTACTTGGTAATTAATACTTCATCACATTCATCTATCTTTTGAACTTCCTACCAAGTAATTAACACTTCATCACAATCGTCTACGTTCTGAACTTTCTACTAGGTAATTAACACTTCATCACAGTCGTCTATGTTCTGAACTTTCTACTTGGTAATTAACACTTCATCACATTCATCTATCTTTTGAACTTCCTGCCAAGTAATTAACACTTCATCACAGTCGTCTACGTTCTGAACTTTCTACTAGGTAATTAACACTTCATCACATTCATCTATCTTTTGAACTTCCTACCAAGTAATTAACACTTCATCACAGTCGTCTACGTTCTGAACTTTCTACTTGGTAATTAACACTTCATCACATTCATCTATCTTTTGAACTTCCTGCCAAGTAATTAACACTTCATCACAGTCGTCTACGTTCTGAACTTTCTACTAGGTAATTAGCACTTCATCGCATTTATCCACCTAAATCTTTTACTATGTAATTAACACTTTATTACATCCTGTTAACTAATTATCTACCTCCTCAACTCTCTAGTAGGTAGTTAACACTTGTTTATACTGGTGAAAACTTAAATTTCTTTAAACACAAGCTATGAAAGGCAGGTAAAAGTGGCCTCTCTTCGGTAATGTGTCTCAGATAACTTAGATGTTATTAATCTGATAAACAATAGATAATAGTGCCTCCCTCAGACCCCCATCACTTCTAACATCCTTTCAATTCCAATAGAGTTGGATTACAATTTCCCAGAAATGAATATTACATCTTTTTTAAAGGACCTCGTCCCTTACACATTTGAAAGCTATTCTTACATAAGCTGTCTTCAAGCTGTTCGTAAGTTCAACTGTGTTCTTGCATCACCTATCTGCTGATAACATGGATTCCCGCCTATAGAGTAGATTCACGGAGCCCATTACCTACAATAGAGTCGATAATATACAAAAAATAAATAAAATACAAATAAAAAAAATTAATATATATATATTTTTTTATAGATCATTGTCCGACTTACATTTAAAATAAGCATTTATTTTCGTACTTAATATAGTCTTTGTGTTTAAAGTTGCTTCTTATTTTATTTTCTAAACAGACTTTATGTGTATATTTCATATATTTAATCATGTTAAAAACATTTCAGAAAAACAAATTTTTAGGTATTCTTCTAAACTTAATAAGGAATATAGCGTATAGACTGGGAACCAAACGTGTCTCCCTTTGTCACCACATTACCGATTACCGTAATAGCCACGTTCAAAACGCCCCGCATACGTTTTATGTTAGACGTGGACATTCAGTTTGTCAAACATCTTCCGTACGCTGAATGCCGGCACACTCTGTATACACGTAACTGTAAACGCATACTGATTATTTACGTATACCATTAAAATCGGAAAGCATTATGTTCCGGAAGTTGTATTATATGGGACAGGAAATGGGGAATCGTGGAACCGTTGTTTTGCGAGACTGGCTAGTTGGAAGTTAGTGTCTCTGCCACATATATTCAAGTTGTATTTGACGGTTTTTTTAGAACTGGGTTTGAATCTTTATTTCAGTTTGGCCTAAAAATTAACATGTAAATTATCATTTATTTATATTGTTGCTTCTATTTTTTCAATTACAATTTACTAATCTGAGTCATAATCTTACAGAAAAAATTTGAATACTTTTGTGTGTTCTCCAATGATTCTCTAAATAGTAATATTTGATAAAATTTTACTGATTCAGTTTCATTTTTAATCACGGTGCAAAATTTTTTAAACACAAATGCAATAATAAATAGGACAAATAGAGACATTTTTGTTCTTGGTACAGAAATCTAAATCTTCACTCATAATATCACGTGACCTATTTGCGGGTAAGGTACGTCTGTTCTACCCAGTCGAGAGTCTAAGCGACCGTGTCCTTGGGATGCCACAACCCGTATTTACCGTAACAGGAGATGAATACGTTCTTATCTTAGTCTTACCTAAGTCCATCTACCCTCTCTTATTCTTTTCTTACAATGGGGTAAAAACGGTATAAACGTCTTTATGAACATATGGTGTACTTCTGGCCCACGAACTTGTCCTCTCGATGCCACGGTTTCGTGTCAGTAAACCACTATGTCATTTTCGTAATCTTACTTAATTCAATTCACTCTTTTCTTTCTATAAATTTTTTTACAAGGGATTTTAACGGGTATATATTTGTATGAAGTGGTAGAAAGATGGCTTTCTTCAGGTTTGCTGTTCGCTGCACGTGGTACCATAATATCTCTCCCATATATCCTGCACCATGAGTTAATGTCCCGGCTCAAATCCTTCCATAATTCACAATCCTTTCCTATATTTTATATTGTTGGCGATAATAGTCATAATGCTTCACGAACTTCAGATCTCTACATCAAACTTAAGTTATACTTGTTTTCCACCTGTCCGTCGATACTCTTATCCTTTCAGGTCAGGAAGGGTACTCCGCTATTACCCCTGTGTCTGCTTCGTCTCAAAGACCAGGGACTGTTCTCGTAATCACGCTGCCACATAATTATAAATCTACTTTGTTTTTGTGGTAGTTTGGTTCGTCATCCTAAAACTTTGCCACATCTAGCAACAGCGACGTGATTGTGTTTTACGCGAAGGATCGCCATCGGCGGCCTTGTTGCAATGTTTCCGAAGAAAATGTCAACATATTACAGAACGTTTTTAAATACGATAGAGATGTTGTTAATGTAGAGAAGTAGTTAATGGGCCGCCATAAACAGCAAGTTCCCGGAGATGGATCGGTTGTAATTACTTGTTGCGGTCGTGACATTCCTTACACTATACGTGCCCTGCTTGGTGGTGGTAAATGAAAGGGCAGCTGTCGCCGCGGTGTGAAGCCCCAAGGTCGACTTGGAACTTGGAACGCGAACAGCTCGTTCTATACGTTTATAAGGATCCGAAAGTCTAATCGTTTGTTAAGGAACGCTGATAGTTTCCCCAACCTGTCCTGTAGCTGGATCCAGTTCATATATGCAATTCCACTTTGTCAATTTTTGTCCTATTCTTGTCCCGCTCACTTGCCTCAGGTTTTCCTACAGGACGTCATTATTCTAATTTGATTCTGAGCGCACACCAGAAATAAAAGTATAAATTTTTATAGGTTACGGATTTTTAACGTTCTTTATAACGAAAAATTATAAAATCTAATAGTAGGGAAGATATCGTTGAATGTTCAGTAAGATTCGGTACGTTTAGACTGGAAATCTATTAACATAAAGTTCTCTGATAGCAACACTACTTCCGTCAAACAGTGTTTCGCCGCGCTTCTGAGTGAAACTAATGTCTATTAAACACGGCCCAATTTACTATAAAGTTTTTTTTTAATCGCCGCTGTTCTGATTTAATCGGAAATTTCTCCGACAATCAATTTGAAGTCAATAATTACTCTGCGAGCCGGATCATGCGTGACCACCTAACTAGGCTAAGCCATGCCAAACAATACGTGGATGTTGGTTAGGTTAGGTTAGGGATTGATTTAATACGTGCGCCGGATGCGTACAACCGCGCCGATTTAAATTAACTTCGTGTGATGACATCATTATTGAAAAGACTTTTACATGAGCAGTGTGGGTTTCGGCTTCACACAACTGACTGAAATTATAAGAAAGTAATCTTTATCAGTTCCTACCAATCTTTGAATTAGGCTCCGAATGTTTCAGTGGGTGGAGCACTTGACTACTAACCTAAAGGTTTTGAGTTCGATCTCTGGTTGCAGCAAAGAGTCTCTGTACGATCTTCAGTACCCAGATTGACTGAGACAATGAAAACAGAAACCTAGAGCAATTGGGCTATACTGCAGTTGAAGCGAGGAGGAGCTCTACTTTGTGTGTCCTAAGCCTTCTTGACTGCATAAAGCACTCATTTTCATACCAATCTATAAATAACCATCTGCCTTATGCAACGTTCTCTATTATTTCCTTCTTTATCTAATCTTCCGTTTTTTTTTACCGTATTGCCAATGCCAACTGTCAGTCAAAATTATCTGTTGGTTTACGTCCCTTAACGTCGCCTGATTTCTTTTCATTTTCTTCGTTATTCATCGTTCATTTATTGGACCTTTAGTAACGCGACCTTGCTTTTCATTTTGTATTTAGATTCCCCACGTGACTTCTATAAATGCCCAAATTCTACGTGACCATTTTCGCTGACGACATCGTAAAGGCCAGGTATAACAGCGGTACTATGTCATACTTCGAGTTATGAACGTAGTTAATTTGAGGAGCAAATTATGCATTTAACGATGCATAAAGTATCGTTTTGCTGGAGGATATAAAGTTTTATCGTGGAAGTTTATTTGAAACCTTTGCGTTAAGTTACTCTGTTCCCGCAAACCTTGATATATCTTACACTAATTTCCGGGTCGTAATTATGCACCTTTCACAGTCCTTCGTTAATCTGTGTATAGGTCTTCTTATATAGAGATGCAACTGATTGACCCCCTTAGCAACCAATTGTTAGACCACCCTACATCCAGTTCCGGGTGACAACAATGAACCTTCCATAGTTTCCGTATACTTCATTTATGGAGGGATACTGATGGACACCTCTGTAGCAACCTTGTGGTAACATCCAGTAACAGATGACAACTATGCATTCTCTGTCAGACTGTGGTATCTACAGTATACTTCGTATGTGGGGTTGTAGATAGTGGGGTTGGACACCTCTCTAATAACCAATTGGTAGGCGACCCTGCGTAAGTGATGTTATGATTTTTCCCAGAATCCCAGACGGGAGGGTTTTATGCCCTAACCTAATCCGGTAATTTTTAACAATAATTTCGGTATACTTAATAGTCAGCAATAGGCAGTTTGACTGACCGGCTTAAAGAACAAAAAACTTAAACCTATGTTTTTGTTATTTTACCAAGTGTGGAAAGTGCGGTTAATAGTGTTACAAATATGCCGGCTATGGACTCGCTATTCCAGCTACGCAGAATGCCTGGCTTAAAGCCTTCATTTGATTTCAACCTTCTGTCAACAATGTGCGTTTTCTTAGCGACTTTCCTAGAAGCTATGGCTCGTCTTAAGAAACGGGTTGGGTGTCATGTAATTCTGTAGACAGGATTCCTTCCCTGTTGAAGAAACTGGCGACGAATCAGTTTTCTAAACTCAAAGCACAACACCTCCGCACTTTTTGACCATTGAACTCTCCCGAATTGCGTGTGTTTTTATACACTCGAATGACGCACACTTACGTAAACCTTGTTTTCATTGTTTGGCCAGGTAGCTGAAAGGGATCCACCCTAGCTGAAAGGGATCCTCGCTTCGCGATTCCAGAGAATAATTATATCTTTTACTTAGTCCTGCCTATTTCCATCTACGGACTTTATACTTCTTCTTACAAGGAGGTGTATCAGGCAGACCCCAGATTTATGACCCCCTCCCATAGAGAGTAGCTACTTCAGGTAAGAAATCCTGCACAACGTGGAGATACCTCTATATACTCTACCAGAAGGTTTAATGCCATTATCTTAATTCTATTTATATTGATAATCCTTTTCTGACCTTTGCCTAGATAATACTCATAATAGACTATTAAATTTAATTATTTAGTTTTATCTAAAACCCTGTACAGAATATTTCTTTCTATAAACATTTATACTATCTCGAAATTTAGGCCTCAAATTAGTATTGCCTCTGGCGATTTGCCACGAGGGTTTTAAAAAGACCGGTAAAAAGTCGCGCGGGATTGAATCGCGCAGTCTAGCAGACTGAAGTTAGTGACGCTGCGAGAATTGGCGTTTTAAATAGTTCAATGACGTGGGAAGCAACGTTGGTAAAACGCACTACAAACCCTAATACCAACTAATGAGTGCTTAGTGACGCGTTTTCGGTTTCCGATTCATACCAGTACTATGCTGTTCCGTTTCTCCTGAACCCGACGGACGATCTGATTCTGTACAATGTCATCTTAGCGTTTGCTCTCAGAACCCAATCAACGAACAGTGTCATTGGTCCGTTTCGTCGCTCGTTAGAATTCCCTACAAATCTAAATATCAAGAGCGATTGTGTTGGTTAGCGTATTGGGTTCGTATAACAAAGGAAGGCGACACTACCCACTCGAACATTGATTCTCTCTTTTTTGTATCATAACTAATCCGTTATATAATTATCCTTCACATCATCTTGGTTGATGTCAGACTATGTGTGATTTCTTGTTTAAAGGATATAGGTCTATATAAAACTCTGAAATTATAATAACCGAACGGTGAAGTAAAGTCACGGCTCACTTGAGTCACACTGTCGCATATTCTCGATCAGTTTTAAATTCCCATTTGATTTGATTGAGATGTAAACGAACTGAAAAATATATGAGCTAAGTGTTGCTATTATATACGATTAACACCCTGTACTCATCTCACCATGGGACTATATAATGGCAGGCTGCCAATAGTACAGATACTTATATCAAGTGTACAATTTAAGTTTGTATTCCTGTCGCAAAACCTTTTTTTGTATTTCATACTGCTCTTAATAAGTAGTTCTCCCTATATCAACATGTAAAAATCTGAGTTAGGAGTCATCCACTACAGCCTATAATCACGGCTAATAAATCGACCAGCCGTACGGAGTTTACCCCGTTATATAGGCGTACGCAATGCGCGCCGTATCCCGCCGACGATATATGCGCGTCGTGATGAGTCACACGTCGAGTTATCGATTCACGCAACACGACTGAATTATAACAATCGATTTAATGAGGTGCCGATAGTTTTTTATCGAGTCTGGGAATCGCCCGGGGTCCGCGTCTCCCACAATGCATTGCGATTTGTCAAGCTCCAATTGACGTCGTTTTAGCGCTAATCATTCCTTGTCGGATTTAGGCGTACCGGCCTGCAGGGCGAACGGATTGGCGTCCCGTCCGTTAGAAAGCGCTTACATCAAAATTGGAACGGATTCTGTTATGGCGATTTAACCGCAGAATTTGCGCTTTGACATGTACAGGGTGTGTCAGATAGCGGGTGGGTATTTACGTTGCCATTATCATTCTATAGTGATTTGCCGGTCTGTGGTTAGGTCACTTTCTCTATTCTGTTCCACCCTCAGTAAGATTATTTATACTATGACTTACTGAGGGTGGAACAGAATAGAGAATTACCGTATGGCTCCTAAATATTATCTGCTACCTTTTATTTTCTTTTTTCCCTTCATTAATCATTATCTCATTACAGTAATTTAGTTTTTTTGGTCCACACTGTTCTAAAATATTTTTACTTCTTTTTCTTTTGTTTTAACTTTTCTTTATGCTTACCTTTTACTATTGTATAGATTTTGCATTTTCCGCCTTTCCATCAGCGTGCAAATAAACTGCCATTGCATTGTTTTCTTTTATTTTTCATGTTGCAAGAGCAGAACGCTATTTACAATTTATTCTCTTAATATGTTCCACTTTTGGAAGTTTCACTAATTAATTTTTTCATGTTTAATTTCTTGCCTGAATATTATGTATATTTAATACTTTCTCCCTTATGTTTTTATTAAAAGACACCAATGTTTACCCATAAACTGTTTACTATTTTCTTTTACAAGATTTCCGTAGCCTAGTGTTATATAAAACGTTTTGCACAAATCTTGTGGAGCTAATCTAGCTATGGTTTGAGCAATATATATACAAATAAGGTTATTGACAAAATAGTCGCTGAAGATGACGACTATTATGGAAACTAGTTTGACGAATAAAATCATTCATTATAAGCATTTATGTTTGAACATTTAAGTATAGCTTAAAAATTTGAGAAATAACAAAAGCATTTTTGTTAAACCATGGCTACTGTATTACATTTCGTAAATTGTACTTTGACATAAAAACTCCTTTAAATTTCACAAAATTATAAAAAGATTTACGAAAATTTCTTCTATCAAAAAAACTACGGTAATGTTATTTTTTTTGTTTATGAGCGTTTGCGTGCCATTCATGTTTTACCCTGTCATTTGTAAACGTCTATTAACCTAAATTTCCGTGTGAAAAATGTCTTCTTTCATGCCTAAGTGTGTTCACAAAGGAACACCTCCTATAATGGGTTTTAAATGTCCATGTAATTACTGGTATAATTTAGTGCTAGTTTGTACTGCGCAACCAGTTTGCGCATCCTAAGGTGTCGGGAACCGCTTTAAGGTCGAATCTGGCTAAGGTATTCCTCAACTGTATCATGCTCTATATGGAAGCATCCGCTTAAAGTACGTTGGTGCGGAGCAGGTCGGAAAATAAACTTCTGTTGGATGCGCAGTGTAATATATTTTTGAAATATGTTTACTGTTTATGTACGTTATTAAATAGTTTTAGGAATACGTTTTTGTATTTTTATCCGTTGAAAGCTATTTTCATCTAGATGACCTATTGTTAGTCCAGTTTGCTCCTTTTATTAGTCGACCGACTGAGGCGCGACAGAATGATTTGTTCGTGTGCAAAGTCTGCGATTATATTTCCGAAACGATTGCTATACATTATATACCTTTTGACCAATTCTCGTTCTTGGCTGTTGTCCATTTGCCGTCGGATCCTTCCAGTAACGACCGTATCTAGTCGTCTAGCTCGGGGCGAGGTCCCTGTTCATGATTCTATTGAATCAGACCAAGCACGTAACGAATTCTGCCAGGGCAAATCGATGGACACGTGTCTGGAAATAATCGTGATCTGTCAGGAGTCGGGAGCTGCCTACAGCGGTGTCCCTATCAGTTGGGGACAGCAGAGGGCAAATAGTTTTCTTTTGCCGACCTCCTCGTGCCTTTGTTTAAAGTTGTGTATTATAGCAGTGTCGATAAGGTTCCTAGAAGCGCAAGGCTGGTCTTAACGTTTGGTAGGTGCATTTTTGCCCCATCTTTTTTTTTTTTTTTTTTTTTTTTTTTGTTGCGCGATCATCTGTTCTTTTATTGCCTGTATGTTTTGGGAATAACTGAAGGTTAATTGGTCAGTTGTTTTTCAAGATGTGGGAGATTGGCTTCTTGGCAGTGATATACGCTTAACCTGTTAGAGAGTTGACGGCTATTGCAATATGACATCTTGGCTGTTGATATAGAAGACGGAACGTGGGTGGTTCATTGCTGGGGGATGAGCAAGTGCCTCTGCAGTAAGTCTTACTGCCGTCAAAATTACTCTCCGACGCTTTGCCTTATTTCAAACCATTAGAAGAAAGGCTCAGCATCAGCTAGTTTAGACGCATCGACGTAGACGTGGAACCAGCCTGTCTTCAGATATACACCGTGTCTGGTCTTTTTAGTTCTTTTGGGTTTGTGAACTGCTTTGTCGAGGGGAGGGGGTTAAAACTATGCTGCAGTGAACGTTTAAGAGGCGTGGCAGGGTTTTAAGTGGGTTTGGGTTTGATTCAACGATGTTATACTTTCTTCTTAATTCTTCTGCATGTTGTAGCTGGGTTTTCAATCTTCTTGCAGCCGGTTCTCTCTTTAAATCGCGGTTCTTGTGTAGTGTATGTGTCAGCAATAATTTAAGTGTATTTGAATGTTCAATTTATATTTTCGTCCTATAAAAGTTTAATATTAACCTTAAAATATGTAATGGAAATATTTAGAAAATCGTCGGAAAGACAAAGTAACTGGTAAAGCCTGTATAACGTTAAAAGTTGTAGAATATTCTTAATAAGAGGTTTTGTGGTATAAGTACCACCCCCACGTGGAAGAAAGTCTGTTCTTAGAGCTGAGGTCAAATGAGTTAGTGTTTGGCGAGAGCGGGTAAAGAAAATATAAGCCGTCCCCTCCCCCACTCCTGTAATATCGTGGTAATTAAAACATGCTTTTGTGTAAATTTTACTATAAACCTACTTTCAATTTAAACTGGGAACAACCCAAATTTTAAATTCTTTGGAATTAACAGAAAATTGCTTTTAACTTAATTGGGTAGAAATAAACACTTCTCATTGTTTGAACTTAAGTTAATTAGAGCTTAGCTTGTGAGAACAATAAGTGAGCTTCATCAGTGTTAGTCAATACAGTATAGATGGCAATACATTATAGATGACAATATATTATAGATTGCAATACATTATAGATTGCAATATATATTATAGATTGCAATACAGTATAGGTTGCAGTACAGTATAGATTGCAATACATTATAGATTTTTGATAATGTAAGAGTGAAGTTATACATTTGCAAGTAGAGACATTGCGAAACACATCAGCAAAGAACAATGTTTTAATTTTAGGAAAGATATAAGAAAACTCTAAAATCTATACCAATATTCCTAACGGTGACGAAGATGATTTTATCAAGAAATTAAAGAATAATTTTTGCATAGACTTCAACATCAGGGTTGGGTATCGGCCTATACTTGAGGTATATAATATCGTACAATCTTGACGAAACTGACGTTAAAGAAGGATGTAATTCATTCTAAATGTAGGACGTACATGGATAGCTTTGAAGGTTGATAACTGCTGCATGCATTAATGCTAGAATCGACTGTTCTTCGTGTAGAATGCAACGGAAATCCGTTACCCAAGTTGCAAAAACTGTCAGAAGAAGTAGAAGGCAACGGCCTGTGATTGGCTGTCTGGGCGTACAAAATGCAGTACAGCATTTCGTTTTTATATGAGACTATGATGTTCCTACGTAAGTTCGTCAGTTGTATTTAATCACTCCATTGAGTAACTTTGGGATATGAATTAACGAGACACAAAGCCTAGTAACCGCAATGGATCCCATTTGTTCACTTTAACTCTTTAAGAACATTTGCGTTATAATCTAACCGTCGTCAGTGGTTGAAGATAAATCTACTTAAATATTGAAATAATACTAAATAAATAATATTAAGAAACACAGGCAATAAATGATTTTATTCATTAAATTATTTACAACTACAGTCGACAACTTCAGTCAATATTTTGGCAGTCATGATCTTTGTAAATATGACATCGTCGGAGCTAAATACATTTGTATTTCCGCGTATAAATGAAAACGAGTAATATAAGAAAAGTTTAAATCAATTCTTACTGAGGCCAACAAAAAATGAATTTATTTTAGATTCTTTTATTCTATGATTACAAGTAATATAAATATGTACACACATATGACAGAATCACAATATTAAGTGCCAAAATAAAAACAGAATTTCCTTGCAATTTTCCATTTACCTCTCCATAGAGTATGTGGTGTTAAACTTTATTTTTGTTTGTTACTATTTATTTTGGTTTCTTTTTCGTTTCTTATTTGGGAAGCTGATCGTGGTCTATAATTTCTCGTTCTATCCATCTCTTCCTTCGTGTAAAGAAGCCTCCTTTTATAGTTTCATATGCATCTTTGAGTAATAGATTTCTACCTGTGGGAAAGTTGGCTTAGTGCCAAAGATTTCAAGCATGCAGTCATTCAGTTCGAATCTGACCGAGACATCAACTCCTTTAAATTTAATGAATGAATAAATATTTGAATAAAACTGTAATAACATTAAATTCTCATCTACTACAGGTTGAAAAAAAATATAGTTGAACTTGATTGGATGTGTTAAAACTAATTTTATTAACGATTTTTTAATTAGTACAAGATTAAATATTATTAGGAGAGTGTGAGCTAATAGAAGGAACTGAGTAAGATTGCTATCTGACTATTAATGGTTCTTAAATTAGTTGAATAACAATAAGAGTTAGAAGTATAATCATTAGAAGAATAAGAAGGACAAAACTATATAAAAAATAAAATAATTACAAAAATAATAACATCAAGAAGAAAAATACAATTATAATAATGATAGCTTTGGAATCACAGAACACATGTTTAATCATATGGCAAAGTTTGAGTAGTGGTTCGTTATAGGCTGGCCTAAACTGTATCTTTTATCAAGGAAAAGATTTTGTTTTTAAGTTTAGAAGGAACTGTTTCAGATAGCGTTCTTTGGAACCGAGAATACAGACTCAAGTAAATAAACTGTAGTTACAATACACCCACGATATCTATACAAACGTCAAAATATGTCATATATGTTTTTTAAATGATTTTAGTGGATGAAGTATGTATTTATGTCTGTATAGTGAATAAAAGCGCCCAATAATTTTGTTTAATTGTATTTGATGTATGCTGTTGTCGTGAACGTGTTATCGGCAGTATGATTGTTGTTCTGTACGAAGGTTAAGACAAGAAATGTGAATGGTAGAGTAGCAGCATAAACCACCCTAGTGGAGAATATAATTACAAGGGGGGGGGGGGGTTACGAGTTTTCAGTTGCTGAAGTAGACTACTCTTTTTGGAGTATTAAAGAGGGTTATATTCGTTACACTCTCTTGTAAGGACAAAGGTATATGGAATTGGATATGGTTAGGGAAAAGACAAAAATTCTCTTAGATTGGAAATATGGGAATCATGACGTCACGTGGGGAGGGTAGCTTAACTGAATTAGAGCTGATCTTAACCGGGGTGGATAAGCGTATTTACTCATTGCTCTGTATTATTCGTGAGACATGAAGAGAGTATATAAGAAATTTTGGAGACATCGTGTTTAAGGTCACAGTCTACTATAAATTCTCCTGGGTCGTAATAGAGATTCTGTGGCTTTAACACTTGAAATGGAACATAGAAATCAGTTTATTAAAAATATAAAATATCTGATAGTTTTGAATATGCAAAATGGGTTGTTGAAAATTGTTTTTTATTGTAAACATTTGAATATAAGTTTCTTTTAAAATTGTTAGAGTTTGCATATTATTTCGTGGTCATTATTTTAATTGAATTTTAAAATATTATATATATAATATACATATATTATAAATTATAATATATATAAATATATTTACTATATAAATATTAAATAAATCTATTAATTTACAGTTGTTGGGTTGTACATATTGAGGTTTTTTATATAAATTACTACTTTTGGAAGTTAGCTTCCTTGTTCTGCAAACTTAAATAAAAGTAGTAGTCACAGCATCCAACACAACTAAAAAACACATAAACAGTACAAAAACACTCCAAAACAAACACTACAGGACAGAAATATACACAAAATCACATGCACGACTTTTACATAGGTCAAAAAGGGAGAAACTTTACCACACGATACAAGGAACACATAAAAGAGATAAAAAACACAACCCAAATCAAACTTCGCCATACACATACAGAACACACTACAGGCATACTCGTACACTTATATAGACACTAATCTAAAAATCCTTCACTATATCAAACTAAACACAATAGATAACTACGGGATATACAAGCACCACAAAAACCTTCCACAACACATACTAAACGACAATACACACTCACAATCAAATACTGTATTTTAACATATAATGAACAACTAATTTATGAACAATAATACACCACAGAACACCAATACACCACAGACAATACATCATACAACACACCTGAGCAACAGTCTTGCCCCTGACTGTTGAACAATGCGCTGACCTAGTGCGAAACGCGTCTGCTGAAAAATATCAGTAAGTAGTGATTTTAGCCAAGTGATAAGTAGTAATCTATTAATTAAATTAAATTTTTGCGCTCAAGTGTTAACGGCTGTTGAATTAGAGTGGCCATATTAACTTCAATGATTGTTAAGGTAACGGTCTATTATCGGAATGTATGATTTTTTAAATGCCGGAATTCGTATTTCATAAAAGGTATGGGCATCGAAGACTTTAAAAAAAAATCATTATATTTCGAACCGGGGCTCAGGGAATCAACACTTTCCTCAATTATCTTGCGTGAAAGTAGCATTGCTTTTACTCTGACCAGGTGTGCTGCACCTGTTTCCTAAAGTTACATTGTTGCGATGGTCATTAAGTGCCTCTCGCTACTGCATTGACAGTTGCGCATGAGCAGTCGAGGTCTGTGGTCATAGAACAGTTTGTTCATTGGCCGTGGTGACCCAGCCTTTGAGACGTGAAGCACTTGACGCGAGCACCAATAATTTCCTTCCCTTGGAACCAATCAAGTGCAATAAAAAAACAAACAAAATGTTTTATATATGTGAGTTATTGTAATAATGAACATTGGGCTATATAAGTTATTTCTGTTGCGTTTCGAAGATATTTTATCTTTAAATATTTCTGTCTTTTTGAATTAGTGCTATTCTTCATCACGTATTGTATAGAGATTGTGTGAGATTGTATGAGATTCGTTACACGTATTGTCTTTTTATTGTAACGAATGATCATAATAAAAATATAGGGAAAACTCCCAATACATAAATATATATTTACATAAAGTACATAAGGGTTTAATCTCAGGTAACTTGTAATATTAAGGATTTTTTATTATTTTTTGTGGAATTGGGGTTTTTTTAATATTTTTATTGTAATATATTGTATCACTGTGCTCTTTATATTATATTCCATAAATGGTAAGTTATTATGTTTAAAATTTATATATATATATATATATATATATATATATATATATATATATATATATATATTTGTGTGTGTGTGTGTGTGTGTGTGTGTGTGTGTGTGTGTGTGTGTATATATATATATATATATATATATATATATATATATATATGCATTTTGGATAACGGAATTTTATCGAACAAAGGCCTAAACATTGTCCTCGCAAATAAGGTTATAAACAGGAAAAATGTAATATTATTTTAGTAAATGATAATTTTGATCTTTAAGTGCAAGATCGTAAAGAAAATGTCCTTCGTTTATCGTTGATACAAACCTCATTGTTTTAAACTTTCCTTTTTTCTTATGTATATTAGCAGCAATTTTTAAAAAAATGACAAGGAATTTAACGTGCGTGTTTAACAGGATGAAATTATTCACGAATTGAATAATTAGGAAAGTATAACACTGGAAAATGGTTTATCTTTCTCTTTAAATTTCTTTTAATTATGTGTATAAAGTGTTAAGCTTGTAAGCCTAATAGTTGTGTCTATTCACTTGTCTCTCCGTCAGGTGTTTTACTTGTTTTTGGGGAGAATAGACAACTAAACGAACCGAGTACTTTTCTGTTTGAGGAATTCTGGGCTCACGTTAGGCGTCATGGCAACATCGGATATGGTATTTCTAATAACACGTGATAAACTCTAGCATTTAGTAGTTAATTCAATTAATAACATCTTAATTACTAATATTAAAAAATGTCTTGAATTTATTTACAATTGTGTTAGGGAATATAATAATTTGGTAATTTCTAACAATTATAGACTATAAAATTTGAAACAATTTCTAAAAAGGTGTAAAACAATGCTCTAAGGTTGGTCTTCAAACTAGAATTCTCTTCAGGAGCTATTTCGTTGTTACTGGTCGTAAGTGTTTAGCATGTTTTTAATGTAAAATTATTTTGTAAATGAAATTAAAGTGAAAAATTAATAATATTCGGGATTTAAAATATATTTAGGGGGTGAATAACATTTTTTTAAAAATAGAAATAAAGCTAATAAATAAATATAAAACTAATAAATTATTTTTTAAATAAATGATAAAATAAAAGATTTTATAACAAAATAATTTTAAAAACAGCAACAATAACATATCGTTTCCGTAGTAGACAACAATACCGTTCTCTATAAGGTTTTTCAAATAAGTACTTTACTGAGAATTTTCCATTGTTGACCATTCCTACAACATTACTCGGGAACACACTATCTTTCCAATCACGCTATTATTGGGAGGATAGCTGGCTGATGGCTTACACTAGCACGACACTTTTACACATTACATCGCACGGAAACACACAGTTGAGTGCAAGAAGGTGGGCAACCACTGGATCTGCATGCAACTCTATAGCCATCCAGGCGGCTTAGGCTGGCTGCATGACTACACTATTGCACTCATGTACATACACACTGGCAAGACACACATTACAACAGACAGTAACACACAGTTGATTGCAAGGAGGTGGGCAACCACTGGATCTGCATACAACTCTATAGTCACTCGGCCAGCTTAGGCTGGTTGTTTGTCTGTTACATTGCCACATTCACAAACCTAACACAATAACACACATCCATTAACTGTAACAGTTAGTGGGTGGGTCATCAGCCAGAACACAAAAATATTTGATTAAATATTGTAACATTTTGTATATTTGAATGTAATAAAATAAAACTGTTTTGGTGTTTTTATTTTAGTTGAATAAACAATCCGTTTCTATGGAAACGAAATTAAAATTTTTTTTATTTAATTTTATAATTTACTTAAAATGAATTTGTGTTGAAATTGGATGTAGTAGATTAAAGAGGAACATGTTTAAAAGCCTCTGACATGCTAACTAAGGGAGGTTATACATTTATTTAGTAACTATTTAAAATTCTCTATATAGTTCTCGTTCCTTAACTTATTATCGAAAAAAATGTGTTCTACTACGAAATGTCCGTTAGTTAGATACCAAATTGTATAAAGTATTTGGGCAACAGACTAGATAATTTAAGGTCTCTTCAATATAATTTTAACATAGTATAAATTAATAGAATTATCAGACTTATGACGACATGCAGTTATATTGATTATGGCTTAATGTAATGTAAATTAGTATTACAAATATATGACATATCCCATTAAAAATATTAGATAAACTGTAAGCAGGACACTTATAGTGTAACCCATAAGTTAAATGAACCCTACTCAATGTACACATTTAGAAATTGAAATACTAGGCGAGCGCGTACACACACACACACACACACACACACACACACACACACACACACACACACACAAACACACGCGCGCGCGCACTCACACACACACACACACACACACACACATACATACACACACACACACACACACACACACACACACAAACACACACACACACACACACACACACACACACACACACAAACACACACACACACAAACACACACACACACAAACACACAGACACACACACACACACACACACACACACACACACACACACACACACACACACACACACACACTAATAAATGCACTATTTTTCAGATTTGTAACTAAAATTGGAAAAATACCTTTTATCACAATGATTTCGTTCACGGCTAACATTGTGTGCAAATATTTTCAAGGAATAGACGTTAGATTGCTGGTAGGAGCAAGTTTGTTCTTTTGTTAATAATGTAATTCTTTTTTGGTAGTGGAGTGGGTTTGCATGCGGTGTCATATTACCTATGATTTGAAAACGTTTTTTGCTTGTTCTTTTATTATTTAAACTGAGATTTTGTGTTTAAAATAATCAGAAGTTTCCCATATGTTATATTTCTTTTCTTTAGACATTTTTTAAGTATTTTTACTTGATTCTGCGTTTTATTTTATATGTTTCGATTTAGGATTTTTTTAATTGGTTATTTAGGTTATTAGTTTTGAGAGTTATATTTTAGTTTTTAAATGATTTTCTGGTGTGTTTGATTTCGTATCCTACCCGTGTTATTGCTATCTTTTGTTTCCTTTCTGCTTGCACTCGTATTGCATATTTCATGTAGTAAATTACTTTTTATTTATTTTATCATTTTGGCTGACGCAACAGCTAAATTGCAGATCACCCTGGATAGTGTTAGTGAGTGGACTAGGCAGTGGCGCATAAAACTTAATGAAAATAAATCTGCTCATATTATTTTTACCAATAAGGCAGAGAGCAAAACTGACCTCATAATAAATAGCCGGGTTGTTCCTAATTGTAAGGAGATGAAATACCTAGGTTTAACATTTGACGCTAAATTGAACTGGAAATCTCATGTGAAGAAAAAAGAGATGAACTAGATGTAAGATACAGAAGACTAGCATGGTTCATGAACCGGTATTCGGAGTTAAGCCCCTACAATAAACTCCTTGTTTATAAGCAAGTGCTAAAGCCAGTATGGAAATACGGGTTACCACTTTGGGGATGCACCAAGAGCAGCAATTTACAAGTAATAGAACGCTTCCAAAATAAAGTGTTGAGAGCTATAGTGGGAGCTCCATGGTACGTCCGTAACTATTATATACTTAGGGACCTCAAGATGAAGAGCGTGAGAGAGGAGGCCGCTACTGCAGCAGTGAATCACTTCGGGCGGCTCCAGGAACATACGAACCCTGCAGCTATGCGACTAGCTCACAGGATACCAGTGCGTAGATTTAAGCGCACTAAACCTTTGGACTTCCAGAGCAACATTAAGTCAGTCTCGTTCACTGGAACAAGACGAACATTGTAATCTCCATCAGAAAGCAAGCTGCTAGATAGGATTTATCTTAGTTGCAGTTTATAATAAATAAATAGAAAAAAAATTATCATTTTGTATTTTTTTCTATGGATTTTTTTTGTTGTTTGAAGTATAATGTGAGATCTTATGTCATTAATGATTTATGAAGTGGACTATAAGCACTCTGAATAATAAAAGACTAGCATTGCCCGTCGCGGCTTCGTTCGCCAAATTTTAGGCAGAAACTGAAATCTTGTTCCGAGCGCAACGTCGTTATAAATCACATGCTTTTGTTCTCAGGGTCTTAAGGTTTGAAGTATGTTTACATTGTAGTATATATAGGCTATTATATATATATATATATATATATATATATATATATAATATGTTACACAAAATATGTATTCTTGTGTAACAATGAAAAATAAGAGAAATACAAACACAAGAATAATTTATTGAATTATACAATTCAAAGCTTTTCATTGGCAAACAGTCTCATTGTCTTCAAGGTTAACAAAGAAAAACAATCATACAGATCAACCCATAGAAAGTTTGTATATGATTGTTTTTCTTTGTTATTCCTGAAGATGTTGGTACTGTTTGCCAACGGAAAGCTTTGAATTGTATAATTCAATAAATTGTTCTTGTATATATATATATATATATATATATATATATATATATATATATATATATATATATGTAATTACATTAACAATTAAAAAAAAAATGCTATTACACTTTACAGACAATATATTTTTGTAGCGTTTTTCTTCTTATAAAATGCATCTAATTCATTGAATGAAATGTTCCCATTGGATTATGTAAATATGCGTGTAGAAACCATATTCCCTGAGTTTTTCTTTTCCAAAAGCGTTCTGTTTTCGAATTTTTGAGTTTTTTACCCGTTGTCTCGTAAATCCTTTCTTATAACGAATTTCGTTATGAAACAGATACATCTAAAATTTCAAGATCTAGCGAAATTTCAAGGTACTTTTAAGATTCAAAGATCGGCTGAGTGTTAGTCAGTCAGATTGTTGTATCTTATTTGTACGTATATCTAATATATTTTTAATAGGAAGGTATATTCTTAGCTAGAAAATCAATATACGTTTGGAATTTGGAATAAAAATTTATCAGAATCCTGTCTAGAAAAAAACTGTTTGATTAGTTGCAAATTAGAAGATTCTAAAAGTACGGGTATAAAGTTATAAAGGGAATTGTTATAATTAAATTGTTTCAAAATATACTAAAGTAGAATAGACACCAAAGGTATAAATATCTGTAACAAAATGTAACTTACTAAAAATAGCTAACTTCTTAATTAGACAATTATTTAACTCAATTCTTACACATAGCTCAACTCTTCAGTTGCTATGAAATAATTTTACGCAGTAGAAAATCAATAACTATAACTTTAAAAAATAATTTAATAACTATAAATTAAGACTATCAATAAATGCGGTTGATTTGCGAGTGAAGCACAACTATTTATTACAAGCAAGCTATTATTGAAACAAGCAACGTTTCAAATATTTAATATGTATTAGGTTGTAATTGTTAGGTTAAAATATTAAAAAAAAATGTTGACGTTACCCTTTTTAGTGGTTTTTGTAATGTTTTAAAATTAAAAGAAATCTCATTGTACCTATGTTTATTTGTGAACTATTGTTATTAAAGTTGATAACCCTAATTGTGTAGTTATGTATTGTAGCCCTGATGACCATAACGCACCCGTTATCGAAACGTCGTTTGTTTAAATAAATAGTTACCCTGACTTGCAAATGAACCGCATTTATTTAAACAATAATCTTTGCGAGTGTTAACATGGTTAATATAAATTAAGACCTTATTTACATGTTGAGAACAAGTAACCATCTCTGGTTTAATCAAAATTTAGTATTTAAATTGTGAATATTTATTACAGTAGTTAATGTTTGAGGAAAGCATAGCAAGTACTATGTAAACTACAGAGTAAACATTGGAGCTAGAATATTTCTTGGAATAATCATAGTTCCCGTGTTAGCATCGATTTGTTGTCCAGTTCTCTACCTCCATTTCCCTTGAAAAGGTCTGTAAATAATAACTTTACAGAAAAAGCAAGCCTGCATGCATAGGTAAACAGGATCGTTTTCTACATACTTGACTGGAAGTAAAGAAAACAAGTATTAAAGTTTTTTTAAAGTTTTCTGCATTTCCTGCAATTAAAGTTATATGTTTGTGATAGGAAAACTGATAATGCCATAATGGCATTAAAACGTGTTTGGAATTGTTTTATAATTGTGGCTCGTATATATTTCCCGTGTTTATAAACAAAATGTTTAAGTAACTTTCAAAAATATGTCAGTTTTCCAATACAAGGTGTTGGTTGCATACGGCATACGATGAATGAACGTGTTTGTAACCGACAAACAGTGCAGTGTGTGTCAACGGACTGTGACTAGTCCTTGAAGCTATTGTTGCCATGTTGATTAGCCCAGTTCGACCGATTGAATTAGCTTTGTCGAAATGGCGGGCACCGTTATATCGGAAACTGTTAATCTAGGAGCATGCGCGCTGGAAATCAACTTTTACTAACGTCGGTCACATCGTTACCATTTCCGGTAATTAGCCATTATACGATGACGTCATACGACGTATATTGCTTTTTGTAGACAATGTTTAAATGTTTGGGTGTCCTGAGGCATTTAAATTACTTTTTCTGTTTGGAATATTTTATTTTAAAACACATTTAAAGAGGAGAACATTGTAGTTGATGCAGTCTTTGGAAAGTATTACCTAACAAATGACACGAAGAAATTGTTCTTCACATAGAAAATAGATTTGATTTTTCCAGCGAATAACACATTAGGGCCTTTTAGAGGAGTTATATTGATAAAATCTCTAGCAGTGGCAGATTTAGAGAATATCATGGATAAGGTGGGATTCATGACTAACCGGATACTAAAGTTTCTGGGAGAAGGTCTAACTTCAATGTAATGAATGGACAATTAGTTTAATTAGTCCATTTCGAGTTGCCATGCTTAGATATATTTTGTTACACGAAACTATGTAGATTACGATGTTATAATTTATATGAACAAATTAATTGTTGTAAGTAAAATTTGCAGTAATATTTTTTATATTTAATGTGTATGAGATGCAGAATGTAGTTGTTTACATAATCAAGTAAGAGTTTTTGAAATTTCCTCAGAATTGAATGAAAAACATTATAGTCCCTTTACAAAGCAAACGTATTGTTTATTACAGAATATATACATAGGCCTACATGCATATATATAGATACCCAGGCGCGTTAGTGTGTATAGTAAATCTGTGTAAAAAAATTAAATGTACTTAATAAAAAATGTTAAGTTCTTGCTTTTTATAAAAAAAGTTTAAAAAATAAAAAAAATGAACTGTTAATTTCTATTCGTACATAAATCTAATAGTATATGTTCTAATCGAACATAAAATTTATTATGTATTGATCTTTACATATTAATAAAATAGTTTTTAAAATTATGAAATAGTATAGAGTATATTTTATAGGAAATTTGGTTCATAAAGTGAAAATTTAAATGAAAAATATGTAATAAAAGAATTAATATGTAGTAAAGAGAAATTAATGTAATAAAGAAATATGAAACATTGTCTCCAATCTGTTGTGACGAGCAATGGTTCTCAGTCAACATTCGTTATTAGCAAGGCATTAAATAGGGTAATAAAATGCATATACTCGTTTATATTTAGTAAGTTAACCAATGAAAAAGCATCATATTTTGTATATAAAGATGACAATGTCGGGAAATGATAAAACACATTCTGGAAAATGTTAAAACGGTTTCAAGTCGTTAAATTATCGGATGGTCTTTTATAGAGGTAAAATGGAGAATCAAAAGGGGGTGTGGAACATAGTTGGGACCGAGATAAGAAGATATGGAGCTGCTAAAGTAGATATGCGCTCTACCGTATGGGACCGAAATAAGGAGATATGGAGCTGCTAAAGTAGATATGCACTCTACCGTATGGGACCGAGATAAGGAGATATGGAGCTGCTAAAGTAGATATGAGCTCTACCGGATGTTATACAAAAAATACATTTTTTTGTGATACAAATCCTCTTCGACAATTATGCCCTTCAAGTTATTTAAACAAACATTTAAGCTTTTTGTAACGGTATGGTCACTGTCATAAAACACAAAAAATGTGTTTCAATTACGTCAATTTTTCATGCGCTGCTTTAAACTCGGTGTTACATTTCCCGAGCAGGTATTTGTGACGTCATTCCGCAAGCCTGTAGTTATCACCGGAGTTACCTCAACAAGTACTATAAGTTATTTACCTGAGGGCGATTTCTTAATCACTATACTCTACCTTCGCACAATGTTTTTTTATTATTATTTTACAAAACCGTTGCTTCGTGGAAAGAAATCCAGCGCATGTAGCCGGTCCGCATCACGAACGTACAAACAGTTGCGTTTTTAAATCGTGTTTGATCTGTGAGAACGCACGGGTTCTCGCCCGATCACCGTTACGCCAATAATAACTGTTATCGAACGTATTTGGTACACCGTTTCGTGCCGGAGCCGGCCTTGTCAACCTCGGTGATTGTTGCAATTAAAGTTGTCTCTTCAAAGTGAGTTATTAAGATAATCGTCACCTTCAATTCGCGTTCAGTTATACAGTTGACACGTTAACAAGCCGTTCAGGAATTTATCAGCGTTTTACAGTTGTTCTTAAAAAGTAAGACGCGACCAATCATTTAATAATATAATATAGACTTTCACGGTTAACTGATAATAGATGTAGTGAGTATGTGTGTAGTAACAGTAATGCTTTCTAGCTGGATCTATATATAATCTACGTTGACAAGGTTAAAAAAAAAATACTCTAATACGAAAAAAATACTTGCTGTGAGAGAGAAGAGACTAGTGTTGAAGCGGTTATGAACTTTTTATCAGTTACAACTGAATCGCCGTACCGAGAAAACAAATAAGTAAAGCTTAAGTTGTACAACTTCTCAAATACAGTACTTCTACAAAAGGTTAATGCTCTCTGTTATCGAAAAATCTCTTCCTTCCTTTTACTGCAGTCGTTTGTGTTTATTACAGAGTGTCCCCTAAAATAAAGGAAATTTTCAGAACTTGTTCCTCAAGTGAAAATAATGAGAAACGTTCATGTAATCACAGGTCGGAAAATGCTTCATTAACTAGTTACAGCTGGCGAAAGGTTTCGCTTGCATTTCAGTTTCGCCGTTTCAATGAAAATGTACTAAAACGTCTAGGGCGTTTTTTTAGGTGTAAAATATAACAAATTTATTATAAAATGAACTAAAAAATTGAATAAAACTGTAAATTTATTTGAGAAGATTTTGGTTTGTTTAGAGTAGACCTGAGTTTTTTATTCGGACTTTTTATCGGATATTGATTCAGAGATGTTTTTTCGGTCATTTCCAACATGTTCCATGTCGAACCCCAACAAAATCTTCAACTCCATAAAAAACATAGTGATTCAGCATACTCTACACAGCCCTGGCACAAGTACAAGGGAAATTGCGTATTCCACTCGTTTATGATGAAATAAATTGTGGTGCATTAATTTTAAGAATTAAATTTGTGAAAATGTGTATGTGTCTACTAGTAGCCTATTTTACATAATTCTCTTTAGAATTAAATTCTCTACAAGTATTGTTTTAGAAATGTCTCGTATTTTTTAATCATGTAACAAAGATAATGGACTTAAACCCTAAACGTGACACGTTTTAGAGGCTTTGGTTTGTGTATTTCGCCTGATAATTTGATTATTATTGTAGCTAATGGTCTGGGACCGATTTTATTCAATTTGTCAGTACCATTTACTTAAAATCTAGTAAACGTTACACCTCAAATTACTTCCCTCCCAATTTTCGTAAGATATCATTGTAACGGGGATAAAGACGACTCAATGTTTGGGCGAACAGTACGACTTAAGTTTTGAAAATGGAGTTATTCAGAAACGCGTCAATAGAGGAGAATATTGTGACATTAGGAAAGACGTACAACTGTACTCAAATATATAGAAACATAAACCTCATAGAAAGAAAGATTTTTCTATTAGTTTCAACCCCTTGAAAGAAGGATAACTAACGGTAGGTAGAATCGGGTAGAACTGGAGAAAAGCTCTGCTACTGGGAATACATGTGAAATAGCGTGGGAAGGGTAGTTTACTCATGGTGGGAATGAACCATCTGCCCGCACTAATCAGAAGGGGTGTTTTAGCGGTACGGGAAAACTGGCAATTCGGAAAGTTCTGCTGTTCTCGTGTAGTTCGGGAAAGCAGTCGAAACAGTACGTTCTGGTTGGCGTATCGTCTCGTCTTAGGAGCGAGACGATAAACCTACTCGTCATCAAGATTACAAGGAGTATGTTCATGTAAAGTCTAATCGTTACACACCCTTTAAAGAAGGTATCGTGGGGTAGATAGAACTGAGCATTTGACATAGTGATGCTCTGCTTCTGGGGATGTCGATTCCCTTCAGTAGATCTGCTGTCAACCAGGGTGAAGAAAAGTGTCTATCTGTTACTCCCCTTTGTAAGAAAAAAGATAAATCCTCTGGTGCAGGGAATACCAGACGCATAACGTCTTAGGGTCACTTATTGAATTATATCTAGTCTATATCGGGGGCACAAAGACCTTCTTCCTTAATGTTTAGGAACAAACTGCGGTGTATTTTAGTAACACACAAACACCTTTATAACCACAATAGCTATGCATTAACCTTATGTAAATTTCGGTTGTAAGGCAACAATCTTCATAGGAAACAAAAAACCTTCAAGAGAATTTACGTTGTCTCTGAAGAGGGTTGCTTTAAAAACAGAAATGTATGTAGGGTTAATGAAACATTATTATGGTTAGAGGGTGTTTGTATCTTCTGAGGTGCCTACACGTTACAACCTCTTATAAGAAGATTGCTGAAACACGCAGATGGAATTTGAGATAGAATCAAGGTTATAATTGTTTTTGGATACTGGGAATTCCAGAGACATCGGGTAGACGGCTTATCTAAAGAATTCTTGCTAATTATAATGGGTTGAAAACAAGTGTATACCCATACTCTGCTGACAAATCAAATGCTCGCAGTAATATTGCGATAACAACGAGTTCCCATTTTTACGAGGCAAATAAACAAATTCATTTATTTTTAATTAGCTAAACGTAATTACACAAATTGATAGTAATTATTTTTTAAATTTTATCAATACTAGTTGTGTATTTACTAATTTTTTAAAACATACAGCCGAGAAACTATAGTAATATTGGAGATTTAAATAACAAGTAGTTAATTCTAAAAGCTGGTAATTGAGATTAGTTTATAACGGTAAAAAAGCCCAATGTTTTTTATCCTGACTATAAGGCTTCGAGTTCTTTCCGCCACTTGAAATGAATCTATCAATTAGAGAGACGTGTTTATATTGATGTAGCCAAGTTAATATTATACAACGTATAAATGTAAGCATCAACATACCTGATGTTTTTTATTAGTCAGGTTAAAGCAATTAAGTAATCTTGAGTGTTTATAGCATTAGCTAAAGTTAACGTGTCTACTCGTTCTTTAAAATTACCGAACACTTAGTTTGAGAATTTAATTTACAGATAAGATAAACGGCAAAATCATGTAATTTGTTTAACAAGGAGTCGGGTTACGGAAGAGTAGGTTAAGATCAACGGGCTTGACAGCCAAATAAGTGCTAACTACAGTTTATACGCCCACATTAACGGTGGCGTGTACTTAGAACAAGGTTACGGTTTGTGCTCTCAGCGTCTAGCCGTCACAATCGGCGATCCTCTGGCTCCTCGACCGACGTGCCAAAACCTAACCTATATTCGTCTAGTTGCGGCTTTTTACACCAGCGAGTAATATGAACGTTCGGTCATGATGAAAGTTTCGGTCAATGATTTATTAGTTTCTATGGTTTGACATGGATGGTTAATCTATTTAAAATATAATAAATTATTTTTTATAACTGATTGTTACAAATTCTTTTAACACAGAACTTGATGTTTGTTGAAGTATAAACGTCTATAGAGGCAACAAGTACTTTTTCGTTGTAATGAAACCGTTAAAACAATTAGATACGCTACTCGTGTAAACTTAAACATCTGAATCCTCGCCCATAACGTATCATTTCACACAACGGCGAGTTCACTTCATTAAAGGTTATTTAGAGTTTATGTTTAAGTTATTCGAATGCTAGTTCCTATGAAATCAGCAATATTGTATACTAAATCAACCATTCTCTAGATGTAGATGTTTCTATTTAGCCATAAGGTTAGGCCCTGAAACATTTTATTATCAATTCAATAGAAGATACAGTTAATTCTTCATTAAAGGTTATTTAGAGTTTATGTTTACGCTATTCGAATGCTAGTTCCTATGAAATCAGCAATATTGTATACTAAATCAACCATTCTCTAGATCAGGGGTTCTCAACCTTTTAGGCTCTGAGCCCCCCTTCACACCTTGGTGTGAGGTCACGCCTCCCTTCACGGATTAAGTTAATTTAAACTTATATATGATAAATTTACTTACAATATGTTTAAGTAATAACCAGAAAAATGTTCGCTACTTTTGTAGTGCTAGTGTGAGGGCAGGCACTGTTTCTCGTTAACTATTTTTTGTATGTTTGGATGAAATTTTGACAAAGAACACCGCAGGTCACTTTCCACATCTAGTCTGGCTCGATATTTAGATTTTATGTTAGCCAGGGCTGAAAATCCTGTCTCGCATAGATAAGTTGATGAAAATTGTACAAGCAACTTGACTGCCTCCATTGCTACTTCTGGGTAAACAGGAAGATATAGTAGCCAGAAATCTTCGAGATCCATGTTTGGGAAATCCAATTTAGCTTTGGAATCACATTGCAAGTCAATTGTTTGTTCTTGAATGTGATCAGGAGGTATATCAATGTTGATTTGAAAGGGGTCTCTTGTTAACTTCAATTCCCAGTTTTCCGAGCTTATATCTGGGAAATAGACTCCGATTTTGTTCTTCAGAGACAACAAATGCTCAGATATTAGGTCCTTTATTTCATTTACTAGGTCTTTTGGAAGACTTTGGGTATCATCGACGAGATTTTGGAAAGGAAGAAAAGTTCGTTGAGTAAAGAAATAGAGCTTTATAGCTCTATTAAGCTATAAGGAAATTTCAATGATTGTGTGTTTGTGTCCAACATCAAATTCAATTTTTTTTAAAACTTGTTGACGCCTCCCCTGGAATTCTTCTACGCCCCCCAGGTTGAGAACCGCTGCTCTAGATGTAGATATTTCTATTTAGCTATAAGGTTAGGTCCTGAAACATTTTAATATCAATTCAATAGAAGATACAGTTAACTCTTCATTAAAGGTTATTTAGAGTTTATGTTTAAGTTATTCGAATGCTAGTTCCTATGAAATCAGCAATATTTTATACTAAATCAACCATTCTCTAGATGTAGATATTTCTATATAGCTATAAGGTTAGGTCCTGAAACATTTTATTATCAATTCAATAGAAGATACAGTTAACTCTTCATTAAAGGCTATTTAGAGTTTATGTTTAAGTTATTCGAATGCTAGTTCCTATGAAATCAGCAATATTGTATACTAAATCAACCATTCTCTAGATGTAGATATTTCTATTTAGCCATAAGGTTAGGTCCTGAAACATTTTATTATCAATTCAATAGAAGATACAGTTAACTCTTCATTAAAGGTTATTTAGAGTTTATGTTTACGCTATTCGAATGCTAGTTCCTATGAAATCAGCAAATTGTATACTAAATCAACCATTCTCTAGATGTAGATATTTCTATTTAGCTATAAGGTTAGGTCCTGAAACATTTTATTATCAATTCAATAGAAGATACAGTTAACTCTTCATTAAAGGTTATTTAGAGTTTATGTTTAAGTTATTCGAATGCTAGTTCCTATGAAATCAGCAATATTTTATACTAAATCAACCATTCTCTAGATGTAGATGTTTCTATTTAGCTATAAGGTTAGGTCCTGAAACATTTTAATATCAATTCAATAGAAGATACAGTTAACTCTTCATTAAAGGTTATTTAGAGTTTATGTTTAAGTTATTCGAATGCTAGTTCCTATGAAATCAGCAATATTTTATACTAAATCAACCATTCTCTAGATGTAGATATTTCTATTTAGCTATAAGGTTAGGTCCTGAAACATTTTATTATCAATTCAATAGAAGATACATTTAACTGTTCATTAAAGGTTATTTAGAGTTTATGTTTAAGTTATTCGAATGCTAGTTCCTATGAAATCAGCAATATTGTATACTAAATCAACTATTCTCTAGATGTAGATATTTCTATTTAGCTATAAGGTTAGGTCCTGAAACATTTTAATATCAATTCAATAGAAGATACAGTTAACTCTTCATTAAAGGTTATTTAGAGTTTATGTTTAAGTTATTCGAATGCTAGTTCCTATGAAATCAGCAATATTTTATACTAAATCAACCATTCTCTAGATGTAGATATTTCTATTTAGCTATAAGGTTAGGTCCTGAAACATTTTATTATCAATTCAATAGAAGATACAGTTAACTCGTCATTAAAGGTTATTTAGAGTTTATGTTTAAGTTATTCGAATGCTAGTTCCTATGAAATCAGCAATATTTTATACTAAATCAACCATTCTCTAGATGTAGATATTTCTATTTAGCTATAAGGTTAGGTCCTGAAACATTTTATTATCAATTCAATAGAAGATACAGTTAACTGTTCATTAAAGGTTATTTAGAGTTTATGTTTAAGTTATTCGAATGCTAGTTCCTATGAAATCAGCAATATTGTATACTAAATCAACTATTCTCTAGATGTAGATATTTCTGTTTAGCTATAAGGTTAGGTCCTGAAACATTTTATTATCAATTCAATAGAAGATACAGTTAACTGTTCATTAAAGGTTATTTAGAGTTTATGTTTAAGTTATTCGAATGCTAGTTCCTATGAAATCAGCAATATTGTATACTAAATCAACTATTTTCTAGATGTAGATATTTCTGTTTAGCTATAAGGCTAGGTCCTGAAACATTTTATTATCAATTCAGTAGAAGATACAGTTAACGCCTAAGGAAAATTTTAATTATTAAAGGTTTTTAGGAGGTTATGTTATGTTTTGCAATTATATTACTATTATTATGTATCTCTTGTATATTATTAAATTAAAATGAATGATTTTCATTCAACTGTAATTAATTTCACGTAAAATAACTCGTAGCATTAAACATGGATAAAATTAAATAATAGAATAAAAGTAGTAATAAGAATTAAAACTACAGACATTTATATTTTCTAATATGTTAGTGATAAATATACTGTCTTTCTAATATACTGCCTTTCTAATATACTGCCTTTCTAATATACTTTCCTTCTAATATACTGTCTTTCTAATATACTGCCTTTCTAATATACTGCCTTTCTAATATACTGCATTTCTAATATACTGCCTTTCTAATATACTGCCTTTCTAATATACTGCCTTTCTAATATACTGCCTTTCTAATATACTGCCTTTCTAATATACTGCCTTTCTAATATACTGTCCTTCTAATATACTGTCTTTCTAATATACTGCCTTTCTAATATACTGCCTTTCTAATATACTGCCTTTCTAATATACTGCCTTTCTAATATACTGCCTTTCTAATATACTGCCTTTCTAATATACTGCCTTTCTAATATACTGCCTTTCTAATATACTGCCCTTCTAATATACTGTCCTTCTAATATACTGCCTTTCTAATATACTGCCTTTCTAATATACTGCCTTTCTAATATACTGCCTTTCTAATATACTGCCTTTCTAATATACTGCCTTTCTAATATACTGTCCTTCTAATATACTGTCTTTTATTTACTTTACGTCGACCAATTATAGGCTTTAAAAATGAAATAGACCTACAACTAGTAACGAGGTAAAATAACTGTGGCCCACGTTTTATTGTATAAATAATAATTCTTGGTTACCAATAACCTTTTTATGAAGAAAATTCCTGATCTGCGTTTCGGAGGCAAAGCAAACATCTTCAGAGGAATATTTTACAGTATGTAAGAACTTCGCAAAGGAATGCACATTAAGATTTGTCTGGGGTTGGGGTTTTATTTATTTAATACATTTCTCTACGTTTCGATGGAAAATTCGAATCCTCTTCAAGAACTAAATCATTATTTATAGTCCACGCCATCAAATAACACGTACTCATATTCAAAACAACAAATCATAAACATATTGATAATATAAATAATATTCGAGCTGGCTTGTGAGTGAAAGTTATAATTAAAGAATAAAATTTTTTAAACATAACCTATAAAGTTTTAGCAAAAGTAAAAAACAAAAGTGAAAATCAGATCTGGGCATTGTCAAATTTATAGCCACAGCTACTAATATAATTACATTAAAATAACATATGTTAATTATAAATATTTAATTTTGATGAGCCTATATTACTGGTAAAACATAATAATAACAAAATTATTTAAATAATTTAAAAAATTTAAAAAAGATAGTATTTAACAATTAATAATTTTTTTAAACATAACCTATATGTGTATCTTCACTGAGGATGACGACAAATTAGTCGTTGAAACGCGTTTGAAATAAAAAAATTGTATATTTGTGAGTTGTACCATATTTTTATTCTTTAATTATATTGACAATACATCATAAAATATAATCAAACGTTATAAAACGCAATTTTAAAAACGTCAAGTCAAAGTAACTGTATATAAAATTTCTTGGATACAACAGCTTTACAAAGAAGCTCATGAATGTAAAATCAATCAATAATTTTCTTGGTTTACATTGTCTTTATCATGTAATGTAACAAAACCCTTATATATTAACCATAAATATATATATATATATATATATATATATATATATATATATACAGTATATATATATATATATATCTATCTATCTATATATATATATATATATATATATATATATATATATATATATATATATATATCTATCTATCTATATATATATATATATATATATATATATATATATATATATATATATATATATACAGTATATATATATATATATATATCTATATATATATATATATATATATATATATATATATATATATATATATATATATATATATATATATATATACTGTATATATAAAACTTTGGTCTATGCAACATAATTTTATTACAAATGGTACAGTTTTTTTTTATCTTGGGTGCGGGTTTAAGCTGCCCTAAGCACCGCTACCTGAGGTATATTGTACTTAAAATTGTACAGTTAGTTTGATAAAGTATATCTTTATTACTGTATTGCAATTATCTCATTTGTCTTTTTACGATTGTTTATGTTTTTATTAAAGATTTTGTTGTTCTATACTGTAAAGATAATATAAAACGACAATCTGTTACTTGATTGAGTATATGGGCTGTCTTTGTAGAGCCATATTTTGATTTCTGTACCAATTAGCTTTATCGTGTACTATATATTGCCGGAGTTTTTTTTGCGTTTTGTGTAATGTTGAATATGCGAATTTGCGTGTTATTTAATGGATAAAGTTATAAATTAATTTCAAGCTCCCGAAGATGATTCCAATTAAGAAACGCTGAGCAATAATACAAAAAGAATTTAAGGTTTTATTTCTAACTCTATAATTGTTCGTAAAAAAAAGAATAGTTATGAGTTTTAGACATAAAATTATATTTTTCTGGATTTACCTTATACAATTTAGAAATTATTTGTTTGTATAATTCACAATAATTTAAAATAAATGTATTACAAAAAACGTAGGAGCCTACATTGAATGTACAGAACTGTTCCATATGCGCGCGGACGCATGCACACCCTATCTTTATAATTATTTTCTAAAATTTTATTGCTTTCCTATTAAAATAAACAACGCATTTTTATTTGATTTCCACTAAATGTCTTGGGATGTTATATTTTATTTTCTATTTCTTTCCTTTATTCTGACATCCATGCAATATGTATTTAATTGAGCTCTGTTATGGTGATTTTGTATGTGGGTCAGGAAACTATTGGAATGGAACTTATGTTCTGCTTGAAAATTCATTTCTGTTGAATGGAATTGTTTTTCTTTTCCTTAATGGTTTAACGCTTCATTTGAAGACAATATCTGCGTCAACATCACCAAGGTTGCTACCGACGTCTTAAAAGAACTTAACGGCGCCCATTGTCTCAAATTTGGTCATATAGAATGTATCCGGTAGTGTTTCTACCCCTTGACCTTTTACGTTTGTTCGAAGACACGAGGAGTTACTAAGATGTATCGCCAATGTTCCATTGCCCCGCCAGTGACCAGGTGGCCACTAATGTACTCAACCACGGGCCAACCATGGAACGTTGCCAATCAGATATCCTGGCACGCAACACGCTTGCATAGCACAGATCTTTTACAGCGCCGTAAACGGCAGCGGTGCGTCATATGCCGCATGTCCCACTTACCCAGTCGCTCGTTAACGTCTCCCACTAAACAGTGCACAAACATGCCTTGTACAAGCTAAAACCCTTCGTCGCACTGATTCTATTGTTTACCTCTATAATGAATGCACAATCATTGTCCAAACAATCTCAGATTGTTAAGCGAACGACAGGAGAAGGTTTTACTTTAGGTTCTGTCAGATGTTATCTCTCTATCGTTTTTTAGAATGGAAAATCAGGTCAACAAAATTACTCCCCAAGACAAAAATAAGTAATACAAACATTAAATTTTTAAAGTCAGTTCCTACTTAGGTGAAAAAAATATTTTAGCTCCTTTTTATCAAATAATTACTAATAATATAGATACAGTAAAATAACCTACGGTCTAAAGTTATATAAGTAAAGTAACATAGCATATGCGTTAAAACAGCTATTTTACCACATAACCTATAACATAAAATCAGCTGTTTTATGAAATTGTATGCTATCACTTTAAGCCAAATGGTACGGAATATCCATATTGCATACCTTGCCCCTTGGGAAAACTTTTTCTCCCATATAAAACTAAAATTAATTAATGAATAAATATTTGATAAAACTGTATTAACATCAAGTGTCATCCCCTACAAGTTTAAAAAAATGTATTTGAACTTGGGTAGATGAATAAAAAGTATTTTACATACGATATATATATATATATATATATATATATAATACGTTTTCTTGTTTAATAATTTAAAATAACATAGGTTATTCAAATACAAGAATATTTATTATTTTATATCCATTGTATAAAATATAAATATTCTTGTATTTGAATAACCTATGTTGTTTTAAAATATATATATATATATATATATATATATATATATATATATATATATATATATAATCTAAATTTTTTTTGTTAGATAATTATTTTCCTGAAGATGCTGGTACTATTTTATCAGCGAAAAGCTTTGAATAATATATGCATTAAAAGTATTCTTATTTTTAACATATCACCATATTTTATATATATATATATATATATATATATATATATATATATATATATATATATATATATATAAACTATTGGGAGAGGGTGAATCTCCCTGAATTTTTCTTAACCTGTAGTAGATGACAGTTAATGTTAATAGATTATTTATTTATTCATTCATTAAAATTTAAATATGCTGATGTTTTGGTCGGATTCGAAGTGAGTGACTACATTTTTGAAAACCAGCACTGTGAACACTGATCCAACTTTCCCATTGCTAGAATTCCATTACTTGAAGATGTATATGAATTTATAAGAGAAAGGTTCTTTGCACCATCCGCTTCATAAATTAGAAACGAAAAAAGCGAATAAATAGCAAAAAACAAAAATAATAGTCCAACAGAAAAAAAATGGTAAAATGCAAGGAAATTCGCGTTTTATTTTGGAACCTGATATTGTGATTCTGTCATATGTATATACATATTTATATTACTTGTGAATAATTATAAAATTAAAAGTAAATAAAATATTTTGTTTGACCTTAGTAAATTCATACTTAATTTTTTTCATATTACTAATTTTTATAAGGAGTGTAACTGGTGAACAGACCTTCATGGCCCCGAAAGAGAGTAAGTCCACTTCTCGCGACCCTGCACACGTGATGCCTCTACCAGGAATTAATATCTCCCCCTCCCCTAGGCCTACCTATAATGTCAATGCATTTCTTTCTTTCTTTTAGTCAATAATAGCCATACTGGAAAATTTACTTTAACAATTTTTTAAAAATAAATTAATTTTAGACAAGTAAATAATATAAAAGTTACTAGCTGTTATTCGGTCACCAGATTGTATTGTTTAGAGATGTGGAAGTTGCAGAACTCGATGCATGACCGTTATTACAACTCCCTATTATCCGCCATTCACATACAACCTACACAGATACAAAAACACTATTTCATGGAGACATTGGTGCCAAGAGAAAGGGTTAGTACACTTAACTGAATGTATATGACGCCAATGCAAGCTCAGAGAATGCATCGATACGACTTTATTCCGTTATTTGATACGAAGTGCTAATAAAAACATCCGAGCTTGTTTTCCATTATATGGCAAACTGTAGACGTCACGTCTACAGTTATTTGTACCGTGATTTGTTATTGTACCGGCAAAGGCAATATGGGAAGACCTTGGACATTATGTTAGTGGCGGCTTGATCTCTTATTGTAAGAGAAGAAGAAAACGTTAAAAGCTCTGGGAATAGATCTTAAGGAGACAGATTGTCGAATAGAGTTGATATCCGGACATTGTTTATAGGCAAGTGCCAATAAAATAATAAATATCACTGCTATTATTTTATATTTTTCTTGTAAATGTGTACCTCTAATCGCAAATGATGGTGATTTTGTCAGTGAAACGCGTTTCATATAATAAATGTATGTATTGTGAGATTTATTATTATAAAGCTAAAAAACCAAAAATTGCTCTTGCATTCTATACACATTTCTCCCAATCATACATTTTCAATTTCTCTTTTTCCTGGAGAATCACCACTAAAACTTGAAAAAATCAGTGTGTTTTGTACATAATTGTTGTGTTTGGTACAGAATTGGTGTATTTTTTGCAGAATTGGTGCGATTTGTACAGAATTTGTTTGCCTTTTAAGAAATTGGCGTAATTTGTACAGAATTGGACGGTTTTATACAGAATTGGTGTCTTTTCTACAGAATTGGACTGTTTTATACAGAATCGCTGTGTTTTGTACAGAATCTGTGTGCTTTGTATAGAATCGGTGTGTTTTGTACAGAATTGGTGTAGTTTGTGGAGAATCTATGTATTTTTAGAAAATTGGCGTGTTTTATACATAATTACTTTGTTTTGTACATGTTAGGTGTGGTTAGTGCAGAATCGGTGTGTTTTGTAGAGAATTGGTGTTTTATAAGCAATTACTTTGTTTTGTACATATTTGGTGTGGTTTGTTCAGAATCGGTGTGTTTTGTACATAATTACTTTGTTTTGTTCATATTTGGTGTGGTTAGTGTAGAATCGGCGTGTTTTGTAGAGAATTGGTGTTTTATACACAATTACTTTGTTTTGTACATATTTGGTGTGGTTTGTTCAGAATCGGTGTGTTTTGTAGATAATTAGTGTGTTATGTACAAAAATTGATGGCTTTATACAGAATTGGATTAGTAAAGTATGCATTTTCTGCAAATGAAGTTATCCGGAAGGTATCATCACAGAAGAAAACGAGAAAACTGGTGTTGACTGAAAACTATATACTGAGAAATGTTTCTAGTTTAAAGCCAACCCGCCAGTGAGGCTATAACGGCTTAATTGGGGTAGGAAAGCATTGTGAATATGGGTAGGATTAATGGAGGGGCATAGAACCCATTCGTAAAGGATGTGTGGTACATCACTTGTGCAAACTCTCATAGCTAAAGCAGACCTAACCTCTATCTGGGTTATAATTAGGTATCTACCAGGTATACTCCATAGCAATCAGAAGCATAAGAATGGATTTAGGGAGGACTAAGGCAAGTACTGCTTCTGGAAATGAGAGAAAATTATTGCGTTGCGAGAGCAGGATCGCTACCTGAAGGGAACACCGGGGCGAAGAGAGGTAGACACCTCGACGTAGCTTTGCATTGTCGAAATTTGTAACTAACCTTTTGGAGTCATTAAAAATTTCTAGTTTTAGGGAAGCATTTGTTGTTATTAATAAACAGACTTATATATATATATATATATATATATATATATATATATATATATATATATATATATATACAGACACACACACACACACACACACACACACCAAAATTCTTTAAATTCTCATATGAGTAGTTTTCTGCCAATATTGATCTAATATTTGTACAAAACAAAGATGATAAATTTATAATTGGAGTGTAATAAGTATTCCTTACTCTCAGTACCAGGTGGTCATTGTGTCATTCCTTAATCCTTCCTAACTCTATTGCTCTCAAGGACGTATGTATTTGCTCGTAAAACTGTTGTTTGTATTTTCGATTCGGGAAGGAGCATGAGTTTGTAACAGGTAGGTAACTCTTTGTTAGCCCTGAAGAGAGTGGGTGTACTCCAGGTAAGAAACCCTGCACACATGAGTCAATATGTCGCCATTCTCTTGTGTCGGAGGGTTGTTCCTACCTATATGCATAGCCATTTCTTATCCTTCGTAGGCTACAATAGACATACTGGGTGAAAGCTTTGTTGTAGATTGTATCTTTTCTCGTGTTTCTCCTACTAATTTCACCTAAATTAAGTACAACTCTGATCTTATTCTATTTGGTTTAGGATCTGATGGTTTGTTATAATCTAAAAGTTCGACTAAAGCTTTTCGTCATTTCGTGTTCCGGGCTTGCACCGACTTTTCTGGGCGATCCATTTCCACGGGTTCAAGGCCCACTAGCCGTACGTGACCATTGGACACCGTGACTCGACAAATGCCTGTCACGTAGATATTGTCAAATCCCAGCAACTGCGATTCGTATCGGGGGATTTGGCGAAACCCGTTAAGTCGTGTATCACGCGGGTGACAATGAGTAATCTCCGGGGATCTGGAGACGACCTCGGTGTAATGTTTGCTTATAACAGTGCGATGATCAAGCAGGTCAGTTTTTTTCTACACAAACAAAACCATGCGATGAATAAAACATCTAAATGCACTGTAATGACTTTCGCTTTTGTCGTAGACTTGTTTGTTTGTTCCTTGTGTGTTAACTGCACACATTGGATTTGGTAGCTGTCAACACCCACGTTAAGCCGTAAGGTTAGGTGTGGTAGCTTTTAACACCCACGTCCAGCCGTAAGGTTAGGTGCGGTAGCTGTTAACACCACGTCAAGCCGTAAGGTTAGGTGTGGTAGTTGTTAACACCCACGTCAAGCCGTAAGGTTAGGTGTGGTAGTTGTTAACACCCACGTCAAGCCGTAAGGTTAGGTGTGGTAGTTGTTAACACCCACGTCAAGCCGTAAGGTTAGGCGTGGTAGCTGTTAACACCACGTCAAGCCGTAAGGTTAGGTGTGGTAGTTGTTAACACCCACGTCAAGCCGTAAGGTTAGGTGTGGTAGTTGTTAACACCCACGTCAAGCCGTAAGGTTAGGTGTGGTAGTTGTTAACACCCACGTCAAGCCGTAAGGTTAGGTGTGGTAGTTGTTAACACCCACGTCAAGCCGTAAGGTTAGGTGTGGTAGTTGTTAACACCCACGTCAAGCAGTAAGGTTAGGTGTGGTAGCTGTTAACACCTACGTCAAGCAGTAAGGTTACGTTTGGGGTTGGAAATATTGGTTGCGATTCATTCACCATTAACAAATACTGGAAAATAAATGGTTTTTACATCTTAGTGTGTGACAAACAATAATAATGTATTTATTTAATATACTAAATACAAAACACTAAACTGTTATTATATAAAAAACAAAATGTTTGCTACAATTAAGATCTATATATTAGGTACATAACCTTTTCACGTTTAAGGACACAATTATCTGCATGAGGAATTCATTTAAACAATGGTAATCATTTGGTATAGAAGTTTAATATAGTCTTCCTACTTAAAAGTTGTCTGGTTTATATTTCATTTGTCTACACTTAAAATATGAGAGATTTTAATAACCAGTGAATGAATGTGTGCGTGAATGTGTATATAGTCTGCAGACACTTATCCTAGTCGCCTCTGGGTTTCAGGAGAGATGCGGACAACTTACTTAATCCCATCTACTCTTCCCGCTATCTTTGCTCTTCAACCGCCTCCTTCCACAGAGGGACACTCCTACCTCCATCCTAGTTACAGTATCTTCTATGCTTTCTATTCCTTACTTTTCTCTATGGCCCCGATAGAGATGGGGTTTTCTAGTTCCTTCTCCCTCTATCATTTATCACCTCTATGGGAGACAAACGTATCCTTCATTCTATTTCTTTTCCAAATGTTTATATATCTCTTTGGTTTCAAAAGAGAATAGGCCTATCGCGGAAAGATACTTGGTTTGGGGTCGTTGATACTCCGACACGTATCCTCCCTACATTCCTTCTATTCCTTCACAACTGTTTATTTCTATCTTTATAATCCAAATATAGAGTACGTTACTATAAGGAAGGGTCTTGCTTCAACGGTCCTTGTTCTTCCCCCAGGGAAGATTTTTACGGGTAACCTACCTAAAAGAGTTTCTATTCCTTTCACATATATTTACGTTTTTATGACCCCGAAAGAGAACATACTTAAGGGATGGATCTTCCTTTGTAATCCTTGTTCTCCCTCTGTTTTCTTCTACCAGGAGAGATTTCTACCAGTATACTAGCCACAGTCCTCATATTCTTTTCATGTCTGTTTATTCTCTATGATCAAAATACAAAATACGTTTCTTTAGGGAGAGACCTGCTTCATGGCCTATGTTCTTCCACTCTATCCAGATGTTTGTGAGATTCTTGTGGCTGTCTATTTTGAATAATTTACAATTCACAGCACCTCTTCCACGTTTTTAACAGATAATGATAGATTACTGAATTATACGCGTCAAATTACAAAGTGATTATTTAGTTTCATACTTTATAGTAAAATAATTTATTGTAGATTTTGTTTGACTTTTTCTAACCTCATTGAAATATAACAGTTAATCAACGAGTAAAATGACAAACCGAGAAATTGTTATATTCGATTTACTCTTTTTAATTATCACTGTTCATAAATCAGGACCTGGAAAAACCAAGATGTAAATTGACTAGATGCAGCCAAAATGAGGTTTTTAGAGGTAAAGAAGATTACTAGAAGAGACAGAATAAGAAATGAAATGGTACAAGAAAGATTATTGTAATATTAATACAAGAGAAAATGGAGAGAAAGGGAGGAAGCAATGGTTTGTACATATGGGTTAGTATAGAATATTAAGAATAAAGCTGGAATAAAAAGAGAGGAACGAGGCAAAAATAGATGAACTTTGGAGTGAAGTAGGGAAAAAGGATTCAAGGAAAAGTTAAGAAGGAGAATAAGAAGGATTTAAGGAGAAGAGATGCAAGAAGTAAAGGACGGAAGCGGAAGAGGTTTTCGCCAGTACTCGTGCCAAAGAATACCTCATATGACGTTAGTTCTGATGGAAAAAAATATTATACGATGTATAGGAATATAGATATCATATAGATCTTATTTTTTTAGAAAGACTTTTGATATCCTTGAACTGGAAAATTTTGCTGTTAATTTCGCAATTGCAACATTTGTTTTCAGTTTCGTCATACAGAATTTAGAGTTCTTATTAAAGTTTTGATACTTATCTAACACTGATTTTCTAAAAGTAGTTTTCCTAATAAAAATATTATGTACAACTCATAGATGCCATTTTCATTAGTGATGCCTTTTACATCATCGATCAAATTAAAGAACTAGTTTTTGTTGAATAAACTTTTGCTTAAATAATTCGTATGTACTTTGAATATTAAAATTTTTTTTAAATGTTTAAAACGGTATTTATATACGTTTTCAAAGACGTTTTTGTGTTTAAAATAAGCTACAACATGAATGGCAAACAAGTGTTTATGTAGGTCCTAATTTAATAATTTAGTATCAGTAATTTTTAAACTGAGTAATTGAGTTCTGTAGATATAATTCAGTACCAATAACTGTAGTTTAATTCTTTTCAATAAATAATTAGTGATAAACTGTAAAATATCAACATTCGTCTAGTTTTTATTTCTTCTAATATAATATATAATATTTTGTTTTGTTTAGAATATATATATATATATATATATATATATATATATATATATATATATATATATATATATATATATATATACATACATACATACACACACACACACACACACACACACACACACACACACACACACACACATATTTATCACTTTCACCATATGTATTTAAAAAAGAAACTTACTTGGTACTTATGCGAGTTAACTTTCAAAGATTGGTAGTATCTTCATTGTCGAACATCAACAACAGTTAATGCTCTCTCTCTCTCTCTCTCTCTCTCTCTCTCTCTCTCTCTCTCTCTCACTATATATATTTATCACTTTCAGTATATGTACTTAAACAAGAAACTTACTTGGTATTTATGCGAGTTAACTTTCAAAGATTGGTAGTATCTTCATTGTTGAACATCAACAACAGTTAATGCTCGATATCTCTCTCTCTCTCTCTCACTATATATATTTATCACTTTCAGTATATGTATTTAAACAAGAAACTTACTTGGTATTTATGCGAGTTAACTTTCAAAGATTGGTAGTATCTTCATTGTTGAACATCAACTATATATATACATATATATATCACTTTTGAAAGTGATAAGTGTATACAAGAAAACAGTGTTGCATAATCTACAAATATATATATATATATATATATATATATATATATATATATATATATATATATATATATATATTAAGATTACCGAAAGTAATGGACTACAAAATTCAAGAGTATATATATGCTGATACGTATTCCTTCACGGATGGAAAAATGTGATGAATAGTTATTATCTGGAGTACATCCGTTCATTCTGCAGTGCATAAAATCGCAATTCCGACGTTTCGCTAGAATCTCATCTAGCTTTGACGAGGTGAACCCAACAACAGTTGAAGAGCGAATCAAGAGCTAGATGAGATTATAGCGAAACGTGAGCGTGCTGACTTTAAGGCTAAATAGGCTTTAAACATTAGAAAAATACAGAAAGGTTAATAAAGGACTTAGACCACAAACTATCCCAAACTAGATCCGTTAGTCTTGAAACTATTCAGTATACTGAAGATATATGAGAGAGTTTGTACTTGGCCGGGTACTGCAAGAGGTTCCATCCGTGACTCAGTAGGTTTGCCGGTTGATACGTTTTCAGTTGGTCTGTTTCGACAATCAAGACCCCAAGCGTTCCATCTACCCTACAGTCAATCAGTGCCAAGTAGTGCGCCAGCGTCCGGGTAATGCGTCTTTCCATGGTTTTCAAAGTATCGGAGACTCGCCAATATAACCGGTTCTGCTGAACTGGATACGAATTTGAAGCGTTGCCACGGGTACACGCCCCCTCCCCGGAACAGTACGCGCACGAGCGACTGGCTATTAGAGACAGCCGGGCGGGAGGTCGTTGATCCTGTGCAAGGACGTGCTGTGACCTTGGGGCTAGGACACGCTGTGGATATCCGAAAATTGAAAGCAGCGACGGGTGTCCTTTGTCGCGTAGAATATGGTGCTAACGCGGTCCATGTTGTCGGCAAATTACTAAAGCCGTAATAAACCATCGTTTCAAAGACTCCAGACTGAAGCAGATTTTTGCTTCAATTTGTCGCAAAGTAATTCAATGTTACTTTTGTATTTTTGTACTGTGATACAATTTTACTTATCAAACATTAAATGTCCACTTATTAAAATATGAAGAAGATATTTTCTGGAATTCACTAGACCCTAGCAGCCTGTCTCCACTGCGACTTAAAAAAGTTAAATATAGTATGTGATTCAGCTAAGCTATGTCGTTTCAGAGGTATTTATATACGCTTGCCTGAGCAGATGAAGACTTTTCTTTTTCCTTTTGGGCATTAAAAGCTTCTAGATAGGGCAGGACCAATCCCACCTCTCCACCCCAGTCAAGCCTAAGGGTTAATAGTCCTAAAGTACAAGATCGCACTCACAACTCTTCAAAATAACGACATATTACACCATCATAACATTCGCTAAACAGACTGTACGAATGGAGATTGCGTTATATTACACATTACATATGCCCCAAAACACATTACATATATTCTTAGAGCATATCCTACCATAGAGAGATTAGCTGTACTTTGTGTAAATGCCGGGTAGTGGGTAAATCTTCTCTTCGCCTTTGCCCACGCGATTCCATAACTTTTCCTTATTTTTAGTTTGAGGGGATCATCATGTACTTTGGATCATCTTATATAATTCTATCTACCTTTTCTTATCCTTCCGTTTACATAAGGGCAGAAGGAAAGGCTCCTGAAAAGAATGCACCTCCTGTATATGTGATGCTATTACCCCTTTGCTCCCCTTCTGAGAAGTTACTCCTACTCTATTCTAAGTTCACAATCCTTTCCTAACCCCCAAAGCAATCATAATTAGGCTATAGTGTCTGAATGCTGTAATAATAAAAAAAAATCATGTGATCCGCCTAATTCGAACAATGTTGTAATAAGAGGTTAAATATTCTATCATTTTATTGCCCCTGTCATTTTATTGCCCTTGTTCCTCCTTAACCCTTTATTACAACTTGTAGTGACGGATATACACCCATATGTCTCAGAGAAAATATAGATCTATTTCAAGGCGTTTGTAACTCCATAATGCGTTCTGTTTTCCTAGAATAATTTTTCGATTCCTTCTACTAGTTCACACTCTTCTTATATATATATATATATATATATATATATATATATATATATATATATATATATATATATCTTGTATAGAGTGTCAATCGTTAGTAAAATACGTTTTTATTCATCCAATCTAATTCAAATACATTTTTAAAATCCTGTAGTGGATGACAGTTAATGTTAATACATTTTTTCAAATATTAATTCAATAATTAAAATTTAAAAAAGGTGATATCGCGGTCGGATTCGAACTGAATAAATACAGGTTTGAAATCCAGCACTTTGGCACTGAGCCAACTTTTCCATTGCTGGAAATATGTTACTTAAAGATATATATGTAATTTTAAGAGAAAGGTTTCTTAAAATAATGAAGCAATACAAGAGATGGATAGAATGAGAAATTGTAGATTTCCATGTTCCTTGCAACAATGACGCAATACAAGAGATGGATAGAATGACAAATTATAGATTTCTATCAGCTTCTTGAATTAGAAACGAAAAAATGAAAGCGAATAAATAGTATCAAACAAAAATAATAATCCAACACATTACACTGTATAGAGAGGGAAATGGAAAATTTAAAGGAAATTCACTTACTATTTGGACACTAAATATTGTCATATGTATAAACATATTTATATTAATTGTTATTATAAAATAAAAAGTACCTAAAATAATTTTTTCCTCGTGTAGGAATTTAACCTAAAAATGTTTTTTCCTTTATTACTTGTTTTCTTTTGTCCTCTCTTTGGGTAGAGAGAAAATATTTACTCAATTAAACAATGACGTAATTCTTATTGTTGCTTCAGTGCAATAGGTACCTCCTCTTGTCACTTCGTTCGTCTTGAAACTTCCTCTCGTCCTCTCATCGAGACCCAGTAACTTACTGCCTCTATTTTCTCCTTTAAGCGTCTTTATATTTCCCTCGTCTTACAGTTAACGATTCTTTAACAACATTCCGTCTCCAGCTACTACAAACTGCCTTCTGTTTAGGCAGGTGGGCCCATGTTTGCGTTTTCGTAAAATTAAGCTGTAAAATAAAATCATATTATTCCTTTAACAATGTAATGGCCGCGGTGGGAGGCACTAAAAGAGATTTATTACCCATTAGCACGCAGTGGTTAAGTCTTAGCGGGACCATTAACAGGTATAATCGTAGCTGATTAATTAATGCTTCCTAGACACATCAGCCTAATGGTAGACATTTTCACACTGGCATTAAACTTTTATTACGCTTGTGACTTATTTCTTCCTGTTCACGGGCGTTTATGCCACCACTCTTAGCGTTAGTGCGTTTCCTTTGTATCATTATAAGGAGACCTGTTGATTTAATTTAATAAAATTAAATTGATTTCGTTGTTTGGCCTTTCTTTATTTATGTATATCGCTTTTCTTTTCATTTTGTTTTATCTCCGTTTTTTCTGAAGGAGGTTAGAAGAAAGAAGAAGAGGAGGATAGTTGGAGAGAAATGGATGCACATTCAGAAAGCAAAAAAAATATCGGAAGTAAGCCTGGTCGTTACAGATTTGAAAAAATGAAAACAATTAATATACTTAAATACACAGACGCACGCAAACGAGCGCTAGTGCCTGCCTTACATTTCGAACTGTTCTTTTGTTCCGCTAGTTTAGTACACTGCGTTTAGTTTTACTTGACAGCGTAAAAAAAACTATTATTCATTCTATAACACTAAAGTGGTGTCAGAATCATCGCATCAGTGCTTCTGTGTCTAACATTATATGTTTTATTCATTTAGTTTTTTTCCCTTTTGAATTAAACACCAGAGTTTTCGTAGAGATTAAAACATGGCTTCTGAAAGTGTTTGACGTATTTGGAATCGGGAAATACATTTAAGAAATCAGCAATCATTGCCTCAAAGTTTAGGCAAACTCTTTATGTAGCTGAAGAAACCTGATCTTAGAAGGAACAGTGTCTGACGATGCTAACATTACTTCTGAATGCATGGCAGGGGTCAGGCAAACATAAACTAATGCACTCGTTGCCATGGTATCTCGTCCCGTTTTCATAATGGTACTTTATTATAACTGTTTGCTACTGGCAGCGACATTTGTTTTTATCTTCGTTCGTCACACCTCCCAGAAACATAAGTTCCCACAACGCCGGTAATCTCCCTTCTTCGCAGTTTCCCCATTTTCAATTCTAAAAATACTCCCAAAGCTATTCTGTATTCTAAAATAGGTTACTTTATAATTAGCCTTAGTTAGATAGACTGTTAGCTAAGACGCGTAGTTTCAAGTTATGCTCTGTAACACTATACAAATAATAATAAATAATTATTTAAAAAAAGGTGTCAGCTAAGTTAAAACAAAGACAGCCCCTGAATTATACCGTATATCCTTCCCGAATGGAAATGCCCAGTAATTGTTACCAGAGTAATACCAACGCATTGATTCAGTATCCTACTAAAGCCAGTGGTAAAAAGAAGGACGCTTCAAAAACGACTGGGACACACCACCTCTCTAACTGACTGAGATTCGTCACACCGCTCAGGTAAACTTAAGGCTACGCACACATGAGAGCGTTGTAACGCGCGTTGAAATACTAGAGAACAAACTACTTAGTACACAAGAGATGGGCTCCTTTAAACTGGAGGCGCGTTGTAACGTGCGTCTCGAAGTTTAGTCGTGGAACGCACTTTAGTTTCCAAGGTTAAAGGCTACGTACACATGAGAGCGTTGTAACGCGCGTTGTTGAAATACTAGAGAACAAACGACTTAGTACACAAGAGATGGGCTCCTTTAAACTGGAGGCGCGTTGTAACGTTCGTCTCGAAGTTTAGTCGTGGAACGCACTTTAGTTTCCAAGGTTAAAGGCTACGTACACATGAGAGCGTTGCATCGCGCTTTGTTGAAGTACTAGAGAATAAACGTCTGTGTACATAAGAGATGGGCTCCTTTAAACTGGAGGCGCGTTGTAACGTTCGTCTCGAAGTTTAGTCGTGGAACGCACTTTAGTTTCCAAGGTTAAAGGCTACGTACACATGAGAGCGTTGCATCGCGCTTTGTTGAAGTACTAGAGAACAAACGTCTGTGTACATAAGAGAGGGGCTCCTTTAAACTGGAGGCGCGTTGTAACGTGCGTCTCGAAGTTTAGTCGTGGAACGCACTTTAGTTTCCAAGGTTAAAGGCTACGTACACATGAGAGCGTTGCATCGCGCTTTGTTGAAGTACTAGAGAACAAACGTCTGTGTACATAAGAGATGGGCTCCTTTAAACTGGAGGCTCGTTGTAACGCGCGTCTGGAAGTTTAGTCGTGGAACGCATTTTAGTTCCCAAGGTTAAAGGCTACGTACACATGCGAGCGTTGTAACGCGCGTTGTTGAAGTACTAGAGAACAAACGTCTGTGTACACAAGAGATGGGCTCCTTTAAACTGGAGGCTCGTTGTAACGCGCGTCTCGAAGTTTAGTCGTGGAACGCACTTTAGTTCCCAAGGTTCTCTACGTACACACGAGAGCGTTGTATCGCGAGTTACAACGCTCTAATGTGTACGTAGTTTAACCGGTTAGACTATATCTAATCCATACGTCTTATATATGCTATTATAATAATATTTATTGTAAATTCTAAAATGAGTAAACCTTCAATTCTTGAAACAATTCAAATTTATTGTTATTTTGTTCACATCAAGTTTTAAGTTAGCTTTAAGTTTAAACTAACTTGAAAACTTGTTAAATAGTATTGTAATGTTCAACTAACAAGGGCGTTTAAAGGAAACTTGTTCCGTGGTAGAGAACGAAATCAGGCCAGCGTAAATTGTTGTTTAAGACGACGGAGTCATTCGCGTATCAGTATGGTAGGTGTGTTAAGGGCTCGTAGAATTGGGGTTAGTAACTGAATTTTCTCTGGAGTGTGTAGAGATTGAAGGAGAGTGTTTTACGAACGCAGGATGTATTAATATAATCCATCTCACATAAATATCTCTCAATCTCCAACTGACCGGGCCAATGGGAAATAGGTACACCAAAGAGTGCTAAGGGAGTTGTAAAATGTTATCCCGTACCTAAATTGTTAGGACTACAGTACCTTTCATTATAAATTTCAACATATCTTCTCTAAAACTCATTTGTTTAAATAAAATTCATTTTCCCAACCTAATTCTATCTTTAGGTGAATAATAAAACAACTCTAATGACAATATTTTTTTAAATTTACGTTTTGCACATTTCGGACACAGAAAATCCTCAAAAACAACGAAAAACAAACTCCACTCAGGGTATTTTTGTTTTTCAAGATATTATACATTTCCTATAAAATAGTAAGGAGGGTTTATTTTTGTCTAATTTCCTTGACGGTTTTATTAATAGTTTTCTAATTTTGATGAATTTATGGTTATTTTATGCATTTTTCATTTAAAAAAACCATTATTTATCAGTCTCTATTATTTATTTCTCACAATATCGTATCATTTTTTCTGCTTTTCTGCTTAACTGATTCAAGAGCTGTATAAATGGCGGTGCTGTTGTGTGGTTTTAGGGTGAATTTAAAGCTTCTACCTCACTTGTAATGTCTGTATAATGCTGAACAGCTAGGCTGGGGTAGAACTCAGATGAATCTACTGACTAACAACCCCTCATACTGCTAAGGGTTTGGGATAATGCGTAGATATAACGTAGAAGCTTTTAAGTTGAATGCAGGAAAATATGTTTAAAATGTTTGTAACACTTTATTTGGTTTTAGGTAAGTGAAACGCCTGCTACAGGGTAGATCTGTTTTAGGGGTAAGTCTTAGTATTTGCGATATTTTCATTTAATTTTTACCATATCTTGTTGTATTTAACATGCTTATAATTACTGTTTTTTTAATGTTCCCATAATCCGTATGTTTTAGAAATGTCCATTGTTTTCTGCCCATGCCTAAACATTTACTGCCAATATTTGTATTTATTTATGTATTTGTTTCATTAGTTTTTTTCTAGCTCGATCAAATAAGTGACGAATAATTGTTTTTTTTTTTTAGAATTTCAACCAAGTAATTTATCTGCGGATATTTATTCTAAGTACTGTGTATATACTGCAATCTTAAACGCAATTCAGTCACTTTTATGATTTCTCACAAGCCTACGTTTGGATACGATACTTTTATATTTGTGAAACATGTTTGTTACTTGGGCACTTTTATATTTGTCTATTGTGAGTTCGTGACTCACAGCATTGAACAATGCACTGATTTAGTACGAAACGCGTCTGGTTGAAAAATACCAGTAAGTAGTGGTTTTTTGCCAAGTCCTACTAAAAGTAGTAATTTAAAACACCTAACGATGTACAACACAAAAACTGCAAACTTTTTATATTGGTTTTATCTATTGAGAATCTGACTGCTTATTTTTAAGATTTAAAACTACATTACTAAATATAAACTATTCTTTCTACGGAGACTTTCCCGAACACCTTGTATAACTCTTTAACAACAATGCAGACAGTTTTACCTGTAGACTTACTGCACCGACTTAATTCGTTTTAACCGGACCTTGGTGGGAAGCAAATAAGGTTAAGACCTGCGCTGCACATGACCGTTTACAATTCATGTAGGTTTACTACCTTACTGGCGTCAGCTCCCTAGTATCTAGGGCGTTATACAGGAGAAAGTTGTGCTTTATAGCAAAATCCTTCTTCATTGTTAATGCATATTGACAGCATTACTATTATCCGCAGGCCACCTTGATGTTTAGGAGTTAAAGTCTCTCAAAATGTTTCCATTTATAAGAAATAATGCCCTTTTCAATTCGAGGTAATGGATTAAAAACGTCACCGCTTTTGGGGAAGATAAATGTCGAATTTCGAACTTTCGAAAAAAACAAGTAAATGTTCACGTTTCACTTGAAAATGAACAGTACTTTCAATATTAAATTTTTTTCTGCTGAGAGCCAAATTAGGTTAATCTCTAATGAGGCTAGTAGTTAATCCCTAAGACTAAAAAGTAAAAGTAGATTATATAAAATAAAATAAATAAAATTAGAACTTAAAAATAGAGTAATAATGGATATTGAAAACTTAACAAGAATAAAATATAGTAAATAAAGAAAGTAAGCAAGTAACTGTTAAATATAAAATTAAACGAATTATAAGGAAAAACTATTGGTGAAACAAAATGGCGATAACACGGTCAATAACTACGGATTGTCTCTTAACGCCAAACACGATTCCTTTTTTATTTACTCACTCTAGCTTTTTCGAGGTCTTGGATAGTAATAAACATATATTCACTTTTGAGACGCTTAAAAAAAGTTAATAAATGCTTAGGGCCTATCCTGTGTGATATTTTGATTGCGTTAACTTCTCATCACAAAGCCTATGTCATCACCCACAGGTACATTCCTCTCGCTAAAAGCAATTTAAACTCTATACAAAACGGAGCTATACTATTTTTCCGACAAATATCAGTTTAAAGTTTTTGTGGCGTTTAGATTAGACACATACAACCATATTTCTCCCAGTTAGTCCACATTTCGAAAATTGTTTTAAACACGAGAAAAATTATTTCGTAAACCTGGAAGGTGTTAATTTTTTTCGTGGCTAAAATTTTAACAGCAATTGCTATTATAGACTTAATCAGTTTTAGTTAATTTGAGCAAAATAAGATGTTTCCAATGAACCTTGCTTAGTAACAACTTTAAGCAGCTTTGGTCTAACGTTTTGATTTCAATAAAAAAACCTCTTAACCACAAATAAAACTTTTTATTTAACCGTTACGTAGTTTACATTTCAATTATAAAGCAACCATCTTCAGAGGAAATTATTACAAAATAAAAGTAATAATTTATTATTTTTTTTGTAATAATTTTCTCTGAAGATGCTTTGGAATTGAAATGTACACAAGGGTTTAAATAGTTTTTTTATGGCTAAGAGGTTTCATTTATTGAAATTAAAATGGTTCAGTTTCACTGCATACATAATAAAATAATAGCTAAGTCGTTTTGGAGAACCGCCTTTATTGATAGCTTCTGGTTTAGGTCTACGAAAGCTCCCAATATTGGATGGTCTTTAAATTCCGAGAGCTTTTATGAACAACCTAGGTTAGGATGAGTAAATAATTGTTGCCATATTAACTATTTATTTATTAGTAGTAAATACAGTAGAGTCTCGATAATTCGAGATAGATGGGACCGAGACCACCTCGGATTACTGAAAACTCGCATTACACGGAAATACTTTCCTTTGCATAAAAAGAAACAGGCGTTCTAATTAACCCTAGTGCTATAATTAAGAATACACACAATAGGTTTATAGAACTTAATTTATTACAGTACTTACATAAATTAATGTTTGTTTTGGATACATTGTTCATCACGACTGCTAATGTTATTATGTGTCTTCTACGATTGCTTGTCAGATAGTTTTCTAGCTGCGTAGATGTCTAAGCAGAAGCACATCTGTTAGCGTGTTGTTTATTGTTCAATATAGCGTAGTTTTCAAGGCGGCGTTCGTTCACCGTAACTAATTTTTTCTTCTTCTGCTGTCTCTGTCAAACTTTCATCTTTATTCTCGTCATCATTGTCTTTAGAAGTTTTTTGTACCATTCCAATCATCGTAACATTTGTTTCTCAAAATGTTCTCGCCGGAATTTTCACAACCTGGAAGTCTCATGATGATAAGAAATGTCAAATATGTTTCTTCTTGTGGATGAATAACACATTCAACAGTTTCATTATGAGTCAGGATTTCATTCCACGACTTACTTGACGTTCCTTCTTTTACTTTCTTTCACGATTCTGGTATCCAGTACACAACTCCCTTAACTTTAACGTTTTTTTATATAAAGCCTACAATGCTTCTTTCTCCTTCAGTCACCTCCAAGAGAGATTGTGAAAGCTAACCTGTGTATTATTGTTTCATACATTCTAGAACACACTGATCCATGGGCTGGATTAGGCTCTTAACATTTGCGGAAATATGTAAAGCACTGATATCATCAGACCACAGTTGATCTTCATCAAGATGCGACAGTCCATTGTCTAACAGCAAAATATCCTTCAGAGGCAAATTCTTTGTTTTAAAAAACCCTTCAGATTTGGGTATAAACTCATTAAAAACCCACTCTTTAGGTTCTCTATCAAACCAATCAGAACATTAGTTCTTATATGAAGCCGGCAATGCTGACGTGGACATGTTTTTAAACGCCGCGCCGGCAGGTTAGCCGGACTCGAAAAATCAGGACTCGGAATTTCGAAACTCTAATGTATGTTGGAGAAAAACAATTTGTGTGTGTGTGTGTGTGTGTGTGTGTGTGTGTGTGTGTGCGCTTGCGTTGTTGTCGACCTGAGATATAAAAGTCTTATAGAAACGCCTAAAATAGAAACAGGGATAAAATTATCTGAGTGATTAAGTGGTCGACAATAACTCAACTAAACCCTACAAGAGTCATTAATGTACCAATAAATATTTATTGGATATTCGATTGCTCTCTAGAAAATTATAAAACTTATTCTAGACAGAACGTATTCATTATTACAACTCTTCATTCTACAATTTATCCTATTTTTAAATTTGATCAAATAGACGCAAATAAATAACTCTAAACGTTAACGTGTCAGGATAATCGATAAGAATATTTACGGACGTATATAATTTTCATTAAACCTATATTTTAATATTATTTGATTACATCATCACTCGAGTTACTATTTTGACACTTGAACACATATTTATGATATGTTACACCTGCTTATAGTAGCCAAAGAGTTACATTCTGGGTCGACAATGGGATGTTTCCCGAAACATATCTTCAAGTGTTTTAATATGTTTTAACTTTCTGTTATTGTGCAATAAAGAAAGTATCATCTAAGAGTAATTAATCAACTGCATATGAAATAATTCTTCATCACATAATTTAATCAAATAAATATATTATAGTTGTAAATACATAGAGATTTGCATTTGAAAATGATTTAAACATAACCTCGAAATAACCTCTTTAGTTTCCTCAACTTCAGGATGAATAAAATTAAATTCGACAGAATAGGGTATAGGTTTCTCGTAATTCTGTTAAAAAGCGTCTCCATGAAGAAGATAAAGGGGATAGGATGAAGGCGGTCTTGAAATATTGTTCATAGATGTAGATTGATAATACCTCGAAATAACCTCTTTAGTTTCCTCGACTTCAGGATGAATGAAATTAAATTCGACAGAATAGGGTATAGGTTTCTCGTAATTTTGTTAAAAAGCGTCTCCATGAAGAAGATAAAGAGGATGGGATGAAGGTGGTCCTGGAGTATTGTTCATAGATGCGGATAGATATAACCTCGAAATAACCTCTTTAGTTTCCTCGACTTCAGGATGAATAAAATTAAATTCGACAGAATAGGGTATAGGTTTCTCGTAATTCTGTTAAAAAGCGTCTCCATGAAGAAGATAAAGAGGATGGGATGAAGGTGATCCTGGAGTATTGTTCATAGATGCTGATAGATATAAGAAGATTATAATAATTTCAATAGGCTAGTGGTTTTCCAATAGATGCAAGATTTTTCAGTTTCATAATTCCAAACATACAATCGGTATGTTTATTATCAACAAGCATCTCGGCTTTGTTTTCAAAATTAAACCCTTTTATCTTGTTTGGATCTTTGATTGCTGTACGTGATCAATTACACAGGTCAGGCATTAGGGTCTGCAACATTAATCAAAATTGACCAGATGGGAGCCAGTTTAACTTGTAAGCAGTTTGTTGTGGCCTGTTTGCTGCGGTTAGATTGTGCAATGATTGAAACGGTTTAATTGAATTGACGATGGCCGTTTATACAAAGTAATGGTTGAGTTTGTTGCAGTGTGCACCTTTTAAACAATAAAAGGTAAATTATAAAGGTTTAGGGGAAATGTTTCTTAAAAACGATGAGGCAGTCAGCGGTTCTGGCCGACAGATATGAATGTTTTATTTGAAGAATGCACTTAATAGAGGTTTGAGTGGATTCTAGTTGCAGACGTTAATAGCAAACCTTTATTCGAAGTTGAAAAATTTATGGAATAAACATTTTTTTTAAAATTTAGTTGAAATACGTTATAGGGCTCAAAGAAAGATTTCATTTAAAAAATTGAAATGATAATATGGTCTTATCGTTATAATTAATTGATTTTAGGGAGGTTTATTGAGATATAATTTAATACTTGCATTTCTTGTGTTGTATATCTTGAGTTTTTTTGTATAAATTATACGTTTTTTGTATTAACTTGACAAAAAACCACTATTTGCTGATTTATTCAGCAGACGTGTTTCGCGCTAGGTCAGTGCATTATTCAATGCTGTGAGTCACTGACAAGACTGGTGTATTGGTGTGAGTCTGTGGTGTGTTACTGTTCAAAGAGTAGTGGCTAATTATGTGTTCAAATATAGTGTTTCATTGCGAATGTGTTTTGTCATTTAGAATGTGTACGGATAGTATTTATGGTGTTTATATATCTCGTAGTGTTCTACTAAGTTAAGTTTGTTGCTTTTATTGATGTAGTGTAAATACATAAATTAATGTATTTATAAAGTATATAAATATTGTATGATAATATTGTGTCTTAATAATATAAAAAAAATAAGTAATAAAACGTATATGTTGAAACACCTTTTCTCAACGTAATCTATAACATGTGAAGATGTTATCACTTAAATTAAGGTAACTGTAAACAGCACATATATGCAACTATATAGTTGTATTAAAACGTGATGCCTACTCGAAAAAACGTTTAACGTAAAGTTTTTTTCAGGCGCGGCGAAAAATTATTCGCTTTAATAATACACATTGACTAAGAATCAGAATTTCACTAATGGTTTCGACATGTAAATAATCTTCTGATAGTAATAATAAATTCACGAACATCCATTGTATGCAATATACTCCTACATTACCGTTTAACGTAAGCAACATTGTTGGAAAGTTTGTGCATACGTTTTACTTACAAGAAGGCGGTGAAAGGAAAGACAGTAAGAGGTCAATGAATGCATTGAAACTCATCTGTTATGGATTAGAATGTGAACCTATATAGCTGCATTAGCATGCATATGTCGCATGTATATAGCACGTTGATGTGCGACAGTAACAAAACAGGGTAATAATCGACCTGAAAAAGTTTACTTCGTGGAAAATGAATCTTGCTTAGATCTTTTATTGATTAGAATGGTAACAGATATCGGTGCATTAGCATGCATATGTCGCATGTATATAGGGCGTTTATGTGCGAGAGTAACAAAACAGGATACTAATCGTCCTGAAAACATTTACTTCGTACAAAATGAATCTAGCTTACATATGTTATTGATTAGAATAGTAACACATATCGGTGCATTAGCATGCATATGTCGCATGTATATAGGACGTTTATGTGTGAGAGTAACAAAACAGGATACTAATCGTCCTGAAAACATTTACTTCGTGCAAAATGAATCTAGTTTACATTTTTTATTGATTTGAATGGTAACAGGTTTCGGTGCATTAGCATGCATATGTCGAATGTATATAGGAGGTTTATGCGCGACAGTAACAAAACAGGATACTAATCGACCTGAAAACATTTACTTCGTGCAAAATGAATCTAGCTTACAACTTTTATTGATTAGAATGGTAACAGATATATTTGCATTAGCATGCAAATGTCGCATGTATGTAGGACGTTGGTGTGCGACAGTAACAAAACAGGGTACTAATCTACCTGAAACTATTTACTTCGTGCAAAATGAATCTAGCTTACATCTTTTATTGATTAGAATGGTAACAGATATATTTGCTTTAGCATGCATATGTCGCATGTATATAGGACGTTTATGTGCCAGAGTAACAAAACAGGATACTAATCGTCCTGAAAACATTTACTTCGTGCAAAATGAATCTAGTTTACATTTTTTATTGATTTGAATGGTAACAGGTTTCGGTGCATTAGCATGCACATGGCGCATGTATATAGGACGTTTATGTGCGACAGTAACAAAACAGGGTACTAATCGACCTGAAAACATTTACTTCGTGCAAAATGAATCTAGCTTACATCTTTTATTGATTAGAATAGTAACAGATATCGGTGCATTAGCATGCATATGTCGCATGTATATAGGACGTTTATGTGCGACAGTAACAAAACAGGGTACTAATCGACCTGAAAACATTTACTTCGTGCAAAATGAATCTAGCTTACATCTATTATTGATTAGAATGGTAACAGATATATTTGCATTAGCATGCAAATGTCGCATGTATGTAGGACGTTGGTGTGCGACAGTAACTAAACAGGGTACTAATCGACCTGAAACTATTTACTTCGTGCAAAATGAATCTAGCTTACATCTTTTATTGATTAGAATGGTAACAGATATATTTGCTTTAGCATGCATATGTCGCATGTATATAGGACGTTGGTGTGCCACAGTAACTGAACAGGGTACTAATCGACCTGAAAACATTTACTTTGTGCAAAATGAATCTAGCTTACATCTGTTATGGATTAGAATGGTTACAGATATCGGTGCATTAGCATGCATATGTCGTATGTATATAGGACGTTGGTGTGCGAGAGTAACAAAACAGGGTACTAATCGACCTGAAAACATTTACTTCATACAAAATGATTCTAGCTTACATCTGTTATGGATTAGAATGGTAACAGATATATTTGCTTTAGCATGCATATGTCGCATGTATATTAGACGTTGGTGTGCGACAGTAACAAAACAGGGTACTAATCGACCTGAAAACATTTACTTCGTGCAATATGTATGTTATGGATTAGAATGTTAACAGATATAGCTGCATTAGCATGCATATGTCGCATGTATATAGGACGTTGATGTGCGACAGTAACAAAACAGGGTACTAATCGACCTGAAAACATTTACTTCGTGCAATATGAATGTAGCTTACATTTTTTATTGATTAGAATGGTAACAGATATCGGTGCATTAGCATGCATATGTCGCATGTATATAGGACGTTGGTGTGCGACAGTAACAAAACAGGGTACTAATCTACCTGAAAACATTTACTTGGTACAAAATGAATGTAGCTTACATCTTTTATTGATTAGAATGGTAATAGATATATTTGCTTTAGCATGCTTATGTCGCATGTATATTAGACGTTGGTGTGCGACAGTAACAAAACAGGGTACTAATCGACCTGAAAACATTTACTTCGTGCAATATGTATGTAGCTTACGTCTGTTATGGATTAGAATGTTAACAGATATAGCTGCATTAGCATGCATATGTCGCATGTATATAGGACGTTGATGTGCGACAGTAACAAAACAGGGTACTAATCGACCTGAAAACATTTACTTCGTGCAAAATGAATGTAGCTTACATCTTTTAGTGATTAGAATTTTAACAGATATCGGTGCATTAGCATGCATATGTCGCATGTATATAGGACGTTGGTGTGCGACAGTAACAAAACAGGGTACTAATCGACCTGAAAACATTTACTTCGTGCAAAATAAATGTAGCTCCCATCTTCATTTGATTAGAATGGTAACAGATATCGGTTCATTAGCATGCATATGTCGCATGTATATAGGACTTTGGTGTGCGACAGTAACAAAACAGGGTACTAATCGACCTGAAAACATTTACTTCGTGCAAAATGAATCTAGCTTAGATCTTTTATTAATTAGAATGGTAACAGATATCGGTGTATTAGCATGCATATGTCGCATGTATATAGGACGTTGATGTGCGACAGTAACAAAACAGGGTACTAATCGACCAGAAAACGTTTACTTCGTGCAACATGAATCTAGCTTACATCTGTTATGGATTAGAATGGTCACAGATATATTTGCTATAGGATGCATATGTCGCATGCATATTAGACGTTGGTGTGTGACAGTAACAAAACATTGTACTAATCGACCTGAAAACGTTTACTTCGTGCAAAATGAATGTAGCTTACATCTTTTAGTGATTAGAATTTTAACAGATATCGGTGCATTAGCATCGAATCTAGCTTACATCTTTTATTGATTAGAACACATGTATATAGGACTGATTTAAATTAGTAACAATAAAACGAGATATTAACTGACCTGAAAACTTTTGTGTTTTGAATAATGACGTTAACCTATAACTTAACTTTTGTTATGGTTAGAATGGTAATAGATGTAGCTGGAGTAACATGCATTTATGACATTGAATAAACTAGCACTTTGAAACCTTTATAGGTATATGTTGGTGTTTTTTACTGTAAAATGAAACGTATGACTAATCATCGTGAAAACATTTACTTCGCTACTACTGAATTAGCTAGCGTGCGTTTGTCGGTTGTATATTAGTGTGCTAGTTGTAGTAATTATGTAACAAAAGACTAGTCCTGATGACATTTACTGCAAGGAGTATAGAATTAGCTAGGATGGATATGCTGCATGTAAGTTATTGTATCTTACACAGAAGGCTCATGAATGCCTGAAAACATTTACTTTGAGGTAAATTACAGTAGTCAGGTCTCATATGTCACGTGTGTAGGCTATTAGTGTTTCTTGCAGAATAACAATGCTACAAATGACTAGTCCTGATGACATTTACTGCAAGGAGTATAGAATTAGCTAGGATATATATGCTGCATGTAAGTTATTGTTTCTTACACAGAAGGCTCATGAATGCCTGAAAACATTTACTTTGAGGTATATTACAGTAGTTAGGTGTCATATGTCACGTGTATAGACTATTAGTATTTCTTGCAGGATAACACTGCTACAAATGACTAGTTGTCCTGAAAACATTTACTTAGAGAAATACTGCATGAAATAGCACAATATGCACGTAACATTGAACATTTGCCTAAAATTATATTTTTTTCTTTCAAAAAAATTTCGGACTTACATCTAGTGCAATCAGAGTGTATGGCGGAGAAAGGAACCAATTTTATCGTCACTTACTGCAGAGTAGTTATTTGATTTTAGTTCACGTGTAAAATATTGTTGACTTGGGTGGGGCGACATTGAACGTTAACAAAGAAAGAGTTGGTTCAGGTGACGGACGGGGTTCATATGTTTGTGCGAGTCATCTAGAGACTCTCGGACACTCCATTATTTAGAGTTGGGTTTGATCACATCCATCACTGTGTCTGTTATGTAGAACAAACTGTATATAACATGTTTTGATTGATTATGGTGGTTTGTGAGTTGTTTAAGCGGTTCTCTTGGAACTATGTTGAGGTGTGGGCTCGGCCGTTGATTAGTTTTTTATTCACGTCTTATGAAACTTATTATTTTTTCTATAGCACACAGTATTTGATGTGGGTGATTGTGATTATAAAACCATATTTTGCGTTAAAGTAGATTTTTTGTGTTTATTTTAATGTTTATATTTCTATTACTTTCTTTCACATTTCAGTTTTACTTTCGATATTGCATTGCTCTTTCGCTTTAAGACGCCAAGAAGTAGAATTAGTTCTTTTTATTGAAGAACCTATAAATAGCATTCGTATTCTTGGAGCACCGCACGGAAGGAGAGAAAATAAATGTTTTTTCTTTCTTTTCTAATAAAAGGATAAACAACAGAATTGCACTGCAATAACCATTCACAGCATCCTCGACGTTTTGCTTTTCTAATTGAAGAGTTGCATAAAACTACGGTTCAACGTTCCTAGGTTGTATCCGGTGTTAATTTCCTGGTAGCACGACTCCAGTCGATCCGGCGTTGAAATCACCAGTAAGATCTAATTACAGAATCTTTTTATTTACCTGTGTATACAGTGTGCGAAATAGTGTTTTTCAATTTGTGTTTATCATTTTTTTTAAAATTTGTAAATATAAATATTGACTGACAATAACTACCACACATGTCTATATCAGTTAAGATGCTCTGCGTATGCAGTGCCATAATCTTCTCCTACTCTCAGTACCAATAGAAATGTTATTAGAACATTTCTTTAGTCTTACATCCTACCATTTTGTTCAACATACCCTTCTCTATACGTGGTGTAATGGGTGGACATGTCTCTACGACCCCGATAGAGAGAAGGTCTACTTGAGGTAGCGATCTCTGTCTGTATCATGTCGAGATTAAATTCGTGAAAATTACCGAAGCTCTAATCATCTGTATTTGTAATGTTTAAGTGAATACGTCAATATCGACGCCTACAAACACTTACTCAACGAGCATAAACATACAATTTCGCGTCAGTATAATTTACGTCAGAATTATAGCATCACTATAAATTCCATCAAGTTTACGCTTGAAGTCATGTAAAAATGAATTAAATTATAACATTGATTTTATATATCAGCTGATTTTATGCTATATGTTATGTTTTAAAACAACTGTTACATTATCTATTAAACATTGTTAAGGGAAAAGGTTAATATTAAATAGTTTTGATCAGTTAATAAATATATTAGTTTATTTAAATTCTGATAAATCTCAATACAAATAATTCAACATAACGGTAATAATATGTTATGTTTTTTAATCCTATTTTTGAAATGAAAACATTCTTAGGCGTGTCTGTTACTTTTTAAGAAGTGATTTCAGTTCAGTTTGTTAGAAACATTTTATTAGTAAAAATTTAATTAATGTTTTTTATTACCTACATTAATTTATTATTAATTGCAATAAATTACTGCTTATTATAAAATTAATATTTACAATCTTATATTTTCATTTCATTCGTTGAAATTTTGTGAAAACTATTCGCTCTGTTATTTGTAGTTCAAATTTTGGCGTTTAATGTAAAAAATCTGTATTATTGTTTCATATATTATAGTAAATGTTTAGGTAATTTCTCATTACGCAAAATTAAATGTTTTTCTCAATTGAAAAGTCTGTAGACGTGGCTATAAAAGTTTTCACTTCTGTAGGGGCTCCCCCAAGTCCCACAATTTTTTTTTAGTTGTCTTGAAAACTGTGATTTAAAAAAAATGTATTATTAATTTAATAAGATCATCATAAGAGTGCTAACATCTCTTATATGGCTTAGACACTACAAAATGGCCCCCAGGGAGTGGATGTACTTCAGGTACGCGGTCCTCCGCACTGAGTTCCATGGTCCCTCATCCATCCCTATATCCCTTTCCATGGATGTTTCATGTCCCTACCATAACATCTCGTCCCTACCATACGTGGGCGATATGTCATACGGGCTGAATGCCTTCAAACTACAAAACAATTTATTGTAGGGTTAAAATAATCTCAAAATTAAGTTCGTTTGATTTGGTTACCAAATATATCACCAGTAGCCCTATTTGTATGCTTGTTTTTAAATTTAATCTTTCAAATTGTGTTTCATAATTAATTGTGGAATATTAATATTGCTAATTTAGGCTTTTTAGATAGATATATCTATAACTAAACTGTGTAAGACAGTCTTTAAAATGCAATGTGTAGGTGGAATCAATGAAATGTTTCCAGGTTTTAGTTGATGTTTTTGGTTTTTATTCGTTGGGAACTGTGATCTCTTTATGCAATGTGAGCTCAATAAGATCTTTAAAACTTTAATACAAGAGTGATAGCATTCTCTGTGTAATACGGAGTGATAACATTATATTATTTGGAATATTTCTTTTATGAAACTCAGGTAAGAAATCTTTTGAGAAAGGTGCCGTTTCTAAATACGGACGGGATGTTTAAAACGCGTCTGATTAAATCGTCTCCACACAGCTTCAAATGAAACCAACGATCAATGAAATACGTTTCACTTTAAATAAGGCATGACGTAGTGAGTTTTCATTCAGATACACCACTATTTTCTCCACCGTCGCGATTACACACACTTCACTCACTAGTCACGAACCCACCTCAGACCACAAAGTGCCAAATACCTGCTCCAGAACGCACTCACCTGCCCGTATCGTTTTTGCTCCTACACATACCTCCGTCTACCCATGACAAATCAATCCCATGCCTCTCCCTCCAAAACACATCCAGTTTCACTAATGTCTCTGAATTCCATTTCCACGGTTTTTTACCGTCGCCGTCGTGCAGCAGCCGTTTTATGGTTCCGTTACGGTCCCTGGTTTCTTGTGCGTTACAAAATGCAACCGAGGAAGTTGTTTTTTACTTCACTTCCTGTAGTCGCAGTATTTTCTGTTTAGTCGGGAAATATATTGTTTCATCAAATACTAATATTACAAAAAAAATTTCAAAATTTTATTTAAGGTAATTTTTAATATTTATTTTTTTAACAAAGTTAAAACACTTCTAAAATACTTGCCAGTTTACACCGATGTGTCCACGATTGAATTTCTACCTGAATCTGAGGGTTAAAAATTGACCCATCCAAAGTAAGACCGAGAAGATTTGCTAGTTTACAGGAACTTACCTATGATTGAATTTCCAGGGTTTTCCAGCGGAATCTGGAAATAAGCTCACCCTCCAGTAAAACTGGGAACACTTGATAGTATAGAGGGACGTATCCAGGATTTAATTTCGCGAGGTGTTCCATAGAATCTGGAAGTCCAAAATAGGCTCACCCTCCAGTAAGGCGGGGAAGACCTACTATTTTAAAGAGACTTGCCCAGAATTGAGTTTCGGGGTTATCTAACGGAATCTCTAGGTCCGAAATAAGCTCACCTTCCAGTAATACGCGAAACACATGATATTTTAAAGTTACGTACCCAGGATTAAATCTCGCGAGGTGTTCAATGAAATCTGGAAATCCGAAATAAGCTCACTCTCCAGTCAGACGTAGAGGACTTGCTATTTTACAGGGACTTACCCAGAATTGAATTTCGGAACTATCCAATGGAATCTGAAGGCCCGGGTAAAACCCTCCTCCTAGTATGACGTGGAAACGGGGGCCTTTCGGTCTCCAGAAAGATATTGAAAATAACTTATACTTTGTTCAATGTTTGCATTTTTTAATAAACAAACAAAACCTGTAGAAAATGCTAAGAAGTAGTTATTTAATGCCATTTTTTTAGTTTCAATCAACAGTAACGGATCAAAATATTAAGTAGTTTTTATATTGATTACTGAGCTAATAGTTGCCACATGATTCCTGAATAAGAACAAGATAGATTTTAATGCTTTTTTGTCTATTGAAAAATGATAGACCTAAAAATATCAAGGCGTTACCGGACTCCAAGGTCACTTCAGGAAACTGTTGTGAGTGGTTTGAATAGGATAGGATGTAACCCCCACCCCTCCCCAGGTAGATGATTTAGTGTGGATCAGTGCGCAGGATCGCGTACCGGCATTAGTCTTACTCTCTAACGAAGTCATATAAGGGCGATCTACTCACGAGTTAACTCGGGGAGTTAACTTCTTTCAGCGAGCGAGCGATCTCGATCCAATTCCACATTACTTTGCCCATCTCTAATAAATAAATGTAGGTATACATTATGACCACATTAACACATCTCTTTGTAAGAGGGATGAGAAACTGTAGATGGAACCAGATGGGACAATGATCTCCTGGAACTAGAATAAAGGGTAAATTTATGAGATTGTGTGAACAGGATAGCTTACTCGAATGTAGGCCCAACAACAATGTTTTCCACCCATAAATATTACAATCTTTCTTATGCTTGTGTAGAAAGTAATGGCACACTGTTGTAATAATTTCCTCCGTTTTGACTGCAATTAAAATATTTTTGTTGTGTTATTTCACACTATAAGCATCATGCATAAAATAACCTAACCCAACCTATTCTTCCTGTCGCGTCTTCGATTTGGTTCGTATTTTATCACTTATTAATTAAATATTAACGAGCAACTTCTCAAATTATTATTTTATATTGCCATTTCAGTGACAAAGTAATCATCATCACGGAGTATATCTACTAAATATCTAAACTTTAACAAAGATTCATTGATGATGAACACTTTGTTATTGAAACGCGTATCAGAATGTAAATTATTGCTTGTTGGCTGGGTGTTCGTTATTATTTAGTTATTACTATATCTTACGAGCTAAGCTCACGTGTGGTATTTTATAATTTGTTACTTATTATAATTTTGTTCCTTCTCTTACGAGCTAAGCTCACGTGTGGTATTTTATAATTTGTTACTCATTCTAATTTTTTTCCATCTCTTACGAGCTAAGCTCACGTGTGGTATTTTATAATTTGTTACCCATTTTAATTTTGTTCCTTCTTGTACGAGCTAAGGTTAAATGTGGTATTTCATTATTTGTTACTAATTCTGATTTTGTTCCTTCTCTTACGAGCTAACGTCAAGTGTGGTATTTTATAATTTGTTACTCATTCTAAGTTTGTTCCTTCTCTTACGAGCTAAGGTCAAGTGTGGTATTTTATAATTTGTTACTAATTCTGATTTTGTTCCTTCTCTTACGAGCTAAGGTCAAGTGTGGTATTTTATAATTTGTTACCCATTCTAATTTTTTTCCATCTCTTACGAGCTAAGCTCACGTGTGGTATTTTATAATTTGTTACCCATTCTAATTTTGTTCCATCTCTTACGAGCTAAGCTCACGTGTGGTATTTTATAATTTGTTACCCATTCTAATTTTGTTCCTTCTTGTACGAGCTAAGGTTAAATGTGGTATTTCATTATTTATTACTCATTCTGATTTTGTTCCTTCTCTTACGAGCTAAGGTCAAGTGTGGTATTTTATAATTTGTTACTCATTCTAATTTTGTTCCTTCTCTTACGAGCTAAGGTCAAGTGTGGTATTTTATAATTTGTTACTCATTCTAATTTTGTTTCTTTCTCTTACGAGCTAAGGTCAAGTGTGGTATTTTATAATTTGTTAATAATTCTGATATTGTTCCTTCTCTTACGAGCTAAGGTCAATTGTGGTATATTATAATTTGTTACTCATTCTAATTTTGTTCCTTCTCTTACGAGCTAAGGTCAAGTGTGGTATTTTATAATTTGTTACTAATTCTGATTTTGTTCCTTCTCTTACGAGCTAACGTCAAGTGTGGTATTTTATAATTTGTTACTCATTCTAATTTTGTTCCTTCTCTTACGAGCTAAGCTCACGTGTGGTTTTCTATAATTTGTTACTCATTCTAATATTTTTCCTTCTCTTACGAGCTAAGCTCACGTGTGGTATTTTATAATTTGTTACTTATTCTAATTTTGTTCCTTCTCTTACGAGCTAAGCTCACGTGTGGTATTTTATAATTTGTTACCCATTCTAATTTTGTTCCTTCTTGTACGAGTTAAGGTTAAATGTGGTATTTTATAATTTGTTACTAATTCTGATTTTGTTCCTTCTCTTACGAGCTAAGGTCAAGTGTGGTATTTTATAATTTGTTACTCATTCTAATTTTGTTCCTTCTCTTACGAGCTAAGGTCAAATGTGGTATGTTATAATTTGTTACTAATTCTGATATTTTTCCTTCTCTTACGAGCTAAGGTCAAGTATGGTATTTTATAATTTGTTACTCATTCTAATTTTGTTCCTTCTCTTACGAGCTAAGCTCACGTGTGGTATTTTATAATTTGTTACTTATTCTAATTTTGTTCCTTCTCTTACGAGCTAAGCTCACGTGTGGTATTTTATAATTTGTTACTTATTCTAATTTTGTTCCTTCTCTTAAGAGCTAAGCTCACGTGTGGTTTTTTATAATTTGTTACTAATTCTAATTTTGTTTCTTCTCTTACGAGCTAAGGTCAAGTGTGGTATTTTATAATTTGTTACTCATTCTAATTTTGTTCCTTCTCTTACGAGCTAACGTCAAGTGTGGTATTTTATAATTTGTTACTCATTCTAATTTTGTTCCTTCTCTTACGAGCTAAGGTCAAGTGTGGTATTTTATAATTTGTTACTCATTCTAATTTTTTTCCTTCTCGTACGAGCTAAGTTCACGTGTGGTATTTTATAATTTGTTACTTATTCTGATATTGTTTCTTCTCTTACGAGCTAAGGTCAAGTGTGGTATTTTATAATTTGTTACTCATTCTAATTTTGTTCCTTCTCTTACGAGCTAACGTCAAGTGTGGTATTTTATAATTTGTTACTCATTCTAATTTTGTTCCTTCTCTTACGAGCTAAGGTCAAGTGTGGTATTTTATAATTTGTTACTCATTCTAATTTTTTTCTTTCTCTTACGAGCTAAGCTCACGTGTGGTTTTTTATAATTTGTTACTCATTCTAATATTTTTCCTTCTCTTACGAGCTAAGCTCACGTGTGGTATTTTATAATTTGTTACTTATTCTAATTTTGTTCCTTCTCTTACGAGCTAAGCTCACGTGTGGTATTTTATAATTTGTTACCCATTCTAATTTTGTTCCTTCTTGTACGAGTTAAGGTTAAATGTGGTATTTCATAATTTGTTACTAATTCTGATATTGTTCCTTCTCTTACGAGCTAAGGTCAAGTGTGGTATTTTATATTTTGTAACTCATTCTAATTTTGTTCCTTCTCTTACGAGCTAAGGTTAAATGTGGTATGTTATAATTTGTTACTATTTCTGATATTGTTCCTTCTCTTACGAGCTAAGGTCAAGTGTGGTATTTTATAATTTGTTACTCATTCTAATTTTTTTCCTTCTCTTACGAGCTAAGCTCACGTGTGGTATTTTATAATTTGTTACTTATTCTAATTTTGTTCTTTCTCTTACTAGCTAAGGTCAAATGTGGTATGTTATAATTTGTTACTAATTCTGATATTGTTCCTTCTCTTACGAGCTAAGGTCATGTGTGGTATTTTATAATTTGTTACTCATTCTAATTTTGTTCCTTCTCTTACGAGCTAAGGTCAAATGTGGTATGTTATAATTTGTTACTATTTCTGATATTGTTCCTTCGCTTACGAGCTAAGGTCAAGTGTGGTATTTTATAATTTGTTACTCATTCTAATTTTTTTCCTTCTCTTACGAGCTAAGCTCACGTGTGGTATTTTATAATTTGTTACTTATTCTAATTTTGTTCTTTCTCTTACTAGCTAAGGTCAAATGTGGTATGTTATAATTTGTTACTATTTCTGATATTGTTCCTTCTCTTACGAGCTAAGGTCAAGTGTGGTATTTTATAATTTGTTACTCATTCTAATTTTTTTCCTTCTCTTACGAGCTAAGCTCACGTGTGGTATTTTATAATTTGTTACTTATTCTAATTTTGTTCTTTCTCTTACTAGCTAAGGTCAAATGTGGTATGTTATAATTTGTTACTAATTCTGATATTGTTCCTTCTCTTACGAGCTAAGGTCATGTGTGGTATTTTATAATTTGTTACTCATTCTAATTTTGTTCCTTCTCTTACGAGCTAAGGTCAAGTGTGGTATTTTATAATTTGTTACTCATTCTAATTTTGTTCCTTCTCTTACGAGCTAAGGTCAAATGTGGTATGTTATAATTTGTTACTCATTCTAATTTTGTTCCTTCTCTTACGAGCTAAGGTCAAGTGTGGTATTTTATAATTTGTTACCCATTCTAATTTTGTTCCTTCTTGCACGAGCTAAGGTTAAATGTGGTATGTTATAATTTGTTACTCATTCTAATTTTGTTCCTTCTCTTACGAGCTAAAATAAAGTGTGGTATTTTATAATTTGTTACTCATTCTAATTTTGTTCCTTCTCTTACGAGCTAAGGTCGTGTGGTATTTTATAATTTGTTATTCATTCTAATTTTGTTCCTTTTCTTTAAATGATTTATTGTTATTTACCCTATTTGTACTATTCAAGGTACAGTTTCATTATTCGAAATTTTTATTTTTGTTAAAATACCTTATGCGCCAAATTAAACTGTACTGAAACGGAATCAGCTCTAGTTTCAATGAAGCTTTAAAGCCATCAGCAGTATGAGTGTTGCTTCAAATTGAACGGAAGTCATATAGAACATGTTTATACCCGAGTTTAACCGATTTAACTTCTTTTCACTTGTATGTGTTTGTAAAACTATGTAAATAAAATATAACGAAACAAAATAAAATATTACAGCTGTTCCAGTAACCTTCTTTTTGTTTTTATTTTTGAAACAGATGAATGCCTGTCGCTTGATACTTAGTTTCTCTGACGATTTCTTGAGTCTTACCTCGAGTCGGAAAAAACAACCAAATTCTTTTTGCTACCGGAAATCAACCCCCAGGATCCTTAAGTTAGTAGTCAAGGGCTCCTCCCATTAGACAATCCCAATATTTGGTAAATAGGGTTGCCCCGAAGTTCTATAATTAACCCCAGGGATAGTAAACTATAAAAAAAAATTAAAGTGACAGGTTTATTTTATTTACCGATATTGTAATTATTATATTAGTATTTTGTTTTCCGGAAATCCGTTTCCAGAGGGTTTGGTACACGTCCCGTTATTGGCGTAGTTAAATGGGGAAGTAGTATTGCCGGCAATAGGTGTCTGCTCTTATCTAGGCTATATCTCAGAATTTAGAACCTTTCTTAATTGATTACAGCAGTTAACAGCTTCTACGACTTGGGTGGTCCTGTATGGCGTGTCTGAACATAATATAAAACTGTACAGTTAGGCAGTTACTTACCGCCATTGTTTCGTTTTCATTATAAAGACAGGAGAATCAAATATCTTGTGGAGGGCTTCTATCTGTGTTAGAGCAGTTGGTGTCTCAACATTTGTTGAGTTATCCGCGTTTAAGGTTAAAGCGTTAATCCATTTAAATTATACAAAATAACTGTCAGTGATAAATTTTGAGAATAACAAAGTATTAAGTTCAAAAAAGAAAAGATCGGCTTAACAATGTTAGAATGATGATTAAAAATAAAAATAACCCAAGCATTAAGTGCCAAGAAATACATTCGTAAAAAATTAACACTTTTTAAAAATTCACAACTAATAATACGCACGCTTCATTATTCTATGCTCGTGACAGGATCCTTAAATAATAGGATTTTTACGACTTTAAGCCTCAGAAGACTTTAAAAGCTTTATATTGGTAGATATGTCCGTGACCTTGTGCGACGTCCGGCAGTAGAGTGTCAGCTTAGTAAATGAATCAATGTTTCGAAACGCGTCATCAAGTAAGTTCAAAAGTATTCACTTAGTTTCGCAATAATTACTTAAAGTTTATTCAGTGAATTCAATATGATTACAACAAGCAACTTTAATAGCGACTAACGGTCATCAGTAATCAGCCTCTACTGACGGACGTAACTCAAGGTATACAAAAGTTCCCTCCACATTTCCTTCAACTCATAACGCCTCAAACAAAACCTGACACATAAATATGTTAAAATTACAGTAAAAAACAAAACACCTGCTGCACAAAAAACAATTGATAAAGGAAAGAAAATATTTTTTAAAAATAACATCAAACAATAATAGGCTAAAAACGATGAACTTAACTACGCCCTATACAAACTACACCCTATACAAACTACGCCCTATACAAACTACACCCTATACAAACTACACCCTATACAAACTACACCCCATACAAACTACACCCTATACAAACTACACCCTATACAACTTATACCAAACCTTCATCTCAATATAACACTACACCGAACTCGAAGAAATCAACTAACGATAATATACGCAAACAACAACAGATTATCAGAAACAAACAAAAACTAAAAACACACAACCTCTCTAGACAGACGAAACCCATTGATTTTAGTAGTTTTTTTTCGTCATACTATGAGAGTTGAAACGTACTCACGATCCGATTGATGGCGCAAATCGAAATAATTAAAAAAAAGTAAGTAAATTATAACAGACACTGCAGTATAAAACACTAAAATCCATTTTCTCATCAACAAAATCTTTTATGTTGTCAGTTTTATCTCTAACGAATATACACTATTAAGATAACTAGAGATTAGCTCGTGAGAAGAATTCTCGTGATAAATATTAAAAGAGTTTACTTAAAATCTCACTACAGTCTAGTTTATTAACACAGACTAGTGATTAATAGACTAGTGACGATGTCGCCTCTATTAGTGATAGGCTAACACTAACCTATCAATGTTCATCAATATTAGTGTTAGCCAATCACTCAGGAAAGCGACATCCTAAAGAACGTCTGTATTAATATACTAGTGTGTAGATTTTGAGTAAATATTTATAGTTATGAATATACACATATCGTGTATGTTAGTCACTGATGATGGCAACATAGTTGCTGAAACAAGTCTTCAGAACGTTAAAACCCTTTTTGTTGTGTAAGTTTTATTTTAGAGTTTTATATGTATATGATGTACATATAGATCTCAATAGCCAAGCTCAAAACCTAATCGTAAAACTGTTAGGATGTACAATCAGTATTATCAACTAACCAAAGCTTGAACCAACAGACCTATTTACACAGAACGATTCTTAGAATGTGGGCACTTCAGAGCCAGGTCGTAAACGAAAGGCGTAAGAAAATAACGGGCACAGATTGGACGAAGAAAAAGAGGAAATTCGGAATACAGGCAAATTCAAACGGAGGACATACGACAAATTTAAAATAATTCGTGGTTTTTCTTTGACAATTTTGTATTTTAATAAAATAAGTCAACTAATATATTATTATTATAATATATTATTAATTAATTAGTAATAATTATAATTATTTATTATATAATAATTAATAATTGTATAATGTATTAAAACAAACAGATAAATTCATTAAGGTGTACTGTACAGAAGCTGTTACCGATAGAACAGATATGCTCTTAGCACATCATTGGATATAAGAAACATTTTTAGTAATTTTACAAACCGAATGAGTTATGTTTTGTTTCAATATAGGTTGAAAAATTATATTTTTATAATATAAAAACACATTATAATATATAATTATATGTATTCAAATATAATTATATTAAATTATCATACATTTGAAATAAGAGAAGGGAAATTAATTATACAAGAAGAGAAGGGAATGAGACATGGTGTTTAATGTTTACATTAGGTCGTTAAAACACACTGAACCAAAGATGTGTAGATGTGGGTGGCAGTAGTGCCCATTGTTTAAACAATGCATAACGGGCTTTAAACGTTAGATTGTATTTCAAGGTAGAGCCATAAATGAGCTTCAAGAAGAAGAAGAGTGAAGGTAAATCAGCAACAGGTCTTGTGGTCATAAAATAGTCACAGCGTTTACCCAATTAGGAAATGGTGGTTTCCATGACAACCGTTTCTTGTCACTACGCCACCAGTTTTCACTAATTTCAATGTTTTGTCTGTTCTGTGAGAGATAAAACGGAGCAACAGCAGTGAGTAGTGACATGTGGCAACACCGCGCATAAGCTGCTCCCACCATGATTAGAGGAGGCCAAGTACTTTCCCTTGTGTTTCCCTATCTACCCTATTGTACTTTAGACTAGGTTACAGAGATTTTCTGCGCTACTAAGCGGACTAAAAATATATCGTCCAGAAAGAAGAGTTACTTTCCTCTAAGGCAGTTACTAATTAAATAATTTGTATAAGTTTATAATGTTCATATAGTTTACGTTTTGGAACAAGATTTTTAAATTTCTATAGACACTTTACATTAAAATCATTTACATCCAATAAAAGCGAACAACAGATGCAAATTACTCAGATGGTCGAGTATAATCTAATGAAAAATCTTAAAGTTTTTCATATTTCTTAACAGACTACATTTTATCCAACAGAAACTTTTATCTTTTTCAGAAGTTTATTCGAAAAGAAACGAAGAAAGGTCCCGAAGAAAACATTACTTTAATAGAAAGAAAACTTGTGTTGGATGTGTGAATAACTGCAACTCTGTCTCTCTCGTATAAAGTTGTTTCTGCTTAGTATTTATTTTCACAATTAGGTTAACATAGAATATTTAGAAAAAATGTTATTAAAAAAAATATATATATATATAATAGATTCATACTATGTCACCAAAGACACGTTTAAGTCATTGTCCTTAATAGGCGATCAAGTCTAAGGACCGACAGCTCAGTGGTTTACAAATCTCAGGGAGGTGGTTTATGCGAATAAGTCAAGCACTTGTAGCTTCCGAGAGGGAAGGTTCGTTACACCTAATAATCAACGAATGTCTCCACTTTAGCTTTCATTTCTCTTTCAGTCGTCTATCTACCCAGACGGGTAATAATGTAAATACTTAAAGTAAAAATATTTAAAAGAAAAATAGGAATTAAATAAATTATTCAATCAAGTTTCCTGATTAGGATATATTTCCAAATGTTTCAATGACTAAACTATATTTAGGCATGTATTACTATAATAGACCTTGATCTAAAATCAAAACGTCGTTTTAACATTTTAGCTTTAAATATAAAGGGGGTTGAAAAGGCAACTTAATAAAACAGCACTGGGATACAAGTAATATTATCTTCTCTCATTATTTGTACTTTTATTTGTAAAATGTTTCGTTAGTAATTGGCGATATGAACAAGGCAATGTTTTTTTAAAAGACGCAGGCGATTAACAATATTAGTAGAACGGCTAGTAGTGTGGAAATACAACACCATTGTCTGTACCTCATTACCAACTAAACTGTAAACGTAGTATGGTTTTACTTAAAATATTGCGTTCCGTGTCAGATTTTGTTTGGCGATAATAACCACAATTGGTTTTTCGCAACAAAAAAAAATAATAAAATTTTTAAAAAAATAAATAGTTTTGTCTGCTGCTGTCATTTATTTTTTCAAAGGTACCAAATTAAAGTGGATTTTCAATAACAGAAAATAAATTGGGGTATTTTTAATTAAGAAACGTGTATTTTTCAAAAGATTTTGAAAATTTTAACTTTGTCCAAAAGAAATGAAAAATAAGTGCAACAGAATGGAAAAAACATTACAACTTTTTTTTTAACCGTTAACGGAAATGCTCAATTTGATATTTTTTGTGGTAAAAGAGTTTTTCTGCTCGACGCGCTCGCCAGCTATTAACTAAATCTTTCGGTATCTCAAAGGATGAAATGCCAAGAAGGATGGCGTGTGTCAATTAGTAATCTGTTGGCGTGCGCGCAAGTGGGCGATGAAAACAATGGAATATAATTCCATACTGCACGCCTGTGACGTCACCGGACCCATGTGTTTACCTTGTACCGTTATGTTTGCTCCACTTCGTACCCGCCAAAATATGTCGACAGCGACCTCTCCCGAATGACACATAGGTCATGGTCCGTCATTTCCTGTTGACGTCAACGCTGTGACTTAGTAAATATAACGATGTACAGTATTGGAAGCAATCCTAAAATGTCAAAGGATTTTAAACCGTAAAAACCTACGCATTGCGCGACGGAAATTTAAGTCGTTTAACCTGAGACTAAGCTTCTTTTTTTAATTTTCGTGTGAATCGCTGAATACTATATATTCTTCATCTGCATACCTTTTTGTATCCATGTCTTGTTTTATATTTCTGAATATGGTTTTTGCATCTTTGTAAACTATATTTTGAATTTTTGTATTTTAAATAAATAAAACCTTTTAACCCAAAAACGTTTTGTTTAAATTGCCTTTATGCGCAATCCTTATGTAGGCATACATTTACAATACTTAACTTACATTTGCAAAGCAATCACCTGCAGAGGAAATTATTATAAGATAACCCCTCTAAAGTTAACATAGGGATTAATATAAAAATGTTTGTGGTTAAGAACTTGTATTTATTTAAAATACAAAAATTACAAAACGGTTAATCCAAGTTCTGATGTATCTTCGCATCATTTTTGTATGCTTGTAAAATAGATTTGTATATTTTATTCTGGTTTGTTTGTATCCTGTATATTATTTATGTAACAGTAACCTTACATATTGTTTTCGTAATTTACAAATGTTGTACACATTATAGAAACTTGTGGTCATTTTACATTGCAGCGGGAGTTTATGTTGTGTGTGAGAGGCTTGTGATGGGATCGCCCAAACAGCACGGCGGCCGATGACTAATAGCGTATTTGCAACCACCATATACACTGTTTAAGTAAATTAACACTAACAAGAAAAATCTGTAAATGTCAAAAAATTCTAAAAGAATATTTCTCAAATATTTGAGCTTGGCCTGTGAGTCAAGGTGAATATTTAATAATAAAACTAACCGTATAATTAGGTATATTTTATTTGTTATAAAGTCTAATTGTAGTCACTGATTTTAACGTTAACTCGAAACTAGTTTTATTTATAGAAAAATACTTATTTTAGGTTTTTTTAAAGAAAAGGGGTGTGAGTGGTATATTGAATATAGGGATTGACTACTAAATTAAAGGTCCTGTGTTAGAGTGCCGGTTGTGCTAAAGAATTTATTTCTGTTTTTTCAGCCTTTAGGTCGTACTCAGCCTTGAATATGAGTACCTTGGGACAAACGTAGTTTAATATTGGGCGGTTGGAGCTTAGTGCTGACTATACTGCTTTTCTATGGAGCATAATCTAAGTAAAACTACTTTATTACTTGCGCACTAGAGGTTCCGCTCTGGCTCGGCCGCTACTAGCCAGTCTGCGTATTACGACTCTCGCCTTCCTCCCGTCGCGTCTTCTGACTGGCTGACTCTACGCCCAACGTTAGCAAAACGTCTACAGCTGTGTTTCGAAATTCCTCTTCACTAAGCGTTGGTCTGTATGTGTGTGGTCTATTTACAGAATGAACAACTCCTATTAACCTCTTACACCAACCGTACAATTTTCTCTATTTCAACAATGTCAGAGGAGTTTTAGGATTATTTGAATGAAGAAAAATTTTCCCACAATCTTCCCTTCATTCTTTGTCCAGTGTTAATAAGCGTGTATAGAATGACCTTCGATGAACACATTACAAAAAAAAAAAACAAACCCTAAATCCAGCTACGCAAAACACCTAAAAAACACCCAACACACACATACCAACATACACACTAATTTAAATGTTCTACACACATTAAAACAGAGCAAAATACTAACATCCTTAGAAAAATATGAAATCTACAAACACTACGCAACAGACAGGGAAAATGTATTAAACGATCACACACACTTTGAAGCCAATAGCCTTTTCCAGTACATGACACAAGACGCCGACACCTCACCCCATTCCACTGTCATAAATCCATCCTTGTCATACCGTTTGTAAACTGCCAAAATGCCGCCAGTAGAGGGTTAGCTTCGTAAAAGGAACGATCGTTTTGAAACGCGTCGGCAAGTAAGCAATTACGTATTCACTTAGTTAAGGAGTTTAAAATTAGTTTAATCAGTGAATTCAAGATGATTACATCAAGAAACGTCTGTTATGAGATAGGTCTGGAAAGTTTCGTTATCGAGTTACAGGTGGCTAAAGATCGACCGGTTTTTGGTTTCCCTGTTACAATAAAGATGAACTAAAAATTGCAGGGAGTTAATTTCAAAAATAAAGTCTGTGTGTATTTATTATTGGTTTATTTTAAATTATTCTTTTCAAAGTTAAATTATCTACAAGTTTTGTTTTGCAAATTGCACGTATTTATTTATCATTTAACAAACTTAATGCTCTTAAAAACTAAACATAACATGTTTTTCGTAGCGAATGTTTTTGAATGTTTTTCTTTATGTATTTTAAACATTACTGTAGTTATATTTCTGGGACCTGTTTTATTTGTTTTGTTAGTTTATTTTAAACAAGATCCAATTTAAATCGTCATTTTACTAAATGCTACACCTCAATTAAATCCTTACAATTTTTATCATAGTTTTACTGTAAAGGGGAAACTGAAATCCGATTAGTTAACGACGCTTATCGGACCTATCTTAACAGCTTTTTAAATTACTTTTACCTGAGAAACAATCCCTGAAAGTTTTCCCATTTTCTTCCTGGGACATCCTGTATATTAAAATCATTCCAGTGGATAGTTTCCATAAATGAAGGATGCGATCCTGCCAACGTAAGCTATGATTTACTGGCGTATAAACTATTGGAAATTATTATCCCTAATGCGTACAGTAAGACATTATTGCTGGGGAAGCAATGGTTTAGAATTCTATTTTACTAACAAAATAAAGCTTAACGGGATAATATACAAATGTCGCAGAGAGGATGCACAACGTCTATTTCGTATGTAAACCTTTGGAAGTCTTTGACCTCTGTTGACAGTTGTAAATTGCCGAAATATTGTAATGTCTGTTCCCAGCACGACATTCACAACTACATTCAATAAGTGTTTGCTTTGTGACGTGACATGACGCGACTCATGAACGGATATTCGGAGCATTGAATCGATTCATCTGATAGCCATCTAAAAATATTTAACGGAGCTTCGCTCTGCAAAGAGTTTGCGAACTCTAAAGGGCTCTCATTGAAATACCCTTAAATGTACGTTTATTCGACAGTCTTTATGATGCTTTCCATGTGTGAATATATAAAGTTTAATTTCCGAAAACGTTTTTAATAAAGTTTATGAAATCAATTATTTAATATATGTAAATATTTGTACTTTTGAATACAACACTGTTTTCTATTACTCACTTATCACTTACACTTTCTGTATAAATACAAGAATTTTACTTGGTATTTTTTGAGAGTCGACTTTCCCAAGCTTTATTACAATGCTCTCATTTTCACGACTCAGAATGCTGCCTTTTAATGCTTGAAAATGAGAGCACTGTAGCATAGCTCTGGAAAGTCACTCGTAAAAATACCAAGTAAGATTCTTGACTAAAGTGTGAAGCGTACACAGAACAATTTATTACCTGTTAGAGAATCTTTCTTCTCTACATGTGTGGAAACTATAACCAAGAAACGTGGATGTCTACATTGCAGTTATGTTGATTACATTTCCACTCCATCACTGACATACAAGGAGTGTATGGAGTGCAAGGATAACATTCTAGTGTGGAAAAGACTTCTTTTTCCAAAACCAAAATATCTTGTTTATAGGGAAGTAATTGAAAGAGTACAAAGCCCAAAGTACGCATGAGTTTTACAACATAATAGATTGAGAGAGGGGAAAAAGAAATAGGCGGGAGGAGAGAGAGATAGATAGAGAGAGAGAGAGAGAGAGAGAGAGAGAGAGATATTTCATGTCTCAATGATTGTGCTTATTCCTAGGTTGGGTCGAGCTAATTAAGGACATGTATTTCCATAGCAGATCCATTTGTTTCGGAATGGGAACAGGCTGTTTAGATTGTAAATGCAAGCAAAACACCTAAATAATTAATAACTTGGAGTAACTGTGGTGTAATGTTTTATCGTAAATAAATAAATAAATATAACCTCTTAAACCACAAAAACCTTTTATTTATGTCCTGATGTACATTTCGATCGCAAAGCAATCATCTTCAGAGAAAATTACCACAAGATTAACTTGAGTAGTTACTCTTGTAGTGGATTCCTCTGAAGATCGTTGCTCTACAATTGAAATGTACATCAGGAGATAAATAAAAGGTTTTGGGGATTTAAGAGGTTTTATTTGTTTATAATAACCTAAATATTTTCAAGAAATACAGTACTGAAAATCTTACTGCAATACTCAAGTCACTTAAATATATTTGTATAGAATCATACAACACCAGGTGCGTAATAAGTAATGTTCGGCATTGTCTGCTGTGATCTTTGCAACATTTTTCGAACAAGACTCTGTAATCTACTTTACCCATAAGGCATATAGGGTTCAGAGGGTGTAACGGGTAATCACATTTTTACCCGATAGAGAGTAGGTACATTTCGGGCACGTGACTTGGCACACGGTATGGGGTAATGTCTCTCCTATATCCCGTACGAAGATGTTTATGACATTATTTATCTGGAATAAACTACGGTTAAACAATACTTAAATATTTTTGTTTTACCCTATTGTACATGTTATCAAGTAACCTTCTTCTGACACATAACAGCCAAAACACCTTGTTGCAAGAGTCTTGGTTGTTATCCCTGTGAGGATGGTCACTTGGTAACCGAAATGTGCTACACGTTAAAATACAAATGTTTGTGGTCAAATATTTTGAGTATTATTTATTAAGTTGTTTGTCACTGCCTTAAATCCACTTATACTGACAACCCTTTCATCTCCTCTTTTTTTATTCGGCGATATTAAGTTAATCTGACTGTCTGAACTACCAGGAAGTATAAGGATAAAACCGACTATTTATTTATCATATACATCAAGTAAACCTATTAAAAATTATCGAACATTTTCCAGACCGCTAGCATTAGTAAAATATTATAAAATACTTTCTTTTTTCTGGGATTTCATAATCAATTTTAATTGTCTAGAATACCTGTTTATATTTAGGCTACGGGCACAAACAGTGTAATGCATATTTTATCATAGCTTATGTTTGACACACACCCATACACACTCACACGTGTGCACCCTCAAACACCCCCTCCCCACACACACAAGGCTTACAATGGGAACACGATTCTACTTTTCCTCACGCACCCGTCTTGATAACGCTCCACCTTCACACGCGAAACCGAAGCGGATTTCAAGGACCAGGTTATACTGACCTTGAGGTCATGCATTAAGGTCAGAGGACATGTTCCGTTGTCGTGTATCACGTAACAATATGGCGCCGCTTTTGGCAGAGTTGTGTCCATAGAAGTAGGTCCTCGGAGAACAGGTGGTTTAACTAGGTCCTCAGAAGTTATGGTGTTTATGTGTGGGGGGTCGGCGGTTGGAATTTCCCCGAGTCATCGGTGTCACCAAAGTATGCGCGGACTTTCGTCAAACAAATGCTGGAATGTTATTGTAATAAGACGCATACAACTAGTACTGCTGTAGTGATAAATTTACTTTTAAAAATTATTTTCATTTCATACCCATACAATACGTTTACAAAAACATTTATTTTACCATAATACTCGACGAAGTTTAAAATTGTCTACTCCCGCTACACAACCTTATTGTAGAACAAGAATTGTTCCGCGTTCTAGCCTAGTAATCAAAAATACAAGCGCAAACTTTGTTTTGCTTTAATTATAAAGTTCATTGTAGCTTAAACGGAAAATACAAACAACGAGACTTTCGTTAGCATGAAGTGTACAGGTATTATCCACCAGAGTTTTCTAGGGTGAGGGTTTAAAGCTATAGGTTTGATGCAGGTATTATTTTACAATTTAATTACACAATTTTAGTATACAAAAGAAAAATATGTGTTCATATTTATATTAAATACGTATTTTTGTTTATAGGTATACAAATATAGAATTTGTAGCATAAGGGTTTATATTGCATTCAGTAGAATAAGTAGCAAAAATATCACACAAGTCAGGAATAAAAGCCGTTGCACGTTTAAAAATAAACGGAGTCGCCATCTGCACTTTCTCATTGTTAATCCAATATTTACTCTTATTCTAAAACGAAACGTGTTAAATATGAAACGTGAAAATAGAATTCCACAACGGAACTAAGTTAGAGAGGAGAACTTACAGAGCGAACCGGTCGATAAATAAGGACAGCAGAGAAGCAGGACATCTGGTCCGCTAATGATGAAATGTACAATGCAACAATGGAAATAACAATTGTTTGATTACAATGCAATAGATTTATAACAATGGTGAAGCCATTTAGAAAGGACTGACGACAATCGATGACCCAATCATGACAATATTGACTGAATTGAAGAAAGTACACAGGAACGAAAGAGAATGACTTGGAACAGGCGAGCGTTCAGTGACTTGCATAATCAAAGACAGACTTGTACCCAAAAGTTTTAACTTTCGAAAAATTAATTATATTGAAAGTAAAAATTGTATGTTACTGATTGTAGGTTTTTGATTTAGGTTTATTCCTGTATTTTGAGTAACTTTTCTCTTTACAGTAAACATAAAGAATCAAAAGATAAACATTGCGAAAGATAACAAAAGATAAAGTGAATACGTAATTGCTTACTTGCTGACGCGTTTCAGAACAATCGTTCCTTTTACGAAGCTAACCCTCTACGCAGAGGATTAGCTTCGTAAAAGGAACGATTGATTTGAAACGCGTCAGCAAGTAAGCAATTACGTATTCACTTATTTAAGTATTTTTAAATTAGTTTAATCAGTGAATTCAAGATGATTACATCAAGCCACTTCAAAAGATAAAGATTACATGCGAAGTTTCGAAAACTACCAGTCATTGTTTAAACGTGTTTAAACGTTATGAATAAGATATTATTGATCATATCAGGCGAAATTCAGAGCTGACTTAGAACATAGTTAATAATAAAAATATATATTGTTTTCAGAGGAAATTAATAAACATTTGCTGGGAAGGTTAGTGTTTTTTAGTCCTATAGTTACCTCTCCCTATCCTTATACTTTTCTTCCTATGCGGGGGCGTAAGGGATGTACCTTCTTATGACACCGGTAGGTTACCAAGTCTAATTCGAATATAAAGCCCTGATGCATGTAAAAAATCATCGAAACATTCTTCCCTATATTCCAGACTAGGCGGTATTAATCTTGAATTCTATCTATTTAATCTTTTTAGTATCCTTCAGAGCAGTGGCGTAGCCAGAGGGGGCTAGGAGACACGTGTCCCCAAAGCAATTAATTTCAGCAGAAAATATTAACATATAAAATAGCGCTACTTTTTTTTAGCAAAACAGCTTCCCGACGACCCAACTATTGTGTAATTTCAAGTGCCAAAATAGCATAAAATATTATTTATAGAGATAAAAGTGTTCAAAATTTCCCCAGGGAGGTTCCTACCATTTGACCCCCTCAGGTCGTACCCCCCCCAAACTAACGTCCTGTCTACACCCCTGCTTGAGAGGTTATAGTATGAACATATGAGCCCCTTAGAACTACAAAAGTATAAAATTACCTGTGAAAGTTTTCATTTACACATAACGGTAGTTTCCAATTTGTTCGTGTAATGAAGTTAGACATATTTGTAGCCAATAACAGAGATGTCAGTTTAGAAAACAGATTGTCCAAACGCGTTTGTCAAGTAGTTGATCTGTGTGTTAACATGCTTCGGCTACTCCATCGTCACGATCAGTCAGTAATGTTCAGTAAATGAATGCGGCTGTGAGAGAACACAACCTAGCGTCTGATCACCTGCCCCCCTCCCTACAACTGCAGCAAATGCAATTGTGTTATAAATGCATGCCGACAGGTCGGGCGATGTTTCGCTCGATTTGGTCGCAAAAACACCCGTCGTAACAAGTAGAGCGTTACAGCGATCTCTGGTTACTGTAATGGGTCCGGTTAAATGTTTGCACAAAGCTCTTCAGCGTTTACTATGCCTTGTTCAGTTACAAAAGTCGGGCGCTACTTGGAGGCAATACTCACCAATACAAATAATATGAGTTAAATGTTTTTAAAAAAGGTACAAGAGTTTTCTACTCTCCGTTTACAAATACCTATTTAAAGTGAAACAATTACACAGTGTAACTTTCCCTGCGTTAAAGTCTTATAAACTTTGTAGGGATAAGAGATTGCACTAATGTTTAGGAGAACCCTGCTTGCAAAGGACTTTCAACTCATTAGATTGTTTGTTTTATAAAAACAAACTGGGTTTAAGTGCATTTTGTTGTGTTCAATGGTATTAGAGTCAGATAAAGTGAAAAACTAATATAAATAAACAGTATTTAGTAATAAGAACTACATAAATAATACCTAGTAATAGGACATTTAGCAAACATTTCAAGTTACTTTTGAGAACTGGCTTTCGGAGATATTTTACTCCAGTGCCCTTGAGAGTCATTTAAGTAATTAAATGTTTGCTAAATATACTATTAATATGGCTGTAAGTAATATACAAATCATAAACAGAAACTGTTTGTATTTTTGTCATTATATATATATATATATTTCCGTTTCACTATATGTACTTAAACAAGAATTTTACCTGGTATTTATGCGAGTTAACTTTCAAAGAATGGTCGTATCTCCATCTTCGGGCATCACTGACCGGGAGTTGTAGTAGACTCCACGTCTGCTATGAGTCTACTACAACTCCCGGTCAGTGATGCCCGATGATGGAGATACGACCAATCTTTGAAAGTTAACTCACATAAATACCAAGTAAGATTTTTGTTTAAGTACATATAGTGAAAGTGATAAGTGAATACAAGAAAACAGTGTTGCAAAGTTACAAATATATATATATATATATATATATATATATATATATATATATATATATATATATATATATATATACATATACATATACATATATATATATATATATATATATATATATATATATATATATATATATCGCAATATGTATTCTTGTGTATTAATAAAGAACTAAGTAAAAATACAAATACAAGAATTATAATTGAATTTACAATTCAAAGCTTTTCGTTGGCTAACAGTACATATATATATATATGTAGAATATCAATAATGTTTTCCTGTTAGAATTATTTTTAAGATTAAATAATATACACTAATTACAGGAATAATTTATTGAATAATACACTCAAAGCTTTTCGTTGGTTGACATTACCAACATCCTCAGGAATTACTATACTAAGAATGATAAAAGAACTGTCTAATAAATATGAAGCTACTCAATATATATATATATATATATATATATATATATATATATATATATATATATATATATATATATATATATATATATAGTATGTTTGTGCGTGTGTGTGAACTAATACACGGTTCCTTTTTCAGCCACTACGTGATGTCTCCTAATTAGGTTAATAACATCAATATGTTTTTGTTGATATTTTTGACATTTAAAAATACTGTATAAATTTAGAAGGCTTCCTGCTGCCTCATGTGGAATAGCAATATATGTTTCGATTTCAAGATTGCTCTATTTTGCAATCCGATATCCTTCCTCCTTACAGGATTTACTCTAAGTACAAACTACTGGTTTTACCCAATTTTAACTGTTTTCATCCGGCATTATAATACGCATTTGCAGTACAATTAGGACAGGCTGTGATGCAACAATAATTGACAGAAGTATTAGAGCTGCTAAATACTCTTTTCTTATTGGTCTCTGAAGTGTGTGAAGTAAACAGCTTATGGTTTAGCATCGGCTTCATATTTTACAACTTTTAAATATTATTTTAATGAGTATATTGGCGTTTTAAGTTTCCCACTCATAATAGTTTTATGGTTTAGCATTGCCTTCATGTTAATATTTTATTATTATTATATATTATTTTAGTCAGTATGTTGGCGTATTACATTTTCCACTGACATGATGACATGAATGTATATTGAAAGATGTATACTAAAATTTAAGAAGCAACAACTATATTTCTGTTACACTATTCTTACACTACGTCATCTTGCACCCTGTCTTATGTTTTTGAAGACGAACAGCACAGTAAAATACGAGGGTTGTGAATAACAGGCACGATTAAGATAAGTAAATAAAACTACCCTGGTATGAGGTTTAGGGATGGTTTATGTCATGTGTGGAGAGTTGCATCAATGAAATAGCCCTGCATTATGTCAGCGTCATATGCTCTGAAACCTCTCATAAGAATAGAAACCAAAATCGTTGGGTAGGATAGTGGTAGGACTCTAATGAAGCGCCATTAGGTTACCTTAGTACCTTTGCTGGGAATATGAGAACCGAGGTACAACATTAATTATCTATTCCAATTCTCATTTACATTTCTAATTTCCCTCTATTTCTTTATTCTTATTAACTTTAACATAAGAAACTATTTTTAATAGGATTTGCCAGTTAAACTTTTAAAAATATTCTGGCACAGTATTAGAAGCTGTGACGTTGGTAGTACATATTAATGCGAAATTTCCCTTTCATCGACTGACCGACAACTCGGAAAGTATGTTGGTACTACCGGAACTTTACCGTTAAACATACGTACTACCCGCGGACCTACTTTGTCTAGTTCCATTTACTGAGTAAATATTGAAAAAAAACGTAGTGTATTTGCTGTAAATATTAAGAGAAATTTAGGAGGCAGTAGGTTACTAAACTTGTATTTTTACTTTCTCTAACTTAAAACAGAGAAAATCTTTTAAACCTAGTTATATCACTAACATATTTTAAAGCCTTTAAGTAAAAGAAAGTTTAGTAAACTTTATTTCCAGTTTTATAGTTGTGGTAAAATTGTATTTAGAATTTAAATATGTTAACAATTTTTCTAGAACGAAAATTCCAATGATAGATTTAACGTTAAGGTTGATGAAAGATGGTGAACCCTACTTGATAATTAAATACTTCAGAGTACCCCAAAAAAGAAGTTCAAATATTGTGGTAAAAACCTGTCTCGCTAACACTTAAAGTTTTAAATCTTTCTAATTTAAGATAAAAATCTTTTTATTCACTAGGAATAGAATAATAAAACTAGTAATTAATAGCGTGTTTTATTTAATAATTTATTTTTATTATTGTAAATTCATTATAAGTTTTATTCGAATATCAATTTAATTTTATCACTAACGAGTAATATTGAACAGTAATAACTCAACTTAATAATGTTCAATACCAAAACAGTAATAAAAACAGGAATCTTACTATAAAACTTAATTTAACCAAATATACAACATTTCTGAATGTATAGAAACTTTAAGTTGAAGAACGATTAGACATAACCTCCAAGTAACCTCCAAAATGAAAACAAAATAGCTCTTAGCCTTACCAGGATTTTTATATAAGACGGGTTTGCTTTATGGAAATGTTCGGAATGATTCGTTCCTTTTATCTTCGGAAAACGTTTACCTAAGAAGAGAAGTTTGAAGGATTGTTCTCTATTTCAAAAAGTGTCAGACGCGCCTAGTGACTTTAACACTTGAGAAATAAAAATTCAAAAACTATTGCCAATAGTTAAAATGTGAATATTTTAAAAAAAAACATTCATTTGTAATAATTGTTTATATTACTTTACCTGCAAACTTTGTTAACGGAATGCTCGCTTGTTTGCGTTAACACCGTTGTTCAGCAATTTATCAATTTTTTGGATCGATTATAAAACAACATTACTCGGTGTGAGAGTTTTAATTTCATAAAGTTTATGAAACGAATTGAAAAAATACAGTTAACAATCACTTAGGCTGAGCCTTGTAGTCAATCAAATGGTTCTTAAAGTACAGCCAACTTGTGCATAAACTCTTCTGAACGGTTACTGTTTATGGTCTCTTACAAGTCGTTTATTTCAGAGGATTCTTGACTCCTTCGAAAGGATTAACGAAGTATCTACTTATTATCTACGTCGGGACACATAGTGCGATATTTCACTGACCATGCTAGCCTAACATTCGTCTTGATTGATGGATCTGGACTGGCTGATTATAAAAGTTTTATTGTGAGACTGTACTAATCTCCCTACGGAATAACAAAACCAGACGGTTTAAAGTAATGTACCAACTCAGGCTGCATTAAATGTCTTTTCACACTTGTCATTTAGCAATAGTTGTAGTTTATAAAATTTTCTTCTTTTGTTTCGCTTTGTTTTTAGTTTAAGTATATCAACAATAAAATCAATTTATTTATGACTTACGTCTGAGTTGACAATGTCCGAGAAGGTTAATTAGTTTAAACAAAAGGTTATTGCTACTATAGGCAAGTGTTGAATATATATTACTTATTATTACATGTTAGAGTATATTAGGTAGTTTATTTGTGCATTAGCTTATCGCTCGTTCGTTGTGTTATGTAAACCATTAAACGCGGTATGGTTCTCGCTTATATCGCAAACATCGGTCGCATTATCATCCTCGGTCGTAGGAACGCGAACCAGTTGGGTACTGTTACAATGCAGCCACGCTTAATTTCCTCTAGATTTATAAAAACTAGGATTTCCAGAGCTAGTTCCGGCGGAACAAACATCCTACAAACAGGATTGTCCTTGCAGTCCGCATTAACCTACATTGTAAAACACAAAACGAAATCCTGTACATTTAAACACGTCGCCGAGTGAAAGTCGGCTTGCCACTTGAAATAAGCGATCATCCAGAGATAATGTTTTCGGAATATAGTTTATTTCCGCTGCGTATAGTTGAAATTACAATAATTCACATTTGCCGTCGCGTACATTGCAATTGTTTGAGTAATTGAAGGTTCGTCAGTGAATATGTTCCGGCAATTAGTCGGCGATCCACCTGAACTAAATTCATTTCTGTTTCGATAAAAGAAATTAATAAACGGTAGCGAGTCAATTAGTGAATAGTGCGTGGATTCCTGCTGTCTCATTCTGAGATAATTCAACCTAAAACATACGTGACCCTAACAAAATTAACAATTTGACACGCAGCTGTCTTGCTGGCACGGTAAAACGCGGATGTAGGTTGAGTTACTAACATTTGTTTTCTGTAATTCCTTCAATCTATAACTGTGAAGAAATTGTTATATTTATGGGCGCTTGCGCGCGCGCGCGCGCGCGCACACACACACACACACACACACACACACACACACACACACACGTGCACATGCCAGTAATTTTGGTTTTGGTAAAAAGGAAGCTCCTCCTGGTACAGGAAGATAATACAATGCTCCTGATACTGAACGTGTTATAGTACTCCTAGTACGGGAAATATAAAATAGTACAATAGACTACAACTAATATTACGAGATCAATAGTAGTGGAAGAATAACAGTCTTCTGGTATTTGGAAATAACGGCTTACTCTTAGTACTAGGTGACTGGCACGACTCTGGGTACTTCACGTTTCTACAACATTCTTGGTACTAGGAGGTATTTCCCTCCCCCTTGGTACTGGGAAGGCCGTACATGACTCTAGATATTGTAAGTGTGGTACTAGGAGGTATTGCCCTCCCCTTGGTACTGGGAAGGCCGTACATGACTCTAGATACTGTAAGTGTGGTACTAGGAGGTATTTCCCTCCCCCTTGGTACTGGGAAGGCCGTACATGACTCTAGATACTGTAAGTGTGGTACTAGGAGGTATTTCCCTCCCCCTTGGTACTGGGAAGGCCGTACATGACTCTAGATGCTGTAAGTGTGGTACTAGGAGGTATTACCCTCCCCCTTGGTACTGGGAAGGCCGTACATGACTCTAGATGCTGTAAGTGTGGTACTAGGACGTATTTCCCTCCCCCTTGGTACTGGGAAGGCCGTACATGACTCTGGATGCTGTAAGTGTGGTACTAGGAGGTATTTCCCTCCCCCTTGGTACTGGGAAGGCCGTACATGACTCTAGATGCTGTAAGTGTGGTACTAGGACGTATTTCCCTCCCTCTTGGTACTGGGAAGGCCGTACATGACTCTAGATGCTGTAAGTGTGGTACTAGGAGGTATTGCCCTCCCCCTTGGTACTGGGAAGATCGTACATGACTCTAGATACTGTAAGTGTGGTACTAGGAGGTATTTCCCTCCCCCTTGGTACTGGGAAGGCCGTACATGTCTCTAGATACTGTACGTGTGGTACTAGGAGGTATTTCCCTCCCCCTTGGTACTGGGTAGGCCGTACATGACTCTAGATACTGTAAGTGTGGTACTAGGAAGTATTTCCCTCCCCCTTGGTACTGGGAAGGCCGTACATGACTCTAGATGCTGTAAGTGTGGTACTAGGAGGTAGTACAATACCCTTGGTACTTGGAAACTGTTCATGACTTTTTTGATGATTGACGTTTGTACAGTATATCTGGTACTGGGAGATCGTACGCGCTCTTGATTCTAAAATATGTACAGTAATTCTGAAACTAGGAGGTAGTAAGATGCTCCTAGTAGTAATGGGGGACCATAAGGTACGTGACTCATAATACTGGGCGATTGTATATTATACCCAGTACTAGAAGATAGTAAAAATACTTCTGCTACTTTGAGACTGTACATGACCCTTGATACTTGAATCTTATACAATATATCTAGTACTGTGAAATAGTACGACATACCTTGTACTGGGAGATAGTACAATACTCCTTGTACCTTAGACTCTTGTTCCTGGAAGTTTGTAAAATATATTCGTTACTTAAAGATAGTACCGACAGAGCTGCAGGTTGTAGGAGATAGTAGTGATAAATAGAAAACGCCCGAGTCCTTCGCTCTGTAGAGCAGGTTCTATAAATCATAACTGTTACCAGTTGTGACAACATATTGTTGTAAAGCCGTTAGCTGAGAGCATAGACGGCTTTACCACTATAAGCTGGGCTGATATTTGCCAACACATTATAAATAATTCCACTCTTATACATTTTTAAAGCAGGAAAAGTCTCTTAAGATGTTATATTAGCAGACCGCAGGATTATATTGGTATTATACTTACCGAAATACGAGGATTAAGTGAATCCATTTAGTACAGGTCTTGGTTATACGAGGATAGGTGGCTCAGATGGTAAACAAAAGGAGGTTTCTAAGGGCTATAACCTTTGTTCAAGTGACGATATCCTTATCATATTCGGCCTTCAGTGAAGGAAGAACTTACAAATTAAGCAAAGGTTTATCGAAATACTATATATGAAGTATAGCGATGTGTGAAACTTGCACAATACGGAGAGTTGAAGAGACAAGAAACAATAGAAACGAGCATTGGAAGGAGAACTAAGTCCTAAAAGAATGGATTAAATAGAAGATGAAGCTGTGTTGGATGGTTTGTGTTTGGCAGTTGTACGGCAGTCAGGTATTACGAATGCTATTCCTACAAAGGATAATTAAGGAACAGTGTTTAATAATGAGACTAGGTGAAGGGCATACATTTTTCAGGCGGGTTTTTCGAGAAGGGTTATGGGATTATGCAGTGTAGGGTACCGGAATTAGTAGATACTCTCTCCTGGAGAATTGGGAAGGAACCTGGCTTGGATATCCGTAAAAGAATAAGACTAGGAAGGGAATAGATATAAGACTAGAGGAGGGGGTGATATTTGAAACATTCTGATATGTCATATCGATGTAACAAATAAAGAGATATCACAATAAAGTAAACTAATCACAAGTTGAGACAGATAATGGAAGGTTCCAATGGCATGACCCTGGGAAAAGAGTTATAAAAGAGATCATTTATGCTTACCTCGTCTAACTTAGCTGGTCTCTCCTGTCTGCTAGGGTAGTACGTGATAGCCATAGCATCCCTTAAGTTGGCTACTTCCTCGGCACTTGGGGTGGGTAATTCAACTGATTTTTCTCTTGGAGTCGTCTCGACTACGTACTCCAAAGAGTCGTTCCACGCTCGGGACCACTTCCGCCTGTCTCGTGACCCGATTCCGTTACTTCCGGATAGAAATACGATGCACGATATTATCAATGGTAAATTCATAATTGTAAATTTAAAAGTTCTAATTAGTTAAACACTTTAGGTGGTGTCAATGATTTGCACGCATTGGGTTCCGTTGGGGTGGAATCTGGAACAAAGAATTTACAAATTCTTATTTAACACTTGTATTTGTTAAGTAAACATTAGAGTATAAAAATAAAATATTCATAAAAATAAACTAATCGTAAAGTCACTTTGTTCTGAAACTTATTAATACAAGATAACCTCAACTTATGACATACCTCATTAGTAATCACAACCTCATTAGTAATCACAACCTCATTAGTAATCACAACATCATACTTATAAACATAAACTATATGGGATCTATGTAAATTTCAATCACAATTTAATCATCTTCACAATTTTCTACCTTGATACTAACATCCCTAAATAAATACTATAGAGATCTAGCTATGATTTGAAATTGCAATATAAAAAGCTACAATTATAGCATTTAGCTTTCTGAAATAAGTTAATAAAACTTTTGAAACCTCTGAAGAGGGTTAACAGTAAATAAAATCTAAATTAGGTTAAAGTTTTAAAAAAAAATATTAATATTAATTCATTTAAAATAAAACTTTTTGTTTCATGGAAAAATTTTAAAACAATACAGTAAACTCCCGATTATCCGTGGAATAGGGTGGCCCGGCAACGCCAGATAACGAATTCCCCGGATAATCCGCTATGAACAAAGAATACGCAAAACGATCGATAATCGATTTATATACCATAAGTTACACAAATAATGACCCCGGTTAATGCAATTCACAAATAATCTTCAGAAGACAAAATAAATACAGAAAATAATTTGAAATGTCGATGTAATTGACGGATTATAACATTTATATGTATAACTATTTACAATACGTTCATAAGTATATGTCAAAAGTAAGTATGTACATATGTAATTTCCTTTACACATAATACTTTCACTTTTTAACAAAAAAATCTGTCACTTTCGTATGTTTTTTTGTGAGCATTGATTTAGCTTTAATGTGCGATCTAAGTTTCTTGAGAACCATTTTGTCGCACAGTGTCTACTTGTGTCACAAAGCCATAAAGATCGATAATGTATATGACAGACATGGATAATGCATATGTCATGTCCTAGACTATTTTTAGCCGAGATTAGCCGACATTTGTTTACAATCTTGATACACATACGGTTTTCGGGAGTCCAAGCATTTTGTCATTGTCTCTTATATACAGTAGTCTGCTCGCCCCTTTTATTTCGCTGGCCCGCGTCGGGATGCTTCCCTTTCAGTGTAAAAATTAGTACGTACATATTTACTTCATCTTAACTTCTATTAAGCCTTATATGTATTTACGGCGTAATTAACCGTTTGGAAATTTAAACACATGAATCTGATTGGAATAAAAATTGGATATTTGTAAAACAATGGCAGACGCCGGATAATCCGCAAACCGGTTAATCCGCCCACGGATAATCGGGAGTTTACTGTATATATTTTTTGACCATTAACCTTAACCGAAAGTTGCTTCACTGCCAGTAATAAAATATAGGCCTAATTATTTTCACTTTTATTTTACACTCCTGTTCTTACATATTTAATATTTGAGATAAAAAACTTCTTGTGCGATAATTTTCAAGTTAGTTTTACAAACGTCACTAAGAATAAACAAACGTTTGTTGTAATTTTCATTTAGGATATCATTTTGTGTTGTCAACACATACATGCAGTATAAGTAGACTGTTTGTTAGAGTAATACGTATTGTGTTTTTTCATAAGATATACTTATAAATAGATTATAGCCCATAGTTATTATACGTAAAACTATGCGATCATATATATTTTACTCTTTTTGTTCTTTAAAGAGTTAATATAGGTTAACCAACAAAAAATGTGTGTGAAAATATATCTTCATATCTTATTTGCGTAGATTTTACAAATATTCATACCAATATTTGAGTAGCTGTACTAAAATAATTCCCACTACATCACGTACGTTTTGCTGTTCAACGATGGATGTGTATAGGGTTGGGAAGAATAATAGCCTAAATAAAGATATAATCATCAAACTACCCAGTTCTGGGATATATGAACACATCACTGCTCACGTGACGAGGGTCGTACATCTGAGATAGATTTACTCTCTGTCGGGCTTCACCTTTTCGGAAGGAGGTAATGCACGATTAAAGGCAGAACTAAGAGAGGGAAGAAGGACTGGGATTAGAGGTTAGACGTGGTTGGAGTTGGTAGACTGGCTCACCTGTCTTACACCTTATCTCTGCTAAGGGTAATGGCAGAGTCCCATTCGCTACCCTGATATACATGTATATCAGGAATTCTTGTACGAGAAAATCCCCTACTCATGACGTATTTACACATCATAATGTACATCAAGAAATCTCGTACGTGACAATCTGCTACTCATGACTTATTTACACGTCATAATGATATAATCCGTACGATATAATCCACTACTCATGACGTATTTACACGTCATAGTGTACATCAAGAAATTTCATACATGAAAATCCGCTACTCATGACGTATTTACACGTCATAATGTACATCAAGAAATCTCATACATGAAAATCCGCTACTCATGACGTATTTACACGTCATAATGTACATCAAGAAATCTCATACATGAAAATCCGCTACTCATGACGTATTTACACGTCATAATGTACATCAAGAAATCTCATACATGAAAATCCGCTACTCATGACGTATTTACACGTCATAATGATATAATCCGTACCATATAATCCGCTACTCATGACGTATTTACACGTCATAGTGTACATCAAGAAATCTCATACATGAAAATCCGCTACTCATGACTTATTTACACGTCATAATGATATAATCCGTACCATATAATCCGCTACTCATGACGTATTTACACGTCATAGTGTACATCAAGAGATCTCATACATGAAAATCCGCTACTCATGACTTATTTACACGTCATAATGATATAATCCGTGCCATATAATCCGCTACTCATGACGTATTTACACGTCATAGTGTACATCAAGAAATCTCATACATAAAAATCCGCTACTCATGACTTATTTACACGTCATAATGATATAATCCGTACCATATAATCCGCTACTCATGATGTATTTACACGTCATAATGATATAATCCGTACCATATAATCCGCTACTCATGACGTATTTACACGTCATAGTGTACATCAAGAAATCTCATACATGAAAATCCGCTACTCATGACTTATTTACACGTCATAATGATATAATCCGTGCCATATAATCCGCTACTCATGACGTATTTACACGTCATAGTGTACATCAAGAAATCTCATACATAAAAATCCGCTACTCATGACTTATTTACACGTCATAATGATATAATCCGTACCATATAATCCGCTACTCATGACGTATTTACACGTCATAGTGTACATCAAGAGATCTCATACATGAAAATCCGCTACTCATGACGTATTTACACGTCATAATGTACATCAAGAAATCTCATACGTGAAAATCCACTACTCATGACTTATTTACACGTCATCATACGGAGACGTACATCTATTCGAACAATTTGCCTCCTTTGTATCTTGGTCCCATACACATATTGCACTAATTACATCTAGTAATGCAAAAAAGGGTTTTTGTATTTAAAAAAATTAATTGTGACGTATTTGTATTTTTATAATATTATTGCTGTAAACGGATTACGAAATCAAACTAATTATAACATTATTTAAAGACACTGATGTCAAAATAGCTTATTATACTAATAACACAATTAATAATATAATAAATACAAACATTAAAATAAATAAAATTAATATAAACGGCGTATATAGTATTAACTGTACAAAATGTCATAAATGTTATATAGGACAAACAAAAAAGAAAATAAAGGACCGTTACAAAAAACATTTAAATGCATTTAAAAAACCACATATTTATAAATCTAATCTTGCAACACACTGTATAGAAAGAAATCATGATTTTCCAGATATTAGTAATATGAAATTAATTAAACACGTACAAAAAGGCTTAAAAATGAATATAATAGAAAACTTAGAGATATATGAAAATAAAATTAAGAACACACTAATAGAGGAACAAGTACAGATTAAATCAAAACATAATTAAATTTCTAGCATATTTGATGACATATTAAAAATAAAAGATTAAGACAAATTGAAATATTATAGTATATTTATCTAACAGATAAGATAACTGATACCGTTTACTGAGCATAGTACAATTATATTCAACAGTCTTACTCTAGTCACATAACTGGACAGTGATTTATAAATTTTGTAAATGCTAATAATGTAAATTAGCGAAAAGCTTCAATCAACAATAAAGTGAAGTAATACTCGTATATTCTTGTTTATGAAAATTATTTTATTTCACCATATATATATATATATATATATATATATATATATATATATATATATTTATATTTATATTTATATATATTTATACATACATATATATATATATATATATATATATATATATATATATATATAAATTTGCAATATGTTTTCTTGTGTATTAATAAAGAACAAAAGTCAAAATACAAATACAAGAATTATATTTGAATTTACAATTCAAATATATATATAATTGTATATTGAATTGTAAATTCAAATATAATTCTTGTATTTGTATTTTGACTTTTGTTCTTTATATATATATATATATATATATATATATATATATATATATATATATATATATATATATATTTATTTATTTATTTATTTATAGCTTTGCAACACTGTTTTCTTGTATTCACTTATCACTTTCACTATATGTACTTAAACAAGAATCTTACTTTGTATTTATACGAGTTAACTCTCAAAGATTAGTAGTGTCTCTACATCATCAAGCTGTAGACTCTACTGTAGTCACTACAACCCCCGGTCAGTGATGCCCGATGATGGAGATACTACCAATCTTTGAAAGTTAACTGCATAAATACCAAGTAAGATTCTTGTTTAAGTACATATAGTGAAAGTGATAAGTGAATACAAGAAAACAGAGTTGCAAAGTTGTATATATATATGTTGTGTATATATATTTATATATATATATATATATATATATATATATATATATATATATATATATATGTATATATATATATCCTTCATTATAAGACTAAGAAATGCAGACCACTGAATAATTTGAAAAAGGTAATTTTCAAAGAAAAGTGGAAATAATAGAACGAGTAAAATTTTGTCCAACGAAATAAAGTACGTTAGGTGGTTTAAAGTAAAAACCCTGCTTCGAGATGAGCTGCGACTTGCCGGGTCATTACTTGTCGCTATGAGTAAATGTTGGTCATTAGTTCTGCTTCATTTTTTGTATTAAATCATAAATGATTTCTTACAGTTATTTCTTATCGGTGACATTGTAAAAATACGAAAGACAATTTTATGCTTCACTGTACGGATAATTGTAAGGAGGCGGAAAGTTGGTAATACTGTCCAGAAACAATAGCTCGTGAGTACAGAATTGCAGTACCTTGAGGTTATTCTGTCAAGGCAGGGAAATGTGTGGGAATGTTCAAAAGCACGTTTTTACCTTTTACGTTTATATTGAAATTGTTTAAACATGTGTTAGTCCTTGCACGGTAATTGTGAAATAATAGAAACCCTAAAGTTGGTAATACTGTCCAGAAACAATAGCTAAGGTGTACTTAAGTAGGTAGGGATTATTGTAACAGGACAAGGAAATATGGGGGAATTTTAAAAAATGGCTTTGACATTTTTCGTTGATATTGAAATTGTTTAAACAATTTCTAATAGTTCTCGTATACATATCAATAAATTATATGGTTAAAAATACTATAACGTTTGGTAACGATTCTGTTAAGATGTAAATTTTTATTAAGTGGCAGAATACCGTGAAAAGAGTGACTGAGTTGTTTATTTACACGTGTTCCGGGCGTAAAATCTGTAAAATTAAGAAAGTCGTGGTCTCTGAAATGTACTTTTTCCTGTGACTAATTTCACTGATTAAACTATTATCGGACAATGTGCGTTGGTAGTATCAGGTTTAAAGAAGAACAACAATAGACGTCAACAATGCTACAATAAAACAATGCACACATAACTAAGAACAATTGTATACTCGTAAAAATGGCTTTGCAGTTACGGTCCAAACATGTTTTCTAAGTTTCTTTCTTGTGTTAAGGTGTTTATATTTGGATTAGTTACATCATATTGTTCTTGTGGGGTAGTAAAGTTGAGGAATGTAGCTTTTAGCTTGCATTCGCGATGCAAAGGACAAAATAGCTACTTCTCAGAAGCTTTACTTTGCAAAAAGATGAAGCAAATCTCTAGAAACAAATTTTTTAAATTGATTTTATCGTTTATAATTTATTTATACCTTTTATACTTATATACATTTTATCGGACAGTAAATTGCCTCGACCTATTCATAGAAAAAAGTTAAAATACACACTCGCGCGTGCGCGTCTGCCCCTGCTTCCTGTACCAATGGATCACTGTATCATTTAATTAGCCATAGCTTACTTCATCTATCATTCTTCTAGGGAGGGGTATTTAAAGGGGAGACACCTTTTTATAACACCAATAGAGAATAGGTCTACTTCAGACATGCAAGATGGCGTGATCCCCTTATACTAGGCTTTTTGTCCCTACATTAGTTCCTCTTAAGGCTTAGCGTTATATTTCTTTCCGGTCTTCTGTAACGATATAATTGTCATACTAGTTGATTGCCTGTTTCTTCACAGGTTTGGGGTTGTCTTGGTATTTATTGCAAGGTAAAGGTGTCAAACCCCTTTTTCTCTAAACTTGGCGAGTTGACGACTCATAAAACGTCGTAGTCTGTCAGCTAATTCTAATTTGGTGTGGCTGTATTCAGATGGGAAATTGACTTCCTTATTCTTCCGCGGCCAACAATTAGTGAATATTCAACTACTGCCCCTAGTGATGAAACAGATCTTTAGCTACCCTTTCAAATGGCCCTGCAAAGAATATTTTGTAAATCTGTTTTTTTTTTTTACCGACCATCAATCGTACAAGAGCACTGAAGTCCTTCTGATTATCACTGTAGTTAGCCAGTCGTGACTGAATTGCAGGAGCTCGCAAAGGATTATTTATCAGAATAGTTGGACCAAAATGTTTTGGTTCCAGATAATTTTCCGGTAAGCGTTGAAATCCCCAAAGTGCTTAGCACTTATCCTATCACTTAGTACTAAGGTTATTCTGTAATAGCCCCATTACAGACATTCTGTCGCTAAAAAGACGGTAGCCTAATGTTAGAGTCGTTTAGGAATTATACCTCTTATCCCAGACATTGTATACTCCTAAATTGTCATTATTGATAACTCACACATTTTCTATTTCGTATAAAACATGTTTCACCGACAATACTGATTGCACAATTGTTCATATGAACTCTGAAAATAATTCGTAATTTTCTGCAAAAGAGAAAACTCAACACGTTTCTCCTCTGCATACAGGTAGCAAAACGTCGATGTAAACTTTATCAATTTCCCTTTAAGGTGCGATGTCTAGCAGATGTCTTTGGCCCCTCCGTGACTTCTGTTGTGTCCAGATATCGGTCAACTATTTTTGAATAATGAGGGTCGATACTTCAGAAAGGAGATTCGATTAACGGCCGTTGGATAATTTCACTACTGAGAGGTTTTCCAATGAAGGTCCCTAAAACAGGCACTGTTTAAAATTATCTTCTTACAAGTGATGTTATTAAGAGCAGTATCTAGTGCAGAAATTTCAAAATTCATCTTTGGAATACTTTTCCGAAATAATGTAGTTAGTAAAGGAATTTCTGCTTCGGAGGAATTTCCTGTCAAGTCTTTCTCCCATGCCAGTGTGAGATAACAAGAATTAATATTAAAACGTATTATTTATACTAGAACAAGTTTCAGGAAATACTATCCTGAAATTCGAAGGTCTTTGAAATTTATGCAATGTACAATAAGCCAGTGCAGGGCTTGTATAAAAATTCGTGCACGGCCAGACCGGGACCTGTGTTTCTGGAAACGGAAATGTTCATCTGAAGAGAAACGTGCAATTTTAGGCACGATGAACGTGTCTGTCTAGTCGCTATACCGTTGAACACTGCAAAAAGCCTAATTTCCGTCTCCAGACAACAACTTCGAACCAATAATAGCCTCAAATAAGGCTATTTTGTTACAGAAAGTAAAACTATTCACAATTACCGGGGAAGCACATATCGAAGCAAGTGGAGTGACGCCGAGACCTGTGTGGGTGGCTCGGCACAGATCCTGTGTGTATAGCGTGCTGCCGGTCACGATCTGTGCCTAATCGCACAGTGTCCCGCACGAAGTCGCTAACTGTTAACTTGTCAATCCTCAAGGCACGACCCCGGCCTTGGTACGGCGTTACAATCATTGCAAAACCGTCAGAAATTACGACTGGGAAATTTTAGTAATAGGATTGCGTAAATTCATATAGCGTTGGAACAAGCCGTTCTGGGTCTCCTGTGGGTTGTCTTCCGCCTTGGGCGTTACTACTGCCACGGGTGTTAAATTGTCTGTAGTAATAGACCGAGTAAACATTGCGGTAGAAGATGGGAAACATTACGAGTGGAAAATACTTGAACTACTACTATTGGGCTGCTAGTACCCCCCATTTCGGACTAAATGGTTTACTCAGTCAGGGGGTAGTCCTTCCGGAGTCATTGATCTTGGATCAACTAGTTCCTCCTGCTTGAAGACTGCTAATATTCCCCAAAGTGAAGACATTAGATCTGAATACGGAAGTAGATACCTTGAGGTTAAAGCTAATGAGGATAAATCCTAATTAAAAACGGAATGTTTGCTCTTAATAATGGGTCTCTATGCCTCACCACTCACTTGAGTCATACTCAGTGCAAGTTGTTGAGTCGGTGAAATATCTATTTAACTTAAGGTGTATGATTTTTTTTCAAGGATATGGAATCTGGCGTCACCTACAAAGTGAATCTTTCATCTTAGTGGTTTGTTGTGCGAACACTTTAATATTAATCTGAAGGTCTCTGATTCTATCTCCAGTAGTGACAAAGAATTTCTAGACTCTTGTAGTACCTAGTTCTGCTTGGCCTGTGCTATTAAGTACCCGGGAAAAATGTATTTTATCTTGGTAGTTGAACGGTTTAAATGTAGCTTAAATTTGGTAATGTAGCAAATAGGTAGTTTTAACGTAATGAAGATGAGTTAATGTGGCTTATGTGTTGTTTAAACATAGTGTAAATGTGGTAATGTGGTTTACTCGTAGTGTAAATGTGGTAATTTGTTTTACTCGTAGTGTAAATGCGGTAATGTGGTAATGTGGTTTACTCATAGTGTAAATGTGGTAATGTGGTTTACTCATAGTGTAAATGTGGTATACTCGTAGTGTAAATGCGGTAATGTGGTTTACTCGTAATGTAAATGTGGTAATGTGGTTTACTCATAGTGTAAATGTGGTAATGTGGTTTGCTCGTAGTGTAAATGTGGTAATGTGGTTTACTCGTAGTGTAAATGTGGTAATGTGGTTTACTCGTAGTGTAAATGTGGTAATGTGGTTTACTCGTAGTGTAAATGTGGTAATGTGGTTTACTCGTAGTGTAAATGCGGTAATGTGGTTTACTCGTAATGTAAATGTGGTAATGTGGTTTACTCATAGTGTAAATGTGGTAAAGTGGTTTACTCATAGTGTAAATATGGTAATGTGGTTTACTCGTAGTGTAAATGTGGCAATGTGGTTTACTCGCAGTGTAAATGTGGTAATGTGGTTTACTCGTAGTGTAAATGCGGTAATGTGGTTTACTCGTAGTGTAAATGTGGTAATGTGGTTTACTCGTAGTGTAAATGTGGTAATGTGGTTTACTCGTAGTGTAAATGTGGTAATATGGTTTACTCGTAGTGTAAGTGTGGTAATGTGGTTTACTCGTAGTGTAAATATGGTAATGTGGTTTACTGAAAGTGTAAATGTGGTAATGTGGTTTACTGGAAGTGTAAATGTGGTAATGTGGTTTACTGGAAGTGTAAATGTGGTAATGTGGTTTAATCTTAGTGTAAATGTGGCATTTGGGTGGTTTACTCTTAGTTTAAATGTGATAATGTGGTGAATGAGGGGGGGTTTAAAACTTGGTATAAATGTGACAAATGGATGGTTAAAACATAGTGTAAATGAAGTAATCTGACATACGGGTGGTTTAAACTTAATGTAAATGCGGTAATGTGGTAAATGGGTAATTTAAACTTAGTGTAAATATTACAGTTGAAACTTGGTGTAAACGTGCTAATGGTTTAAACGTAGTATTTGTCACATTCGCTTACATGAACACCATGTAACCCAGCTAAGTCAGTTTTCCATGTCTACCTTGTAAAATATTAAGTCTCTTTTGACTGAATGGAAATCGGAAACAAAAACTTGAGCTGTTCGTTAGTAACATGAGCGAACGACTCGGATATTGTAAACGTTCCAGTCATATCAATCGCAACACTTACGAACATTGGTCCTCGAATCTATCTTAGGCAATGCATCGAAAGTCTCAGGTCTGAGATGTAACTGGACTTTGATCCTTGTGTCACGCCGAGGATCTCGATCCGACGTTCCCTGCGTGTTTGTTCTGTAACAAGTGAGTTTACGTGTCGTAAAGCCCGAGTCCGATAACGAGCCACGCTGTTATTAGGCCTACATCGGATTAAAGTGACCGACCCGTTCAAGTTTGGGATACAAGTTCGAAGGGCAATTCAAAATTTCTTTAGATTCAACAAAGTATGAATTCTGTTGTTATACATTATTTAGAGTATTACATAGTACTCAAATCCACTGTAGACAAATAGATTATTTGTGTATAACTTTGAATTTTTAAAGCGATCATTCGGTCTGTATATAGTAGTGTATGACAGAAAGGATTATGAATATAAGTAGGGTTAAAATAGGGACATAAAACTCCCGCGTAGAATTAATAGTGGGATCTCAGCATCATTTGTAAGGATCGTGGACCTACTCTCAATTGGCGTGAGATGACAACCAATTACACTTCCCTGTGAGAAAAAGGATAAGGGAATTTAGATGGAAGGTGGTAACACTAAGGAAAGGCCTTAATGGTCCAATGGACTGTGAAAAGGAGAAAATAATGGCAAGGCCTGGGAGGATTGCTTACTTGAAGTAGGTCTGATCTTTACCTCGGGGAAGAGAGATGTCTACCCGGGAAAGAACGAATGTCTAACGTTGAATGCGAAATTTCTACAATCCATTGTGGTTATTTGAAAACCAGTTATGTTTAGTGATAAGGTCAAATACACTATTTAGATATACTAATAGAGTAAAAAATACACTATTTATAGTGGCGGTTTTTCAAGTGGCAGTGACAAAAACACCTTCAAACAGACACCTAATGGAGGAAATTTCTTTGTGGTTTTATTTTGCTCTGGAGTTCTATGGCGATTATAAAGTTTGACTAAAGGATCTGTGTTCGCGTTTATGTGATCGGTTCATCACAAACAAACAGCCCATCATCATCTCCATATCTGGTGGCTACTGAACACATTGTAGACGCCTCGCCCACTTGTCTGGATATAAAACCAGACGCGCATTGTGTTCCGGGTGACGTGGCGGTCGTAAAGAACAAACAGTAACGCGCCGAGAGTGCTTTTATGGTAATTTGAGACAATTGTTAGTCCGCTGGCCGGAGATATTTGGACGGAAGCGCAATTAGACGGTAATTGCTTCCTTATTGACGAGCCAGATTTGCATTTCGATTTTCCCACAGACACGGGTTAAACGGATTCACCGCCAAACAGCTGGAACAGACTAATCAGCTGACGCTCTTTATTGCCATTCTTTATGCTGTAACTCTCTGACATTAACACCAAATCCAATTTTTGTTGTTGTCTTTGAATCAGTCCATGATCAATCATTTTTTTATCGTCAGTCATCTGTTACCTTCTGACAGTTTCTTTTTTCTTGATGACTATATTGTTCTTTCTTCGCTCTTTCTAACAGTTTAATGTTTTTATTTATACGAATTACAGGTGTCGAACGTTTTCCCGCCGGATTTTACTCCTTAAGAAGTAAAGTTCTACTGAGATTATCGAGCTCTAATTAACGGTTCAAAATTATTTGTTTAGACCTGTGAAGCGATAAAACAGGTCAAAGAATCGCAACTGCATTTGGTTTCGATAAATGTAATGGGAAACGTGGATAATTGTCGTCAAACGCCCGCTTTATTATAATAGTGTTAAAGTTCTACTCATCAAGCAAAGTTATTTATACTAAGCACATATAATATAATACAAGCTGAATGCATCATCGTGCAACATAAACAGGTGTAACCTATAAGTTACCCGGAGAACAATGGTGGTGATACCTGCAAGACTTTTAATTAATTCAATTATACGTTAGTCCAGCGGGAAACGTTATCTTTGAGATAAAGTTGTCGCCAAGTCTAAGGTTAATGAACTGCTGGCATTACGGACTTGATGGAAATGTACATACGTTTAACTCATGCCCCGGTTTGTATACCACAACATAGTCATTGCACCGGAGGCTTTACTCTCTTGCATTTGAAAAACTATAACATTTTATTGCTCAAAATGTGTTTGTGTTAGAATTTGGCTGTATTTTCAAACTTTTATGAATTTATTTTTTATTTTATAGTTTATATGTTATTGAAGTGAAAATTTTTATAGCGACGCATACAAAAACTTATTGTATATAAACATATAATTTTGCGTCAGTATAATTTCTGTCAACTCAAAGTGAATACGCTATGAGTCACCTCAAAGTGCCTGTTATTAAATAATAACATATGAATCAGCTGATTTTATGTTGTAAAACAACTGCTTTGACACGTAGGTTATGTTACATTATATTTATTGAAGATGGTTGAGGAAAAATGTTATTATTAAATAGTTTTGATCAGTTAATAAGTATATTAATTTATTTAAATTTTGATAAATCTCAGTACGAATAATTCAATGTAACAATAATAATTAGTTGTATATTTTTAATCCAATTTTTAAAATGAAAAAAATTCTTAGGCGCTTCTGATGTTTATAAAGAATGATTTCAATCGAACTTGTTAAACAAATTTGTAAAAATATCAATAAACATCTAATAAATGTGTTTTTAAATAATAAAATATAAAAATAGTTAGATATAAAACGTGAATGAAAAATGTGTAAATACATATTTTCTGAGATTTATGTTAAAAAGTTTGCAAAATTATTAGCTGTAATTTGTTATTTGTAGTTCAATTTTATGTGTTAAATGTAAAAATCTGTATTATTGTTTCTTATATTATAACAATTGTTTAGATAGTTTCTCATTACGCAAAATGCAAATTAAAAATTTTTATAAAACTTTTCACTTATGTTGATCATAAAAGTTAACATGAAAGTTGACTATAAAAGTTTCACTACCCTACACCTGGTCGTCCATTTTATATGTCTGATTTTCCTGATCCCATTATATTTTCGCCGTATTTACATTTATTGGCTTTTCCCTTTATCTGATCGAGCAGTTAGCCTGATGATTTGTTTACGTAATCTTTAGTTTCTTGATCACACCTTTCTTGTTCAAAGGCATTTTGCTTCGCTTAGGCATTCGTTGCTCCGTTTTTGTTATTGTTAAAATAAATATCGTAGACTAAAAATTTGATGAGCCCTTGCTTAAAGAGATTGAAGGCCATGCTTCATTTTCAATGAGCCATTTACTGTATGTTTTATATCTTAAAATGTCAATCATATTGGTAATAAATATATTTTCGATGATAACCACAATTGGTTTTTCGCCAGGAGAAAAAGGTAATAAATACATCGCAGTAAATCTGGAATAATTTGATCACATTTTGGATTTCTAGACATGGATTAACTATACAGTAATGTAGGCCTTCAGAGGTTTACAATGCTAATTCATAATTCTTTAGTTGTATTGTTGCGGTTTGATGGGTAAACCTAGGGCAGACTCTAGTACAGTACTCTACTAGCCGGCCCTGGTAAACCACGTACAAGATGTTATTTAGCTGTATCTGTACATTTGCTACCTTTAGATCTCGAATAATTTCGAGCGTTGTCCACTGTACTAATCTCGAACTATTGCCCGCTGTACTGTTTTTACAAACATATTTGTTTTGATGTACATTTTATTGTTTTGTTTTTTTTCTTTTGTGGTAGTTTTAAACTCGACAATGTATACAAGCTGCGTTGCGCATGTAGTGTTTCGTGTTTGGGCTGGATAATGGTGCATAAAACAAAAAACCTGTTTTCTTTGGGATAATGTGTGAAATGTAAAGCCTTTGAAAACTTTGATTGCGAAGGTGTATTTTATAAAATGACAAACGAAACATTGGTGCTAGTCGATATCGAGACTAAATAGAAATAATAACCAAAAACATTAGTCAGTAAAGCTAGGATTCAGAAGTGAATATGCCATTTGAAGATTTAATAAAATACATTTACTGTAGTGAATAGAAAATGTTTATTGCGTGTGGAAACATTTACGCAATAAAATGTTATTTTACGAATTTAAATTGAAATCTGTCTTTAAAAAGCTTCAGACGCATCTAAAAGGTTTTCATTTCAAAATTGGAATAAGTCATTATTATAATATAGAATTAATCGAAATATAAATTAATTTATATAATTATTAACAGATGCAAAATATTGAATAATAACATTTCGACTTATTAATGTGCAATAGATAAATTAACATAAACCACGTGTTAAAACAGTTGTTCTATATATCCTACAACATAAAGTGAGCTGTTGTATGAAATCGTATGTTATCACTTACTTTAAAATAAAATGTGAAATGTGTCCCGTGACGCGTGACGGATTTGATGATCTTAATCCCGTGCAAAACAGTCATACCCAGCAAAAAAGAGTGTTCTGTTCAACTAGAAGTTTCAAATAACCAATACAAATGCTTATACCCTGGTAAAATGTTGTATTTTACATATTGCCCTACGTTTCCCTGTGTAACGTAATGTCCTCCCTAACGGGCACCAGATCTACGTCATCTTCAGGACCTAAACACACAGTTAAAAGTAGAGAATATGAAGGCTACTCTTAAAATTTCTTCGAATGGTGTTTGGGATTTTTAAAACCTGTGTATATCTGAGTAGGAATTAATTCAGCAAGAAAACCCAATCAAATGGAATTAAGAAACTATATATTGAAAGCCTTTGCTCTTCTCTGCATACTTTACTCCAAAGTGAAACTGGTTCGTTGCAAAGGAAATCACACAAATTATCCTTTTGCGGACTTAGAATGGTTAAACAATCCCGTTTTGTAGGGGTCTAGTGTTATTTATGCTAAGCATGTTCCCATTCAAGGACGAGGCAAACTCCTCGAGAAAGGATAAAGACTTTACAGTCTGTGGATTAAAATACACTAACTACAAGGTTTTCCTAAACAAATTAGCGGCAGGGATACCAACTCTTCCCGTTTTCGTTACATTTCCCTTTTCGTATAAAAACATTCCTCTATTTACCCAATATTTCAAAGGAATCTTCCACAACCTGAAATTTTATCCCATAATTTACCGTGCATTCATAAATTATACCTGATCTGTTTACACGTGAATCAGTGTAATGTCGCGCATTTAGGGTATGAGCTTTTAGCCATGCTTTAACCATCAGCTGATTGAACATTATTTCTTGTCAATACTGTACGCTCAGCCTACACACTATCCAGAAACATAACTGCTTCCCTCCCATTTCTAAAGTCCCTCTGGATCCTATATAATGCGTTACCTTAATGTAACTTCCTTCGTCATTGACTATCCTTACACCCAATTCTAGGTTAAGCGTTATGCATAAGTTCAATATTACAATTAGGCGCCATTATTATTGGCACTTGGCAAGAAACTTCTTTTTTAAAGTTTCTTATATTTTGTAAATCATTGAAAGGATATATAAAAGAAACTGTAAGGAAAAAGTAATAAATAAAAACCGTCAGCCTGTCCTCCAGTTGGTGAAATAAACCTGTTCCACAGCATACGCTTCAAAACTTCGGAGACCATGAAACCTCCCTCTTCGCTACTGATTGGCCGAATGTAACACGGTACTTTGGTAATTTGTAAAAAAGTGTCAAAAAGTAGTCTAATAATCAAACAATTTTCTCATATTCGTACAGTACAATTTCCTCTATTTCACCTTTCTGAAAACGTAGGGGTAGCATCCCTGTAGGAATCATTCTAGCGCACCTACTTATTTCTACATGGATCCAATTTGGTCGATGTATTAGTGGGACTTGTGGGACAACCTGCAGTAACTGTCTATTTACGTTTCGAGGAAAATCTTTTGAATAATGCGTATTGTGTCATGAAAACATGTTTTGTGGTTGGAAAGTAAAAGATCAAATGCTTTGCGTCTAATGTTTCTAGTAAAATGTTCTGTAGTAAGCATACATAGTTGCTTTTCCATTGTCCTGAAAGGTAAAGGGCCGGTGTGACACTTTACTCACAGAAACAACAAATGTTGTGAGAAGTACAATCTTTAAGTGAGTTTGGTGTGTCTCACAGTACTATAGTCCCCTATTCAAACATCACAATATCAACATCTCTATTGTAAATACCTTCTCTCTTAGTAATTTTCAAAAGAAAAATTAGTAAATTAAATAAATTTTAATGAAACAATCGAAAGATGATGCAATGATTTCTAACATTATTAGATCATAACAGACATCATTGTAATTTTAATAACATTTTAATAAATTTATTTGTTACAGGTAAGTGACATACTTCATCTGCTGCATTCTGGTGGTGAGTTTGATATTTAATATTTGTTAATTATAAAACCTAAAATTGGCAAATGAGCTTATTTCTTTACGTCAACCTAACCTGCTAATTTATCTCTATTCTTTTAATTCTTACGGACTCATTGCTTCATAACTTTCTTTTGTGGTTTATTTTCCCAACAATGTGTGATTACGTCTCAGAAACAATGTGAGTGTTAAGATATCTCTTTTTCTTAAAACCAGGGATTAAACGAGAAAATGTTGTACTTAAAAATATTTAAAATATATGGTCTAATGTTATTTAGAGATGATACCTAATGATATCAAGATTAGATCTATTTAAATTAAATTTTACAATTTTTTCAAATTTGTTTCGACATTAGATGATATACAAATGTTAACTAAACTAATTTTAATAATTTGGATTATAAAATGCTTGGGCAAAATCTATGATTATTTACCGTTATAATGAGTTCATTATAGTAACATTTATTGATATATGAGTTAGTATTTTTATTAACTTTTAACATATCATTGAAAATATCATAAACTTAATAATGTACAATACAAAAACGTTAAATATCCTATGAGTAACAACAACAGCCGTATGAAATCGTACATTATCACTCAGTTTAATGAAATATAATACATTTTTAACATATATATATATATATATATATATATATAAAATTGGGTTTAAAAATGATTTTAAAAATAACCGCCAAATAACCTTTAAGTGAAGCGGCCACCTTTATTTGTACCTAATTACTTTAGTAATTTTTATTGGAATCTGTTCGTCTTTGGAAATATGACGGAAAATGTACACATGTCGCACTCTGAAAGCTTTTCTTTATACCAACACATCTTAGACGCGCCTAAAACAAGTTTATTTCAAAAAAATAATAAGTTTGAGTTTACGTTTAGCCAAACTGAAAAATGGATTTGTCTTTTTTTTACAAAATTTTGAAGCGTAATGAGATACAAATCAGTTTTTAAAATCAGATTTCTATAATATTTCAATCGATTTTTTAAAAAAATCTATATGGTTGTCAACTTTACTAAATTTCTGTGTAACATCATTTTTTGATAAGTCTTTGAAAAAAGATTAAAACAAAATTTCCGATACTTTTTTAGTTTATTATTTTTATTAATTTAGATTAATGATAATTTAAATTTCATAATATTTGGTGAATAGGCGAGTTCTTCACCCCTGAACGCGTCTAAGTTATGTTGACAACGTATGTCCCCTAGTATTTCTTGTAACCCGATCGTACCACCGTAGAATTCGACCGCAATACCACAGCAAACGTCCTGCCATACGGCACCGTAACCGAACGGTCCCCGGCGCAATCCTAACACAGTTAGTACGTTACACTTAGCACGCCTTTTTATTTGTAGGTTATTAGAAGAAGTGGGGGAAATAATTGCCTTGTAAAAATAAGAAGAAGATTGCTTTAAGAAAAAAAGGAGACAATTTCATGGCGTTTGGACACGGTATTGGTCGGCTGGCATTCTGGGTGAGCTAGAAACTTTGTACAGCTTGGTTTATTGCGGCCAAGACAATTGGACGCTATCTGTATAAAGTTGACAGTTGCATGTGGGTGTTTGGAAACACTTTATCGGTCAAACGTTTGTACAAATTCAACATAACCTTCAATACTAGCCTGTTCTTGGTCACTGTGAGGTGGAGTAATTGCTTTTATAATGCGTACTTTTGCTTCATTGAATTAAGCGTGTGTTTAACAAGATTACGACCTTCAGAGGTCGCGGTAAAGATAAATAGTTAGTTTTATTAATTTACCAACATTTGAAAACGATAAAATGTTTTTACAGAAATTTACGTCACTTTAAATCATTAAAGAACATTGTAATTTACATATTCATTAAAACCAAAACATAACCCTTCCCTATACCTGATAAAAGGGCACTTTATCTTAAATTAGTTCCCATCTTTATTCGAATAAACGTTTTATAAGTTTCAACGCTGTATATAAGGGCAAATTGTTATTCCCTAACGTGAAACGCAAAATTAACGCAGTTTTTAATTATTAAAAAGTTATCAATTATTTTTTTAAAATATTTACAATTAACTGTGTTTGCGTGTGGTTGTGGGGTGTGCGTATGTGTCTGTGTGTGCGTGTGTGTGTGCGTGTGCGTATGTGATGACATTTTCACGTATGAAAAAAATAGTTTTTGGAATGCGTCGTCAACGTCTATTCTTCGTCTCCGATACAACACGCAATATCGACAAGGTGAACAAAACCAATTTTGAAGCTTGGCCTATATAAAGTTCAATTAAAGCTGCGTATAAGTACATCTCAAAAAGCAACTATTATCAGGGCTTTAACAAGGGAAACTGTCATAGTTTAATAGGCCTCAGTGGCAGATATCTTTACAATTCCGACGAATCCTTGTCCATACAGACTTTAAATTGTTCCCTGTTGTTGATTTTTGTGTGCCATCATGACGTCGTCTACGATGTCTAGGTAAGTATTGTGAATACAGATAGGTGACGCGTTACAGAAAACCCTCCTGGTACGCCTTACGTTGGGGATCATGCGCATCATATGTGCAGGATCGTGTACTTGAAGGAGACATACGCTCGTTGAGTTTATAAAGCGGTGTACTTCTTTGTAAGAAGAAGAAGAAAGGTAAATGGGGTTAGGTAGGACTATGTAAATGATATAAACGATTTCCTTACAATAGGAATTAGAGTAAACTATGGCACCGCGTCGGTGGTATCGCTTACCTGAAGTAGGCAGCTGTCAACCGGAGGAAAGAGATCTGTCTACCCGCTTCCCGACCTTATTTTTGAATAACGGGTGTGTTAATATATCCTAGCTTTTGCGAAAAGTAAGGCATAAGACTGCGAAGGCAAAAATATACCAATAAGTATAAACAGCTGATTAAAGCGGAACAATAATTCTTAATCTAGAAAAACTACTGCATAAATCTGCATAACCCATGAGGAAAAGCCGCCTTACAAATTTAAAATATCTACAGGATAATACGCCTTGGATACTGGTTGGAAACTTTAACATTCTGATTCCAGTGTTTCACAAATTCGTTTACTAAGTACCCGTCATTGCTGTCAACAAGTATTTGTCGTTGCTGTCAGCAATTAGTGGCGTTATCAACAAGTATACTTCATTGCTGTCAACAGTAAGTTGTCTTTAATGTCAATACCACCGGTATTTGCTGTTAATAATTAACAGAGCTGTCAACTGGTATCCATTATGAATAGCACAACCACTGTACGTGTGACAAATTTGAAACATTTGCAATAATGAAACCTAGATTGGAACTAGAACTGCCCAAATGAAGTAGCCTTTCAGGAACCTCGGATACATTTCGAGCTGCACCGCGAAATAAAGAAATGCCGAGCGCTCTACTTTCAACAAATGGGAAACCTAGTCACGGACGGTCCTACCGTCCTCAGACTTCCCAGAGCAGTCGGTGTGGCTCTGTACAGCGTGCGAGTATTTTGCCTTACATCTGTGGCGCATTCTTGAGCAGTTTCGCCGGAATGTCAGCTGTACAATCACGATATCTTGGGCACGTAGACAGTGATCATAGAGGTTGCTAAGTGGTTTAAAAGCCAATTTTATTATTAAAACACACGCTCGCAGTCTCTCTCTCTCTCTCTCTCTCTCTCTCTCTCTCTCTCTCTCTCTCTATATATATATATATATATATATATATATATATATATATATATATATATATATATATATATTTTGTTTTTTTTTTGTTTTTTTTTGTTTTTTGATATTAATTAATAAATATTCTTGTATTTGAATAACCTATGTTGTTTTAAATTATTAAACAAGAAAACGTATTATATATATATATATATATATATACATATATAAAGAACTAAGTCAAAATACAAATACAAGAATTATAATTGAATTTACAATTCTTGTATTTGTGTTTTGACTTAGTTCTTTATTAATTCACAAGAATACATATTGCGATATACACACATATATATATATATATATATATATATATATATATATATATATATATAATATCATATCTAAAATATACGATAAAACCATTCTCCCTCGATGAAGCTTCTAGTTTTCCCTATTATGCCAAAATTTGAGCTTACATTGTGACCAAAGGTAATTTATTTTATCGTGCGCGTTTCTATGACAAAGTCATCGCCATCAGTGAGTATAACAAGATAAATTCTAGAATATCGCTAACTACATTGTATCGTTAAGTTGTGATTAATGTTAGGTGTTGTGTACAAAATAATTGAAATCTTGAGGTTAATTTATTTTTAAATTCCTTCTATTATCTCGCACTTTCCTTATATATATCTTGTACAAATTTTCAGTCGTTAATAAAATATGCTTTTATTTATCCAATCAAGTTCAAATAGATTTCTATTAACATATATTGGATAACAATTGATGTTAATAAACTTTTTTCAAATATTTATTCAATAATTAAATTATAAAAATTTGAGGGTGTATCCTAATTCGAACTATGAATCATCAAGTACCAAGACTAGCGCACTTTGGTACTGCGCTAACTTTCCAAACCAAAAAAATGAATGTCTCCTAGACGTATATGGTATGAATTTTTCCCCCATGTGATTGTCGTCGAAACCTCCATTGTACAGCCTTAAACTTTGTCATGGTTACCACAAAATATCATAAATAGTGCTGTAAGGTTAAAAATGAATGAAACGAATAAAATAAACAAACTGGAAATAAACAAATAATGATAATATTTTTCTTTCTTGGCCGCTGAAATTTACTTAAACAATGACTGTATTGTGCTTTTCTCATCCCTTTTCTTACTTCCCAAGTTTTGATTACCCTTTAACTACTTAGATGTACGTCCGTGTATACGTCAGCTAGTTGGGCGTCCCTTTCATGATTGTGTACGTCAGCTATGATCCTTATATCTGATAATAGTTTTATGTCTCACTCCTAGTCACTACCGACGCCGATATACACTAATATTTTTTTCTTCATGAAATATACTTTGGTGTAACAGCCTAAATTGTAGGCTACTCTTTTGCACAAAACAAAAACAAAAATTGTGTCAAAACTGTTGTCAGTGTTTAGATGTAACGGAATGTAAAATCAGTTTTAAAACACAAGATAATAAAAAATATTTATTGTTAAATATAAAATCTCCAAAAGATCTCGTTTTCGCCAAACATTTACGTACATCGAGCTCATGTCTGCAAGCACTGAATACGGGCGCGGAAAGTGTTGGGTTTTATTTTTAGAAGTGATAATTACTATTTTCTGGTGCAGTACCGATCGTGATGCTCTCGTCACGTTTCCCATTAGGCCGAAGCAGCTCACGGTGTGATGTTCTTCCGCTATGATGTGCCGGAGTAAATCCTTGAGTAACAGCGATTAACGGTTTTGCGATACTTTGAGACGGATTTATAGGGATAGAGTGGGGAGTGAATAACTCACTGTCTTATACTACAACATGAGCAAGATACAGCATGCGCGCGCGTGTGTGTGAGCGTCCGGAGATAAGGCAAGATGAATATCACCGCCTATGATGATAAGAAAAGCGTGTGAATGTATTGAGGGTTATGAGGCGGATATAAGGGTGTAACGGGCAGACACCTCTCCATGACTTCGTTAGGTACTAAGTGTAATTTAATTCTACCCTGCACACTCAATGCTATGATGTCATAGGGGGTTTTGCTCCTACCTTTAGCCAACCTATGTTCTCAATCCTTCTTTATCCTTTGTCGGCGTAAGAAAGATGATTAAGTCTTAAATCTACATAAAATGAAGAGAAGTAATACAGGTCATGTGTGAAGGGTTGCAAGATCACGTGTGAAAGGGTGCAAGATACGTGTGTAGGGTTGTAAGCTCACCTATGCAGGGTTGTGAGTTTTCGTGGAAGCTTGGACATTCACATATACCAGGCTGCAAGCTCACGTGTGCAAGGTTGTAATCACACGAGCATTGTTATCAGTACACGTGTGCGGGGTTGGAAACTCACGTGTGCATGGTTACAAACTCGTGTACAGGGCTGCAAGCTCTTGAGTTCAGGGTTAAAAGCTCTCGTATGAAGAACTGTAGCCTCATGTGTGCAGGGATGTAAGCTCTTGCGTTCAGGGTTAAAAGCTCTCGTATGAAGAACTGTAGCCTCATGTGTGCAGTAATGCAAGCTCTTGAGTTCAGGGTTAAAAGCTCTCGTATGAAGAACTGTAGCCTCATGTGTGCAGGGATGCAAGCTCTTGAGTTCAGGGTTAAAAGCTCTCGTATGAAGAACTGTAGCCTCATGTGTGCAGGGATGCAAGCTCACGAGTGCAGGGTTGCAAGATCACGTGGAAGGTTACATGCTCACGTAGAGGGTTACATGCTTAAGTTTGTAGGGTTGCAAACTCTCGTAGAAAATTGAAAGCTTACTTGTGCTGGATGGCAAGCTCAGGGGCAAGGATGAAAGCTCACGTGTGCAAGTCGGCAAGTTCACGTGTGAAGGGCTGCCAGCTCACATGTTATGAATAGATCTTAATCATTGTGTACCTAAACCTCTCTTATTCATGGCCCACTTGCCTGGGATGGGGGAGAGAACATAGAATATGTGCGAAGGTCGCTGTCAAAAGTAAACGCTTTTATGATAAGTCTCTGCTGAAAAATATAATGTTCCGTTCACCTATATTGCAATATTTGTCTATTATAGTTCATAATAATAATAGTTGATAATAGTAGCTAATACGTTGTGCGGGTTATGTATGGACAGTTGAGACTTATAAGAAATTTGTTAGTTTTTCCTAAAGAGAAGTTACCAAGGAATTAAATATGTCTTTCAAAATTAGTGGAATTCTTGTTGGTTTAAGAGAAGTTATACGTTTATGCTTTTCCTCTGCAGCTTTGAACCCGTTCTCCATTAGGGCCTACAGACGCTCAGGCAGATATATGCATAATGACTTTAGTCTCGCTTCTTCACCTGTTCCAGGCAGGAATTGCAGCGCCATTAAACACATCATCATAATTAATTATTGTGAATCGGTGTTTACACTTCTGTTTAAGTATTCTAACCTAACAGACCGGTTGCTCGGAGCGTTCGAACGAGTTCGCTATTAGACAAGCAAAGCACTGTTATTCGTACAAGCGCCGTTAGAGTTTGTCGCCATTTGGTGCAACAGGTTAACTAATTGCTTGCGGAAGTTCTGGGATATGTGAAGCAAGTGTTAAGCACTCAACGCGAGAGATTATGGGAACAGGTCGGAGGCGGTGGCTTTGTCATGCAGAGTGGCTCAGGTTTGTTGTCTGTCAAGGGCCAAAAAAGGCGTTGACATGCTTAAAAACTATTATCAAATGTAATAAGACTTGTGGGTTTCTTAAAACCTAAATTTTTATTGTAATATACTGGGTCGGTAAATTTGTGGTTATTCTACGGAATAATTAATTCTTTTCTTTAAATATTTTATAACTAACCAACAACTAACACTAAATCACAGCAAAAAAAATATTTCTCAAACGTGTTATGACGACAAAGTCATCCTCATGTGTGAGAATAGCTGATGCAATACGTAAACTATAAATAGATTTTAGGAATTGTTGTTTAGATGTTATTCCTAATGATAATGATGACTGTCGTTGAAAATAAATTTGATGGCGATTGAGAAATAAATTACTGTTTATCGTGAGTCGGTTATTATTATTATTTAATTATTACTTGTACCCACAAGGGAAGCAAAAAATGTTTTGGTTTAAAATTTTGTTGATTTTTGTAATTGTATTGTTTTTTATATTAAATTAGATTCATATTTCTTAAAACTCTCTTCGTATTTGCTTAGCAATTTTCAGATTATTTTTTTAAAAAATAAACTTTCTACAACATTTGTTTTTTTATTAATAATTTATTCGATTTATCTTTCATCAAACCTGTAAAGGTTTAACAATCTTCTTCGATTTTTTGCTATTTCCACCAATTTCCTCAAAACTATTAGTAATCCCACTACTGTTCTGGGACTAGTTTTCTTCACTTTTTTTTAGCTCAAAGAGCAAAATAAACTATCATTCCTTTCTACACCTAGCTTTTCAGTAACCAATAGAGTCCACTTCGACCGTAGGGACCGACATTTGGGGGGAAATCTTTCGTTAGCTGCGATTCTACAAAGAAACGTATTTATCGTATATGTTTACTGGAACAAGTTCCTGAAAGTGTGACGGGGATTTAGTAGGCCTTCTGTTTGTATTATAAATGTTAAAATCCAGCCTTCCATTAGAGAAAAGGATACAAGCTAAATAGGTTCCACAGCATGAGAGTCTGTAGAAATTAATTGGAACAAGCACTTGATAAAGGAAGGGACCACGCCTGCCCACGCTGCTTAGCCAATGCAGTGAAGTTTAAATCCTATTTAGTCCCCTGCAACGGGCTAACATTTTTAACTTGGAAAGTGAGGAAAATTTGTTTATAATGGTTTTAAGGGAACACAAAAAACTTATTGTGAATAAATTTGATTAATTAAAACTACTCTAAAGACACCGATTAAAAGAAACTGAGGAGACACTGATGAAGATCGGCACTTAGCGACCGAAAACGTTCTGTCTCAGTAAGTTTTAACAAACTTACTAAATTTAAAGTTCGTATAGTCATAAACTATTGTTTAAGTGATTAATACGCTAAAGAGTTTTATATATATATTAATAAAAGTTATATCATCTTTGGGTCTGCGAATCAATATCGATTTAACGAAAAAGTGAGGTAGTCTGGAATTTTGATCGATTAAATGTTGTCGTTAAATACATAAACTCTACAAATTGTTGGTTAAGTATACGCTCACGGCACGTTTCTGCTTTATGGTACGTTTATAACGCGCGTAAGATAATTTCCACTCACGTTTTACATATTTGAAACAACTTAGAATAACTCCGATTTCTGATTGTTTTCTCTGATTTTTCATGTGTAAATATTTCTAAAAATATTCCGGTAAATATTTTTTTATTTGAAGTTTAATTTAATTTTTGTTTGCTGCGATATCGTCCTTCCTCTTGCTCCTTAGTGGCTCTTTGTTTGAAGGCTTTGCCTCTGTAATATTTTCGATGTACACCGATCTCCATTTCTCTCTGCCAATCTTTGCAGTGTATATTCTGTACAAACGTCAGAACTACTCGACCCCTTCCCTTCCATATTCCACAACAAATGTGCCTTACGACGTTATTTCTTACCGAAGTAATAACCTTACTATTGTAGTAGGTTACATATATAGATTGTTCTCGTTTTGATAAAGATTCTCTTTAAAAAGCTTTCGCTTGCTTAAAAACGTTTAGCCTCCAGCTCTAATGAGATTTATCAAATGGTTTTTAAATAACTTTTTAACAAAACAAAAAATAATAATAAAAAAATAACATCTACTTAGAAGTATTATTCGTAACACAGCGAGTTTACTTGTTTGCAGTGTGTGACGCTTGTGACGTCATTGTATCCATAAAAATTCATCATCTGCAGCAACGGTCCGTTACTTTTTGCGTGGATTAATTTCCAGACTTTATCCCACTATCTAGTTTTCGCAACATGACTATTAGCTTAATACAGTTATTATCAAAATTCATTTGTACAGATTGAGTTAAATTCAACTCAGAATAATCTTAACTGTTGACGAATATAGAGGGCCTGGGTTAATAATGGTTAATTCACAAGAAGCTTTGAGCCATTCTGTTTTTTATTGTTGTTTGTAATACGAATATATATATATATATATATATATATTATATTAAATATGGTGATATGTTTTCTTGTAATATAGTTAATAAATTAAAATATTTCAAAAACAAGAATACTATTAATGAATATATTTATTCAAAGCTTTTCGCCGATAAAATAGTACCAACATCTTCAGGAAAATTATTATCTAATAAAATATTTTTACAAAATTAAATCATCTATATATATAGATGATAACATCATATTAATTATCATATATATAATGATAATTAGTAATACGTTTCTCCTACGATATATATATATATATATATATATATATATATATATATACAGATATAATTTTATGTTTAGTAAATTTATTATTTTTTTGCCGTTTGGGTGTTACCCTTAAATTGACGAGATTTTGTTACCCCCGTGTGATAAAACTACTTCTATAATTGTTAACTTTAAAAAAACGTTTCAAATAAAGAAGATTTGATGAAGATAGGAAAGTTGGAAACTTGTTGCACACAATATACAATGTATAGGCCTATATATTTGTAGGTTTTCACTTCTTGAGCGTCGTGTTTTTATCTAATTCACCGGGACTCCGAAGGTAGCACAAAACATCTGAATATCTGGTTAATTTAGTTTATATTTCTGTCAACGTTTCAGCCATTTACCTTGACTACTAAAACATTAAAATAACAAACATATATTTTTAAAAATGTCTTCAAATTTTGAAGTGAATACTCCTTCTGTTAGGAATGACAGGATGTTCTGCCAGTATTGTTTTGCAAATAATCCCATATGTCAAGGGACGTTCTTTACATTTTAGCCTAAATTACGTGATACCATGATTTAAATCATTAGCTGATATTGTGTTATAGGTTATGTTGTAGAACAGCTGTTTTAACACGCGGGTTATGTTACTTTATTTATTGAAATTTATTAAGTGACAATCTAATTATTAAATTCTTTTTACCAGTTAATAAATATATTAATATATTTATATTTCGATAATTGTTATTCTAGCCAACACAATATAATGTAATGAGATGTATATGTTTATGAGTACAACTTTTTAAATGCAATTTTCTTTATCACGTGTGATAATTTTTAAGAACCGATTTCGCTTAAATGAGTTGAATAATATTTTTTTTCAGTAAATTCATCAACATCTGATACAGTTTCTATTAACTACGTGCTTTTATCATTAGCTAGATTCTTTTAACACTTCTGCTGGTCAGCCCACTGACTACTGTGGACGGTTTTAGTTTGTAAGAGCAGCTGTATAGAGAGGCTTGAAACCTCAAAGGTAATATCAAACTGAGTTAACTACGTTAAAACTTAATTGCCTTGTGTAACTCTCTGGAGCAAGACAATCCGTATATATAACTTCGTAAGCCGGATTTTGAGAGAAAAAGTGTGGGCTCTTGGAAAGTCGTACAGAGCTGGGAGATGGCTCAAATTAAAGGTATTGACGGATTAAAGGTATTAAAGGATAGGGGGAAAATATAGGTTTTTCTCAATTTGCAACATTTATAGGGTTCTGAGGAACTTAAAGTTACCGAACATCTTCATAAAAAATACATTGCAATGAAAAACAGCTGAGTATGATTTTCAAATATTTCAGCTGAGAAACAGCTGTATAAATATTATATTAAAAACAGCTGAGTGCAAATATTTTAACAGTATTTAAGATTAATTAGAAATATGAACTTGGGATCAGGTTTAGTTAATGGAGTATGTCTTATCGTACTAGATATGTTTGACAAGTGTATTAATTTAGAATAATCACTGGTTCTGGAAAAGGAAACATCATATTTCTTACCAATAATTAAATTAATATCAACAAATCGGATCCTAACATGGCATTTCAAACGAAAAAAACAGTTTTCTTTTAAGACTTACATTTTCCATAACTATAAGTAAGGCTTAAATGACTAGACATGTTTTTACACATGGTCAACTTTATGTTGCACTAAGTCGAGTAAAATCTCGAGATAGATTAAAGATACATGTTGATAATACGATTGGTAAAAAAAAATCAAATTGAAAACGCATTCACAAAAAATTTAGTTTATGCGGAAATTTTTGTTATGAAAGAATTAAATTTAGTTAAATGAATTTGAATTAAAAAATAAAATTATCATACAAAAGTTTAAAATATGTTTGAAGATGAATAGAGGCATTTGCCCGTACAAGCTCCTAGTATAATGTAATTATATATGATTTAATTTTGTAAAAATATTTTATTAGATAATTATTTTCCTGAAGATGCTGATACTATTTTATCGGCGAAAAGATTTGAATAAATATATTCATTAAAAGTATTCTTGTTTTTGAAATATTTTTAATTTATTAAATATATATATATATATATATATATATATATATATATATATATATATATACTCATATATATATATATATATATATATATATATATATATATATATATATATATAGTCTATATATATATATATATTAATCATCTTAGATGATTTAATTTTGTAAAAATGTTTTATTAGATAATTATTTTCCTGAAGATGCTGGTACTATTTTATCGGCGAAAAGCTTTGAATAAATATATTCATTAGAAGTATTCTTGTTTTTGAAATATTTTTAATTTATTAACTATATTACAAGAAAACATATCACCATATTTAATATATTTAATTTAATATATATATATATATATATATATATATATATATATATATATATATTATAACAGTTATTTAGTATAGTTTTTGTTTTTGGGCTATTCTTTAAAGTTCTGATCATTTGTACTGTATATAAGTAGTTAGATTAGTTTTTTTTACTATAATAATGGAATCTTCTAAAAGTTTAAAGTCCTTGAGTTATAAAAGGAGATTTTTTTTTAGTTTTAAAAATAATAGGCCTTGGAGTGCTCGTTGTAAATAGATATTGAAATTTAACATTTGGAGTTATTTAATCCTTAGAATATTTCTTTAAAAATATTTGTAAATAATTTAATTAAACTTTTGAAGTAAAAACATTTTACATTCTAACCTAATCTAACCGATTTCAAATATCTTGAAACGTTGGGCGTGTGTGACAAATTGGCTTTGTCATTACTATATTAATCCAACGCAGTTAACCTTGTTTGTACGGAATATGAGGCTTTCAAAGGAAGAAGATATGTTCACGTTTCACGTTCCCATAATGACAATGGCTGTGCCTAACACAGAACCCGTCCAACGTAAACCGACCCTGTTGCAAGAGAAACGTACGAGATGAAATAAAAAGATAATAAAACCGAATCGAAAGTAGGTAGAGCACGTATTCTGGTGAGCAAAACAGGAACTAACTGTTCCGACCGAGTGGAACGAATGCTTCTGATTGTTTCCTGTAGTGTAACAGTAGCCGGCCAGTGATTTCAATTAATTATTTGCGATTAAGAGAGAAGGTCATATCTGGAACATGACAGTGCCTTATAAGTCGGTATGCAGATCGGTCTAGTGATTGTGTGCTCTATTTTATATACGGCAAGACAAGAGAAAGGAGAAAAGAATTCTATCCTACACGAATGTGTGACAGGAGCCGCTTGTGCCATGTGCCGTGATCCGTGTTAGTGTCTTTTCTCTCTCATTCAGTGCAACAATATCACAGGCTTGAAGATATATTTCAGCCAATGTACTTTGTTGTTTTGTTAAATGCAATAAATACGCTAGAATCATAGTTGGGCAAATGTTAGTATTACAAGAACTGAGAAACGAACATTATATGTTTGACAAGGGAAAGGAAGGAGAAACAACTATTAGAGAATATCTTTAGAGGAAAGGAAAAAGTAGATGAAGAGAGCGAAAATTAAAGTTCTATCTAATTTCTAATTAGAGAATTAAAATTTCCGTCTATAAATATTCTAGAAGGAATAGATACTATAATTAAATTATTCGAACAAAATTTTCTAGATGAATTTAAATTTTTTTATTCTATTTTAAAATTATCTAGCATTTTAAATTTAAAATAGGTTTGAAAATTGAATAGAAATGGTATTTCCAAAATTTAAAATTGTGGGTCTAAGACTAATTAAGTGGAATAAATATTGGTTTCTGGGGTTCTTCATAATGAATATAATTTTCTTTTGTTTCAAAAAATATCAGTTTTAAATATTTAAATTAAGCTAATTAATTTTTTGTTAAAATTAAATGTTTATAGCATTTTAAAAATATGTCTATAAATTATATATCGCCCTTAAATAAAACCTCTTCACCACAGACAAACCATTTCACCATATAGGAACTTCGCCATTTCCTATATAGTACTTCACTTGTATTGGTTTCCTTTGAAGCTAAACATCAAGCCTATCCCTATCATGTACATTGTATTTAACAGATATGGTTTGACGTAGCTTATTATTGCCGATTCCCGTCACTCTCGGGGCGATTGGGCGTTACTCAATAACACAGATGGAACTATTGGTATTTACATTCCACTTTTTGAACTAACAGATTTTGGACTAAAAACTAAAACTTGATTTTCTGTTTAGTAATTCTCTAGAAACTAATCCACTATACAGTAGGCTTTCATTAACGCACTCTTTTATACACCATATTATTATTATCATCTTTTAATTCGTTTATTATTATTACCTCTTCAATGTTAAGTATTTCTATTAATATTACCTTGTTATTATTAGGCTTCATTATTATTATATCTTTATTACTGCTATAACTTTATTATTACGTTTTATTATCGCTATCGCTTTATTGTAACACATTATTATTATTATTATCATCTTTTAATTATCATGCATTATTATTATTACCTCTTCGATGTTAAGTATTTCTATTAATATTACCTTGTTATTATTAGGCTTCATTATTATTATATCTTTATTACTGCTATAACTTTATTATTACGTTTTATTATCGCTATCGCTTTATTGTAACACATTATTATTATTATCATCTTTTAATTATCATGCATTATTATTATTACCTCTTCGATGTTAAGTATTTCTATTAATATTACCTTGTTATTATTAGGCTTCATTATTATTATATCTTTATTACTGCTATAACTTTATTATTACGTTTTATTATCGCTATCGCTTTATTGTAACACATTATTATTATTATTATTATCATCTTTTAATTATTACGCATTATTATTATTACCTCTTCAATGTTAAGTATTTCTATTAATATTACCTTGTTATTATTAGGCTTCATTATTATTATATCTTTATTACTGCTATAACTTTATTATTACGTTTTATTATCGCTATCGCTTTATTGTAACACATTATTATTATTATTATCTTTTAATTATCACGCATTATTATTATTACCTCTTCAATGTTAAGTATT